>CM060464.1:16306651-17506651 GCA_030544235.1 Lepturacanthus savala
ATTGATTGTGGCTGCTGCTTCAGAAGAAAAAAGAAAAAAAAGAAACAGAACTTCAAAACAGTGCCATCCAGTGGACAGACCTGCCTTATGCACCTGTGTGTGTGTGTATGTGATGATTAAGCCAGCATCTTTGACCTGCTATATGTTAGTTGCAATACATGTCTCAACATAGACATACTTAAACACACATCCACTCACACAGAGAGCCTCACAATTTTCCCTATTTGCTCCCCCCCTTTTTGTTATATCAAAAATGATAGATGAGAGTACAGCTTCTGGCGTATTGATTGCATGCTTTTATGGAATTACATCTTTAGAGCAGGTTGGGCTTTAGAAGTCAAGTCAAGACAAATAGGCCTGGCTAAATGAGAGTAAGCACAATCCACTGTGAGCCGGGTGGAGGCTGGCACCTAAGGGCCAGGGCCAACTCCAGTATGGCAGACGGACATCCATCCTTCCTCGCCTCCCATATGTCATCACTCAGGAAAGAAAGATAGCGGCGCCCAAGTGAAGATTTTCGAAATGGAATCCACTCCACTTCTCCTCCTCTACATGCTGTACACTCACTGATATGGTAACACAGTGAAGCACTGAAAACCACGGTTCAGCTTGATGGGTTTCTCCTATTGCCACGACATTTAAATAGACTCGCTCTATTTCCCTTATTGATTATTATGAAAGCATTTCATTATACAGGAAGTTATATGGCCAACAAGCAATTATGAATTCAATACAGCAAATGTAAACTGAAATGTGTCTTCAAGGCACGTGTGAGAGGTGAAAAAGTCATTAAATGCACAAGCTCCCTCTAAAAACGCACACACACACGCAAACACACTAAGCGAGAGTGGGGAAACAACGCCATTTTTGGACATTAACTAATTCACTCACTTGGCTGGCAGTGGGGCGTCGAGGTAATTTGGTGATGGCAAGGCAGTCCATTATCAGAATCAGAAATATGGAAATGGTGCTTACTGAAGCTGTTTCACATGGAAGGAAGCAGCAACCGATGAAGGTAAAAGCAGCATTCCGATGCAAGTATACAAGCTGAGATATTCATAATCTGTCAGAGGTGTTTAGCGAACTTAGTCTATTTTGAAGAATCTGCTTGTTCTAAATACAATTAATAGCCAAAAGTATGTGATGTCAATTTGTGTTGTTAATATGCTTTTTTCTTCTGTGAAGTCCCACTAGTGGTAGTTCTCCAAACCTCCTATAACTCTAAACATCTCTTTGGCTTGTGACCTAGGTATCATTGAAGTATCTCACAGGAAAAAGAAATATTAAGAAAGCATCATCTTAGCCTTCAAAATTTCCTTTAAAGGCAAAATATATCAAAAGTATCTATGTGGACATGACTCATCACTCAACATATTTTATTTAGTATATTTTCCCTCAGAGTGGATTGGTCTAAGACAAACATAATACTGTGGAAATTGTGTGGATTTATAAATATTTAAAAAAAATATTTAGGGTTGCAACTGTTTGGTAAATCCACTGTTCGTCAGGACAAAACTATGGGCATTTATAATAACTATGATAATCCATAACAATAATGATAATAAAATGATTCCATTACAAGATTATTATATTTCTTGAAGCTACTTTATTGGCTACAGAGGGTACTGTTGGTGTAAAAATTGGTATCTCTATCTTTTACCCTCTATGGCCAATTATCCACATGAAAAAGGAAAACACTTCATTAAAATAAATGTGTGCCATAAATCCAAATTAAATTGCCAACAGCTGTTTTTTTTTAATCTTTTCCTGAACCTTATTAAATGTTTTGGGTAGGTAAATTTGGTTAAAGTTATGCCCACACTAATTTCAGATGGGAGATGATGAAACGGGGTCAATGAGGGGTATTTAACCTTTGATATGATCTGATTCAAACATGGATTATGGAAAAGCCTGAATAGCTAATTCGGGACTAATTAACGTATCAAATCAAAGCCGCTTAAATCAGATGAGTTGAAATTTTTACTTGTAGATGCAACTTTGCTTACGGGGGGGGGGGGGGGGGGGGGGAATCAGAGGTAGCTGCAAAGCAAAGAAGAAAGGGAAGATTTGTGCCGTGTTCTTCAATCCCCTCGAGTGATCCTGGCGAGGGAGAGGAGAGAGAGAAGGGAGAGATGTTCTTGCTGCAATTTCTCTGCCTGATTTGTAACAGACCAATGAGCTTGGCAAGCATCCCTGCAGGACAACTGACCAATGGCGGCACACTTCTCAAGCTGAGAAGGACAGAGGGAAAAAAAAAACATGTGCCATATCACACAGACAGCAGTTCCCATCTCTCAAAGCCTCCCGCCGTCATCCATGAACCACCTCTAAGGACATTAATTTTTCAGGTGTGCCGTGGCGATGTTATTTGTTTGCAATGATTTGATATTTCTCCATATGAAAGCCTTTCGGGCGGTATATCTGCAAGCGACGTGGGGTTATCAAATGTATTATATGAACATAAACAAAAGGAAATAAAGCAAACCCAAAGCAAAGGAAATGATAGCTTTATGCCTGCTTTTCTTCTCCAATGTAAACAATGCATTCACGGCTAGTTAATGCAGTGGCCAAATATATGCATCATAATGATGCTGGCGGATATCTTGCGTGAATGGAAATGGCTTTAAATTGTATCTATTGAACTGCAAAACAGAATGCAGGACTGCTGTGCTCAAAATTGTGCACTGGATGAAGCCCCGTTGCTCTGGACATAATTGTATTTACCAGTAATCATCGCAACTCCCCACAGGCCACTGCCGCTCAGAATATCTATTGGACAGAAATATTGATATTCGATTTGCTTAGCTGAAGTTGCGCTTCTTAAATAACATCCGTTATACACTGCCGTACACTCCGAGACTGTGTTTTGAAAGATTTGAAAGTTCGGCTCTTTATCAGATATATCCCCGGGAGCAAATTAAACCACGTGGAGTCAAATAGCCTCAATAAGAGGCCTGAAACGACTCAACACAATATTCTCCTTCCGCCAGGAATCTATAAATGGCCCATTTAGCATCTGTGACCCCAATGGCTGCTACTGAAGGAGAGTTATGGCCTTTCAAAAGGAAACTATCATAGATTTTAGTGAAGTAAGAAAATGTCCCCAGGTTCCGCTAGAGCAAATGAAATTATGCATGACCTCCTCATTACTTGGTTTAATAAGTGATCTATGGACTGGGAACAATAAAGATCCAGATGTCAGGGAGACATATGAACAGGGAAGATTTAAAAAAAAAAAAAAAAGAGAGATGGGGGGAAAAAATCCACTAATTCAGCACTGTAGGAATGCATGAAAGTGGGAGCCCTCTCTCTTTCTGTTTCTCACACACGCAAACTTGAGCATGCACATCCCAAGGACTGTGATATCTCTCATTCGATGTCTCATTGGTATTCATTGACCCTGGGATGAAGAAATGGGCATCGCGGTTTTCATTTAATCAGACTCTTATGGGGATCAGCTATATGCTTGTGTGTGTGTGTATGTGTGTGTATGCATGGTGGACATAGGCACAGGCCGATATTAAGGCAGGCTTGTTATGGTAGAGGAGCAAAGAGGGTACAGAACCTGAAGCTGGGTTAAGTAATTGGATTCTTGTTCAATAAAAGTTGGGCTGAGAGTGTGAGTGTTTGTTTGGGTATAATCAATTTTCTGTGTGTGTTGCATGTTGAGTAATATCAGCATGCTTAAAATTGTCTGTGACTCAAAGATTTGCCTTAGAGGTGAGATGTGTGTGTGTGTGTGTACCTGTGCTATACACATAGAGTATGTACAAGCTATTTGGGCCTTTTCACTTGCAGCTTTAGTTCCCTGGAGCCAGATACAGAGTCTCCTGTGTGCTGGCAAATGGTGGACAAAGCAGATAAGCAGAGTATCACTGAGCCACACTCCTGTAGGCCCCAGTCAAGCATGAACCTGGCTCTCTAATACACACACTCACACACACACACAGGGCCAGCTAAACGCATGGGCCATAAGGGTGGCCGCCAAGGTGGCGCTGGTTGCCTTTAAAACCTAAATAAATAAATACAAATTCGCCAGAAGCTACCTTTCTCTGTTCTCTGCCTCGAGGTAACAAATGAAAGATTGAAATACACTTGCACCCTTGTTTTATTATTGCTGACGGACAGATGTCAAGAAGCAGATATCTGTTTTCACATTTTTTTTTCATAATGAAATAATCTAAGCCTTCAGGCCAAAAAAGGAAGAAAATGGAGAAAAGAGGAGGCGGAGGAAAATAAATCGTAATCTTACCTATAGGCCACCAAAATGGCTCGAATCAGCTCTGCACACATATATAGCCACCCTGTGACATGAAGGGAAAAAAACAGCCCTACATTAAAATCATCTGTGACAGCTCCATGTTCCTAACTCATCCCTCTCCATTGACATACAGGAAGTAGATAAAGCGAGCATGGCATAATGCCCAGAGAGCACCATGAACTAAAAAACAAATACTAAAAATGCCCATCAAAAGGAACATGGCTGAACAAGTCCTGGCACCACTGATGGACCCAGATTCATTCCAGTCACACATCCCCTGGACAGAAAGCTCCTTTTTTTCGTTTTTCTTATTTATTTTTTTAAGTAAACAACACTTGAATTTGTTATATGGAAATGAGTAAAACAAAACAAAATTTAAAAAAAAATGTCATTTCTATGCTTAACAGGTTGTGATTTTATTTGTATCTCAAACTAAAAGCTCTCTACTATCCGTTGATATAATCCATATTTAGATATTTATAGAAGGGAATAGTAATGTTAAAAGATCAGTGAATTTGGTAAAAAATGCTGGCAGAGGAAGAGTTAATGTAAAGTTAATGCACACTATTCAGTTGAGTAGTAGCAGTGAAATCATCCATTGATCCGTCTACTGTCTCTCTCTGATTAGTGTCCAGCAGCCACCAAAAGCTTATTTCAGCTGCTCCCTGGGAGTCCTCTCACTGCTTAACCAGCTGGAAGTTGTACTCCCGCCAATGTGGCCTGGTTCTGCTCTGGAGGTGGCCTCCTAAAGCAGCAATCTCAGGGGGTGTCTTTACCCAGTCTGTGATCCACCTCGCCTGCTCCTATTAGTGTGAAGGAGTTGCAGCCTGACCCCGGGGCCCTCTCGGATTCACACGCTGTCATAGAGGGTGAGGCCAATCACCCTGTGGAGAAAACTCATTTCGGCTTATGTGTGTTGAGGATCTTATTCGTTCTGTTACTGTCCAAAACTTGTGACCTAAGGTGAGGGTCAGAACAAAGAATTGAGTGGGAAAATTAGAGTTTGGCTTTGCGGCTCCACTCTCCGCAAGGAATACATATTGTAGCCCTTGCACCAAAATGACTTTCCGTTTCATCATCTATTTCAAAAAGAGAATCTTACAGTAGTCTTAGATATCAAAGTGTGGGGCATCGTCCCAACGTGGAGGGAGAGACTGTTTTACAATTGGGCAGGGGCTTAGGTTTGGTTTCATTGAAGTTAGTTGGGCTCAGAGGGTCCTTCGTCTTTATGTCGTTAAAGGTTGGGATTCTCTGATGTTACTCACCTTGAAATTGAAGTGACATGTGGGGAGAACATAGAACAACTCAATGGCGGCAGCTGGTAGACAGGCAAAGGTAGACCTAGCTGCAATGTGAGACTCTGATTCTGAACTGTGTAATTCTCAATCATCATAATTTTAGTATAAATTGTGTTAACTCTTAATCTTATACAGGGGAGCTGTGGTATATGGCTAATTAACTGCAAATATAAGTTTATCACTAAATTATAAGCATTATATCTTTGGAAAGCTTGTTTAATTTCCCTTTAGACGTCCCATTCATAAGTATCATGCAATTATCTGATCAGCAGCACAGCTGAGAAACGGGTGAAGCTCCAAGTAAAATGTGTCCAATTTCCCTTCCATTGTCTGTTTGTTCTCCTGCTGTTATTGGCCCTACTGTTTGGAGTTGTCTCTGGGACTGATGATTGAGCTCCATCAGTAACAAGGGGCAAACAAGACATATTGGTAATTTCATGCTTTATTCATTGAACACCAGTGTCTCTACTCCCACATAGTGGAGGCAGTCTGTGGCCCGACGTTGAATGGTCATTGCAGACGTCCTGGCAGCCTCATGAGCTCAGGGGTTTGGCTGCGTGCAGTCTGTTCCTGATCATCTAATCAGAGAGACGTCTGCCATAACGTCCTCCAAATCTCTTGAAGACAGCTGAAGTTTCCTCATTGATGTAAGGATGGTGAACTGGTCTTCTTTGGGGTGTCATCTTCTTAGGATGCCCACTACTACTTCATAGAACTTGACCTCCAGTTTTGAGATGATTGCAGAACTTACTCCTGATAACACTGCAGCTGTCTCTGGGGAACACCAGTTCCAACATGCCCCGAAGCATGGGCCTTATCCAGATTAGATGATCGTAGCGTGCCAATGTTTGGAGCAGACGCCAAACGACCACTTTGGTCGAGCGCATTACCCAGCAGACCCCATTTCAGCTCACAGGATGCTCTGGTCGCTGCCAATCGTGCAATCCCCCAAACAAGTCAAAGTCAACACCAACAATACACACTGTTTTACAATGGAAGGGAAATTTGGCACATTTCGCTTGGAACTCCACCCACATCTCAGCTGTGCTGCTCATCCCATAATTGCATGGTCCTTACAAATGGGGACATTTTTGTAAAGGGAAATGAACAGGCTTTGAATGAATGAATAAATGATTGATTTTATCGTATAAAAGTATGAAAACAACATGTATGTGAGAAAGGAGTAGGAAGAAGTATACATTTGTTTTTATTCCTAAACTTTTTTTTAACTATTCATCACAATGTTATATATAAACACTGTATCTATGTATAATCCAATAATATACAAATGGATATACACATAAAAATGTGTACGAAATAAATAAAATACTAATAATATTGAATTTCTATTTTTATTTACAACTTTTCCATACTCCAAATTAACACACTTCCTCTGATTTATATTTGTCCACTATTTTAATTCCAGCTCCAGACTGATCAACGAATTCACCCCTAGAGCTGCACATAATTTTCGTTGTGGTTTGAACAGAGTTTTTTTTTTTTTCTTTATAAAGTTTAGCTCTCCTCTTAAATTATAACCACCTTCAATTTCCATGAAAAGTCTGTATATTTTTTGGCAACAGGATTTTTTTTTTCTGGCTCCGTATATGATTTGTAATGTTTTAAATTTAACAAAATCCATAAATATCAAGGTGTTTGATTTAAGAAACAGTGTGTTCTTTATGTCCGACAATATTTATTGTCCTTATTGCTCTTTTCTGGAATATGCATATTGGCTGTAGGGTGCTGCCGTTATTTCCCCAGACCTCCACACAGTAAAACAGATACAGGCAAAAAAAAAAAACGAACAATATATAGTGTGTGTAATGATTTATAGTCCAGTATGTGCCTTGTTTTCCCCAGAACTGCAGTACACTTTGCTAGTTTTGCTCGGACATGCTTACATCAGGTTTCTAGCATATTTTGTGGTCTATGGTCACTCCAAGAAATGTACTCTCATATACTATGTTTGTAGTTTATCAACAGGTTTCCAATAATATAAGTTACAAGGTATGATTGACCGAACAGATATATGACAGATAAACTTTGTGCAGTTTAGATTAAAATATGTTTAGGAATTTATTTTATTATTTATATAAAAACTGACAAAACATAAGAACTTTATTCGAAAGCTTGGAAACATGTTTGACATAAGACATTTTCAATCTTGTGAGGAGATTTCATTCTACACAAATATTGTATTGGAGATTGTTGGATCATAACAGTCATGTTACCAAAGAAAATCATTTTCTTTGGTAAATCATGACAGAGATAAAGGATAAATTAAAGGTTCACAGTTTTCAAAGTCTAAATAGTCTGGTTCTTATAGCCTATGGACAATGCAGCAGGTTTTACTCGCTGCAATCATTCATACAAGCAGTGGGGACAAAATCCACAGTCCTCTTTGTGTGCAAAGAAATTTATCTGAAGATTATACGAGGCTTCAGCTGTCTGAGTTAGTTAAATAGAGTGAATATCATCCACAGCTACACAATGTAACAAAAAGAGGGAATTTGGCACTAAAAAGACATTATCATTGAAAGTAGTAAATTGACTTGACTAATTTGGACAGATAAAATCAAATCAACTTTTAATACACTTTTGTGTGGAAGGAGGGCTGTGTATTTTGTCCCCCATCAGTTATGTTGAAAGTGTATTATAAAGGAGTCTCTAAATATGAACAAGACAAATGATTGCAGCAATAAAACAATATGTCAATGTCTGCCTGACCATTGTTTTAGTACAGACTTGAAAAAGTGTGAACCTATGCTTTAATGAAATGCATGTTTATCATTCAAACTCCTTACAAAAATAGGCAGACATTTTGACATGTGTTGCAGGTGTAAACTATGAAATGAAGGATGGCTGAAATCCAGCTGCTTCAGTTTCAGGGTGCATGTTGGCTCAAAGTTTTGCTGTCATGGCTTACTGGGTCACCTGAATATAACACAACCTTTACTAGTATTAGTAAAAACAGTGCTTTTCATGCTATCATCAGTGCGATCATGTGTGGGGGAGAAAAATGTTGAATGCAATGTTTAGCCTAATCAAGGAATAAAATGCACATATTTCAGCTGAGTTCAAATCAGTTTGTTTCTAGTTTGGTTCATGGAGAAGAAACATTAGTACAGAACAGTGGTTCCCAAATGTGTCATAATTATATCATACCCCCCATTGAATATTTAAGTATTAATGTTAATGTGTACCCCATGGGGAACATATTTAGGAAATAACATGCATGGTAATGAATGATGAGAGATAAATGTTTCTATCCCAATTGTGCCATGAATTATGTTTGTCAACTTATATCACTGCAAAGACTTGACTGTTTTATTAAATTACGCAGCAAAATTGTACTTAACATGAGTAGCTTTGTGTGAAAGTTTTCAGTAACTGACACCAATGTGTACGCACAAATGTATCCGTCCTGTTCATCCAGCTACCTGTGGTCCTTTTATCTCAGAAGTGAACAAAGTAGCTGGTGAGATTATATCTTGGTACAAAAACCAACCAAAAATAAAAACAGGCCTTACATATTTTGACAGTCTTAAATTTCAAGTTTCTTAACTTGCAAAATTATTAATTTAATTTAACGTGGCGATCATCGGAAGTGACACAATTCAAATGGAATAAGAAAAGTGATTTGTCTACATTACAGTACATCCGGAAAGTATTCACAGCACTTCACTTTTTCCGGATTTTGTTATGTTACAGTGTGGTTTCTTAGTTTTTTATTTTTAATAAATTTGGGGGAAAAAAATCACATTGTCATTATGAGTGAAAATTAATTGACTCCATTTTGGAATAAAGCTGTAACATAAGAAAATGTGGAAAAAGTAAAGCGCTGTGAATACTTTCCGGATGCACTGTAGATATTTCCTTCAAAAATGTTTCCATGGAGTCTGTCAGAAGGGGGAGGGTCTTAGGCTCTTTATAGCTCAGTGTTAATTAAGTTGACCAACATTTCAGACTATAGCTCTCATGATTACATTGCAACAATCACAAAAAAACAAAAAAAATGTGACTACAATGAGAGTTCCACCGAATAAATCTTGACTAAAACAACAACCAACGAAAAAGACTAAAATCACAGCACAGGAAAATGTAATGCTCCAGCAATCATTGCAATGCCAAACAGCAGATAATTAGGTTACTGGTTACAGCTGTGGCTTCCTCTGACAAAAACAGCTAAGCTTTATTAACCAGCTTTGTCTATTTTGCAGTAGTGAATTATTTATTGCCAGTAATGATTATGACACTGTGTCCTCCTGTCTTTAACAGTATAAATGTATTCTTGCTAAAATTCTCAAATTCTCATGTGTCTGTACTGTATATGGTAGGCAGTGTTGTGTAGGTCAGCACCTGCGGAACAGAGCAGCACTCAATCTCTATTACTGAAAGAGCAGGAGTGTTCGACTGGAGCCCGGGAAGCTCAAGGTAGCATCATAGATTTGACCAGTCAGTCGTGTAGAGCACTAAGTCCTTCATTTACTCCCTTCATTCTCCTGTCTGCCAACCTTCACACCACACACAAACACACAGCTACATGCACACAACACGGATGTGCAAGCACACAGGCATGTTTTTTGTCTGCAGTAGCTCTAAAAGCGCATGTACGCACACATGCACACACTTCTTGTTTCCCAACTCGCTCACTCCACCTTCATACACACTATTTTAGCAGCCTTGAAAAACTAAATGGTGTGAAGTTGAGTGTTGGTCCATCTGTCTCCTGGGTGTTTGGAAGGCATGAGACAGAGAGTGAGCAGTGGGAGGAAAGGGGGAGCGAACGATTGGAAGAAGGGAAAAAGGAAAGGAGGGATTGGGGTCAGGCCCATTAATATGAATCACCAGCAGAACCCCACAGCGGATCCATCTGTGCTCGTACACTGCCCAGAAACAATTCACAGCCGAGACGACGGGACCTTAATGGGCGGACGGGGTACAGACACTTAAGTCATGCATGAATTCCTGACGCTTTCGAACAAACGATTCAAGGTTTCATCAGCGCTACTGACTTTTCATCATAGCGTTGCAGGTAGTCGCAGACGCAATGTTAAATTCAAATGTGACTGCTGTGTCTGTGTCTTGCGGAATAAGCAGCAGCGGCCCGTGGCAGAGCCGACGTAGGCCGTTGCATATAGGGTGCAAAATATCCTGGGGCGCCAATCTAAAATCTCACCTAGGGCTCCAACACTGTCAGGGCCTGGGAATAAATCAATTGCGGACTCTTTAAACACGCTCTTTTAAAGTTACGACAATTTTAAGGTGTTCTGGTGCATATGAGTGATATTGACATAGAGGATATCACAACAATGCATTCCAGCCTGTATCAAAGATGTTATGTTTGAACAGAATTTTTTTTTTTTTTTTTTGCAAAACTCTAGACGAGGAACACAAATCCATTCACTAAACCAGAAAAACATAATCTATTATTGCAAAGGCAGTTCTCGGAAAACTCTTCAACCTCGTTTAAAAAATTTGTGTTTGCGCATCCATGCGTTTTTTTACAAACCTCTTTGAATTAGTGTGGCGCACCAACTACACAATATTACTATTAATAAACATTAGCAGCTTCTTTTGTTTGCAGGGCAGAGCAGCTTGTCAACATTTTGTGATACATGTAGTTACTGTAACATACTTTCTTCTCATCCTCTTACTACTTCACTTCCTCGTCTTCCTCCTCTCGTTCTCGGCCTCCATCATTATCCAAACTAAATGTTTACCTATGGCCTGATTATAGTGCTGACGTTTTGAATTGTAAATTGACCCATCTAAAAGTATTTCCACATGTGTCGATGTGGCAAGACAATTGGCAAAATAGTTAAGCATATGGAGAAAACGCGCCATCAGTTTGGTGCACATGATTAATGCACTGGCTTGTATTATACTAGTATAAGTATGAATGTCATACAGTAAATCACTTCAAGAATCACTGTTCAGCAATCAGAAATAAATACTCTATATAGCACCGTATTGTTAACTGTGTCTAACATCATCCTTTAAATAAACTTTTTAATGGTTATATAACATAGTGGCTAATATTGCGAAGTAATAATAATACACACTTAATATTTGTGATTACAGATTTGCCCATTGTGCGTTTATATGTCGAATTTACTGCACAGCCAAATAAAAAGAAGAAAAAAAAGACTTTCACAAATTCACTGTTTTACTGAAGGACAACTGTCTGCTCAATGTGAAATTGTAGAAGGAAAAAAAAAATCTTTAAACATGCTCTTTTAAGGTGAAGGTGAAACAATTCTCTGGTACGCGTTCTGAATGTTGTTTGCTATGAGAAGGTTCAGTCTTACATCCTAAAAAGGACAACTGAAGAGACACTTTATGGTGTAAATTTATTCAACACAACATGACAGTTGAAGGGCCAGGCTATTGGTGCTGAAATCAATATTCTCCTTTCACGGACACTTTAAACAGTAAATGCCACTCTTTGGGGCAGAGCTACAGAGCCAGGGACTCTCTCTCTCTGAAACACACTCACAAATTTAAAGAAACACACATGCACAGGTGAATATCAGTATGGCTGCTGAATAAAACAAATGCGGGTCTAGTATCATATAGATATTATAAATTGTCAATTTATAAAAGGGTGCATTATGCGGATGAAAGCAGCAATTGTAATGAAGATGTATATATTTGTGTATGTTCTATCCGTCTCTTTTAAGAACAACTGTCCTGTAGCAAATGTGTATTCTGTCTGCACTCAATTCTCACAGGGACTTAAAATAAAAGGAACTATGTACACCTATTTAAGACACTTGTTTATTCATTTTAAAGAGAACTATAGTTCTTGAATGTTTCCATGAAGAAGTAGCTGAAAGTAGAAATGTGAGTTTCAACTTACAGGTGTTAACAACCTTTTCTCAGTTCTCCAGTCACGTTTTTTGAAATTTGAACCACAGTTAGCACATCAGTCTATGTTGGTTATACCATTAACACATTTCTTTTTCCTCTCGCACAAAATGTGTAGATTACAGTTAACACATTTATAAATGCTTTAACGTCTTTTACACACAAGCTCAACCAAAATCAAAACAGGGTCTTTTTTTTGTTTACTGCTGAAATCATTTAAAGTGTTCACAGTGTATGTCAGAACAGATAACACCATGTTCTAACCACCAAACTTATAGGCTCGGGTTGAAGTGAAGTTCACATTGTAGATTGAATTATATCCTGTATTTGTTTTCATCACCATTGAGAAACAACTGATTACCATGTACATTTACTTACATTACTACAGCGCTTACTATCTTTTTTATAGGCTGTATGTTCTAAAAAGCTACTTTGAGATATATTAATCAATTTTGCTACTGAAGGTTTGCATAAAAAAGATGTTCTGGTTTTACTGTAAGTTTTTGTAGCCACTGGGTGGCAGTTAATGGTAATGCAATGACCTGCAATGGTAATGCAACAATGGTAAATCCATAGACTAATGTGGTATTCCTGGAGATATCCGCAATTGCAAATATCTCGATTATATTGCGATCAAACTCCAAAGGAATATTCAGTCTTAGTGAATTCACCTTTATTAAGGTAAAACTGAGCAATTCCCACAACTAGGATGGGATTCTAAATGTAAACCTTCTGCTGGAAGAAGAAGAAAAAAGGAAAAAAAAACAGGCACATGCAGAGTTCTGGGAACCTGAGAAGCTCCAGTACCTCCCCCAACGACGGCTCCGTAAGTGGAGTCAAGTGGGAGACAAGGGAAAGAAGAAGGATATTGTAATGAGAACTAAAAATCAAATACAGGGCAGAATCAAGCTAGTTACAGTGAGGGAATCAGATAGAGCCCTGTCTTTAGCACCAACTTTTGGTTGAGTAATGCAGATGATTTAAATTATGTCCGAAGATGAACCTTCTTCTTCCTCTACATCAGAGGTGACAAAATAATGACTGAAGTGTCATTAGTTCCCACATGAATGATGATGTTTTTGATGCCCAGATGGTTGGGTGTCATTTCATGGGCTGGCAACAAGTATGACGCTTGGCACATTCGTAAGTTTGCTCTTAACATTCCTAATTAGCGCGGCTCCAACAACAAGCATCAGCGGTGTCATTGGTCCTGCCAGCGTTAGGCTTGACATTAATGACACAGTGATTCACACGTGTGGGCTGGTTGTGATATGCAGAAGGGAAAGTTTCAACCAAATACACATATTCATGAGGCTTGAAGCTCCAGGTCCCGTTTCCGCACCATCCACAGTGTTAGAAGTTACAAATGTGAAGTCAAAGTCAAAGGCAGAAATTCCACAGTCAACATGTATGATGTGAGCTTGAAGGTAAATGCGACATGAAAGGTCTAAGTGGTCGAAAGGGTGCACAAAGTTTCCTTTTATCACAGCCACAATATCTTAATTCTATCCAAGTAGCTTTAAACGCCTAAAATAAATTAGACTTCAACCAGAATTTATGTGACGGGGCCGCAATCATTAATGAATGTTAGCAAGTAGCTGTTTAAGACTGGAATCTTCGTGAAAGTCAGACAGTTAAAGTATATTCATGTTTTTACTTTCTTCTTTGCTCCTTCTCCATTTCTTTATATAAAGTATTTTGAAATCATTATCATCATCATTATCATAATCATAATCATCATTTTTTTCCAGCAAGTGAGTAGTGTAAAGGATTACAGTTTGAGTTGGAATTATACTATAACCCCATTATATTTTATTTTGTTTATTTTATGTTTCTCTCTTTTATTTTTGTACAGCACCTTGTAACTCTTGTTTTAAAAGCTTCTTTTATAAATACAATTTACTGACACTTACAGTAGAAACTGTTATTTTGACAATTTGGTGATCCACCTCCTCTGTTGGAGATACATTTCATTTATGTGCCTTTTGTTGTTGATTAGTAAAGTAATTAGTAATTAGTCATGTAACAAGTAATTGAAATCTTCACAACTAATGAAGAAAAAATAGCCCTTTACTATTGATTTATCACATTTACTGCACGCCCATATTAATTAATTTAAAGTTCTTAGGTTCATCTTATGAAAAACATTATTTTCAGCGCATTTGTGTAAATATATAGGCCATACACAAGCCATTTAGAAATGGCTCTGGTTGTGATGCCACAAAACAACTGAAATTAATAGTAACTGCCCCTGGATGTGTAGTCGCCTGAAACAAATATATTCCTGGTTCCTACATGACTTATTTGATGCATAGTGCAGCTGTAGTACAATTCCAAAAAACAAAGGAATGCAAGGACAGTGTCTGAATTACAAACCTTTTAAGTTTACTTACAGATGAGGATGAATTCAGATCCTCAAGATTCATCATAAGAGTGATATATCAGGGCCAGAGAGTGCTTTACTGTAGAGATGTGATGCAATACTGCTGACTTGAATGAAGACTGAGCATGGGACTTTGGGCACACAGCTGTTCTCATACTGTAAATCTGCATTTTTTAAGTTTATTTTCCTGCAGCATAACTTGAGTAAAAAGACCAACACCTTGGCCTCCTTGGGCTTTGGGGCCGCTTCTTGCATCCAGGCTAAGATTAGATCTCCTGCAGTCCGATGTGAGTGAAAACATTACTGGGCGGATTTAGGGAAGCTGTCAAAGCTGTCCCTTTCACACTATGTTCAATTCCACCTCCACCCCCAAAGGGTAGTGTCTAGGAATTAGAGCTGTCTCATTCTCTCTCACCCACCCACATGCACATAAATTCACACACAAAAACACTCCTGCTGGCCATGACCCATCTGGTTTCTTTCTACTTCTGTGGTTTCCCATGTCTGATAAGGGAGCCAGTGCTGGTTAGGTGACAAAAATACATTTAATTACCCTCCAGCAACCCACCTACCCACATAGCCTCACAGACAGGTGGACAGAGAGACAGACATACACCCTGACACGCTCTGTGTCAATTTTTCACCTTTACTTTTCTGGCCTTTCCACCTGTCTTGCTCTGACAATCTTATGTAAGTGTCCAAAGGCAGGCAAGATCTCACTGTGTTTGCACGTACAGTATGTGCGCAGGCATGAATACACACACACACACACACGCACACACACACACACACACACACACACACACACACGCACACACACTTGAGCAAGGGCTTGTCCAAAACTAGTTTCTGTTTGGTGGACAGATAGCGGGTCGGTCCCTGAAATGGCCTGTCTATCCGCTTGAGCTTGTTAAAGTCTCAGGGGAGTAGATTGACTGTGACATGTCTTGTCTACCTGTCCATGTGGAGATGGTTACATAATGAATCAGTTTGAAGGTCTGGAGATTGGCTGATGGTTTAGCTCATAGGGCTGTGGAAGACATGCTTACACATAGGAGTCATGCTCCACCAGATTTATGAAATTATATTTTATTGTACTTCTATTACTTTTTTCAAATGATATATAGTTTTTTTTTTAATTTTTTTTATTATAGGTCAATATATATTCTTCTAATTATGTCATTAAAATCAAAATTCATACACACACCCTTTCTCTATGGTGTTGGTTTCTTCCCAAAAATGCAGGATGAAATCTGTTCAGCACACAATTGCACATGAATACTGGAGGAGATGTAGGCTACAGCTTAACAGTGTGTTGCTGAAGTGGTTAGCAGTGCATCACTCCCTTTTTCATATATGTGAAAATTAAGAGCAATTAGTTCTACCCACCCTTACGGCATAGATTGCTTTGCAATCTGGCAGCTGTTTAGCACTGGCTGAAATACATGACGACACACGCGGCTTTGAAAATGTAATATGAAAGGAGAGGGGAAAAAAATGCAGGAAATGACTAACAAATTGAAAGGCAAGATAAGTTTTATAGAACTAAAGATGTGCTGTGCTAATGACACTGACATACTGTGGGCATAGAAGTAGCCTACAGGGAAATTAGTTTCCTTTCACATCACTAACAACAAGATGGAAGAAAAATAAGCAAACCTATAAAATATGCATGACACAAAAGAAGGACAAGTATCAGTTAATTGGAAATGTTGAAGACAGATGAAATAACACCACTCACATGAATATTTTTTTTCTCACTCCGATATATTTCTGCAATAGTAACAATACTGATCATGTAGTTTTCTGTTTCTGTGATCCTGTGTGTGCAATATATGTGTTCTATAAGTTCACAGGGTCATAACCTGTAACTTATTGGGTAAATGTACAAAATTATGTTCAAGTCAAGGGGATGTTAGCATCTGATCTATTACAGATGCAGTGATTTATATTCCTGCTATCCAACTACACTGATAGGTAAATGGCAGGCATAGTCCTCAAGACATTGCCATTAAATTAATATATTCTGTTTTTACATTACTATTTTCAACTTTAGTGTTTAATTTTTGATATTTAAATCTAAACATAACTACGTACCAGGACTATAAATGTATAGCATGTATTGCATTCACATTAAAATGATGTTAAAATTATAACTGCTTTTTAAGTTATTGTAAAAAAACAGATTTTTCTCATTAACATTAACACAATGAACATGTACATGTGAAGGACAATTAGTAATGCAAGCATTAGTAATGTTCAATGGAAATGGTAAATAACTAAAATAAATTCCTATTAAATAATATCAAGTTTTTACGCTTGTTGAAAGATGAGCAGAGCAGCACTGCAGTGACCCGGCCTCCCTTGGTTAGCGCATATAACAATATTAATTTTTGACTTTGATGCTAATTCATTAGCCTGCTAAATTAATGAGCCAGATACTTATTCAAGCTAATCATTTAAATAAAATAATAAAAAATACACTCACTGAAAGAGCACAGAGTCCTTTTTCGCTCAGTTGTTACAATCAGCAGCTCCATGTTTGTCTAATACATGCGTCAAATCATCCAAAAGGCAGAAACAACCATATATGAAGTTCATTGACTCATTAGCTGAGGAGCTGTTAGCATTGAGCCCAGCAGAGACCTAATAGCTAGCTGTCACTCACACAGGTCCTGAACTTAACTATGCAGATTTTTGAAGGCTCAATAAAACATAAATTAACCTCCCCACCCACTTTCATGAACAGTGACATTATCTATATCAACAAAAATCCTTCTTTGCACGTTTTTTTTTCTGCTGTAAAGTTTCACATTTTAACATGAGGCTCTATGGGGATTGACTCACTATTTTGACCAACCTCAAGTGGCCATTCAAGGAACTGCAGTTTTTGGCACTCCCTTATCGGGCTCAGCCATGGAGTTTGCCCCTGGCAAGTCATCTTTTTAGATTGTTTGTATTGAACTAAAATCAGTTTGCAATGCAAATAATTGATTGTAACAATAAAACAAACAAGTGTGCTATATATTTAGCATGACAGATGTTCAAACTCAAAAACAATTGAGGTTTCCCTCGTTTAGAACATTGTTTAGATAACAGACATGTAACATGTCACAGTTATACTTGGACCGCTTCTCTATAATTATCTACATTTATGGAACTTACCCTTACCATTAGGCTCCAATTACTGTTCTGCTTAACTTTCTGCAGACAGTGTTATATACACACTTTTCTATGGCAAGCTGTTGGGGCGGGACAAGAGGGCACTGATCCAGGACGAGTGCAAGCATCTATTGGGGAGGAGCAAGCCAGCAGGATGGTTGGAATGTGGCAGGAAGGAGCCTGGACGGTGAAGTGCAAAGTCTCATGGCTGAGCTTTGGAAAGCTGCATCACATCGAAGACAATTCTTAATCCAGAGCTGCTTTTCAATATTTGTTTCATTTCCCCTTCTTCACTTCCCCTTAGGCACTATGTAACAGCATGGCGGAGGTTGGTTAGAGAGCAAAGGGAAAGTGTGCTTCTCCTCGGGGTCTCCTATAATAGTGAAACAACTTCTGCTTCACCCAGTGTTACTGCCCAAACATAAAGGTTTAGCCTGAAGACTTTGGATTGATTATGCAATGCAGTTTTTTTTTTTTTAATCTCTAAAGGTTTCCACCCAATTTTAGCAACAACACCTGTCTTCAGTCTCATGACCAAACCATTAATTGTGAATTGAGAGTCTCTGTGGACTGACCAGCAGCGTGTCAGGAAACACGAATGAACCATCTATGCATAAGCCAGTGTTTTTAAGTAATATTAGGACTTAAATTAAATGGACATTTAATTTGGCTGGAACATTTTCAGTATTTATGTGAATACATTACATGTTTTATATAAAGTAAATACATTACGAGATCTGGACTTTATTATTTTCAGCCTAATTACTGTAGTGTGCATGCATATGCATGCATATGGCATGATGCAAACATTAAGTGTAATAACAAAAAATGTACTTTTGCTCTGCATTTGTAATTGATCCTGAGTCTCCTTGTGATTTTTAGTCTCAGCTGCTGATTGCACAGCGATTTAGTATTGTGACAGGGCTGTGGCTCTTTGTAGCAGTAAATCAAAGGTGTGATGCCATTGCTCTGAGCCTAGCAGCACTAATAGTCTGTTGACGCCCCTGCTCATAGACCTGTGTTTCATGTGTTTGTTGATGGCCTGAATAAATCAGTTTTGTCTAGGTTGAGGCAGCTGTGAAATGTATAAATTTGTTTCGAGGGGTGTTAAAATGGTGTGGTAACAACTTTGGTTATATTCATTACTAATGTGAACACCCCTGCTCAGACATCTAAACTGCATCATTTTCAGGTGGTTAAATGATGGTACTGAGCGCCTGTCTTCGCCATTGACCACCTGTTGTATAGTAAATAACTCTTGAAATCATAACCCACGACTACATAATTGCAACCAAATTATAAACACATCCTTCAAAATACACCTTGCAACATATTCAAACTATGAAACTGCTCAATAGCTCACTTGTTCCATGCCACAACACACAGAATAGCAAGTATCCTAAAGAGTATCTTATGTCTACTTTGAAAGAAATCAAATACCGTAAAATTTCAACAATGCCGAGCAAGCAATCGAAAATGGGAGAACAAAAAGAAGAAAAGTGGTTATAGTACACACCATGTCTGGTGGTGATAGAATCTGCTCTTTTTAATTAAGATATTCTTTATCAAAGCGACTCAAAATTATAATTTGTTTTCTGACAATGATGGCATGCAGCTATAATATGCTCTTTTACTCTGAATTGAAGGATATAAAAAAAAAGATTGAAAAAACGTTTCATAGAGAAGGGACTGACGGAACTGAATATAAGTGAAAGTGATGGAAGGACCGCGAAGAAGAGATTGACGGCCAGACGTTAAGAGAAATTGAAAAAATAGCTCAGTGACTGCTGAGTTGAGACAGGAAATGGTGTTTGTCTGAGACAGAAATGGTGTGGAGGCAGCAGACTGTGGTGGATCTGCATGTAGAGTATCTTAAGCAGACAGCAAGACATACAGTATCAGTCAGTCTATAGCCTAATGGGTGGAGCAGGATTGCATCCCTGCTCAGAATCTAATCTTTCAGTCAGTGTCAGGGTGGCACCGGGGTCAAAGTGTCTCCCCGCCAGGGGACAGGCACATCTGTCACATGTACATATAAACACATATGTATAAACCCTTATTTGACAGTGATGTGTTTTTTGATAGAATAATATGTGTTTTGTTTCACCTAACAGTCCCGAGACCTGTATTCACACTCACACAAATCAAGCAATGGCTCATTAAACCCATCAGCGGTTATAGTAACCAGCCACAGCTGTGATTTTTCATATTATCAGTGGTGCATGGTAATGCTTCTAGCCTTGAGGACAGAATGGCCATACGCTCGCTCGCACACACAAACCGTAAAGGACAACTTAGCTCAGGTAAGTGCAAAGCAATCTTGGCAGACAGCCTCGGCGTATCCGCAGCCTGTTATGATCAACAGCAAAATGGAGGGCTGCCTCTCCCAGAACGCTGGCAAGGTAACGTGTCCTTGGATAAACCGATGTGCAAACCACATACAGGAAGAGACGGTATCCCGCTCCTAGAATATAAGGCCTCACCAGATGCTTTATGGCTCTGTTAATTTGAAGTTGGCAAGATGACAACTCTACGTGTCACTCAGGAAAAGGCCGGTGGAAAATGAAAAAAAAAATGGGCAAGAATCAAGAAAAGCTAGATAGTAAACTCCAGTGAAAAGCAACAGATGCTGAATATCATGCTCATTTATTCAGGGCCTGCTGTGTTAATGGCTATGTAAATCTGCAGGTCTCACAGAGTGGTAGAAACCAGCACTGGCAGGCCTCAACAATGCAGCCTAATTGGAGATAAGCCTGAACAACAAGCATATAGCATGGCCCCATAAATTACAGCTTGTACACCACAGAGTCCATTCCCATGCCCTATTTCTGCAATCCCTCCTTGCTACCTCTTAATACCCCACATTGTGTGCTCTCATTCTTGGATTTTTAATTTTTTTTGAACATTTTCCTACATATTCCTTATTCTCTTATCTTATCCCACTCTGATCAGTCCATCTTCTACCCCTTCTTTCCTCTGTCCTCTCTTTCTTACTTAGCCTGGCTTTCCAGGGTTGTAAAGAGGGCTGTGCAGATTGAACAGTAAATTAAATTAATGTAGGCCATTTCTCAATCATTTTTCACCCCCCCCCCCCTCCCTAAAATGATTAAGGCTGACGTAAGAAGTTCATTAAAACAGAAAACATTAGGCTCATTAAAAAGCCATTAAAACTATCGTGGAGAGGTGATTTATGCCAGAGTATGACTGGGGGAGGAAATGATTGGATGGGGGAGGTGGGTCCGAACAAGAGGAAATGGGAGTCTAAGCAAGGTTGATGATAGGGAGTCAGCTTTTTAAAAAGGGGGCCACAAATAGTATAAACTCACAGGAATTAGAGGGGAACGGAGGTAAGAGTTAGGAAAAGGGAACAGTGGGTGGCGAGCATTAGTCTTATAAAGCTTTCTGACCTGATCTAGGGCACAATACAGTATGTTATTAGACATTCTATGGTCAGAAAAAGTAAAGTGCCAAAGGGAAAAGTTAAAGTAGAGAAATATAGTGTCCACTTTTTTTAGGAGGCTAAAAAGCATTTAGTTGTTGCCCCCTGTCAACAGCAGTACATTGCTCCGCTTCCATGCTGGCACACTTGCTTTGCTAAACGGGATGCAGACACCCATCTACTGCAGGTAATGCACTGCCTATGGTTAAGTACATTATTCAACTTCAATCCACTTAAAGCAATCTGAACTATCCCTTAAAGTGCCATGACCCTTGCGCTCTCACACCTATACCAGCTTTCTCTGCCCCTTTAATGTCTTTGCACTAAGTCAGCAGAGCTACACACCAGACATCATTAACTGTCCTCAACTCTGTCCATTAGGCTGTGGCATTTACCAATACTAAATGTAATTGTTCCTAAGCATCATCTGTAAACCAAGACACAATATGTATGCATGAGAATGTATGCAGATGTGGTTGCACTCATGCATATTAATGCGAAATTTGCACAATTTCATTCGTTGCGTTTCCCTAGTTATATGGACTAGAAACCTTTTGAGGAACTTTTCTCCATACCAGAGGGGCCATGGTCTAAATTAGGTACTACACATAGAATCTGGAGTTACAGTATGTAAGTAATATTCTATATCATATAGACTGTGCCCTCTAAGGTAATTTGTGATAAGGACGTTATGCAGGGGACGGATCATGCAAACCTGTCTGTCCCAACACAAACTCACATTTACTTTAAAGAACAAATGGAACAAAGATCACCCCATGACCACAAAGAGCCCCAATGGCTCATTATTACCTCTGCCAAGGAGGTTATGTTTTAGCTTGCGTTTTACTGCCGGTTGGTTTGTTAGCAAAAGAGCTCCAAATTTTGGGCTGGAATTTCATCAAATTTAAGCAAATTTTGGTAATGGTACCATGAAGAGGATGATTACATTTTGGTAATGATCTGGAAGAATCCTGGTTTCTGGATCACTTTAAATTTTATGTTATTTTGTAACTTTGTAGTAAATTGACCTTCAAACAGTCACCATTGTTTGGAGTCACCTGGTGGTATTATCTA
This sequence comes from Lepturacanthus savala, assembly GCA_030544235.1. NCBI lineage: Eukaryota > Metazoa > Chordata > Actinopteri > Scombriformes > Trichiuridae > Lepturacanthus > Lepturacanthus savala. The sequence goes on from CM060464.1 coordinate 16,329,142, forward strand.
CCACCAGATAATACCACTATGCCAGAGACACAAAGAGAGGACTTTGACTATGCTATTAATTCCATGATAGTGTGTGTATTCTATAAATACAGGGCAACAATCACATATATGCTTGGCAGAGGTCTGTGCTCTTAGAGTGCTTTTCTAGTATGAGAATCTTATACCTAATATTAACCATGGGGGAATAAGGACTGTGAACAAATAGAGCCTACTACTATGAGAAGTGGAGACACCAAGATTACACACTAATGGTCCAGCAAGGAGCAGAGAAGGGGGGAAAAGACAGCTCTCCATGCACCGATAAGCAGGAATGAGAGCGCACAACTGAATCCCCCAATATCAATCACTCTGACAGAATACCTAGTACAGAATGAGTTAAAGAAAAGTGGGAGATATCCTGCAGATAAAAACAAATGGAAGGAACAGTGGGTAGACCAAAACGTACACGTGCAAACATCTTCCACTGTCATTCCTTCCAGTGCAAAGCAGTGGAAGATGAAACTCCTGGTGGTATGTGCTCTGATGCCCTCCAGGGGTCCATCCCAGAGGAATGATACATCTGTGAAACAATGGGCACACAATGCAGCATCAGCACATGCACTGGGCAGAGGAGATTAGACATGGCTTCGTACTCAGAATTTTGAAGAGGAGGGGAGAACCCCTCCCAAGTTTATCATCCTGAACCTGAACGAGCTAGTTATGTGTTTGGGTGTAAAATCTGGGTTTGGTCGCAGGATAACAGAACTGCCATCTCCATGGATCCTGATACATGGCAGAGCAACAGAGAGAGCAGATCACTTACTATTTTTACAGATATTAGATCCAAAAGCATAGCCATTTTCATTGACAAGAACATAAGCAAAAACCTTATCCAACCCACTGAGGATCCTAGGGAGTTGGGCCAGCATCTCTGTATGCCTTTCAGGAAGTGTTTCATCAGAGGACAGCTAAGCATTTATCTGAACCTGAGAGGAAGTGAGTTTTTTTTCAGTGAGATCAGAACCTACAAAAGAAGGAATGGAAATTAAACATCTCCACTGGGTCGATGTGTAGGTGAATGAACCACCTCTGCAGCCGACTTATGTGAATAAGGCCCAGAGGAATCACCACATGAACCAGTGACATATATCTAGCAGCTGCATGGCAAAGAAAGCCGTCACCACATTGTGAGATTTGACACGTTAGAACTGAAAATACCTCCTTCCTCTGCCCCAGATAGATGACAAGCTGGGAGGGGAGAGCAGAGCTTTTTTCCCACTTTATACTGAAGCACATACATGATAGATTCAATGCAAGTTTTGCTGTCTGTAATGCAGGTTCCTTGCTAGAGCGAGCCAGTGCAAAGCAGTGGAAGATGCATATTGAGTATGTGAAACACTCATCCCTATCCTGAGTAACCGCTCCAGAGCCATTGCCACACATCTGGAAAAAGTGCCTGGGGTAGGAAAGTAACTGACTGACAGGTGATTGTACTGTTACTATATACCCTGGAATAAGAAGTACAGTAATCTCCTCCGTTTTGGGATAATGGAGACTCAGACAAATGCATCTTTCAGGTTTGTGGAAGTGAACCAGTTGTCCTGGTGAGCACATCCCTGCAACTGCTTGATCGTCAGCAAGTGAGGGGGTCTGTCTGCGTCTCATGTCCCCCGTCATTTTTGGAACCATGAAATAACTGGTGTATAATCCCTGATTATCCTGGTGAACTGTAGCCTGGGCTGTTCAGCCTGCTTATCCAGCCATCCATTGAAGATACATGCAGCCGCACTATGTAAGCAAGCGGGCGGTCATGCATTTGCATGAACGCCTCAGATATCACTCGCAGCCATTGCGCGTGTTGGAGGGCTCTCTGGTGAAAGCCATGGGAGGCTCGGGCCTAAAATGGAAGCCTCTCAAGACTGCACCATGCACGAGCTCGCAGCAAGGCACTGTCGGGGAGGAGGTGGCCCTGATAATGCCCTGAGACAGCAAAGTCTAGAAGTTGCAGGAGAAGAGGGTTCATAAACATGGCATCCCAGTTCTTTCATGCTTCAATTTACCAAGGGATGAAAGGCTGTCCACCGATTCTTGGCCTGAGGAAGGCAAACGAAGTACAGGCACAACAAGTGTGGCTTGAAAGTTGACATTCTTCATTCACAGGCATGGCTGACTGTGGCTATGGAGATTATCTTCTTTTCTGATAGTTTCACATTGGTTAAATTCAAAAGCAGAAATTAAAAAAAACAAACAAATACTAGGCACTTATAGCTATATTCCAACCTTTGTGTGTTATATCTGTGTGGAATATGTTCAGCAAGATAGCATCTCAAACCGCATTCTCTTTGTTTGATGAGGCTGAGGGAGAACTTACAGCCACTGTTGTAGGTACAAAGTAGCAGAAATGGTGATGGAGGCAGAGGGGAATATTTAGAAGAAGGCAGCAGTTCTGTGCTAGATAGATTCGGCTGTGTGCCAGCACAGCAACCGGTGACTCAAACAACAGTGGGCCAGGTTTCTAGAGCTCAGCTCCGCTGGAGAGGTTCACTAGATCGGATGGTTAGATTCTGCGCACTCTGTGACTAGCTGGAGGCATAGTTTTACGGATATGTCTGCTGCTATCAAGCAGACAAGCTGTCTGTGATACTAATGCATCAGTGCATATTTAACTTGGCAAATGGAGAGAAGTTAGTTTATAATGTTAACTTCCTCTCTTGGTTTTAATTAACTATTCAATCATGTTCTCTTTTATTATTTCCTTCTCAGGGTTTCAGTTTCTTCTCTATCTCCTCCTTTTACATGAACATAGTACAGAAGGAAATCCTTTGCACATTATTCATTCTGATCCTCTAAAGCATGGTCTGTCAGTTTGCAATTTATTCAAATATTCACTGGTCTCTTTGAATGTGGAAATGCATACATATTGTTACTCTCGGACACGTAAAGCATTCAAAGCAGGTTTGAAAGGTTTGTACACTGCAGGTTTGTACACGTTACTCCCCAGGTATGCTCAGCTCTGCATTTCCGCCTTTGAAGACAGAAGAAATCTTTACATGTAAATGTGCAAGCATCTGTTCAAACAACATTCACATCAAGGTAAACAAGCACCCACATTCATGCACAAGTTTTGTGTTTAAAGAGAATTCCAAATGCCACCATACGGGCCAGTTAATGCTTTTAACCCAAAGGGATCCTGTTGCAGGCTCCCTAATTGTGTGTGAAGCTGCCAACTGTTTTTTTTTTGTCACGGGTGTGTTTAGTGTCTAACCATCCAGCTGACAAAGACACACTTTGATTTATAGGACAAACAGTTGAGCTAGTTAGCAGACTGCAGAGATGGACAGAGTTTTTGTATGTGTCTGTCTGCATACATGTACATGAGCTGATAAAAGAATGCCATAGATGTCCTCACACATCTAATTTGCAAACTGGCTTTGAATTTTTGCTATTATATATGGTTGCACATGTATGATAGCAAAATATTCATGCCATCTATTTCTCTCATTAAATGTAGAATTTGTTGGATGGTGTTTGCAAACTCAGCTTTTAAAGTTGGCCCCGCCTCTGCGACATGCAGAGGAGCGAGTGAAAGTGAAACTGAAAATGACAGGGATGAGAACAATGCTGTGAAACACAGAAATATCTATGGATTGTTAATTCTGCAACAGCGATTAGATTGTAAAGCAAAAATAAAAAAATCCACACCTCTATGTTACTCCCCATAAAGCCTGTCTAGTTTTGCCTCTGAGGCTGGAGTGCAGGGACATGCCTGACAGTGCGTTGATACCTAACACCTTGCACTCTTATTGGAGGCTCATGCACACACACACACACACACACACACACACACACACACACACACACACACACACACACACACACACACACACACACAGTCTGAAGGTTGCTGCTCCTTGATGTCCCTGTGTGACCCCCCTCCAAAAAAAGAAAGTAGAAATCCAGGTGGAAGGTAAAGTCTCTGCACATAGACACACTACCGCATATTTGCAATGAGTCATAAATGATGATTGATAGGGATTAAATTAGTTTATCCATTGTTTTCTAGGGAAATCATGCATACTCTACTTTAACATCTTTAGTTTGTTTGACATTTTCTCCCTGCTTTTTCTTTTTTATTCCACCTTTCCTTCAATTATCCCGTCACTTCTCTCTTTGGTTTTATTGCATAATTTGTTCACAGTATCCTCTGATCTGTTCAGCTCCAAAAGATCCTGTTGACACATGAATTATGAAATTGGACATTATTCAACAATCTTTCACACCCCTCTTTACATTGTGTTGTTCTGCATTTATTGGTGGGAAGTTCAGATAAGAACAAAACATAATAGTGACTCTGATTTGTTGTTGCAAAGTCTGATGCAATATTTGCTTACAACACAGCTGTGTAGTTTCACTTTATACACACTGCACCCCATATAGAGTCATGCATATGCAAATACGCATGTACTATCACGCTCAAATAATGCCTTAGTTACTCTTTGCATATATAGATGCACTGGTTCTGTTTGGGTGAACACATTAGCACTGTGTGTGTGTGTGTGTGTGTGTGTGTGTGTGTGTGTGTGTGTTGTCTTGTGAATTCCTGTTGCTGTGCAAACATAATTCAGAGCTTTGCTGTGCCCCACAGAGTAAAAACACACTTGGCTACATATTCATGGGAACTGTGGACACATTTGTGACTTATTTTTGATTTTTTTTCTTTGTAATTACCACAGAGAGGAGCTTGGGAGTGTGTATGTGTGTGTGCATAGGACATGCTGTCAGATGTGGTGCTGTTGTGGTCAGCATGAAACAGAAGTTCACTGATTGAAACTCTAAGCCATGTTACACACACACACACACACACACACACACACACACACACACACACACCCTGCTGGAGTATAGCCAATGGATCCCCTAAACCTAAATGAGTGACATGCACGACCAGCTTTAGCTTTTAATGAATTAGTCATAACTGTCATCATCAATCAATCAATCTATCAATCTCCCAGTCACTCCAGCACAGCTGTCAAGAGGGCATGCATTATGCATTGTCTGTTGGTCTGAAAAGGAAGACAAAGTGCTCATTTCAGATGCATGCGTTTGTGTAGAACTCTAAAGCACCTTTTGTAAGCTGATGAAGCGTTAAGGCTTGGCGTTGCTAACTGTGAGGCAGCAGCTGCGTGAATGAGTTTAGCTTTCTGATGGAGAGACTATCCGCTATCTTTGACTTCCTGACAGCAGACCATCAATTGATTTTCTCTCGTGTTCTCGCTTTTTCTCAGACTGATACCTGTCAACATTGATTCAGTGTCTGGACAACCTCTACCTGTTGTGTGACTGCTCTTTTACATGTTATTCATGTGAGTTGTAGTATATTTAAATTCAGATTTTGTGCTATTGTCTTTATTTTTGAAATGTATAAACACGCATTACTATTTGCATAGTTTGTATTCATTCATTTTTTTTTTTTTTACTGCTGCCATTAAATATAGTATAGTTTTAGGTTTAAGGTTGGAATCATAATTTTTGCACAGGGCAATGTCCTCACAAGTATAACAGTACCAGTTTCACAAGTCAGTGCCTCACAAGTCAGTCTAAAGGCTTTGCTGCAGAGAATGAGGGCAATCATCCCAGATTTAGTTGTTAAAACTACGGGGAAACAATTAAGAGTTCCAATCCAAAGTCTTGAGGGTGACCTTTCATATTAAGGCGGCAATGACATGCAGAGGTTTTGTGCTCGTTATTCACTACGTCTCCAGTTAGTTTCACTTCGGAGGAGAACGGAGGCGGCCTCATTTCCTTTAAGGGGGTACAGTAATTCTCAAGCAAGCAACTACCTTGCATTTAGAAATTCCCAGACGATCAACAGGCGGGGTGATCTTGTTTAGTGAGAAAATACCAGACTGTGTGTGTGTGTGATCCATATTTGAAGAAGGCAGTTGTTCCAGCCTTTTATCTTAACAGAACCACCTTATCTTTATCTTAACAGAACAGTGAAGCAAGTAAAAAACTACAAACCAACAAGAGTGTAATTCCTTTTTTCATTAAATCTATTTCAAAAAAGGTTATTCTGACGACAGTGGATTCACTGTTTAGAGATGAATATTTAAGAAGTAAATGCAGTCCTGCTCTTTGTTCTGATTTTGCTCTATCACAAGAATCTTATTTCAAACTCTGAGGTCAAACAAGCGAGATGAAATAAGTAATGTATATCCTCAGCAAAAATGCTTTGACTTGCACACTTCACACCTCGGCCTCCCATCCCGCTTTTGGTGGATTCATAATTAATTATCTATAAATGAATAATGCATTTTCATTTCACCCAATCCAGTAAAACAAGAATTTTTGGCGTGTGACCATGTCCACTCAACTTAACATGGTTCTCCTCCCTACAATTGATCTTCTCTTTTCCTCTCCTCTCATCTCGTCTTTCCTCTTTTACTTTTTCTCCCCTTGCTCCTCCCCCCTGTATAGATTTCTATGATCGTACAAAGGATGCATTTTCCATACACCTGCTTAACTCCATTCAGTGTAATCACCTTTTTGTGTTCCTGCACTGATCATCCACTTGCTCGTACCATCTCTTTGCCCAAAAGGGAGACGATCCATTAATCAGCAAATAGTGCATTACCTTTGTAATTAACATTCAACTGAGTTTCACCCAGTAATATTTCATTAGTTTATATGCAAATAATTTTGAGCGATTGCCTCATTTGGTTTGTGAGTGCAATGATATATTGGTCTGGTGAAAGAATTTGCGTGTGTATGCATGTGTGCGCTCCTCTGCGTGCCCTGTGTGTGTGAGTGTGCATGCGCTCATACTGTAGGTTAACACATTTTCTCTCTATCTCGCTGTCTCTTGAACACACATACACTTATAGTTTCTCTCACTCACAAACGCACATAAGCAAATGCACACTTGCAGACACACACACACGCACACACACATATGATAGATGGCCAGGCCATATATCCTTGTGCTGGGTTTTAAAAGGCATTAAGCTCTTTACTCACATCGAACTAATTTCAAATTCACTGCACTCCATCAAACCTGAGTTGACTGTTAAAACAGTATGGTCCTCGGTTTACCTGAAATATACCTGCAGCTACTTAAAGTCAACCTCCACTCAAAAATGTTTTGGGTCTTGTTCCTCAAGTTAAATGTTTGAGCTTAACTGTACAGAATGATGCATGTGCAGAGTTTTGCACTAGAAGGCTGTTTTTTTTTTTTTTTTTTACATTTCATCCACCAAAAGTTTAAAGTTTCTGTGAGCTTACTGACATTCCAATTTTAAGGAGTAGGCATACAAGCATGATTTTTGGACATCACAAATAATTTGGATGCCAGTCCTGATGCAATATTCAACTTACACAAGTGTGTGTGCACGAACACCGGATAAACACAGTGAAGTAGTAGATGTCTTGTGTCCAGAAGTTATACTTTTGAGATTAAATATAATTGCATATTTTTAGATTCTGACATTTTTATTTTAAATGAGGGTTGTTGTCATTTTCAGGATTTTAACAGTGTTACTGTGGGGAAAAAAACAAACATCTAAGACACAAATTATAATTCAAAGTTGAGATTTTCCACACAAACATCTGTAAGGAATCTTTAGGGGTTGCATCTAGAACAGATGCCTGTTCTGTCAGTTTATTACTCCAGTGTATAAGACAGAGAAAATAAAGCCATTCATTCTGCAAACTCTGGATACAAAGGATTCCTCTTTGTCTTCCAGCTCGCTGCTTCCTTTGATCCTAGTTTACCTCAGTTTACTGTCTTGTCTGTCTTGTCACTTAGAGGCCATACATAAGAGTAGTCATTATTACCATTTTGCTCTTTGGACCAGTGTTGCTAACACTAAGTAGAATAATAAAACATACTGCATATAATAGAAACCCCCCCTATGTGTTGTATTGCTGTTGTACAAACTGTAAAGCCCCCTGAGGTTAATCTGTGATTTGGGATATTTTTGGAATATACAAATAACGTTAATTTGACTTGACTCATGAAAAAGTAAGTTACATGTTATGTGATTTTACTGCGATTTTTTCTTTTTTAGGTAGAGTATGCAGGATTTTCAAATCAGTGTAATGGCCAGTGTAATTTAACACATGAGTAATTCCTCCAGGCCGATGCAATTTGGACTTTGACATTCTCTGATTTAAATTGTGTATAGTGTGTTGGAGTTATTTTACTCTGCAGAGAATGTAATCTATGTATTTTAAAATCCTCAGATGTGATTAAGCTCCACCCATGCATTTCACTCATTTGGTTGGAGATGAAATCAGCAATTTTACCCTGCTGCTTTTTGTTATATATAATGAAACATCTGTGGAAAACTTTACAAAGTCTGGCAAAGACTAAAGAGCAGATTTGTTGAGGTGAATAACTAGATAGTTAACCATCTCCAACTTTATCAAAACCGATTTAACAACAATTGACATCCATGCTTAAAGAGATGAAAAACAAAGCTTTGTTTTTTTTTTACAGTATAAAATCTTGTTTGAGCATACACTGATAGATGTGGGTATAAAGAAATAGTGTAAGCCTTATTTTCACATTTGCATTCACAGTAACAATTTAGATGTGATGACAAAGGCTTTGTATGTCTGGAACTGTTTGATTTACCTTGAAAGTACTTTACTCTTAAAAGGCTGTAGGAACTTTGTTGTTTATTCTGTTGAATATGAACAACAGATGGATGACTATTAAAGCTATCTCATAAAGCCTCCCTGTTCTTGTGACTCATTTGTCCTCTGGCCTCCCTGCTGCTGCTATTAGATTTCCTTCTACCAACACCAGGAGGACAGAAGTCTCCAAAATCACTGCATGTGATGCTGCTGAGAGACTTCTGTCCATGCCCAGCAAGGTCAGCAACCAAACCTCCCCATAATAGGTATAACCAGAACCTGCTACTGGGTATATGAGATAAACCGTGTGCAAAAGCGTTTTTATTTTTTTTTGTATGTTTTTCAAGCTTGAATGTTTCAGATCATCAAGTTTAAATATTAGTCAAAGACAACACAAGTGAATACAAAATGCAGTTTTTAAATAGAGGTTTGTAAGGGAGAAAGAAAATCCAAACCTAGATGGCCCTGTGTGGAAAAAGTGACTGCTTCCTAAACTTAATAACTGGTTGGGCCACCCTTAGCAGCAAAAACTGCAATAAAGTGTTTGTGATAACTTGCAATGAGTCTCTTACAGAGCTGTGGAGGAATTTTGGACCACTCATTTTTGCAGAATTGTGGTAATTCATCAACATTGCAGAGTTTTTGAGCATGAATCGCCTTTTTAAGGTCATGCCACAGCATCTTAATAGGATTCGGGTTTGGAATTTGACTAGGCCACTCCAAAGTCTTCATTTTGTTTTCTTCAGCCATTCAGAGGTGGACTTGCTGGTAAGTTTTGGGGCATTGTCCTGCTTCAGAACCCAAGTTTGTTTCAGCTTGGGGTCACAGACAAATGGCTGGACGTTTTCCTTCAGGATTTTTGGTAGACAACAGAATTCATAGTTCCATTTATCACAGCAAGTCTTCCAGGCCCTGAAGTAGCAAAACAGTCCCAGACCTTCACACTACTGCCACCATATTTTACTGTTGGTATGTTTTTTGTCTGAAATGCAGTGTTGCTTTTCGCCAGATGTAACACATAATGGACACATACCTTACAAAAAGTTCAAATTTTGTCTTTGTCAAACCACAGAGTATTATCCTAAAGGTCTTGGGGATCATGTTTTCTGGCAAAATCGAGACGAGCCTTAATGCTCTTATTGATCAGAAATGATTTTGGTCTTGGAACTCTACCAAACAGACCATTTTTGCCCAGTTTCTTTTTTATGGTGGGGTCATGAACACTGACCTTAACTGAGGCAAGTGAGACCTGCAGTTCTTTGGATGCTGTTGTGGGGTCTTTTGTTACCTCTTGGATGAGGCCTTACTCCTCCTGGGGTAATTCTGGTTGGCCGTTCCATGTTTAGTTGTCTGTTCCATGTTTTCACCATTTGTGGATAATGGCTCTCACCGTGGTTCACTGGAGTCCCAAAGCTTTAGAAATGGCTTTATAACCTTTTCCAGACAGATAGATCTCAATTGCTTTCTTTCTCATTTGTTCCTCAACTTCCTGGATTTTCTACCTGAATAATAAAAACCTTCATTTAGAAACTGCATTTATTGTTCATTTGTGTTGCCTTTGACTAATATTTAAATTTGTTTGATGATCTGAATCATGTAAGTGTGACAACGTGCAAAACAGGCAAACAACTGTATATAGGAGACACTGCTATGCGCATATAGGGCTTATATGTGGATGTAAAGAAGCAATTCAGGAGATCTATTTTGCCTGTATGTGCACTCCAATTTGGCTTATATATGCAGATAAAATGGATATAGGTTCCATATATGCACATACGTATATCCCCATATAGGTTTTTCCATGCGGTTCCTCACCGTTGGGTGATCTTTAGTAATAATTATATTGCACACTATAAAAATAAAATAAGTAGGAGTGGGGTAAGGGGCTTTCAGGAGCAGGGGAATTCTTTTTCAAAGTCGTTAGTGTTACTTTGCTCTGTTTGTGATTTAAAGAAGGAACTCTGGCATAGTGTTAAATGTTTAACTAATTTGAGAGTGTTAATTTAGCCCTGGAGAGTGTGGAGCTATATAAAAGTGGGAAAAGTGTTTCAATTGACTCTGAGAGCTATTCAACATGAGTGTTTTTGCTCTCTTGTTTTCTATACAAAACTCTTTAAAAAGTAGTTTTCCTAATTTAATATCCATCTTGGACAAATTCAGCATACTAGGAATTTTCCCTCAGGTTTTAGGACACACTATTTGATCAATCCATCCTCTTCTTCTATACCCATCTCCTGTGGAGTACCAACAGGCTCCATATTAGGACTTATTTTATTTTCCCTATAGTTCCTTTGGGGTCTATTCCCAGCTGTATATCCTGCTGAAACCTTGCTTCTAAACGAGCATGAACATGCAAAATCTTGGGTTTCTGTCATTGAATGTTAAGTACCATGCAAGAAAGCTTGGTGTTACATTTTATTCTGTTACCTTACCTTTTATTATGTAACCCTCAAGCCAAAATAATAATAATAAACTCAGTTGTCAGCACTGGCTTCTTCCATCTTAGATAATTTGCAAAATTAAAATCATCCCTGTCCATTAAAGATTTGAAAACTATCCCAGCAATGCGGTGGGATTGGCTCCAGCAGACCCCTGTGACCCGAGTGAGGAATAAGCGGATATAGAAATTGACTGACTGAGTTCACGCCTTTGCTTCCTCTCACTTCTGATCCTCCCCCCCCGTCCCATTGATTTAAGATCTGTCTGAAGGCCAATCTCTTCTCTTAAGCCTCTCCTAATTGTCATGAAGACATGCCAGAACACACTCTGGATTGTATTTTATTAGTTGTTTGTGCAATGTTATTTGTGTTATGATTTTATCAAGATGTTCTATGCTTTTATTAGTTTAACAGTCTCTTATTTATGTCTGTGTATATGTTTGATCATTCCAGTGTTTTTGTTTGATATCATCAATCAAATAATCCTATAATTGAATCTCCCTGAGAAGCACTCTGGACAACATCTGTTGTTTTTAAATCTACTCGATGAATAAATTGACTTGACCTGACATGACAATTATTGTCACAATCCAGAGCCCCAGTCTAGCTCTGGGAACCTTGAATCATTCCTCTGTTTTTTACTGCTCCGAGCGTATCATGTAGTTTGTTTGATGTGCATCTTGTTTTCTCCTCCTACACACACACATGCACACATGCATGCACACACACACACACACACACACACACACACACACTATATATATATATATATATATATATATATATATATATATATATATATATATATGAGGTTAATAAGTATTTGATCACCCGTTGATTTTGCAAGTTCTCCCACTTAGTAATCATGGAGGGGTCTAAAATTTTCATTGTATGTGCATTTCCACTGTGTTGTTAAACAATTTATTTGTATATTACTGTGTCAAATAAGTATTTGCTCACTTGCTTATCAGACAGATTTCTGACCCGCAAAGACCCGCTATGCTGCTTTTAAATGGTCCAACTCCATTCTGCTCATGATTCTAAATTAGTAGCACCTATTTGAGGTCGTTAGCTTTCATAAAGGCACCTGTGCACCCCACAATCAGTCAAAAGTCTAACTAACATGGGCAAAACCAAAGAGCTGTCAAAAGACAGGAAATTGTAGACCTTCACAAAGCTGGAAAGGGCTATGGGTCAATTGCCAAGCAGCTTGGTGAGAAAAGAACAATTGTTGGAGCAATTGTCAAAAAATGGAAGAGGCTCATGATGACTCTCAATGTCTCTCAGACTGGGGCCCGTCACAAGATCTCACCTCGTGAAGTATCAGTGATGTTAAGGAAGGTGAAGAATCAGCCCAGGACTACACGGGGGAGCTGGTCAATGACCTGAAAAGAGCTGGCACCAGTTTCCAAGGCTACTATCAGTAATACACTGAGATGTCATGGTCATGCAGTGCACGGAAGGTTCCCCTGCTGAAGTCAGCCCATGTTAAGGCCCGTCTGAAGTTTGCCAATGACCATCTGGATGATCCAGAGGAGTCCTGGGGGAAAGGCATGTGGTTGGATGAGACCAAAATAGAACTTTTTGGTCTTAATTCCATTTGCCGTGTTTGGAGGAGGAAGGAGGAGGAGTATCATCCCAAGAACACCATAGCTACAGTGACGTATGGGGGTGGAGGCATCATGCTCTGGGTGTGTTTTTCTGCACAGGAGATCTGTATGGAGGAGCAAAATCCCTGCTGCAGTATGTGCAAACCTGGTCAAGAACTACAGGAACCGTTTGACCTCTGCAATTGTTAACAAAGGCTTCTGTACCAAATATTAAAATTGTTTGACTCAAGTGATCAAATACTTATTTGACACAGTAATATACAAAAAATTATTAAAAAAATTATACAATGTAATTTCTGTATTTTTCTTTTTAGATTCTGTCTCTCACAGTAGAAATGCACCTACGATGAAAATTTTAGACCCCTCCATGAGTTCTAAATGTGAGAACTTGCAAAATCAAAGGGTGATCAAATACTTATTGACCTCAGTATATATGTGTGTGTGTGTGTGTGTGTGTGTGTGTGTGTATATATGATCAACTTAATTAGGATGAATATTAAGAGTGAGCATGTGAGTGTGTGCTTGTTTGTGTGTGTGTGTGTGTGTGTGTGTGTGTGTGTGTGTGTGTGTGTGTGTGTGTGTGTGTGTGTGTGTGTGTGTGTGTGTGTGTGTGTGTGTGTGTGTGTGTGTGTGTGTGTGTATACTCTGACTGTGTACTCATTTATTATCCATCTTGTCAAAGGAGTAGAATTATATTGAATGTGATGCATGTCAGAAATTGGCCACCATGACCATGACAACTCAAGACAAAACTTAACAGGAGGGGACAGATCACTTCTCGTGTGTGTAAAAGAGAGAGACACAGACAGAAGAGGTGTGTGTGTGGATGTGTGTGTGGATGTGTGTGTGGATATGTTTGGCTGTGCTGTGTCATTTTCCAAATGAACTTAATGCATGTGTCTGCACCATCAGATCTTTGTCTGTCAGACTAGAGCATGTTATAGAAGGTACTCAGTGATGGTTTGTAATTAGGTGACATTAGGCAAAGTGAGGACAGGAAATATGTGGAATAGAGATCACCTTCAGCTGTCAACATGTTACAGACCTCAGCAAAATTGCATTCAATTGTGTGTCATAAATTGCCTGCTTCAATATGATGTAAATGCTGCTAGATGGCAAGAATGTCATATATCTTCATTTTATAGTGTTCTAGCCCAGTGGAGATGATATTGAATAGCTCTAGAATATGCATGTGTTTAAAAGGTGGGTATTAAAAGGTGGACATAATAACAATAATAATAATAATAATTTCAAGGCACCTAAGGTCACTTCACACAGTGGGGCACATTTTATATTTGTTTGCATGTGAACATGATTATGGAAAAACTTGTTACTTGGGGGCAGGGTGTTCAATTGACCCAGTATGAACCCTTACATTTCGGGGTGGATCCCACTTATGAAATGTCCACGATTGTGTTATGTATGTCAGTGGATATAAACTGAGTAACTCCACCAACTGAAAGTCCATGAGATGACTCTGGATTCAGGCTTGCAAATTTCATATCAAGAATCTTTACCACGTTATCGTTTTACTGCCACAGCTTTTACTCTACCTGAAACATTTAGTCATCAAAATGTAGACCTTCTCAGCTGTCTCAGCCATTCTCACTAGTGAAGTCTTGGGATGTTCATAGTGGGGAAAAAAAGCTGTTGTATGCAACTTTTGCTTTTCAAGATATTGGGATATTTGGATAGTGGACCTAATTCCACCTCATTCTAAGTGCTCTAGTTTAAAAATAATTAAATTAAATTTGAAGTCAGACTGGCACAATTTTCAATTGCTGAAGAAACCCGTCTAAAAACACTAGTGTGTACTCTACAGTACGTCATTGCCTGCTTTTGCGACGTGTGTGTGTGACTGTTTGTGCCGTGGCTGACACTTGCGCAATATCATTACATGACAAGTGCCGATGTGTCCACTCGGCCTGATTCATTGGTCCCGAGTCCAGGGCCTTGCCTGGGAAAGAAGGCTTTCCATCAAGCTGGAAGTGAGCAGATGCTGGCCTGAAGCTGACAGATTTCCAATATGCAAACTTTCTGTGTTTATTTATTTGCTTCTTAATGACCTCAGGTTCAAGCCAAGGGGGCATTTTTTACCTTCTTGAAAAAGAAAAAAAAAAAGAAACACAGCCATTTTTCCTGTTGGTCATTTGTCACTGGCACATCAAAGTCAAGCACTGGAGTAACTCTGAATGGAAAGTTTGCTCTACACTTGAGATGGATGCCTTTGAAAGTTTACCCTTTAATACCAATAAGTGCTTATGTCATTCCCGCCCCCCTCTGACGCACACACACACACATTTTTGTTACCTCTGCCCACACACCTTCTCATCGTCTTCCCCCTCCACTCGGCTCTCCCTCCCTCCTTTGCTTTAATCAGTGTAATGCCAACCCATCACAGCACTATGGGCTAGGTTAGACAACAAGACGGGTAATGAGATTACACACAGACTACAGCACTGCATGCAGTTAAGTTAGTTGAGGTGGAAGGGGCCAGACACCTCACTCTGCCTTTGTAAGCTTTTGGAAGGGCATTCAAATGAGTTGCCTGAGCACAAAACATAGCTTGAGCTGTGTCACATGACGCGTCCCTCTAAAAGCAGGCGCTATTAGTTGGCTAGTTTGGAGGCACTTTCTTGACATGTCCCAATTTAATAGGAGGATTGGGCCCACTGTTTCTTGTTATGTTGTTATTTCCCCAGCCCCATCCTTGAGTGACTCTTGAAGTCAAATTGTCTCAGTCTCTCTATGAATCAGACACTTTGGTGATTCTTTTGCATGTTAATGAACTTGGTAATAATCCACATTGTTTTTTATGGAAGCAACTAGCAGGTATGTTCATCTGTGTGTGTCTGTGTGAAGGCAGAAGTGAATGGAGTCAGGATGTCATTTACATGAGATAGGTCATAACAAATAAAGAGGATCACCACTTGCAATACAATATTATTCTAATGTGTGAAACAGTCAGTTAGTAGGTCAGTGGTGTTGGTGCACTAAACACTAAATGTGTAGTGTTAAAATAAAGAGAAGTGCAACACTCGCTCAGTCATGTGGTTCATGGTGAAGGTCCAGCAGTGACGTGAGAGGGAAGGAATGGGGAAATACACCCAGTCACACTAATACAGCAACCCAGGGGCTGAAAATGAAGCCAACATAGAAGTGCCGAAAAACCACAGTTCCTCAAATGTCACCAGGCATTCTTTGACACACTTAAACTTAAATTATCGAAATTCATTAAAATAAACCAGGATTTTCTGCCTTGATTGAATATCCCCCTGGATGTGTACATTGACATGTTTATGGTATGCAGCGTGGCTTTGGGGAAAAAAGAGAAAAAAACATATATGTATAAGCATGGAAAACATATTAGGAATTCTGCAAGAGTGTGTGTGCTTTTATGTGCGTTGATGTGGAATGTATTACACTGAACGGGGAGTCCTAATCTTGTGTGGGGTCAGAATATAGCAGGATTAGGGAAGGAGGGAGCAGTGTGTGTGTGTGTGTGTGTGTGTGTGTGTGTGTGTGTGTGTGTGTGTGTGTGTGTGTGTGTGTGTGTGTGTGTGTGTGTGTGTGTGTGTGTGTGTGTGTGTGAGAGAGAGAGTGCGTGCGTGTTTGTGTGCAAGCTTCTGCTTTGTTCCCAGAGGATAGAATAAAACTTCAAAGACATCCAGATTATCTTTCATTAATGCAAATCGGTGTGTTAGAAATCAGTTGAAATGTATAAACGCAGCGACAGAGACTGTTGTGGAGTGGATAGCGTGGTTTTATAGCAAATAAGGTTTTCTCAATTTAATTCAAATGGCTTCATTGGCGTGTACTACGTTTCCCAAATCATCTTAACGCAATCTATACAACCATAATAATCTTAAACAAAATAAACAATTCATTGAAAACATAAAAAAGGCACAAAGAACAAGTGCGGCTATGGAAGGTAAAGTATTATAAGATATAAACACACAAAAACTGTCTCATTAATTCATATACACTGATTATTACCCATGTGGGCTTTCCTTCCACTATTGCACTCTCTTTCTCTCTCACTCCTCACTCACTTATAGCTGTAACATTTTAATTTGCCTTTTCTGCAGTTCATTATGGTCTAATACCTGTCAGCATCATGGATGAAATCCGCTTGCCTGGGGGCCTGAGCAATCTGCATCTCAGTGTCACAGATGACCACCACAGTGCCCCTCAGGTGATCCATCACCATGGTAACCGGTCAACAGGGACCAACTAGTAATGCAACAACTGATCAATGTGCAAACTGTAATTAAAAAACACTGCTCTAATAAGCACCTTGGGAGCAATAGCCATTCGACATGCATGGCCAAAGAGCAGGAGAGCGGGTGCTGGCAAGAGAGAAGATGGAGGAGGGGAGGACTGAGCGAGGGATAAGGGAGATGGATCATATGGTAGGTATTAAAGATGAGTAGAGTTAGGATAGAGCAAAGGATGCTGGAGGCCTGGAATGAGAAGATCAAAGCTCAAGTGTTGCGATGGGCAGATTGAAAAGCATGGGGTCGGGGGGCGGTAGAGAGAGGAGGGTGCTGTTGGCTGAATATCTAACGAGCAGGAAAAAAGCAGGAGGGAGCGGAGGCCGGGGAGGAGGTTGACATGAATTGGCTGCGAAGAGAAAAAAAAAATATCATCTTTGAATTATAAAGCAGTTTGGAGGCCCACTTCTGTTTTTCAGAGCCAGATGTGCGTGCCCAACCTTTGCTAAAATAGTAAACACTGTTTAAAAACCCGGAGACACAGCGCTACGATGGAGTGAGGAAGAATTAAAATGCGGCCCTTTGTCTGTTAATCTCTTGCCATCTCTTATTAGGCTGCACTCCCATACACATCCTAATTAAAACCCATCTTAAGTCTCAACAACAATGAACCACAAACGCACACTCTCTCTGCGATGTGTAGACGAGGGCCAACGCAAACACACACGCTCGCGCACGCCAAAGTCATAAACCTTGGGTGGGATATTCTTCTAAATCCCTTCGTAAACAATTAGGCAAGTTATAGAGTGTTTAATGAGATAAAGGCAGATAAAACCTTGTCTTTTGTTTGTCTGTCCGCTGGGACCACGAGCAAAGAGTTAGTTTGCCTTATCAGGACGTCTCCCTAGAGGCGGCTGCACGGCTGGAGGGCTCCAGGCATTAACACACGCCGCTCCATCTCGAGGTATGTGGGTCTGCGTGTGTGGGCGTGTGTTTCAACTTCAGCGCGATGCTCCAGGTATCCAACGAGTATCGAGTTTTATTGAATTTGTCTTGTTTTTTCGCTCTCCTGGCATCCGTCTCTGCAGACCCGAATCCATGTAAGGCATCCTCTCGAAACTTCACACATCGTCCAACAACAGCTCAGCAGAGGCACGTTTCAATTGCCCAGGAGGCAGCAAATTAAAACAAGGCTGCGCAGGAGAAATTCCTGCCTCTCGTTCTCTTTTTTAAAATTTTTTTTCAAAAATTTGAATTTTAGAATTTGTCATTGCTTGACGCGGCGTTGCTGTCTGCCGCCTCAAATTGGGAAGCATGAAATGAGAGGAGCGTCGGTGTTTATTGTGACTCACGCAGGCGTTGAGCGGACAGGATACAGTGAAATTTCATTTTCATCCATACCAGCCAGAGGTCATTCAAAGCGATGCGCCAGGAGCACGGCCGTGGCGGACAGACGCTCGCGCAAAAAAGGACTTTAGAAAATAACTGCCGCTCTCCGCCCGCCTGTCGTTCTGTTTTATCACCTCTCTCATCAATTCCCCCTCTCATAGTCCACGCTTGCTAGTTATTATCACACATCATCCGCTAATCGAGAGAAAGGGGGCCCTGCTCTGTCAACAACACCCGCGAATCTGAAAGATCTTATCCGCCCTCAACACATGTCTGCAAATATTTTGTCCCTATAAATGATTCACGCGCCTTTGCATCTGATGGTGGAATTCATATCCTTGTTTACTCGTTCTCCCCCTTTTTAAATTCGATGTGGCTTTTTATGTAAGACTGCAATTACCAGCGTGAAGAATAGTCTGGGAGGAAACAGTGGAAATGCCACCGCACTTGACAGAGCTAAACTGGCTAAACGATGACAAGCACCCTCTCTGTTGGATAAACAGGCGTCAGAGTTTAAACATACATGTCACGGTCCTCATTAGGCCCGGCTAATGCGAACGTTGGGCGCAGCAAATTGGCAAGACTTCAAAGCCTCCGGTGATATAGGAACATCGTATAGGCTATCAGATAATAAACCCTTATGACCATATAATGTGACAGATGCTTTTTCCCTCCACTCCTGACACCAAAGGGTATGTGAGTGTACGCGCCAGGGTCATATATTTTTCTTATCGTCCTGGGAGGTGAAAAAGATGAGTCCTTTTGATTTTCATCGACACGTCTCCCCAGCAGAAATGCACTCACTGCTACTTTTAAGGCTACAGGTCAGTACCCTTGATAGCGTGAAGAATCGCTCTCGTCGGAAGGGTCCTAAGGCTTTAATTTGCTGCATAAGAGCAATGTTATTTTCCCGCTTACTACATCTACGTTGCTTCAACCTGTCCCGCTGTTTTTATTTTCACCCCCCCCTCCCTCCCTCCTCCTCCATCCTTTCCCCTCTCTACTCCCCCTAGCCTATACTAATTTGTGTCTCGGCTAATGACACATTCATCTTCGGTCACCTTCAACCCATCGCTTCTCAACGCAGTTCTTGACAAATGCTCTCGCTTTCTAGAGACCCGCCAGTGTCAAAACATCAGAGGGTAGAGTGTCAGTGTAAATACCAACAACTGATGCTTACTTCAGGATAATCACCGCTGCCGTTGGCCTGCTCCTGGCACCCCGCTCAGCCTCGGCCTTTGATTTACATAGAGAGTTGTCTTCGTCTTGGAGCGCATGCAAGCTTGCATCTATGTGTGATTAATCTGTACTGAGTGGAAGGTAGGATGCAATCAACGCTCCATTTGTGAATGGTAAAGAGCTCCGCGACCATGAAGGGGAAATGGGAAATGGGAGACGGCGTGTCCGGTGTTTTGGCAGGGTAATGGAGCCTAAGAAGTCATTTAGGACCAGCTCTGCCCTGTCACATGCCTGTCACACTGTTGGCTCGGAGGTGTCAGATCCGATGCGTGTCTGGTTCAGCGCCGCGCGCGGTGCACCCGCATCTCCCGTAGTCCTGTGTCAGTCACAGACAACACACATCACAATCAAAAAATAGACACACACACACACGCTTGTTCATTGCATCATGGCAACGGGAACAAAGCTGCAGTCAAGCCATCAAATATGTCCCCGCCAGATAAACATCCTCTCGACACTGTGACATTTTCCCCAACACGAGCCGAGCGTGAAGGCTGCAAGCGTGCACGGCCACGTGCGCGCACGCGCATGTGTTCCTCCACACGTGTTTACGTGCGCATGTCTGTCTGAGGGTTTTATTTATGCATGCAGAAATAACAGGCCCTTTATATAAAGAGCGAAATTAATGTATGACCCTGCTGTACTGGGTAATAAATCACCCTTCGTGAAGGATGAGCGTTTTATTCCAGCTCCCCTCCCTAAAATGTTACCATTAGCATTTTGTTGTGTCTAGATAAATGATTGTAAGATTTATGCAAAGAGAATTAGATGATGCCAAGTGTTTCTGGCGTGGTCATGAGTCATGTCGAACGCTTGATCAATGGGGAAAGAGCAGCAAGTTGACTACATTTGACTTGACGTGTACATTTAACTCCTTGTCAAGTTTAATTTAATTATTTGGTATTTGTCTTTTCTTTATGCTATATGCGCAGTAATATTTGTCTTGCTGACGCACGTTGAACCAACCATTACACAATTTAATGGCTTTGACAGTAAACAGTTTTCTCTTGTCTTGGAAATGGGGAAAAGAAATCATCCCCATAAACTTTTTTTCTTTTAATTCCAGTAAACATAAACTTAAACATGTTGATGTAACTACTGATTGTAAGCTACTTTAGTCCAAGCCTTCTTATTTTTCAAATTCCTACCCAGACGCAAACGCGTTCAATTAATTCTCCAGCTGAACCTCAACCCGGCGGCGCATGCCTTGGCCAGACCACCGCCAAAGGTTTCCCTTTTCACTCTCCAAAGTCCTTCCACTTTCCCAGCGCTCCATTTGTCCTCCTCCTCCCTCTCCACACCCTGAGCGAGGTTGAATTAATGTTTGACTGTGGGAGACTTGTAGATGGCAAATGTTCACATTCATTATGCATGACTTCCATGTTGCTGTTTAATTTCTCGGAGCCAGCCAAGTCGAGGAAATGATTTTGTACATTATGTTTGTTTAATGAAATTGTCACACTAATGGTAGTGTGGCTGAATAAGATGGAGATGACTGTTTCTGTTTGTCATTTTTATGACCTCTTTTTTTATCGCCAGTTTTCATATCATCGCACATGGTATTTATGGACCAATGCAATACTCCAGACTTCAGCGAGACAGTGGGAAGAGTTCTGTCGGATCTATGCAAACCTGCTCACAGCTTGTTCTCCCTCATTTTTTATCGATATTGGCTGTGTACATGTTAAGGCCCAGACACACCGTTATAAGTTTGCACATTGAGTACTTGTGCATCAGTGCAGGTTTGTGTACAGCTCACATAAACTTGCATTTACCCAAGGTCTTCATGTGTCTTAACTATGTGGGTTTGTAAATAATTTAGCTGTCTGAAAGCCTTCACTGGCAATAGATCTCTTTAAATAAACATTGCTTTATCTCACCTTCGCTGCGCCCGAAATCAGACCAGTGTAAAGCTGCGTGCCCAATTATAGCTCAGTGTTTCTTCACCCCAAAATCAGACTTCACACGTTCATACATCAACTGATGAACAGAAACTTATTGATTAGCCCCACTCTGTTCCTCTCTTACCGCTACATACAAGTCACGGAGCCAAGGATGGTTTCATGATTTTTCAATAAAACAAAAAACTGGTGCTGTATGAAAAATGAATGTAAGCTAAATTTGTTTAGCTTGAAACAATAAAGCAAATTTAGCTGCCAGAGCAGTCTGGAAAGTTCACCTAAATAAGATTAAAAAGGTCCATTTTCAAAAAAGCCAACTTATATATTTTAGCCTAAGACAGTAATTAATGTTGATGAAACTTGAAAATATAAATTATTGACATTTAGGGAATAAGGTAAATTAGCACAACAAAGCAAGACAGTCACACTCTCCTAAATAATTTGGTGAATTAAATCCTTAAGTTGTGGTTCAAAACAAGAACAACAGTTCTGCTAACTCTTTTTCTTTGTTGTGAAATGCTCAACATTTTTCGCTTCAAGTCTCGTTGTGGAGTCCGCACAGGTAAATTTTAAACAACGTTTAATATAATTTTAACATAATACGATACAGGAACTTTATTTTGAGTTGGGTTGTAATTGAGAAACTGACCTACCCATTTTCAACATTTAAACACAAAGCTTTTCGGTCCTTAGCGGTTACTGGCTAACTGATGCTAGCAGGGCTGCTGCAGTTAGCCACTAACCTTGGCAGGTTTTGTTTGTCATTGTGTTCACAATGTTTTGAAAATCTGCCCATCATCAGATTCTCATAGTCATTGCAATTTTAGCACAAATAACAGTTAAAAGCTACATGTAAAATTATTCCAACTTAGGGAAGAGTTAAAAATTAAAAGTTAATATTATAAGTTAGTAGAACTTACTGTTGAGTTTAGAAAAATCTGAATTAGGAATTGAGCGAACTTGGAAGCAAAACATAAAATATTTAGTTTAATCACCCAACTTGAAGTTTTATCGACATTTGTTGCCTTGAAATTTTGTGTTCACCCATCTTTTCTTTTTTTGCAGTGAAGGAATTCTTGTTTGGTGTAGTTCTTTCAATTGAAGTCTAATTCATGTTTACTGGATTCAGGTACTTGATTGTACCATTATTCTCTATTCTAATGTTATTTTTCTTTCTGGCCCCTCATTTTTTCAACCTATGATGTCAGGTTGACAGTACGACCATAGAGCCACTTTGCCAACTGACTATTAAGCTAGGCATCTGAGCAAGTGGAACAAAAACAAATGCATCCCCATTATTTAATAAGGGGGAGCAGAGTTATGAATTTCGTACCCCAGTTTTTGTCTTTTTTAAATGAAACTTTCATTACACAATCCCTGAAACCAGGTGATTAATTTTAAGCGGCGCTATGAGGGGAAACATAGCAGAGAGCAGAGCAGGTTGGTACAAGTACGGTGAAGGTTTAGCTGAACAAAAATAATCCGGGGGCTACACAGCGGAGCAGCGCTGTTGCCTCACAGCAAGAAGGTCACACGTTCAAGTCCTTGAGCTGGGACCTTTCTGTGTGGAGTTTGTATGTTCTTGCATGTCTGCATGCGTTCTCTCCGGGTTCTCTGGCTTCCTCCCACAGTCCAAAAACATGCTTAGCTTAATTAAAGACTCTAAATTGCCCATAGATGTGAGTGAATGTTGTGTGTGCCCCACTATAGGCTGGCGACCTTTCCCTGCCTCTCACCCGCAGTACGCTGGGATTGGCTCCAGCAGACCCCCGTGATCCTAGTGAGGAATAAGCGGGTGTAGAAAATGGATGGAAAAACATACTGTCCAGTCGTCCACAAAGATGCAAATAACAGTATTGTCTTTGGTTTACACCCATGGAGACATAATATTACATTAAAAACATAGAATTGCCTTCTATGGCCTGCTAGCCAATCAGACATACTGTAAGTTAAGTCCGGCCTTTAAATCCCCTCCCTCTCAGGCAGCTCCAACACAAAAACAGAAAGTGAAAACTTTCTGATTTTCAATTCTTCTTTTCTATCTAAAAAGTAGATTAGGAAAACAATTACAAAATCTTAATTGCACATTCTCCAACTTTCCCTCATTAAATTTTCATACGGAAAAACCAGATCAGTGTTACACTGACCCTGACGACCCCATCTCCACATGATGGACCATGGAAATGCAAATTTCTGAAAGGTTATTTTCAAGGAATGTTGCTGTATTGTATAGAGGCAAAAGGAAAAAAATCCTCAAAACAACCATTATCCTTCTTATACCTCTTCCATTTAAACTTTTACATATAAGCATTAATCCCTTTGTACACAGAATCTTTTGTGCATATACCCAAGTGTATACACATGTGAACGCTGTGCGTGTATGTGTGTGTGTGTGTGTGTTTATTTCAGTGGTGCTGATGCTGCCTCTAACCCAAAATCCATCACTGAGTCCAGCCATGCGATTACAGCCTGCCATGGGAAACGCTGACTACTGCTGCTACTCTATTAGGCAAAGTGCTTGTGTGTGTGTATGTGTATATGTGTGTTTGTGAGAGAGAGAGAGAGAGAGAAAGAGAGAGAGAATGGGTATTATCCTAGACCAGGTGCTAAGTGCTTTTCACTACCCTCTTTTCGGTCCGGGACCATTTTCTCACATGCCGCACCTATCTCCCGCCACTCCAGGACTGTGAATCAGTCTGTCCTGCAGAAGAACTGAGATTACCGTATGCTGCATTGCAACGGATTGATTTCTACTCTGCCGCTTTCCATCTCCTTTCACCCCATCCTTTTCGGTGTCTCTCCTGTTCTTGCTCTGTAGATAAACACTTTGTCCAAAAGTCTTTACCCACTAGATTTTTTTTTTTTTTTTAAACAACTGCAAGGACAGATATGAGGAAATGTATGTGCTTCTGTGTGTGTGTGTGGCGCGTACTTTATGTATTGCATACCACACGTGCGTCGGTGCAGGAGGCCAGGCGGGCTGTGAAATAGGGATTGATGTGTCCATTTGGAGACAGGTGTTTAGAGTGTGAGTGAGGGCTGCGGCAGTGTCACTCCGCCTCGGTCTGCTGCCTCCGTCGCCACGGCTCCGCCACCGGCCTTGATTACTTGTTGTTATTGGAGTGTGAAATCTGAATATGCCTTTTAATCTCTCAACGGTTTGGCTTTTGTTGTTGCAAGGAGGCAAAGGGGCGGGCGGGTGGCGGTCCGGATGGTTTTGTGATGCAGCGGCTGGTCAGAGTTTGTGTCGTTTTGCGTCAGAAGCTGCTCGTTTAAATCAAAGTTAACTTTCAAAACGAACACTATATTTGCAAGAGAGTTTCCACTTTTTCTATGTATATTTTCCTTTTTTGTGTGTGTGTGTGCGCGTCAGATGGCATTTGCCATACCGCTCTCAAAGTATATCAATGGGTTAAGATTTTATGACCTCATGCTGTAAGCTGACAGCCAGACAGTTGAGCGTTTAAATAGCTGGAGTGTGTTATAAAAAGACAGAGAGCACCTGGTAAAAGTCTATTAATCTTCAAGTGCTTGGAGGAGAGATTCGTTATCAGAGCTTGGGAATTAAACATGAGCATGAATTCTTCAGAGGCACAATATAAAAGAGTTGGATAATTTTAGATGGGATCACTCCACCTGTAATTTTAGCTCCCCTCAAAGGCCTCTCTGTCTCCGCCTTTTGGAACTAATCCTTTTTGGAATCTGAAAGCTGTGTTCTCCAATATATTCACAAAAGTGGATTAAAGAGACTAAATAGTCCGGGTTTTGTTTTCCATGCGATTCTGTGAAACCTGTGAAAGTGATTAGATTTTCCACCGAACGGAAGATTTTGAAAGGCTTAAAAAACAAAAAAAATAAAAAAAAAACATGTAAACATTTGCTATTATGCCAGGAGCAATAGCGGAAGGAGCCGGTTTGACTATAAGACGGTAAATTATTTGGCCGTGTATTCACTGAGGCTGATCTCGAAACAGGTTGCAAAATAAATGCTCACTAATTACATTAAATCTGTCTATGGTGCAATCTTTGTATCCAAAATGAGGGACCTGCTGGTGTCTGTGTTTGTTTTTCCCCCCTTCTTTAAATACACATAAAAGTAGCAGGTGTGTTTGTGGGAGGAGGATTACGCAGCGCTGCTCACAGCGTTTTGTGGCGCCTGTGATATCGCGGCACAGAATGATTGATTATTCTGACCATGGCACTGACTGCTTTACACAGATTAGCCTTTGACCTTATAGGTGAGAGATCACATCAACCGCTGAGAGGATGATAGGTGGGAAACGGGATGGTCCTAATTTACTGTCCCATTATCACACCCCTGTCAGGAGGGACCAGACGGAATGAGAGAGGGAGGGACAAAAGGGAGGGGGGACAAACAGAGAAAACGGAGGGAGAGAGAGGGATTAATCGACAAGGAAGGCGGATGAGATGGAGCAGAGCGGCCCGTGGAAAAAAAAACAGTGAGAAGCAGGAGCCAAAATTGTGCCCTAATTCTGATGTTTATTTTATCTGAGGAAGCAGGTGTGCCGGGTCCACAACCTTGCATGCTGCTCTGGCCCGTTCTCGCTTGCTGTGTGCCTTGCCTAGAGATAAGACTGTAATGAAGCCGGATGGGAATTACACAGACCACCAAAGGAAGCCTTTTCGGCCAGACAACCAGTCACGCTTCCAAACCCTCCTCCCTCGGCTACCCTTTATGTCACGACATAAATTTGCTCCGTCATCCCTGTCCTGCTGGCTCTGTTTGTTTAGGGACTGTCCGTGAAGGGAAATAAGTTGCACTGATTCACAGCCAGCAGTCGAGCGACTGGAAGCCCCCGCGCGTTTGTTCCATCGCACAGGCGGCGTCAAGCAAGGAAGTTCTGGCCGTGAAGCCAGACTTTTAAAAGCCAAATGATCCGGTTCGGCTCCGCTATCGTTCAGGGCTAATAAAAGACATTGGGGATCATTAGGTGTCATTCATTCCCTTTTCGAGGAGCACGAGGTTGACGAGGAGGATCTAATCAGCATAAGTCTAATTAGGAGCAGCCTAATGAGCAGAGGTGTCTTCAGGATTTCATTTTCCCTGTGGTTCGCATCATCATAAACGTTTCACCCGTGCCTTTTATTTGTCTAAACTGCAGAGCATGTAATTGTAACTCAACCTAAATAGAGCATTAGTAAGTGCCTGTTGTGCTTATGTTCACAGTGTTTAGGCCCCCGAAATTCTGTTGGCACTACAAAGTTTAGCGATCTAATAGTTGTGATTTAAAATATTAAAACCGTTGAGTGAGATCAAATTTAACTACACAGGCCTTTTTCTTTTTTTTTTTTTTTGTCTTGAACTCTTCAAATCAAATACATCTACTGTTGTAAAAACCGAGCAAAACTCCATCCGGGTTGAAAGCTCTGGAACGAGCGAGGAAGTGGACCACGAGTTGGATCGATTTTACCAAATGATACGTTTCTAATTTAACAGGTTTTCCCGGACGCCGCGGACCTGCGGAATAACGAGCTTTGACCTAAACTTTGATAAAAGGAGCAGAAAATCACGGGCTGTCTGTCAAACAGGAGGCTTATTTGCAATCCGGTGTAAGCTATCTGTCATTACTTTGCAACGACTGGTTTCGTGGCAGGCTTAATAAGCCGTGACATTGAGGATCTACAAACCTTAGCAAAATGTATTCAATTGTAACTCTGAAATACATTCAAGTTCCGTGTGTAGCCGCGTGTGTGTGCGTGTGTGTGTGAGCTTGCGAAAACAGTTGCGCTGAGCTGCTCAGTGTAGCAGGTGTATCCACAGACGCACTGACAGCACCGTGGGTTTGAAAGCTGTCTGGAGGGATGGTGTGTGTGTGTGTGTGTTTGTTGACGATTTTAGGGAGAATGGATTTCGCATTAGTGCCCTTGTTTCCTCATCCTCCCTTCCTTCAAACCCCCCCTTGTCCCTCTATCCCACTTTCTTTCTCCTCCTATTATTCTCATTCTGCACTAGAGGGCCGTCAGCGAACCCTGAATGCATTATGCTGCCTGCTTCATTGTTTGTGCTGTTTCTCTGTGCCTGTGCCCCACTCTCTCCCAATATTTGTTTTCATTAATCACAATGGGTGGCTGCTGCGGGTGTCTTGATGGCTTTTTTTTGGTCTTTTTTTTTGTTCCACAGCGTAGCTTTTTTTTTTTTTTTTTTTTTTGTCTTTAGGCATTGGCTTTCTGTTTTTTGTGTGCGCCTCTGTGTTTGTGTTGGCATGTAAAAGCGTTTGTGCACATGTGCATATATGCCCAGATGCGAGCATGCACACAAAGATAGAGGTCGGGAAGAAGCGGAACGTCACACGTGTTCGGGGTTTCTTCGTACATGGTAATGCATCTGTCCTTTCATGTTCTTCTTTTATCTGGGCTCATTACTGCTGTTTCCAGAGCGTTGCGATGCTGCTGATGTGCTAACACGCTCACTCACAGCTCGTTGGCGTCCTCACACGCATCACATTAACTCTTAAATATGACTTTTTTTTTTTGCATTGACTATTTATGTTCAAAAGACGCATTAAGTCAAATAAACACCATTCATATGATACAATGGAGAATATATTCAAGGGTGTTTAAAAATGAGTGGATTACAGCATGTGTATAAGGTATATATTGTGGGAAAAAAAACAGGTGGTCGATTAAGAAATTGATGTTTGAAATAGAACATTTATGAGCTCAAGCTTAACATTTCCTCAGCTCTCGTGCTTCCATTATTGAAGGTCTTGTTAGTTTGTTTGGCGCAGACGTGCGCTGTTGCCATAAGGTGGATAAATAAATCATCTCCGAAGAAATATTAAAACTGCCCGTTGTTTTCTCTCCGCCTACCCTCCTGCTCTCCGTTCCTGTGCGTTCCCTCTTCCTTTTTTCTCTCATTCGTCCTTTCATCCTTTTCCCCCTCTCATTTTCATGTCCCTCTGCTCCGCTCGCCTCTCTCTTGCCTGATGTGTAATTCACAGGGTTTTTGCTCTCATTTTTGTTTTGCGTTTCGAACATGCATGCATGCAGAGTTGCACATCCCGTCCCTCCGTGCCTGGATGTATAGATTCCACCGTAAAATTCTCAGCTGCTCCGCAGGATCAATTCCAATTAAATATCAAATAGGGTTTCTATTTTTTCTTCTTCGCTGGCTGCAAAGTCTCACAACAGTGTGCGGTCCAGAATTTCCTCTGCCCTCCAATGTGCCCCCAACCTTGTCCAACTCTGATATTCATTCTTTCTTCTATGTCCTCGAATACATTTGTTCGGGCCAG
This sequence comes from Lepturacanthus savala, assembly GCA_030544235.1. Lineage (NCBI taxonomy): Eukaryota > Metazoa > Chordata > Actinopteri > Scombriformes > Trichiuridae > Lepturacanthus > Lepturacanthus savala. The sequence goes on from CM060464.1 coordinate 16,357,805, forward strand.
GCTATTCGGAGTTGTTGGACGGTGGTACATAATTAGGAGGAGACTCGGTGGACATCCGGAGAAGGGTGCTGTGTTTCAGTGACCATGAGCTGCCTGATCAGTATGATAAGGAAATCAAAGTATAGAATTCACAGTTGGCCTCCCATGAGAGAGGATTTATAGCAAATGTGGGCATTAATTGGTATAGGAAGCAAAGAATAGATATAGTGATGTTTCAGCTGCTCAGTGGAAGTCAGCACACCTTTCACTGAATTAAAGAAAAGTGGAACTGAAGAGGTGGCATCTGGTGGCAGCTCGGCACTTCTCGACTTTCACTTTTGCATTTGCGTCATTGTGAGCGTGTGTCTATATTTATGTTCAAGTGTTTGTGTCTATGTGTTTGAGTGTGTGTGTGGGTGTACTAGCACCCAATTGCAGTGTGTGTCAGAGGATGTGGCAACAGCGGACGAGGCATTTGAGCCCTTTATTTTCTTCTACCTTCTTCTATTTCTTGTGGGTAACAGTTTGTGCATGTCTATGGGTGTGTGTGTGTTTGTGTGTATATATGCCTGCAAGTGTGTCAGTGTGTATCACCGAGAAGTGGAGTTGGTAAGAGCTCCAGGGATACTTTTCTATCCTCAAACTCTTTTCCAAGAGGGACCATTCCAAAAATGGACATTGAACATTGATGCCTTCATCTGATTACATCACCTAAGTATGCTGTTGTACACAGTACCTGTGCTCTTCACTGCTAAATAAAAAAAAAAAAAAAATCTCTTTGAACTTGCCATAAAACATAAGACTGACTTTACACAGTGAAACTTACACGCAACTAGTTAGAAGTTGCATGGAATAGAATTTCCGCGCAAGTTACACAAACCAATTAAAAAATAACATATATAATATAATAATAAGTCTCATACCAGGCTAGTTTATTTCCTTAAATCCATTTAACTCTACTGAAATGCTTTTCATTTTTGATATGTGGCTTTCTTATTTGTCTCACTATGTAAAGTATATTGTTTACCAACTATGCATGAAGTCAATTGTGATAATCTCTGGAGACATTAAAGAGATCATCTTCTCTTTATTTATTTTGTCCGTTGAATTTGTTAGATAATATAACAGATGATGATGTTGAACAGCTCATCTATGTCAACCAAGTGTTGTGATTGGCTGTCAGATGAAACTTGCTCTACAAAATCGAGTCTTTCAGATGTTGCAGCCGTGTAACCACAGTTGCTTGAAAGTTTCACCCAATGAAGCCAGCCTAGCAGTTTGCACATATTCAAACATTATTTTAGTCTGATTCATTCAAGAATGTGGACTTGCAATATACTAACTACTTTGTTACTCCAAAAACTCATATGCATCCTTAAGGTTGCATTTCCTTTATTATGAAATAAATACAAAGCCAAATTTTTAGAAATTTTTGAAACCAGTCATTTCTTTTTTCTTTCAGTGCCTCATACAAGCGAGCAAACTAAACAGGGACACACTCATAGCTTAAACATCATCAAGATTTGCACAGAAGTGTCTGCATACCTCGGGTCCTTCAATATGCAAATAATATGGCTGCAGAACCATAAATTAATACTGTAATCTGTAAGAGGCATTGTGTCATTTAATTGGGTGAAGTTATACACACAACCCTGCAAGCCCTGCCAAAGGAAAGGCCTATCTCCTTGGCATGCGCACACACACACACACACACACACACACACACACACACACACACACACACACACACACACATACACATATGTGGTTATGTAAAGTAGTGGACATTCATAAGTCCCTCTGATCCCCCTGATTAAAGAAATCCCTCCAAGCTTCTAAAAACCAGAGGAGAGAGTGAGCGAGAGGCGGTGAGCTCATTCTTCTGTGCATGTTATATTATGCCTCAGTGGATTGACCTTTGACTTCATGCTCTCTGTCCTTCTCTCCCTCTCTCTCTCGCTCTCTCTCTCTCTTGGCACATCCTCAATACTAAGCCTCAATCATCAGAGCTGCAGAGAATTAATGAATTATAAATCCCCCTGGATACATTAACTAGACCCACTTCATATGCCTGGACTCGAATTACATCAATATACGCTTTGTACATTTGTAAATGTCTATCAATTATTGATGTGATGTCATTACCTAAGCAATATCTGTCATGAATGAGTAATATGTGTCATACAGCTAATCTTAAGATTGTTTCAAACAGCCGGGATTCTCGAGATTCATATCACCATGGGACTCCAGATGACGAGGCGATTGAACAGCAGCCCTGAACTGGATGTTCCAACTTTATTCCTTAAGGCAGCACTTCACTGATTTTACAGGCTAAATTTAATTAAGTAGTCACAGGGAGTACGCATAGCCTTTAAAAACTGTTGCATAATGTCTTCTGTGGCTCTAGTGGAGCTCTTTAAAGTCTAAGAAAATATCTCTGATGATGTCATCTTGGCTCGCGCTCAGAGACTTCTTCCTCTTAAGGACTTGCAACAAACGTTCTCTTTATGAAAAATACAACTGTCACATTGGCTGCATTAGATTGATTCATTTTGTACATTCTGTCCAATTCTCTCCTGTCCTAGCAGAGTTTAGAATTCGCCGCTTGTTGAGAAGCTGCCCTCAGTTTGTCAGCACAGGAGGTATTCTGCTGCTGCTTTAAGTCAAAGTTTCCCTGGAATGTCCTGCAAGTCATCATTGTCCTGTTAATGTTTTAAATATGTATAATATCCTTGACTCATACTGACAAACCATCGTTGCAATGTTATATTAAGTTAAGCTTAATGTTACTCGATAACAATACCTGCTGTGTAAGAATCATTTTGCTGAAGTAGTGACTGTCAGCTTAAGCAATGTTTAGCGTTTCCAAGGTCAAAGGTCCTGGCACCAAGCTAAAAGATGTCTGTCTGTTTGTTAATTGCCATTTAACAGCCTGTTTCTGATCTTTGTCTTTATTTTTAACTGAGTTAAATACTCACTAGCATCATCAGCCGTGAGTTTGAGTTCTGAAATATTACAAAGCCCATAAATGTTTGGAAAATTGTCTTTTCTTTTAGATATATTGTAATGTCAGCCTCTCAAAAACAACATACACTTCTATTGTGTGACAGATGCATTTAGTCATCATGTAATCAAGTAATCATCAGTGGTTATTAATGCAGCCATGACATTTACATATAAATAAATGTCCGGTCCATTAAGCAATACCAACAATAATTTTGCGTCTGTGGAGACACTTCCTGCTGGCCGAAAATAATGTGGGGCATATGTGACACTATAAACAATTGATCCACTATTTAACAGCCACAACCATAACTTAAAAAAAGTGTAATTGTGTATTGTGTAATTACGTTTTCACCACAAGCAGAGAGACACATAAGTCCTACGCTGCAGCTTTAAAGGAAGTGTTTTATAGTGTTGCAACGAAGGTCACAGATTGGACTTTTTTTTTGGACTTTGAACACACAGGACGGTGCCTGCAAGCATTGTGTGAACAAATTGACAGGTTCCTGGTTAAAAATTCTACAGCATAAAAGAACAACTTAACAACCGATGTCAACCCTTTGAAGTTTTCACATGTTGACTTCAAAGTGGTCCATACGTTTAGCTGTAAGACATTCCGCTGTACTCATGAAATGAAATTGCCTCTAAGAATTCCATTTTGCTCGTTCTCTGTCTCACTCACTGTCTCTCATTGTCTCTCACTCCTCCCCTCTGATGCAGAAATCCATAGTGTTGTAAATGAAGCTGTGAGGATCGATGCTGCAGGCAGGGTAATACCAGAGCGGTGCCACCAGTGTATTGCTACAATGATCTAGTGGTTAAAAACACATTCACAAACAGAGAGGGGAAGACAGGTCTGAGCCAGCAGCACGCCCACATTGCTCTCGCCGGAGACATCATCAAATTAAACAACAACTATGATATGTTTCTGCTCTGTGCCCCCGCTACCACACAACCACGATTTCTCAAACGCACGCACACACACACACTCGTTTCCTCTTGCTATTGACAAGAACCTCCACTGGGGTAGATTTATAATGGAATGCATGACATGATTTGTTTCGACTTCAGGATGAAGGCCAATTAGTTTAACAAGTGCGAGACAAATCTTGTTTGACAAAAGTTGATGTCAGGGCATGTGAAACTTATCCACTGGGAGATATCTTGTTAGCTGGAAGCACATACACACACACACACACACACTGAAAGAGATACAGAATAAAAAACATTGTCCCTGTTGACACTGTTCTATCCGTCTACAACGTCACATCCAGGCATACATCTTAATCTATAACATTTATATGCCAAACCCAAGAATATTATGCAGGTTTCATTATGTGTTAGCTACTCTACATTCACCTGTCTCTATTATATCGACTCCTATAAAATGGAGGAAAAAAAACAAAACAACAAAAAACAGGCTACCTCGTGGCATTGCCAGCAAGCATAAACAGAACGCAGCAGCGTCGCTGCCAGCTCTGCGAGTCCTTGGACGGCCTCCAAGAATGATTCCTGGAAAATCTTTCTGACTTTGGATAATTCCCTTTTTGTATCTTTCACACCTCTCCCTCCTCGTCGGTGACCTTTTGGTTTCACCTTTTCTTAATTCCAGCAGGACGAGCAGTCGCTCTACCTCTGTTTCCGTGTTGCCACAGCAGCACCCGGGATTATGTGGACTCCTCATCCCTACAGTAAACAGCGCACAGAGGCACAGATGCTCGCGCACAAACACACATCTATCAGTGTGAGTAATCTTCTGTGGGCAAACAGCAGATGAGGGCGACTCCCGTCACGTCTGCACATGTGCACGGGACGATTTATTTACCTCATATGAAGTTAAACACACCTCATATATAGTTCTCGACATTGAGCTTTTTTTTTTTTTTTCTTTTTCTTTCCCCAAGGCTAGTATGCGGTGATCTTGTATTTGTCTTACGCTGGCTATAACGAAATTGACAGAAGAATTTTGTCTATATATACACAGCCAAGCCAGTGTGCAAAGGGTCAAGAGGTGTTCCCTCTCTATGTCCTGCCGGGCAGATTACATCCCACACCCCACTCACGTCAGCTTTGATCAAAAGCAAACAAGGCACACAAACACATTCACAGCTACACCTTTCCCCCTCTAGCTGGGCAGACGTGATGTGATCACAGCCCCCGATCGTATCACCACTACAGAGAGAGATATAAGCAGTTTTTTTTTTTTTTCCTTAACTGTTATTGTCATCACCGATGTTGTTTGTGAAGTTAAACAGCAGGTTGACCAGCAGGAATGGAGTCTGTGAACAGACCTTATCACACCGAGCATCCTATAGTATCCGCTAGCATACTGAGCATTATGAACACAAGACTTTGACTTGAGCGTCGGTCTGATCCTTGTCTAAAATCCACTGAGCGGCAGAGTCAACAGGCGATGGGAGCGGAGATATCCAACTATGGGGAGTGTCAGCAGGCCACACTGCTCCGGATAAAAGCTGTGTTTGTTCTGCGAGGCTGATCCCCCCTCTCTATTCATCTGGTCTCGGCCTTTTCTCCTGCACTGTTTCGGACCCTCTGCTGAACACAACAGATTACGCCAGATCTCGCCGGCATTTCAGGTCAACACCATCACACTGCTGGAAGCTAAAGCTCATATCCTCATCTCTGCTTTCTACCTTAATCACACTCCCTCTCACTCTAACACTCTCCTCCATTCAGTGATTTCTACCACCCCCCCCCCCCTCCCCGAAACACACACACACACACACACCCCCATGCCTCTCACCGACCTCGCTGATTAACATTTTCGACACAAATTCGTGTTGTTCCAACACATGGAGTGGTGAATGCTTGAGATGTAATTAGAATTAAGGATATTGATCACACGGGGCCAGACGGTGGCGGTATAAATAATAGCTAGCATGAATAAGTGAAAGCGATAGGTGAGCTCGTGGTGATTTATGTACAGACTCCTGTGGTCTGCAGCATAAATCACCAACAGCTATGTTCTTATTGAGTTATGAAGCCCCAAAGTTGAGGCAGAATAATGGCCACCTCTATGTCTTCGGTGCGTTTACAAGATAACACCAGTGGAACAATAAACAAACAGACGTGTGGGTGTTTTCACTGTATTTCTATGTGCTACAGTATTATATATTCATCAGATTTTAAATCACTAAGTCCACAGAGGGTGCTGTTATATGTCTGCGTGCTTTTTTCCACCATGTGTGTTAAAATTAGAACAGCGTACTCACTATTTATACTTAAATCAATGCAATAATATGTTATACCATTGCCATTGTAAATTTTAGCACTGGTACACTGACCTTTTTGTAAAATGGAGTTTAAAACATGTTAGTTCTCTGTTATTCCCTAAATGACATCTATAAACAAAACTATTTGGAATTAATCAAATGCTGTATCAGAAATTGTTAACCCCAAAATTGAAAATAGAGGGGAAAAAAAAAACACCAAAAAAAGAACAGCTCCTTGAGTGTTTTAGCAGGGCTGCAACTACACATTTCGCTTTGTTTTGAGCGCAGGAAAAATAATCTCTGAACAATTTACAGAATATAAAACAAATCTTTGGCTTGACAGCTCATTCTCGACTTTGGAAACAGAAGCTGACAAAGCAATCTCAACTCAAGGTCCATTTACGGACTTGTTTCGGAGCTCATTTGTTCCATATCACTTGGCTTCTCAGCAGAAGAAGACATTATAATTCAGTACCATTGAAGATGATTTGCTGTTAAAGGCCCTGGAACCCCTGTTTTCTTAATGAGCTTCTTACTTCTCAAGTGAACATACTTGTGCCGCAAAAATGTTTCAGTTAAATCTGATCAAACACACAGTTTAGTGTCTTTAACAGCATATTTACAGCATCTGTCAAGGATGTAGATTATCCATTTATGTTTGTCTTTTTATCAGTAAGTATATAATTTAGACGACACACATCTTTTACTGTTTTATTTAACAATTTCTTTTGCGAGGATTTAGCAATTTTAATACCAGGGCTCAAACCAGTTGCAAAGCTTGCAAGGCAGTTGGATTTTGTTTAATTCAGTTGGGAGGTTGTGTGGGAAATCATCTTTCCAGGCTTCAAGTTGTCTGTCTGTCTGAACCACAATGGTTCGGACCAATCAGAGTTGATGTCAGGCTCACCCTGTGATAAGCAGACAGTTCATCCAATCACCTGCCAGGTACTTTTGAAAGTGCCCGCCCTTTTCCAAAAAAAGGACAACTTCCCAGTGTAAGAAACCATCTGGCCTCATCAGGTACAAATAGTTTTTCCATCCAAAACCATCAGTGCATTCTTAGCAGACTTGGCACTGCCTGAGATGATTGTGATTGGTTTGAAAATCTGCAAACAAGCCAGGCAGTTGTTTTCCCCTTGTAGCAGAAATGACAGTTGCAAGGCAACCTGACAAGAAACCTCATATGTTCATGCAAATAGTGATCATCCTTCTCCTGAAACAGGGGTGAATGATTTTACTATAGCACTGCAAAACCTTGTAAAGATTATATTAGTGTGTGATAAAGTGGATCAGTGGTTCGCCTGTCCTCTCCTAGCAACAATCAACTGCTTCTTTTAATTAATTACCAATATGAGAGTGGTATGTTCACATTTATCTTTCAGCAGGAGCCTCATTCTCAAAATGAATCCTTTAGCAATAGAGGTTTCAAATTAGAGAACAGTCATGTTCATAGTTTTTATAATGGTCCTCCTGCACCCAAAAGAACGTATAAGAATATTTTTGCAACATTTCATGGTTGTACACACACCGTTCAAGTGGTGTGTGTGTGTGTATGTATGTTTAGGCTTTTTGTGTTTATATATGGATGTGTTTTTTTTCGGTCTTGTCTGTTTTTACGTAAGACGTAAAGTGTTCTATTAAAAATACACTAATTGATGCTAGGGAAATATGAAACCAAGCTCTACAGCTGTACTAGTTTCACTAAATGTACCGAAACACTTGCTTCACATAGATAGAAGTAAACACGGTTGACCAGTAGAGGGGGTAATATTTAACCTTCTGCTAGGTATAAATGGCTATTTGAATCGTGTTATTTCCCTGGACAGGAGCTTGTCTTTACAGTTGGCAGCCATCTAGTTAGAGTCCCCGCAGTTTGTGCTGCATCTTTCACACCCTCCTCCTAAGTGACACTAAGCCTCGGCAACAGGGGAGGGTTTCCAACAGGGCTCACGAACAGCCATTACCCTTGGTCTCTTAAGTGCTGTCTGTATGGAGCGCTGACAGATCAGTATCCCCTCTCCGCTACAGTGTCGCTGCCATCGGTGGGGAGAAGTAGATTTCATCCAACCTGATCAAGCACGGGGAGGAGAACAAACAGCACTTCAGTCAACACACATCACAAGCAAACATGCAGCACAACAGAGGAGCGCTTTTGGACTGGTGTGTCTGCTTGGTTGTGTGTGTGTGTGTGTGTGTGTGTGTGTGTGTGTGTGTGAGTGTGTGTGTGTTTCCTGGTGCTGATAGATGTTATCTGTCTTTAGTACGAAGCATTTATTTCTTTTCAAAGCAAACACAGCAGTGTAGGGCAGCTTAGGCCAGCGTTGACTGCTTTCTTCAATCTTGCATTCGCTTTCTGTTCCAATGACATACACACACACACGCACATCCGCGCGCGCACACACACACACACACACAGGACTGCCCTCCCCTTCAGAATGCCGGCTCTCTGGGGCTGTGCAGAGAAAACCTTTCATCAGACACTCTTAAAGAGAAAATATTTTAGCCAAGAGGAGAACAACAGGGGATTGGGAAATTGATTTTGATTAGAAAGTGACAGCAAATAATGGGCCTTGGAAACTATCCCTGAATCTGAATCTCTTTCTCATTGCAGAATATAAATGGCCCGTATCAAGACTTTTTAGGGGTCAACAGGTTTCAGATACCAACCTAGTAGAGGAGCAAAGGCGCACACACACACACACACACACACACACACACACACACACACACACGGAAACACATACACGCAGGCCTGGACTTGCAAATGTGTGTGTATACATGCAGTATACAGTAGATGGACACAGTAAGCTTCTGATAGAGGTATTAGTGCATCTATTTCTCCACTGAATTGATCTCATTGCAGAGGTCAGTAAACGCCCTTTCGTCTCACCACATCTTTAAGGCCTGCTCTTTAAAGCAGGGATAAAATATACAAAGTGCCTATTTCATGTAGCACCTTTACATGTAGTAAATATCACACCACAACATTAGAGACCACACTCAAGCAGAACAGCATTTCCACAGTGTTTCCAGACAGATTGTGAAGTCCTGTTATATTTCCAGTTGCTGTGTGATTCACAACAAGGTTATAAGCCGGTCTGTGCAGCAGTTGGCTCCAAAAATAGGCCCATACACACAAAACCAAGCAAACATGCACATCTGCCTGCAGACAAATGCAAAGGAAAAAAAGCCAGACAAAGCAAATACACTACTAATATCTGTCAGTAGCTCATTTGCAATAATTGAATTGCTGAAAAACAATCAACCAGCAACCAAAGCACAATTAGTAGAGCCAAACCCAGGCTCCCTCCAAAGCCAGCCTATGAATACATTTCCCCAGTGCCATCAAGTTGACAGCTATTTAAAGAAAAAAAAAAACTGGTGTTGCCAAATTACACATCATTAAATTCAACAAATTAATCATGATTTTCAGTGACAATGGTGTGGTGTAATAAAGGAAGACTGACAAACAAAGAAGGGCACACCACCACCTCCAAATTAATAGTGACTGACACCAACAACCCCACACTTAATTAATGGGAAACACAACAGAACGAGAACATCCATCTAGACATGGGGGAACAAAGAATGGGTCGGCTTGTGTCATTCTAAGTTTGTAGCCCGTTGACAGTGAAATGCGCCACTGACATTGATAGCATTTGCATGTGTGTGCGCGCACAGGCGTGATCAATTTTTGTTTTTCTAGACGGAGGTCTCTTAAGTAGACACCTAACATGGCGCTGAGCCCCTGACATTGAGTGTATACACACGCATTATTTTTAGCGACGCTGTCATGTTTCTTGGAGTGACGGCTCCTGAGAGCTTCCACTGGCAAACCCATCTGTTTTTTTTTTTTTGCTTTTTTTTGCTATGTGTTCTTAACAGCGACGACTGGGCTATTATCTTCCATGATGAAAGCTGACACGCAGCTATGCTTTTCATTTCTGCAAAGACCACCGCTTTATAACTGAGCTATTTGATGTTTGATTCGTCCTCTCGTTCCTGCCCGCCATGTGGCCACGGTCAATATTCTGCGATCATTATAATATCTGACCGTCGGTTGTCAAGAGACTGATTTTACCCCATTTAAACCACACTCGGCCGTGAAAGGAATAGCATACAAAAGGACAGAGAGGGGAGAAAGAGGTCGGAACAGCGTTTTAGAAAACCACTCCGGAGAAACGGGACACTCCCAGGCACTTTGTCACATCAATTAGGAATTCTATCTGGGCAATGGGATCATGGCCTGCAGGGCAATGGATAGGACAGCCATTATATATCTCGGTGGTGTGTGTGTGTGTGTTTGTACATGTGTGATAGATGGAGAAAGGAACAAAGAGAACTCATTCTTTGAACTATCGACTTTTGCCTCACTGACCCCTGGGATAGCCAATTTTAGTATGTGTTTCGCAGTAGTTTTAATTGCTTCACATTGCTAATTTCCTCTTCAGCGAGGGTGAACAGAGGCAGTGGGCATCCTCTCATTCGCTCTCCAGCTCTCTTTCTCACCAGTCAGTCGGGCCTTGAGGCTGTCAGAGGGGGGGGAACAAAGTGACGGGGTGATGAGCCAGACGCCCATCGTCTGATCACAAGAACTGATGCCGTGCCAGACGCCACAGCCACTGGCTCGTTCAACACGGTTACGCTCACAACAGGAGGATGAACTTCCGACCTGGGCCCCTTTATACTTTTCCTTTCTTTTTTTTTTTTCCTTGCCCAGCCTCGCCATCTCTTTCCGTTTCAATCGTTCTCATCTTGTTCCTGTCCTCTTCTTCCATCTGGCCCTCTCTATAGATGCCTCTCTCTATCTTTGTTCACCTTCCCTAAACGCTTCCTTGTTGTTTCCTCCTTTTTATATATCAAGGCGGTGAAAGATGCCCGTCTGTAGTCCTCTCTCTCTCTCTCTCTCTCTCTCTCTCTCTCTCTCTCTCTCTCTCTCTCTCTCTCTCTCTCCTTTATAAAATTATTTTCTGAGTGAGAAGGTGTGTTTCCTGATGTGTGCAGCATTGCTGCGGCATGCCTAGTGAGGAATCAGCATTTTTAAGAAAGCAAATCTGCACAGACAACTGTGCAGAGCATCACCCTTTCTCTGGCAAATGTATGGAAGCATGACATACACACACACACATATAGAGGATGTCATCAACTGGCATTGTTTTGTAGACTTATCATATAGACGTATGGTATATTTGTGTTGAGTAGGCACCCGCTGCTACACACTGGTCTGTCAGCCCTCATCTATACTGAATCAAATCCTCTTGAGATGTGTGTATGAAACAACTATATTTTTGTTCTATGAATAAGCCGACTTCCCTTCAGATTTGTAGCTCCCAGCTGCAGTAGGCTATGTATAAATCAATGCCTCGGTGGGCTAGAGAGGGAGCAGTTATATTTACTTTGTTTCCTAGCTAGCAGCACTAACTGTACTAGGGGGTAAAGGAATCCGATACACACCACTAGAAGGCTAAGGCTTTTTCACTCACATAGTCATGCACCGCAGGAGAAGTGAGACAAATTGAATGGCATGCATGCAAGCATGGATGTATATGCACACATATCATTATCAGATACTGTTATGTGTGCATGTGTCCAAAAAAATCTTTATATATATTTGATCTATTTGAATTTTAATCTACAGTAGTTTATTGACTCAGATAAAGCACTTTCTAGCTTCATTTGCAGTCTGTGTCTGCAGCACTGAGTACTGGATTTAGTTTGATGGCAATGAATTATACATGCAGTCTGAAATGTAATTCTCTTCATTAGATGACAAATCCCTTGTTTGAATATTGCATACTGTGGTAATAATACAGCTTTTATCATTGGCCATTGGAGTTGTGGAACTGAGGAAAAATAATCTTGTAATCACTCTAATGCACCGCTGCTAATTCATTAATTCAACTACCAATTTAAAGTTAAATTGAATGTACTTGTTGCTACATCAATTCTAACATAAGAAAACATGCAATGTCTCCTTATCGCCAGTGAAGAATTGAGTGAAGTGCTTGTCTGTGTTTGTGTGTGTGTGTGTTTCATGGACTTTTTGTGTGTTTGTGCTCCAGCTTGTGTGTGTTTCTGTATGCCATGAGAAATGAGGACTGGGCCTGGTTAATAATAGTGGCCGAGAGGGTCTGTTAGCGTAGCCCACTACATCACTCCTTAGCAGGGAGACATCTCCAGGGCTCCGTGCTGCTGTGATAGAGTGTTGGAAGGGGAACAGACTGGTACAGAGAGCCAGTGATGGAAAAGGGATCAGAGGACTGAGGCTGGAGGACAGATGAGATTTGGGAAGCGGGCCGGGGGCATGGAAGTGTACAGAACAGGATCTTTGTTCTCTTTTGTTTCATCTCCTTTGGAAAAATACAAGATCTGAACTATCATTGACAAGAGTTATAGGTGATTTGACTCCCATCATAGATGTTTGTTTGCATTATACATCTGGAAAACTCTCTGATGACGACACCTTAAAATATCTTTTAAAGGAGTTTTGTTTTTGGGAAAGCTTATTCATTTACCATTGTGATATCTGTCTGTCACATATGGACTTCGAGCCAGGCAATAGTTGGATTAATTTAGCATGGCATTAAAACTGGGGAAATGCTAAGCCGAGTTAACCTCTTCTGGCTTTAGCTCCAGAGACTGACTAGCAATGCATCATCAAGTGCCAAGTCCACACTACATTTTGGAGCAAAGAATCCAGGCTTCACTTTGACACAAGAAAAAACAGAAAAGCTGTTGTCTAGCAGACGATTAAACAATTGAACACATGAATCCAGACAACACTTAGCGTTATGCTACCATGTGGCTCAATCAGTTAAATATGTGCAGATGTTTGGCTTAGCAATGATAGGTCCACTTGGATGGTGGTAGGCTGAAATACAATGACAGCTGACCCATTAACCTTCATCTATTTAGATATTGTTAATGCTGGTGTTATGGCAAGGTACCAAAATAACTACTTGACAGCAATGTGTGTTTTATTTAGAGATGTAGTAGACTTTTTGTCTGCATTTATTAGTAGCTGTGAAAGTATCAGTGCAATGTGTGTTCAGTTTAAGTTGCTGCCAGTAAATAAATGCCACAAATCCTTGACAGCAAACCAGGTCTTGCTTGCTGGCTGTTTGAAGTACGGGGTTAACTCTGATGTTAAGGACAACTTTGGCCCTGGAGCAGCATATAAATCTCCCCTGTGCTTTCCAACGAAGGTCTGGAAGCTGAAGCAAAGATAAGAATTGATTGGAATGAAAACTTATGTTTTCTTTCCATAAACAAAGACATTGTTGCAGGTGATAAATAAATACATTTTAAATATAAAATGTCGTTGTGTGGACCAAATCACTGCTAACAAAGTTATTATTATTACAGGATGTTTTAATTGGTTTAAAAACACTCTTATTTCAAATGCATTATTTGGAATCAATGTATGTGTATTGATGTAGCAATACAAATTTATTTTTGTTCATGAACTAATGAAAAAATTGAAAAAATATAATTAAACACTTTCATAAGACAGAGCAAAGAAATACTCAACCATGACAGAAATCCCAACTGAATAAGGGTGCTTTTGGACTCATGCTGTGATTTAGAAGAGGTTTAGCCTAAATATCAAAGGGTTAATCATTATTGGGTGAACACAATTAATGTTAACGTTAACGTGCAGAGCTTAATGCTGAGCTATGCACAAAATTGTATTGTTCTACTTCTGTCCTTGTTTCAGTTTACATGCAACTGAGAAAATCTATTAACTGATGGGGTTCCCCCTGCATGCGGCGTCACGACCATAGATATATACACGTGTATATCTGTTGACTTTTCTGTCATCTTGTAAAAAAAAATGCTGTCGACACTGAGCATAGGATATGGGTTTCCTTAAGTCTCCATCTCTTTTTAATTAATCACACTTGCTGGTTGCGTGGTTGTGTGAAAATACATTGAATCAGCGGTGTCTGCATTTTTTTTTTCTCTTTACGTGGCCAGTTCTGGCAGCGTCTCTGCTCCTTTTTGTCCCATCACTACTGCTGTAGAGTATGCACTCATGTATTGTCCAGCTTCAGTCTGACTAAGGCGTATACTAAATCTAATACCGATCGCATTATCTAGGTGTTGTAATGCGAGTATCAGATGTCCAACTCAGTCTGATTTCAATTAAGGTGTATACATGCGTTTTTAAAATCCAACTAATGTAGGATTAACACAATAATTTGATTTTCTTGAGTGTTGTGTACAACTTGAATTGAAGAGGACTTGAATATATCAGTCTTCCATTTATGTAAAGGTTATGCAAACAAACCTATCATGTCAAATTGCATTAACACAGATAGTATCTGAGGTTATAAAAATAAATGTAATGTAAATGTCATGGAGGTGGCAACATCTTCATTTATATATATTATATATCTATATATCTGTATATGTATACAGTACAGGCCAAAAGTTTGGACACATCTTTTCATTCAATGTGTTTTCTATATTTTCATGATTATTTACATTGTAGATTCTCACTGAAGGCATCAAAACTATGAATGAACACATGTGGAGTTATGTACATAACAAAAAAGGTGAAATAACTGAAAACATGTTTTATATTCTAGTTTCTCCAAAATAACCACCCTTTTCTCCGATTGATTCCACTAATTAACTCTGATAAGGCACACCTATGAAGTGAAAACCATTCAGGTGACTACCTGAAATGGTAGTTCATCAAGAGAATACCAAGAGTGTGCAAAGCAGTAATCAGAGCAGGGTGGCTATTTTGAAGAAAACTAGAATATAAAACATGTTTTCAGTTATTTCACCTTTTTTTGCTAACACTATAAACATGTGTTCATTCATAGTTTTGATGCCTTCAGTGAGAATCTACAATGTAAATAGTCATGAAAATAAAGAAAACCCATTGAATGAGAAGGTGTGTCCAAACTTTTGGCCTGTATTGTATAGTAGCATATATTACAACTCAAAATCTAAAAAAAAAAGCTTCAGACTTCAACATAACAGATTATATGAATGTTATATATAAATATGCCCATATTCGATTAGAAATAACACAAATATTTCCATTATATTTTGTAATCTATTGTTTGTAGTTTTCAAGAACTGCTGTCTAGAGTAGTCTATCTGCACTACCCCTCTACAACTAAATCTTGATGTAACCAGTGTCTTTACATGCCTGTTGCTTAAAAAGGCTCAATATGGTCTCATAAACTGTCTCGTTAAACTTTGTGAAGTCTCAGAAACCCACTGGTGATCGTCTGACGATGGATTAGCCTCTGGGGGCTGTTTATCAGTGGATATCCAGTTCAGGACTTCTGTTTCCGTTCGTCGGTTATTGTTCACTGTCTGACACACTTCCACAAGTCCAGAGACAAAAGCTGAAGCTAAACAAACTGAAACTCTCATAAATAACAGGATACTCTCACAAAGGCTCTTCACTTGCAACTACAGCCTTCTCAAACGTAATTGGTCAATGCTACTCAGACTATCGAGCCTGGAACTGTTCCTGGTCACCAAATAACTGCCACTTGCCTACAGACGCTACACAGTGGTTATAAAAAATGAAGAGTTGACTGTCTGACAGGGAACTAGAGGAGTGTCCTGTAAGGCTTACTGCAACAGACTAGAGACAGAACGAGAGGCCTGCACAGACTTAACAGAAAGGGGGAAAAAAACAATCTCTGAATAGAATAATGCGCAATAGAGAATGAAGAGATTTGTATGGATGAGACTTAGTGCAGGGAATTATGGGAGGTTTTGAATAGATTCCTCTAAACTAAGACTGCAGCGGGGGGGAGGAATGAGGAGCCACAATGATTTGATTTTTCTTTGACACTGACTGAACACTCCACTTGCGTGAGTCACTTTGTTGTACTCTCCAAATGCAGCTCATGCCATCTCTCTTAATCAGCCCGAGAGCTGATGGATAATATCGTATGATGGATACGCGGAGACCTCGGCACTGAGGTGTGGCAGGAGACGTGCACGTGACCTACTCACTCACACAAATCTCCCCACCACACTCCACCTCGGTGCCCTCCTTCAATATGCTCTCATTTTAGATAATGAAAGATGTCTGGAGGGGGAAGCCACTGACTGCAGAGATCGCTGATCCACTCTAAGTGAAAACCTATACTCAAGTTAATGTGAATACCCTCAGGGGACGAGGACTTCTAATTGATTAACCACATTACCCGGATAAGAGTTGAACTCTCCTGTATGAGAGGAATTCAACATGGGCTTGCACAGGCGTTCAGGAGATATAGGTAATGAGCATATTTTTTTTTCTCCTCAACACAGCATCAGCATCGGCTATGGACTGTTACTGCAGGTGTTTGTATGCCTGGCTGTACGGTCTCGGTCCACTAGAGGCAGTATTGAATCAGAAATTCCCTGTGGCTCAGGCCAGGTTGACACAGCAGTTGGAGGATGAAAAAAAAAAGCCTCATGGGAATGATACTGTGGTGCAGAACGGGCTCAAGACGCACTCTGTCTGAGTGGAGACAGGTGCAGGTGCATGGTGATGACGTGCTGATAAATAAAACACTATAAGCGGGGCTGAGGTTGCTGCTGCCTCACTGTCATTTATTAGGAATTTGAGAAAAATCTGTATTTGGGGCAATGGGTACATCGGCTAAAGAAAACACTTCTCATTCTTTGTCTTTCTTGCTGATGGGGTGTTTATGTTTGCTATGTAGCTATATTTCCATATAACTTGTACTACTATTATTATTAATTCATGTTTCACATGTTTGCTCTATGTTATGGTACTTATTAAAGCATACTAATGAGGACTAATTGTATGAGGGGTCTCATATATTTATTGTAATGTGACCCGTGTGATGTAAGAGATGCCTGCTGTTTCACTCAGATTAGTGTGCAGGATAGATTCTTTATTTATTTATCAGACATTTATAATGAAGTTGAAAGATTCTAATTTAATTCACACATGTTGAACTTACCACCTTTTTTGGGTCTGGGTTTATATCTTGGGTCGCCAGTGTTTCTGTCATCAGTGTTAAGCCTTCAAATGTATTCCCTTCACTTCCTTGCAGTGTTGACGTAGACGCTGCAGTGATTAGGAAAAATTGTCCTCCTTTGAAGATGCTCATGCAACCCTCCTCACTGCTCTGAAACAAGGCACCATAGTTCAAAATGCTCTTTGATCTTCCTATACAACTCTAAAAAGACAATGCAGTGCGGGAGGGGAAGACGAACAGAGACCTGCTACTTTAGGCCTATAAAATCCGATGGAAACATTCCTTGCATTGGCATTCTTCAGTCCTAATAAATCTTGCTCTGCAGGGTATTCAGGGTCTGACCTGTATGCAAATGAGTACTCAAGGTGGCATCACAGTAGCCGTTTTAAAATACTGAAATTGGGTTTACAGAATTCTACACACAGGCAGATGTCAAATAATCAGCTTAGGTTCTTTGAAGATGAAGTCATTGAGTATGAAATATCCTCTGCGGTCTTGAAATGTGGCTGTAATAAGAGGCTGTTGGCTTCTTTGGAAACTAAGTCTGTTAGAATGATGCTGACCAGCCAACATTTGTTAACAAAAACAAATTCATCTATTTCCAATTCAATCCTTAATTCAGTCCTGTTGAGCTCATGTGCAACTCTTGTGCTGTTCAAGGACATCTCCATGTTGCATTACTGTGTTTCTACAGTAGCCCAGAATGGACAACCCAAATAATGGCACTAGAGATAGCATAGAATTGTGATTTCATTGCCACCGTAGAGTCTTCTAAATGTTGGGGCACTCATCACACCGCCAGGAAACTACACATTGTACCTTTTATTAAGGAGAGAAAAAAAAGATGCTTTACCCACCACTGTGGTTTGGGCACATTAGTGATTGGCATAACACTGTATTTACTTTAAATAATATAATTATGGGTGAATAGATGTTTGATACAAATTTACCATCTGGCACTTAGTGCAGATAAAGAGAGATTAAAAAATTGTTGAGTTGTAATAAAGCCTGTGTGTTTTTGATAGACAAAGGAAGTGCTGAATCAATCAATAAACAACATTTGAAATTCAAACCAACAGACAAGCTGAAGGCTACTTTGTAAGGCAGAGGTATGGACTACCGATGTGGGATCAATGGAAACCTTAAATGCACAACCAGCATAGAATTTAACACTTCAAGCCCTCGCCACACTGTAAACACTGATTTATTTCTTTTGACAATATGTCAACAGAGGGCAGCTCTCAATACAGCTTCACAGTGGGGGGAAAAAAAAAATTGTCAGAGTGAGTTCATGTTACAAAAGCACATCCTTAGCACACACACACCAACTGTAAATGAAATGAACATTTAAGCTGTGATATCTTCCGCTTCAGGAGGAAATAGCCGCCTTACCTGTGAAGCCGTTGATTGGGTTATACTGTCATGCTGAAGTGTTATAGCAGTGCTGGATGAACTTTTGTACGTCAATTCCCTGGTTGGTTTTTAAGCTTGCCCACAGAGCGTGCCCTTTTTTTATGGGCTTGTAGATTGCTGGGAAACACATCAATCTCCTGTGGGTGCGATGCTGTATGTCTTCCCCCCTCCGTGCCATATGACCCCATTGCCCTTCTTCCAGCGGGTCCACTGGGTTGCTCATGTCTGGATCTTGAACCTCTGTTGCCCTGGTTATTAAAGAGCACCGGGTGATATCCCTCGTCTTTCTATCTCTCTCCTCCCGTCCTCACTCACTTTGTTTCTGCCTCTTCCTCCCTCAGTTTCTCGACATCTTCATTCCACTAGAGCAGCGCTGGAGATTGCTGTTGTTCTATTCCTGTACTACTGCCGCCATCTCACTGTGTTGCACAGCAATCCCAAATTACAGCAGTTACACATCCACACCACCGGCGAAACCTGTAAGACAATTATCAGTGGGGCTTTTTATTAATTGAAATGTATTTATAATTCTCATCAGTAATCATAGTCCCTTTGTTCTTGTTCCATCAATCACAGTGGATCGTGGCAGGTTGGCCCACAGGTAGACCGGTTGACTAATTAATGAGTGAGAGGTTGCTTGTTCATTCCTGGCAGAAGGATGTGCTCTAGTATTAAACTCAAATAAAGTGGATACTGTCTCTGTGGTGCTTTTTCTCTTCCTCGGGTACATTTATCTGTTAAGTGCTGTAAGTAAACAGCACAGTGTGTGTAAATGGGCAGTGGGTTTACCAGTTTGATAGTAAAAATATAAAACAATACAATGTGATTCAAAGCTATTATAATCAATATTTTTTATGTTAATAAATCGTCTGCAGATGTGTAAAGTAGGCTATATGAAAGGAAGCGGTCATCAGGGAATTACCAGCTAACTCTGTAGCTTCCTTCAGTTCCACAAAGCGTTTCAATGTTTTTCAGATCATTGGTTTGGATTTACTGTTTTGGTTCACCCTCAACAATGTCATCAATATTTTTTCCAGCAACAGCAGTCTGCTGTCAGTGAAAGAGCTCTACATACCACCGTCCGGTACACAAACCGTGCAGCACTGAAAGGCAGACAACGGTGGCAACTAGCTGGTGAAGCTAGTGGAGCATTTAGCGGCTAACGGGAAAAATATTTTCCTCCGGTGTTGGTTGAAGCCAAACTAGAGCTAAAAAGAGAGTGAATATCGGCCTTAAATTTATCATTAAACCAGTAGCATGAACCCAAATGAATGCTAATGTCTTTTCCCCCCCATAGCCGCATGATATTTAAGTAAGCAGGGCTGCCAAGTCTTAGACATAGACTGTGAAGTTCATATAATTATCACGGGTTTCTCACGCCACACGTCCGTTTTCTCACACAGTGGAAAGCAAATTCATAACCGGTATCACCCCAGCATGAAAAGAGGACACTGACAGACAGAGAGGGCGGCACAGCGTCTCTCTTCTTACGGGGGTGGCACGCAGGCAGGAGTGAGAGTGAGTCACTAAGGTCACATGAGGCATTTATTGTCTGTCGCTCTGAAACTTTCATATGATTCCCAAAAAACAGGTTCCTGGATTAGTCATGAGGCCTTTTCATTCATCCAAACTGCTTGTGCTGCATTTCAATTATTAGACTTTGAAGATGGCTGTGAGTATTGAAAATAGAAGCACTCAGGTTTGACATTGTTTAACCAGGTAGCTGCGACCTACTACCACATAAGGCCGCATTTTATTTTTAATATTTTCAAGTACGAAATTCACTTTTTCTCTCTTAGTTGTCAAGCTACTGCCCAATCAATGGAATATGTCTCATTAGCCAACAAACGTCTATGCTATGATTGCTATGTCATTATAGTAGCTATTCCTCTGGCTGTTCTGCTGGATCATGTCCTGAAAGCTGCCAGTGTGACAGAAAGTTGCACGTCTAGTGCCAGACTTAACATGCCGTACTCATGAACAGCACGGTACGTGTGATGTGCCGGAACAGTTGATCCCTCGCGAAAACCGCATGGTGGCTACGGTTTTGTACTGCTCCTGTCAGTGTGACGCCGTTCAGACAATCAGGCATTAAAACCAGCTTCATGTGATCTAATAATACCCAGAAAGCAAAAAAAAAATGCCAGGTGTAAACACCCCCTATATCCAGTCACCCAAAACACATTTTGTAGCGTTTGGGGGGGCGAGCGTGACCTCATTGTTAGTGTGGCATGAACACACAGTATGGGTGTTTTATGTTTTATTAGGCTACTTCTTGCTCTGAAATGCTATCTGCTCACCGATCATGTGTGCTTGTGAAATCAGCCGAGTGTCTGTATGCTGTGTAAAATCCTCCCATTTATTTGCGCGGATGGAGCTTTTTTTTCCTCCAGTCCCCCCCCCCCCCAACAGTTAATAACAAACACGCCTTGTACCACCAGCGGTGCTCATCGATTTCATTCACGTCACCGGTTGAATGGAACGGCTTTTCATTGTGTAAGGCCCTCGGTGTCACTGCCATCAGATTATGCAAAAGATTGGTTAAACGGGGCCATTGGCAAACCTGCTGCTCTCCTGAGAGCTCTCACTCTCTCAGTCAGATCCTCCTGTCCTAATAGAGTCCTCCTGTACTCATCAATTCAACTGCTCTTAACCCCTCCTCCTTATTCTATCCCTCCCCCCCTCTCCAGTCTCTCTCTTTTACTCCTTTACTGTTTTAATTGCTTGAAGGTCATTGACAATAATGTGACAACTTATTAGAAACCCCATCTGATGCCACCGATTTTATACCTCACTTCGCCACAGCGCTTGGTTTCGAGGCAATTACTGAGCATGCTATTTATTAATTTCATGGTTCACAGAGCATCGCACACTATAAATAGTGAAGGATGATAGCTCAGTCATTCACAATGTCGGTGGCTCTTATCGATTTTGAGTGAGATGCTCTGGCAGGACGGAGCCTTTCCTCTTTCAGGCAAGTGGAAATGTGCAGCGTGAGAAAGAAAATGACAGCACAGATGACAGTTAACATCAGCGCATAAGAGCCTGTTTTAATGCCCATTTTGCTGCTACATGTTTAAATTATGTCTTGATTGTAATTCTATAGAAACCGAAACATTCAGGATCTGCTCTTTTTTATTTCCATCGGAATCCACTTATTTCTAAAGATAGCTGACATCCCAATACGAGTTTTATACAGCACTAACAGTACAAGTGCCCAGACCAATTATGTGTTGTTTCCTTGAAGCAAGACAAGAAACTAGCAGCTATGCACTTCACCGTACTCTTCTTCCAAAGTAGTCTCTCTGTGCCAAACTAATGTGTCCATGCGTTAAAGGAACCATTTAACCTGTCGAGGCGAGAGTTCAGTGCGTTTGGAAACAATCCAATGAATTAAGATGAAACCTCAGCCAAGTTTGACTCAGACATCTTTTGCCAGACAAAAAAAAAATGATCCAACCCTTCCTGGAAAGAAAAAAACATATATGTGTATATATATCCAACTGTGTCATATGCTATTTTGAATTTCCTCCCTTTTAAAAAAGTTCAAACACTGGTTCAAATAGAATCTTAGATGTCTTTTAAATTAGTGAGACACATAAATAGATGTGTTTGTTTTCCCCCCAAAGAGTCCTCAAATGCTTATTCCACACAGCCTCCAGCTTTCTCTTTTCAAGTCTCACTTCACATGAGTGGCTCTCTCACATCTGCAGCTCTTGCTTTCGCCTGAAGGTGTGAAATAAAAAAGGAAAAAAAAAGAAAAACTAAGGGAACATGTACAATACTTTGACCTTTAAAGTCAACAGCGTAAATGTTGACTCTGGCTGTCAGTTTTGTCTTGTTATCATCACTGAGCCCCGACACGGTAACCACAAATGTCTTTCTATTCACATTGATGTATGGGTTTAATCACAAAAGGGCATCTCTCTTATATGTCTTTAAAAGCAGCAAAGGGAACTTACCGACAACGAGAGCCAGATAAAATCTAATATTCAGACGGCAAACAGGTTCACAGGTCAAGGTTTTATTTTTACACGTCTCCAATCAGGACTGCCTCTTATTTGTATTATTATAGCACTCAGGTAAACTGTAGCACAGATGTGTAAATCAACCATTGGAGCATTTAGTGTGTTGACATTGTGTTGGAAGACACTTGTGCTTCAAAATCCCACTTTAATGGCGTTCTATATGAGGCTATATATCTGCAGCGACTCAGGGGCATGTGTGTGGCTTCTTCCACATGTTTTCATCACACAATTTCATCTGTAAAGGCCTCCCTGATTGAGAAGGCAGTTCCCTTTTTTTACGGTCCAAAGCGTTCTGAACTTTACGAGAGCGACAGCGGTCCTTCCGTCCTGTAGCTCCCAGCTGAAATATCATGTTTGTTTATCTCTGGAGGGAATTTATTCCGCTGATTCATTGGCTGGCACTCCCGCAACAGCGGCCGAAGGAATTCGATTTTCTCTTTATTTATTCGCTTCATTTTTCCTCCCATGGAAGAGTATAGTCTCTCGTGTGACACCAATGGAAAACTTCCTTCTTCCTCTCCGTGGTCCCCTGTGAAATGAGATTAGAGAGAGGAAAGGAAATGTGAGATAGAGGACAAGGGATGTAATAGAGTTGTTATTCATTGTAATCTTGCACATCCTGTTGTTACTTTTTTTTTTTTTTTTTTACTCCCTTCCACCGTCAGAATAGGCTATCTTTTAAAATAAATCTGTTAATATCGCAATTCATCAGTGATTGTATTTAAACAAAACAGTTGACTGTTGTTGTTTTTTTTTCCAAGTAGACCACTCTGACTGTAACAGGATATATTTATTATACTTCACATGAGGACAAACTATTGAGCCGTTACAGAGGGTTTGAAGCATATAATTTAGATGTATTGCCCAATATATTACAATTACAGAGCTGGTAACAGGCCCGAGCGTACCCCTACTACCATGAACGATCTATTCCAACTTATTATAGTGGTTTATGATTTGAGACAGATATGACTTGATGTGGCCTCAATTTAATTAAAAATGACATTGAGAAATGATACCCAATGTGTGGGTGTGTCCCTGTATGTGTGCGAGCACAAATGTGCACACACCCCTATACCGCCAGTATAGGTCATCTGTGCTGAGTGGCTTCAGAGGGAAGTCTAGTCTAGCTGTGAAGTGGCTCACGGACCTGTGAAATAAAATAAGGATACTAAAGCAGTTGGCCCGCTGTGATTTACCATGCAAACATATTTCCGAGACAAGCCTCTCAAAGACCTCTCTCTCGCTCTCTCTGGGTGCTGTCTTTGGCATGATGGGAGGCATCCTGAATTGTACAATTGACGCCCCCCCGCCCATTTGTCTGAAATGGTTTGGTTCAGTGGTAGGACAAGCCCAAAGTGCTGGTGTCAGGGCTGCAGGGGAGAGCGCAACACACCTTTGCCGTTTTCTCACTCTTCCTGCAGTTTTTCACGCATCCGATGTGCAATCAGCTTGACGTGTGACTGCTTGGCATCACATGTGACATGGACAGCCCTTAAACAGTGGGGGGAAAAGACCCCTTGCATGACACACTCCTCTGGGAGCACAGGGTCACATGGACTGCACATGTAGGTCACATGGTCCCTGCATGGTCCTTTTGCTCTGGTTCAGCTCTGCCAGGAGCTGCAAAGGAGTACACCATTGAAGAGGAGACGGTGTTGGGTCTTATTTAGGGCTTGTGACAAGTGCTTTCAGGCATGTTCTTCCTCCTGCAGCCATTTGGATAATATTGTGGTTTGTGCCAACATGTGCAGGAAGGTAGCAATAGGATCCTTGCAGCATTGCGCAGCTTTGAGTCAGAATATGCCATCCTCTCCCTGCATCTACTTTTGGATTCAATGAATTCGGTCTCACTTTTGGATTGATTCAGCAATGTGGAGCTGTGGTTTGTTCTCAACAACGCAGTGTTTTGGTTTCGCTCTGATTGACTGCGGCTGAAGCCCTGGGGTATTGTGGTATTTAGTCCCATCCACCATCTCTGCCGCCAGTTTTTATCTGCTGGTGGTGCCAAATAAAAAGTCAAAGGATCAACAAAGTCATCCTCTGTGGATTGCAAATATGTGGGACGAAATGCCATGTGTGCCAGTGTGGCTGAATAGAAAGCTCCAAAACAACTGCCAAAGCATTGACATCAGTTTTGGAGAGTCTGGGTCATACTATTGTAGAGCACACAAAAGGAAAACAGTGCCAGCTGTGACTGCATATGCAGTTATTTATCGCATCCTTGCCTTGTCAAAATATAACTTTATAGATGGGTTGTGCACCCTCAGAAATAAGGTTTCCAAAAGAGTTTTTTTTTTCTTGAGGAGCTTCTGCCCAGAACCATTTGCTTCTAAGTGTTTTCCAAAAGTTCTTTGTAAGAATAAAGGTTCAAATAAGAACTCTTTTCATCCAAAGAATCTGTTTAAAACAAGAGCGTTCTTCAAGGATTGTTGAAAGTAGC
Source organism: Lepturacanthus savala (assembly GCA_030544235.1). NCBI lineage: Eukaryota > Metazoa > Chordata > Actinopteri > Scombriformes > Trichiuridae > Lepturacanthus > Lepturacanthus savala. The sequence goes on from CM060464.1 coordinate 16,382,874, forward strand.
CTTGCAGGGAGCCCAGTACTGTATGTACTGAGGCAGCAAAATATTCTCATATTTCTATTTGTATTACAATAATCATTGAAATATGCATACATATCATGATTTAATTTTCATCAAAACTCAGTATATTAAAGTGTTAAAATATATGTTTGTCAATAAAATACTCTGTGATGGAAGTGTCCATGCCAGGTGGAGAACCCAGATACCCAAATGCAAAAAAAAAAACTTTCTCAACTATTGTCTTACACCCATAGCACTGCCGCCAGACCTGCAGCTATTTATACAGACCTGATACTGGGAATTTTTTTTTTTAAAGATTAATGGATGGACACAAAATAAATGTGGGAACTGAGATTAGGCAGTGACATGCAGCCGCTCAGGAATGAAACCGTGACTCCCTGCTCAGAGCATTACCATCCATGTATTATGCATCCTAACCATGAGGCTATCCGTTCTTCTTCATGGATGAAATTCATTTTCTAAAATATCTTTACCAAATACTGATAAAAAAACATGTGTTTGAGCTTTATTCAGATTCAGCTTGATCCTCATCTAGTTTTACTTTTATTATAGATAGTGGGAGTGGTGGAGGAGTGTTGGAGTCTCGGATTGAACCTCAGTCTCCCAGGAGAAAGGCTGGGGTTTTGGTGTAGGCAGGTGGGAAGCTGCTGTGGGGGTCAGTATGTAAGAGCTGGTTGCGCTGCAGATAACACTACTTAGTCTGTTACCCCATCCCTAAATTCTCTTTGTTGTATTATTATTGATTGATTGAATTGATTCCTACTTTTTCCTACAGGTAGAATACAATATTTTACTTTATGGAACGCTCAGAAGACAAGGGGCAGCGGTGGCTTAAAGGTTTAGAGATACAAGCTTTTGACTGGAGGGTTGTTGGTTCAATCACTTCAGCTTTAAAAAAAAAAACAACTGATCAGTGGCTGGCAGATCTGACTGTGGTTTTACTTGGTTGCTTGATTTTTAGAACTCTGTGTGTAGGTTCTAGTTTAAATCCTTATGAGGTAAAAAAAGGAGGGTTCTGGAAGAAACTATTACATTTTTATTTACTTCTCTTTTGTTTTGGGTGGAACCATTTGCAGAAGGTTTCATGTATATTTCTGCCATTTTATTGATTATTGTTAATTGCTACTTAGTTGGTACAGAAATTGAAAGCTGACAATAATCGTTTATGTTGGATTCATGTTAGAACTCTCTGAAGCAGTTCTGGGTGGAAGCTTTATAAAAGGTTCTACCAGGAACAAGCCTTTTACAAACCTAAGAACTCTGTATGGTTCGAGTTAGCGCCTTTATTTCTAATAGTGTACTAATCATGTGGTTGACAGCTAACATGGCATTTAATATTGCTGCAAACATGGAATACTTGGAGATGGGAAGCATCAACCCTTACACTGAACGTTGCCTTGCAACTCCTTGCAATACCTCACAAAGGATGTTGTTTTTTCCTGGAGTTCAGAGTCTCTTTTTCTGAAATGAAATGAGTGTCATGCTCTGTTTACCATGACAGACAAAGCCTTTTGTTTGTGAAATGGCCAGCCTTTCATTTGCCCTGCTACACTGAAGTGGAAAATGCAGAAAAAAACTGAATTTTTAAATTCACCTTTTGCATCCGTGCTTTTTTTTTCCCCAGTTCTTTTGATCTTTTCATTCCATTGTAAATCCAATGGAAGGAGATGCTGGTTATTTAATACACTGTGAGTCCAGGTACCTGTTGCTGGGCTATAATTGTCCCCCGGGGGCACTTCCACTGTTTCAGCTAGGTAAATGCTTTGTGGCTGTAAGCCTATTGTGAATTATATCAAAAGGAAATTAGATTAAAGCAATTGAATTTTCATGGTAAATTACTCTTTACCCCTCAAATGACCTGCTGAATGAGAGAAGTGAGCCACAGGCTCATCTGTAAACTATCATGTAGTACTGTGTGTTTTATCCATGAACATGAAAGAGAGTGATGAAATCATTTCAAAGGCATTCTTTCACTTCTCAACTTGATTTACAAATAAAAACAGTATGGCTTTGGGTCAGGGCAATATGTTTCTGGAAAGTTGTAACATTTTTTTTTTATTTAATTCTTGTGTCATTTCAACATGCAAGAAAGTTTATATTTAAAAAAAAGTCTTTCTGTTTGTTTGTCTTAGGTTGAAGTGGTGGTAATGGATGCACCACTTGATCAGCGAGCGACATGAGAATATAATATGCCATGAAAGTGACTTTTCAGTTGCTGGCAGCACACATAACCACATTACACGCTAAACACAAGAAAAGCAGGACGACAAAATTAAGGGTTGTTTTCTCTGATAGCTGCGTATCTAATTTGCATGACTTTGCATAATATAGTTCATAAAGGCAACAGTATTCATAATGTGACAGCCAAATCATATTTTCCTTGATAGGGCATCAACATTAATTTGACTTCAGATGCGGGGTAAAAAAGGCTCCGGTTTGGGACGGAGCATGACAAAGAGAAATGAAAAGAAAGAGGAAAAAAAATGAAGAAAAAGAAAGTCTAATATATCTGTTGAGCTGTTAGCTCTTATCTCCGAAGGTCTGCTGATTGCATAACCGAAGTTAGCAATGTCTGCCGCCATCAAGTGCAGTCTCTAATTTCGTGTCATTAACCTAATTTAAATCTGAGAAGTGGAGAGAAAAGTGGGCGATGGGATTCTTTCACTCTGAATAATAATCGTGATTCAGTTATGTAGTGACACTTTTTTGTTAAAATTAACACCTGTTAACAGTTCATTCAGACACCCAGTTGGCACCAAAAAAGACACATTATTTTTTTTCTTTGTACTTACAAGAGAAGTTAGAGGTTTTCTGAATACCCTGTCTCTCTTTCGCTGCCTCCCTCTTTATCTTTAGTGCAGGTACTGTATCTATCTGACATGGGGCAACATGAGTGTGTGCATGAGAGCGTTTGGCATCTTGGTGAAAAACAGAAGACTAATTACCTCCTGAAATAATTTAATGTCAGCCATGGAGTGGGCTCCCCTCAGCAGGACAGCTGAACAGGCCCGGCCCTCAGCTGGGAGATTCATCTCTGTCAGCTTAGATAAACCTGCCGGCCATCACAGCATTGGCACACACATCCTGTTCCTGCAACTGAAAAGAGAAAAAAAAAAAAAAACCTGATGAAGCTGTCCTGTTTTGCCTCCATTGGTAAAAGGACAGGATGCCTAAATGAACATGAGCTTTCATTACTGCTCCCCTTTTCAGCACTCAGGAGGTGCATCTGTTTGCTGTTTTTTTTTTGCAAATCACCTTTATCCTCTGCAGGCACAACCAGCTGCCATCAGTCTCCGCAACGGTCCTTGAAGCTGTCAAGTTAGGGTAAATAAGAACTTCAAAAGTCTGACGAGAGTAAATATGAATTACATGTCGGTTGAGCAGTTTTTCAATCGCAAATGTGACTCACAAAATGCAGTGCTGCTTTATTTAAAAAAAAAAAAAAAAAAGCCTGAAACTCACTGATGAGCATAATTATCAGGGAGGGGCACAAACCTTATTATAATCAGATAATTCACACATAGGCTTTAATTTGTACATAAGAAATGTAATTAGTGATTGCTAAAATTATTAGCATTTGCTGATTATTCCAAACTCTATTTTAAAAGAGCTACTGAATGAATGAATTGATGGATTTTAACACATAACAATAATACTGAACAATGATTTCAATTCAATTCAATTGTCGCGATCAACTTATTTCATTTAACTTCACCCATTTGTGGAAAAAAAAATTGTGCAATGTCAAACCTGCGTTATAGTCCCATACAAGACAAACCAGCACATTTTAATTTCTTAATTATGGCGCAGAAGAAAATGCGGGAGCCACTATGAAGAATTATACGCTCTGACAATCGCTAATAATTACGGATTAACGTCTTTTTTCAAAACTGACGTATTGGTCCTATTAGCTGGAATGCGACGCCCTCTGCATATGGCCAAACACGTTTAGGATTTGAAACACACCTGGGGTACATGCAGCAACACATAAGTTTTAAGTTAGCGATTTGCTTTCCGATTTTGTTTTAAAGTTAAACTCACAAGGCAAGAAGGAATTTAAATCTGGGATGGGGGGAAGAAAAAAAAAAGGTTAAAAGACCATACCTCTCTCTTCCAAACGTTTTTACCACCCTCCCTTCAAGCAAAATTAACGACCCCCTAATAATCTCTATACAGACTCTGAAGTGACTAATAATAAATTAACTGCCTAATTAATTTATGGTAATCTTGCCCAAAGACGGGCTTCTCTGTTTTGGCTGACTGATAATCAACATTACTGTACGCGGAGGCTCAATCTCATCCAGGGGTTTTGGCTCATGTGGGCCATGTCCTTGTAGTCCAATCAAAGTGCACCTCGTGTGTTGGTCACAGTCCAGTGATGGATAGCTGCTTAAGATCAGCCAGCCTTTGAAAATGAACGCTCAAATATCTTTCCAATATTGGCATACTATTAAAAGTTGAGATGAAGTGTTCATCTGAGGACAAAAACACACACACAAGGGCATTATTCACACATCGCCAGCATCAGTGTTGGTCTGTTCTTTTGATCGTAGCCTTCCAGCTTAAGCGTGCGCATTAAGCAGCTACACTAGGTATTTGGATTGCTGAATATTCCATCTGACTTCCAAGGGCTGTCATGACATCTGAGACCATTTTCATCTCAAGAAAGCAGAAAAATGCAGCCAATGTCCATCGTACTTTTACAGGATTTAAAAAAGAGGCTTATACAATTTTTATATAGAGAGGATGTTAAAAACAACAACAAAAAAACAAGGGAGCAATGAATAAAATACTTCCGGTGTTTGTTTGGGTATGAATCCACACTGTGCATAAAAAATGAAGCCAAGCACTCAGGGCACCAAGCAAAGAGCTTGTTGGCGACATAATGACAGTCAGGAACCGATACGTAGTTATTGTTATTTGACGGTCATGAAAAAAACACATGAAAGCGAGTCTTGATGATGTCCTGATGCCTTTTATTTTGTGAGAAATGGACGTAAAAGGCAAAACCGAGAAGCCTCGGCAGTTAACATTGTCTGCACATTGATTGATGGAGCAAAGGATTCAGACATGTGGATTTACCAGTGTTTTTGGGATGGAGACTGTCACTGTCTGTTGATTCTAAATCATTTATCTCGGTGCTTTCTTTCTTTCTCTTCAAACACTTTTACTCTCTCTCTCGATTTTCACCCGTTTCACTTCCGAGATTAATTTCCTAAAGGTCAGACGGACTACCACGTCTTCCCACTTGCACACACTTTCGTCAGATACAGCGACTGTAGCCGTGAATGAAAACGCCCGTTCTCCTGCGCCGTCCTTGGGACTTTTTATTTGATGACATCCCAGTTTACCATCTAAATTCCTCTCCCTTAGATCAGGTTATATGGCACCTTTGGTACCACTTTTGCACTCACATAGCAGTATTTTAGGATACACAAGCACTTCAAATACCAATATATCCAAGTTAACAAAGGTAATCATGTTTATTTTAGTTTGTTTTTTTTAGATTTGAATATTTCACAATTGCTTTTGGCCCAGCAGTTAGATCTCACAACATAATTTCCCCAGTGTGTGTTTAAAAGTCTGTCAAAGGATACAGAAGCTCGGAGGCTTCGACAATAATGACAACGAGGATTACACGACACAAATAAATTTACCCTTTCTTTTCCGGTGGGTATGAATGAATCACTCCTTGCCGTGTGATCGCTATATGCGGGACACTTGCCCACAGACTCAATCTCAGCACCGAAATTGAGTTCTTCTCCAGCGCGATGAATGAAACAGCTTCCAGCAGGTGTCATTCAAGTATGAGGGGCCAGAGTTTGATATAACACCCAGAGTCAAACACAAGCTTATTCATCTGCCCCTCACCTCTTCATCCATTTACCCCCTTTCTCTTCTCTTCCCTCCCCAATTCTTCTTTTTTTTTTTCCTCAACAAGACCCTGTCATTTTATCCCACAAATTAATCCCTTCATGAACAGCACACAGAGGGAAAAACGGGAGAGGAATTGAGAGTGAAGGATGATAGAATCCTAAAGCTTTAAGGCGAACAGTACTACAGTATCTAGGTGGTGTAGAATGAGCTCCATTATTGCTCTCCGGGCTCAAATTGAAAACATTACTGCTCCCATTCACAGTCCTCAGACACAGAGGATGGTCTTTATTTCCAATCTCAGTCTCCTTTCTGGTTGAGGGAGCCCCTGTGTGTGTGTGTGTGTGTGTGTGTGTGTGTGTGTGTGTGTTTCCGTGTGTGTGTGAGAGAGAAAGAGAGGAAGTGAGACATAGAGGAAGAGATTGTAGTTTTCTTTTGTCTCTGTGTGTGTTTTGTGCCTCTCAATAAAGTCATCACTGCTGGTGCTGTGCATATAGGTGACCTCGCCTGAGCCTTTCTCATTACCCTCCACCACTCACGAATGGAGACCCTGGCTCATTTTTTAAAGATGGCCTTTACATCACAAAAGCTGTGGCATTAGCCGCCGGTGCTGTGGCGTTGACCTTGGTAATCCAGGACAACATCAGTATGCATTGTGTTTCACTCAAAAGGACATAATGACATATTCTGGAGGTGAGGTCGTAAATGAGCGAAATCCAGATTTACTGACAGACTTTAATGAATAACAACACACGTCTGCTTTTCAGATTTATTTTCGGGCTACAAAATCAAGATATGAACAGCTTGTGAACATGATTCTCTTAAAAAAAAAAAAAAAAAAATCTTGGAAATACTGTACTTTTGAAACTTGAATGAAACCAGGAAAACACTCTCCCGTAGAACAGCAAATGGCAACTTGCTCATTTCTGAAAGGCTGTTTACCTAAAAACATTTCTCTGCGAGTAGAAAGGTCACATCTCATGCTTCCCTCCTCCACCCTTGCCCCCCACCCCCCCCATTATCCGAGGGGAGGCTGCCAGATTGCTTTAGCCTTTTTAGTGGAGCTACCTGACAGACAGACAAGGCATTGACAAGGTCAGGGCCAGGAAAAGCATTCATGATGGAAAGCTTTAAGAAAAGAAATCGGTATGAATGAAGGAACATAGCAGTGTAGCTTAATCATCAATTCGATTTCAACTGCAAGAAAATCAAAAATTGCAAATATACAGTACAGGCCAAAAGTTTGGACACGCTTTCTCATTCAATGTGTTTTCTTTTCTTTATTTTCATAACCATTTACGTTGTAGATTCTCACTGAAGGCATTAAAACTATGAATGAACACATGTTTATGGTGTTATGTACTTAACAAAAAATGCGAAATAACTGAAAACATGTTTTATATTCTAGTTTTGCCAAAATAGCCACCCTTTGCTCTGATTACTGCTTTGCACACTCTTGGCATTCTCTTGATGAACTACCATTTGAGGTAGTCACCGGAAAAGGTTTTCACTTCGTTGTGCCTTATCAGAGTTAATTAGTGGAATTTCTTGCTTTATCAATCAGAGTGTGGCTATTTTGAAGAAACTAGAATATAAAACATGTTTTCAGTTATTTCGCCTTTTTTTCTTAAGTACATAACTCACGTGTTTGTTTATAGTTTTGATGCCTTCAATGAGAATCTACAATGAAAATAGTCATGAAAATAAAGCTGTGTCCAAACTTTTGGCCTGTATTGTATATTTTTACAATTACACTTTCATACTCCGGAAAACAATATCCCCAACAACAATGCATCATCCTCTATAAGCTATTTAGCAAATGTAGAGAACGCACAGGGTTTACATAGCGCTGAATAAAAAGCTAACTAGTCCTCCAAATTAAGCGCTAAATCATGTAATTTGACCTTGTGACTCCACAACAACACAGAACTGTTTCCCCCAATTTCTGTTGACCTCAATGACAGTAAACAGGACGACAATCGTCATTTGCTTTTCGAAAAACATCCCCGTCAAAGAATAAATGTTTTCTTTTTAGGAACACAAACCACTCGGTTAAATACAGACGAGCTATATGGACACCAGGATTTCCAAGGTCATTGGAAGATATAAAGAGCTGGACAAAAAATCAGACGACTTGCAGTCTTTGTCCTGATAAATCATATTTAGTTTGAATGTACAAATGAGCAGCATAATGAGCCATAGAGAGATTCCCAGCTTTACAGTTTTATTTAAACCGTCCATCAATGTTCAAATGGATTTTGTTATCAAATAAGCCAAAGGTTATTTTTAAATCAAAGGTCAGATTTTTGAAGAACCGCGTGTGTTGCCGCTGACGGAGCAGTGAGAGCAGGTGAACATCCAGGCGCAGCAATTCCATCTTCAACCCTCCAATCCTCTCTGATTAATGCAGCGGCTCATTCCAAATGCGGAGAATGGCGGATCATCTCTCTGCCACCTGGATCCAGGTAAGGCTTAAGTGTACTTCACTACTTCACACACACACACACACACACACACACACACACACACACACACACACACACACACACACACTGACGTCCTGTCGTCTTTCAGACGTGTGCCGCTGCTGTGGCTGCTGTGTTTCGGGAAAGGACGGAACTTATCTCGGTTTATTTCAGCCTGCAGCGTGACTCATCAGTCAGACACATCCACGGCCCGTTCACACTCATTGACTCTCTTAGTTTAATTTGCAACTCTGTTCGTATTAAAGCTTTTCATTACCTACATCATTTGTAACCACTATTTATATTAAAGCATTTTAGCATGATAATATTATTATTATATATCAGCAGGATAAAACAATCTTTAAATACACGTTTGACTATTATAGGCAGTGAAATATTAGTGTCTAATGCTAAGTTAACATAATTACAGGTTTTGCTGTGCAGCAGGTGGAGGCATCACACATATTAAAGATAAATAATCTTACACTGTTGTGATACTGTGGACTTCATTAAGTGTCAAAACCATAACAATTATACTCACTTTGGAAATTGTAGTGTAAATATTTAAGGTGAAAGGTTTTACTATTTCTTGTTCAGTGTAACAATAATTATTTAATAGGCAAAAAGCTGCAATCGTAAATATGGCTATAAAAGCGAGTACCGTTATATAACATGTAAGGAAGAACACTCAATTACCAACGTTACAATAACAGCTCATTAACATATTAAAAGTACAATAAAGTGAAGTCAAATGAATGACTTGTAACTTTAAAGTTATGTACATATATAAATTTGGATTAATTTCTTCATATTAAATTGTTCTTGGACATGTAATGTTAAGTAAATGTCCCGCTAACAATAAGACACATTTCTGCAGGATTTGAGAAAATCTAATATTAACGTAATGTTAGTGTTGAAAATGAACTATTATTTTAATGTGCTATGATGATAATGTTGAAGCCTGTTTTAAGTTTGTGTCTGAATAACAGATGAATCTTCCAATCAGATAAATATTCCAAGTTGTTTTAGTTTCAGGTTTAAAAACTTACCTCGAGTACTGTGACTGTGACTCCAGAGCAGATTGAAAAGTCTGTTCATCTATGCATGTAGCTAAGTTTCTTAGCTTAGCTTCTTGTGGGCGTGTTTTAGCCAGTTGAACCATGTTGAATCCATTTCTCTCATCACTGTCCTACACCACCTGGGATTGGGGCCCATTTTTGTGGGGCGAGCATAAAAAGGAAAAAGCATTTTCAGTTTGTTTTCTGAATGAGCAGTCTTGGAGGAGAACATTTAAATGTAGTTTGGCTTATTTCTTATTAGTTTGATTTATGAGGCAAATAAAGCAGCAATGAGTTTGAAATGAAAAAGCCTTTTCTGCTGATGCATTTTAATTTCCAAATTTGGCATTTCAATTTGGATTTTAGTACCTTTTTGCTGGAGAATGTTACAATCTTGAATGCCATTGTCTTAATCATTTTAGTTCAGCCACAGAATGAACTATTTAATCTGGAATATTGATTATTCATATTACTTATGAGTCAGACATGCAGCTTCATTTTGAAAATGAAAGAGGATTTCTGTAAATACATTTTAATTTTCAATTTTGACATATCAAATTGAATTTTGCTACCTCTTTGCTGGACAATATTTTGAAAACTAATTCTTAAATGTCACTTTCTGTTTAATTTGAATTTAGTCACAGAATGAGCGGCCACAAATAAGAAAATGAAAATCGAGTTGGGAATATTGATTATTCAATTTATTTGAGACAAAAAATGCAGCTGCAATTTGAAAATGGAAAAAGGATTTAATGTCAATGCATTTAATTTGTATTATGAGTCAAATTTGCTTTCATACAATTGATAATCCCATAATATGTATTTCTTTGTCTTTTGTCTCCAAACAACACAAAACATGCTCAAGACTTGCTGGTGTGAAAGATAATGAAACTTCAATTCCTGAAGCTTTCTCAATTTTCTTTTGATGATGATTTTGTTCCAGGACTCTCAACCTACTTCTTCTAACGTTATTCTATGTATTACAGCCATGCTAATGTCGCCTATACGGTCATCTGTTGACCAAAACATGCTTTTTCATGATTGCATCTAGATTAACTCCAAACCATTTGATGGACTAGATCAGATACTACAAAATTGAAATCTTACTCGTTCAACCTGTGTTTTTCATCAGATAAGGATCAGATATATTCAGATATAATCATATTGACTAAAATGACAAATTCTGGGTTTTGGCTAGACTAAATTGACTGAAATCTTAACAGTTTTCATTGACTATAACTAGAAGGATGAGATTAACTAACTATAATAATTAACTAACAAGTATGTTTTAAAACAGGAGTGATAAAACAACAGATAAATCAATACGTAATACGTACAGCTGCTGTCTGCTGAATGACTGACACAGCTAAGCAAACAACAATAGGGTATACAAGAAATATACAGGCGCTGATTACAAAATTGGTGCACTTACTCTGCATGCTTGCTGGAGAAATTGGTGCATTTACCCAGCATGCTCCAATCTTTCCAGACTGCATGGGTTATTACAAACAACATCCTACAGCACATAAATATGAAACTGTATTATAAAGGCAAAGTTCGCCATAGAAATGTTTTGTATTACTGAAAGTAGAATCTCTAATTCTCTAAACTGAAAAGTTAATTGTTGAAATAAGCATTCAACATTTAATGGTGGTTTCAACACCTGTTTTCCTTTTAGTAAAACTAATAAAAATGATTAAATATACTATAAAAGTCTTGCATCCAAGGTTTTATTTATAATTGAAGAGTGAAATGGAGATATGGGAATAATGTATTTAAATTTGCTTAATTTTTATTCAAGATTTCAGCTTTTCAGTGTCCTTAAACTCTTAGTATGGATCCATAAGCACTGGTAGAAGACCCCTGGCATGGGTTAAATTTACTACTTCCTACAGTTTGGCAACTTTCATCATCATGATAACAATAATAACCACAGAAAGTGATCCCCCACCCCGCCAATCATGCTTTTTCCAGTATGCCTTGATGTCTTCCCGTCAGGATTTCAACCACATGATAGCACTGAGACGGCTCTTGTTCAGGTCTTTAATGACATCCACTTAATCAAGACAATTGCAGAATTCCATTTATTTTATTGGATGTCATTGCTACATTTGACACAGTCGGTCACACCACATTACAAGACCAACTGGACCAACTCGGCGGGACTATCTGGCACAGCACTAAACTGGTTTACTCTAAATGAACTCTAAAGGTCTAGGGATTATAAAAATACTGTCTCATGCATCAAACACTCATTTGTACTTCCCTGATGTGATACAGTACCACTGACCGCTTTGTCAACCAGGCTCAATTTAATGCAAGTTTTTCCAAGGGAATATGTAGGGTCAGATAACGTTGTCATCGCAGAAAATGGGTTGAAGAGAATGCTCTCTACTCACTCTTCTACGTCCCCCCCGTTACTACTTCACAGCAGTGGCTTATAATGTATTAGTTCCCCACCGGTGCTCACTGCTGCATCACAACCTGCTTGACCTGGGTGCAAGCTAATGTTAGCGGTCCTCTTAATAACACTGACCCAGTCCTCAGTGAGAGGGTGGTGTTTTGTGGGCGCAAAGTAGCAAATAAATGACTGGTGCTTTCTAGAGTAGCAACACACTGTGTGAGAGAGCATGGTAAAAATGCATTGGGATACATTTTTGTACTTTAAATCACACGTATATCATATTAGGGGTAAAGTGTAGGATAGAGGACCATTACCCCTGTATTGCATAGCGTTGCCATATAGCAACAATGACTTTATCATAATTTTTTCTCAAAGAAAAGCTGTGATATAAAATCTATGTTTTTAAAGTTGGGTATGAAAAGGACGCTTTTATTTTTGAAGTACATACAATTTATGAGATCACATGACCCGAATAAAAGACGACCTCAGAATTTAAAAAGATTTTCACAAAATAAAAAAATTAACTCACTATCTTTTTATAATTAATTCATTTTTGATGTTTTTTTTCTAACATGCTAAAAAAAAGATACATTAGATCCATAAGACAACCTAATGGAGTCTCATTGATTTACATAGCATGGAACTATCCTGAGATTATGTTTACAACCCTTTCTTATATTTCTTAAAATGACCTAAATATTAGAGATATTTAAGTAATAAAAACATTCAAACATTCTTTTGCCATGTCTAAGTAAAATATCATGCAGTAGAAGAAAAGTCTGATGAGCCAAATGTCATTCCTGTTCGATCTTTTCATTCACTCCCAGCACGCTCGCACTCTCTCTAGGTCTGCGCTCCCCTTTTCTCTCGTCTTTTTTAAAAGGAGTCAGTTTCCACCAGCAAAGCCCAACTTCACTTTTAACTTTATCAAATGAAGAGAACTATGAACCCCCTCTTTGTATTACCTCATGGCAGGGTTGACATCCACAGCGTGAAGTAGTGTTGCTTTTTGGACTAACATTTTTCCCTGCAATGCTTGATCCTGTGAGATTGCAGGCAGCCACAGGTGACTGCAGCACACCGTACAAAACACACCTGCAGCTGCTGTGCCATTTATCATAACCTTTGGACATGAAAAAAAATCACAGATACCGCTAATGATTCAGCAACAGGCAAAGCAAGTCTATTCTTTTGTTAAATAGGACTTCAATTCTGTAGCTGTATGTCTGTATTACACGCTAAATACAGATTATCGTTAAAGGAAAGCTTTCATTGTGTATTTTTCATCTTTTGCAATATCCAGTTTAAAGTGATCATAAAACAACATCAATCGATTGCTAGATAGAATACTCATTATGAGTGTAGACCACTTCAATACCGTCCAACACTAAGCGCCAAGACTGCGTCCCCTTTTGGTGGGAAGAATCACCTTCACTTAAAGGGAGAAACAGGAAAATGTTGGAAAGCTGTTATATAGCAGGTTTTACAAGACATTACCATATGAATCCAGACACAAATCAAATGCTACCTGGTGATTGGTCATTTAAATGTAGATGTCCGGATGACCAATGTCTGGCCACTTTGTGGAACCACTTACATGGAGAGAGGCTGCAGGTTGAAGCAGCATTATGAATAACCAATGAACCTTTATCTATTAAGCGCTTTATTATTTGCTACCTTGTCTGAACCTCATCCTGGTTCAGACAGGATGAGGTTCATTACTAGACAGGTCTGTAAAACAAAAAAAATGCATAACACAAAATGAATGCAAGAACTCTTTGAAAAATCCTCAGCTACAACATGTCAAATTGCATTGATTTCTAGAAGACCTGAGGTTTTCTTTCCCCCAAAAATGGGTGTGGACATGATGTCTGACAAGCTACCCTCATGTGCCCTTCTAGTCTTGGGGAAAAAAAGACTTGTGGGCATTGCTGATGAAGGACAAGACAGAAAACCTGAAAGATGAAATAAAATGTCTGATGGCACCTTTAGGGAGGCTGGATCTCAATTTTTCAAGCCTTCATATTGGAAAGCCATACCACCTTACCACAGCAACCCATAGAGAGCAACATAGCTTCAACAGCTTCTTGCTTGCATTTCACCCATTCTGTTACCTGATCCCGTTCAGTTCTTACTGTTCTTTATTAGATGTATGAACATGATTCTTCATTTATATATGTCCTACAAAATAGTTAGTATATACACAGTATATAAGGTGTTAACTGCTGCATTTTGGGGTAGTTGGATGGATGGTTAAATAACTAGGTGTAAAAAAGCAAAAGTAACAAGGGAACACTATTCAGACACCAGCCTTTGTTACCATGGCATAGGGACATTTTCATGGCATTATAATCTAAACCTGAATGCGAACAAGTTGTTTTTTCGTGCCAAACCTTAACCACAGCATGTTGTCACACTCATTGCCTTGTGGAGCAGAGAAATCTACTTTTGATATGGACGTCATCACTTATGTTGACCATTCAAAGACCTATACATGAAGAAGAACCTTTCATAAGAGATCATAAAAACTGATTGGGCTGCCTCTGCCTATGTGCCCAGTGCACACACCCGTGACAATAGTGATGGTGAGGTTACTATCTTAAATGCATTTTACAAACTTTAATTGTAATGCTTAACATTGCCTGAAAAAAAATACTCAACTTAGAACAACCACGGCTGAACCAAAGTGCTATACATATACACTACCTTTCAAATGTTTGGGATCATGTTGGCCCAGCTGAAAACAGTTTAGCTGGTTAGAGAAGCTATAAAAGTGATCTTCCTTTAACAAAAGCAAAGTTTGAAGGAAAACATTATTATTTCCAATACACATTATATCTAACCTTGTCGATCTCTTGACTGTATTATTCTATTCATTTCAGCTCATGGTGGTAAATAAGAGTGACTTTTCCTGGAAAACACAAAGTTGTCTGGGTGGCCCCGAACATTTGAATGGTAGTGTATGGGTAATGCATTACTGCTGAACACTGTGCATACATACTATGGAATAATAAGAACAGTACTTTGAAATAGTACAAAAAGATGGTATTTATAACCACAAGTATTTCTTTGGAACATATTTACTGCATTTCTCACTGTTCAGTTACAGATTGAACCTTCATCCTTGCCTGGCACTAACCAGGGTACTACCTTATTGGGCCTAAAGCACAAATACAGCTTATGAAGGCTAATATCCTCCAAATGACAGCTAGAAGTGTCCTCTGGAAGAAGGGTTAATTGAACTGAATGGAGATTTGCATGAAGGAACGGTAAAGATGTTGTATTACCTAATCATTTTCATCCCAGACATAGCGAAGCACTTCTTCTCCCACAAGGTTAAATTATGCTGTTAAGTGATCCCTTGCGCATAAGTAGAATGACCTCAGACTCTTACTATCATTTCTATTTTATAACACACTTAGACTTGAGGTCGGTTGTAAAAGTAGGTTCTGCTTAAGTTGAAAATAACCAGCACTGTAGTAACTCAATCCAGAATGGTGTCTTAGACTCAGCACAGGCATTGAGGAAAAAAGTTAGAGGAGTTTATCACTGATGTGATTTACAAAGTTAGACGTAAAGGGAATGTTTCCAACAATGAAAAATGATGACAATACCTGTCTGTGGGCAGTGGCAAAGAATCTTTTGGAACACTCCCAAGAGAGAGATTCTCTTTTTATTGTCCTGGTTTTTGGCTTCTCTGATGTTTCAGGGCTT
This sequence comes from Lepturacanthus savala, assembly GCA_030544235.1. NCBI lineage: Eukaryota > Metazoa > Chordata > Actinopteri > Scombriformes > Trichiuridae > Lepturacanthus > Lepturacanthus savala. The sequence goes on from CM060464.1 coordinate 16,398,407, forward strand.
AAGGCAACATCGCTCACTGCACAACAGTGGTGGTGAAATGACTGAACAGATGTGTCGGCATTGTAAAAGAGGGAGAAAGCTGACAAAGAGATAGATGATGAGATAAGAGGGGTGAAAGAGAACGATACAGTAAAGACAGGGAGAGATTGGAAAAAGACGGAGAAAGATGAAGGGGCGTGATGCCAGGCCATTGCCTTACCTTGTTATCTTCATCCCGCTCTGCTTTAGATTTATCTACACATCTGACAGAAGGTATCAAATAGATCAGGGTCTCTACAATTCTGCCCTCTCACCGATGAACACCGTCATTAACAACAGCACTGGTTGTTTGTATTGTGTTGTATTTGATTCATGAGGTCATTAAGAAACCGAGTTTGAACAAGAAGCCAATCTGTGTAATCAACTGCTAGCTCTGTATGTTAGGCTATCTTCATTCTCTCTTTCTAGGCAGCATTATAACAAAAAACATACACATTTACTGATGTAATTTGGCTGATTTAAAAATGTAATTATTTCTGACAGTTTCTCAATGTTCATGATTTGATTCAAGGCATTTATTTTTTATTATTCATTCACACTGTCTGCCATTATGTTCATGTCAGCTGATTTATTTATTAATTTTTTGTTGGGAGGGGGAGTTAGTATTAGTATTTTTTTTTTTTGCCCTAACTGATCATATCCATCTTGCTTCATTTTAAGTTCACACAGAAATAGCGATTGCTGAGAGCACTCAGAGTAGCTTAACGTTTTGGAAGGTTGTTCATTTTCTGGCGGAGATCCAGCTACAAAGATTGATGCCATTCATATCTGTCTGTTAAATTTAACAAATATATAACCTACTGGGACCGGTTGCCAGGCAACCAGCTGAGACTCTAGGAAGTAACTTCTCCCTGCTAATAAACAGTCCAGCGCACAGCACATAAAAACAAATAAATAAATAAACACTGAAATTGTAGTTTTTATTTTATTTTAGTAAACATACACGATGGTGGATCTGGAGAAATGCTGGTAAGCTATTTTTTTAACCCTTGAGAAAGTGTTGCTGTTGCTGCACCTGTCACAGCCATGTAACATATATCAAATAATCTGTCTGGAGCAGACGCAGACATTAAAATAGCTCTTTTCCATTTTACCCCTTTTTCCACAGGGGGGACTTAAAGTAAAATCTTTAAAAATGTTTGTGTGAATTATTTAGCAAAATGGATTCTGCTTCTATTAAAGAGATATTACATCATTTATTTAAAAACATTTTTATAAGTTGGTGGCGACTCGTACCTGCATCCACAGCCCACATCATAATAGTAATATAGCAACACCATTACTTCCCTTCACGAGGTGTAAGCCAGATACAGGAGTTGTTGCAACACTAAACTGAACGCACCACGACGCACCACAGAGCGACACAGGATCACGCACATCACAGCGACACATCATTCCTGCCTGTGGCCGTTCAACTGTATAACTCTTCGCTCTCAGTGTCAGACACTGCGAGTCAGTGGGCTGGGCCCTAAACTTACTCCTGTGCATTTTGCTTCTGTGCTATAATACATATTTAATAATAAACCAACCAGATTCAATGCCATATACAGTACAATGCAGTGCAATACTTTCTGTCCATGTCTGTACTTTTTCTTTTACATTTACACTTCTTACTGTACTTTCTTGCTTTCTTGCTTTGACCACTTTTGTTCTTTTAAATCGTACACTTGAGTTAGAGATGTAACGTAAAGCATAACGGAAATCCCTTGGGGATTAATAAAATATTCAGAGTCTGATTCATGCTGCCTTCATATTGCATTCGGTGTCATTATTTGTCAGTTGAAAACTCCTTGTCCTATGAAAAAAAGAAAGTGAACTTAGTACACATGATACCTAGACTGCCAAAGCATCCATTCTCACTGTAGTGATGCAAATGGATTGTGAATCTGTAATGTTCATGAGTTCACATACATTATTGTAAGCAGGAGATGAAGCGTGATGTTCATATATAGCAATGTCAGGGTGCATTAGTGGAACTCTCACTCTCCTGGTGGGATCGAGTGCCTGATGAAGCAACAATGTCACACCCTGTTTACTTGTGAGGCGAATGCAATGCCGCATAGGTTGAGAGAGACAAACGTTATGATCAGGAGTGAATCTCTCATTGGGCTCTGGAAGCTTAGCCCTTCACTGAAATGTCTGCTGCACAGACATGCTGCAAGATCTTTGTAAAACTGTTGGTCACACCATCCCTTCCCTGCCGATCCTTGTGTGACCATGTAACAGTAGGGGACAGACCAAAAGCCCCCCTCATTCATTTCAACGAAGAATCACTGAGCAAATGTCAAAGAGAGAATGAGGCTCTGGTTTATTCCCATTCTTCAAAGACATACAAGGGAGGTAAATAGGAAAACTCCAAATTGCTTGTAGGTATGAGTATGAATGAGCATGTAGCTCTTTGATAAACCAGTTCATGGTGAATCTTGTGTGTGCTGCCATAATGTACAACTGGACATCAGTCATTCAGTCATTTTCTATACCTTATTCCTCAATAGGGCTGTGGGGGTCTGCTGGAGCCAATCCCAGCACATTACAGGCGATAATGCGCTGGGATACACCCCAGATGGTCGCCAGCCTATTGTGGGGAACACACACCATTCACTAACACCTATGGACAATTTAAAGTCCCCAGTCTCAGCATATTTTTAGACTGTGGGAGGACGCCGGAGAACCCCGGGGAAAACACACGCAGACTTGAGGAGAACATGCAAACTCCACACAGAAAGGTCCCAGGTCTTTAACCTGTGACCTTCTTGCTGTGAGGTAAAAGCAAGCCACTGTCCCACTGTGCCACCCCAGGTTGATATTTCTGTAATATTAAATATTAATATAAAGGGAGCCATACCTACCCCATACTGTTCAAAGACAATAGGTAGAAGAAGAACCTGCAATTATGCTTCAGTCATCTAGACTCTGCTACATTCTAACAACATACTCGTCTCACTCAAACAGATATTCAGTGCTCCATTTTGATCTTAGCAGTGTTTTTACGCCGCCATTGCCCCTCTAATTTGCCCACATACCAGCTCACCCTGTTTTTCAAAGCTATGTTGACACTTGCTGCTACTACGTCTGCTGTTCATACAGAATTCCATAACTGCCTCCACCCCAGCATCTACACTATCTGCAGGTCTATGTCGGGGGTATGTTATTATCATCACTCCCAACTGCCTGCTTGCATTTTCCTTGTGGGGGGTGAAGTCATCAGAGCCTTGACGCCAAACATTAACGATGCATGTTCGCATACAGTGTAATTTATTCTGTGTGAGTTGACTGCCTGAACTCAAACTTTTCACTTTAGCATGGCAACACATAACTGTAGCAGTGCCCCCCCCCCTTTTTTACAGCAAGCTGGAATGTCTTTGCTCATATTTTTATATATATCCTGCTCAGCAAAGGCTTGAGCACCTTGAAGATGATGAGAAACCAGCAGTATAGCTGTGCACAGGGACACCATCAATGATTGTTTGGTGTTAAATCAGTCTCCTTGAAATTCCATTCATATACAACCTAAATGCAAACAGCAATCATGTTCTGCCAGAAATATGATGCTGAATGAAATATGTTGCTAAAGAACATGTTGATTGTATACATGCACATGTTGATGATGTATTATGAAACCCCTTTCTTGTAATTTCGGATTCATTCAATAAAACAGTTTTTTTTCCTTTGAACATAATCCAGGCAGTGATTGGGTAATTTGGAAATCTGTTTATTGACATTAATAGGTGCCACAAATAATGATGCTGTCTATTCCAGGCTCCATCTCCCCATTCACCACTTTGGACAGCGGTTGTGAAACAAAACTATTAAAACAAGGTTGAAAATTGTCAGTCTGTGTCACAGAACCAATCGTCATCCCTCTTGGAAGTGTGTCAACTTATTCCAATACGTTGGAATTAAATAACATCAATACCAAAAGCACTTTTAAGTGCCCTTAAAAATGTGAAATCCTTTATATTTGGAAAGCAAGTATTGTACATGTCAGCTTGTGTAAAGATAATAAAAAACATCCCCATTGAGTGATAAAATTCCCTCCTATAGGTGCCACTTTTATCTGTCACAGTGCTCTCCAAGGTTGCTCTTCAAGGTTATCTCATACATACAACACAATGTTCTCCCACTCTGAAAAGTGAGGAAACAGGAAAGGAACCAAAACCATCAGTCACCAATTCTATTTCCCGGCTTCGGGAGGTGGTATAGCTGGAGGGGAGGAACACTGACTTACACACCTCCACTTAGCCCCAGCTGAGCGCCCCCCACCACCCCTGAGATAGAGTTACCACAGGGGGCCACTTGGAGGCTAAACGCCCTTCTCCAAAAGGCCCCTTAGGGCCCCATTGTACATTCGTCCCTCAGTGGGAACCCTTGCCACCGCAATCTCCAGCCAATCACCTTCTCCAGAGACTCATTTGTGTAGACCCTGAGTGAACCTTATGTGGATGTGTAGCAAAATTCACACTCCAAGGATTTGTTCAATAGAGGCTGTTAAATGTTTTAACCTGTTTGCAAAAAGTGTGATATCCTACAGTATGTTACAGCTTTGTAGAAGATTGAAAGACAGCCTGTGTTTATATCAAAGTGCTGCGGCTTGTTAATGACTTTAATACTGGAGGTTTGTGAGCATCCGACTGGTGTTGCCTCACCTTTGCCAATTCAAGCTGTCTCGCTGCCGCTAACTCATACTGATCCCCTGCTGTTTGTCATTAGATGTTAGATTTAGTCAGTGACACCATGGGCAAAAAGTCTCAAAGCATTATTTTTCCCAAAGAAACATGGCTTTGTGACGGAATTTGCTATCAGATGAGAGTCTTGCCTTTTAAAAGGAATCTTGGCCCCGCAGGCTGTGCACCATGTGGCCTCCAGTGAAAGGCCAAGGCTATGTGGCTTTGCCCAGAGATAGGGTCTCGAGGCAGGGGATGGATCAGGCCTATCCGCTGTCCTCCCTGTGCTGGCTCATACCAGTGATAACACCTGGTGTGTGTCCTCAAAGTCTCTAACAGGATAGTTGCAACACAAAGCATAATAAGTCAATAAGGCTTTTTATTGCATTCAGTTTCCTTATCATGAGCAGACGGGGATCTTTTTATTCCATTCTTCTGTTTTTTTTTCACAGCAGGGAAAACAAAATAAGGCTTATATGACTAAATGTGATAAAATTCCACCACCTGGCTATCTAGTTTTACATGAATTGTATAATATTTTCAATGAACTCAATTCCATGAGTCTTGAATGACAGTAAAAAGGTCAGCTATATCAGTTCTCCTGTCAATCAGTCTATCATGTTCAGCAGCATGTAGCCAATATAAATGTCAGATGTCACCATAGACAGAAATATACAGTATGTGTGCTGTTCTTTTATATAGACAAGCCTCAAACTGCTGTATATTTGAACACTATATATTCCAGTGGGGTTTTATTCACCCCCCTCCCAGACTGCATGGTCTCTGAATGTCTGTCAAAATGTATGTTGTATGTGTAAATCTGTATGTTAGTTTCTGAGACACCATCACTCTGACATTTCCTCATGGATTCAATTACTAACCAGTTTACTGTAGATCACGATACCTACTTTTTTCCTGTGGAAATCCCTTTCTATATGTCACTATTACTTCTGTACATAAGGCTAAAGCCAAATGTATACAAAAAAACAGTGCCATTTACACCAAACGATTGTTACAAAATGTTAATCTCCATAGACTTTTTCCCTACAAAAATGGATATGCATCACTGACAAGATACTTCATTTCCATCCAGTAGCTAGACTATGGATCAGGATACAATTTGACCACCACAATTTGTGCTTGATATTTTTTTCTTCTTCTTTTTCTTATGGGGGTTATGTTCATCAATTCATTATGCATACACGTATTGATGTCTTTGGAAAGAAAAAAAAATAGACTATGGATCAGATATACACAACATACCTGTGAAACTTGCCCAACATATCTTTTATGGATGTGGAAAGGACTGTGGAGGAGAGAACTCTCACAAATTAAATTGAAATAGCAAAAGAATAGAAATTTTTCTATGAAGATTTCATAAATATGAATGTATATAGAGAGGTAGGCTAATTTGCATCAGCAGCTAGCTACTGAAGTGTAAACGACTAAGAACCTATCTCTGATATTGTGTGTTTTTGTGTCAATTATTATCATAGTAGTAAATGAAGTAGATGGCCAGGTGTATGTAAGGTATAGGTGCTACTGGTTCCAAAGGAAAAGCCAGGGGCCTCACAAACTAGCGGTTTGACCATAGAGAGTATTAGCCTGTTAAGTTCTCTGCTATTGCAGGAGTTCAACTTACTGTAGAAACTGCTGTTTTTGGGCACGATCACACATGGACTCCCTGAGAGGATGCGTTGTGAAATTATTACAGTTGAACAAAGTCGGAACAGCCTCCGATTTCAGTCGGCTAACACTTAGCCCGAGGGCGTAATCCTCCATTGTGAAATGTCATCTGCAGACAAATGCACAGTTTTAATCACAACATCAAGTCCTTCTTCCCAGCTAATCGCCTGAACCCACTTTTGTTTGAACTCGACATTGCTGGGGAAATTGTGAAAATGAAGGAATGGATCCTTTACAGCATAAAAAAAGCAGCCTGGTACCCTGCAGTAACTCTTGTATTTAGCTTGCGTCATTGTTGGCGGAAGTGAACTCCTATTAGCCCTGCCACTATGTTTGCAACATGAAAACTTACTTTTTTATTAATATGATTATTTTGACTTCTTGTAGGGGCTGCAGTTTATAAATCTCGAGACGTTCTGACAGAAAGAGTCCTTGAGGTATGTGTGTACAAATAGGTTTTAAGGGTCCTAGTTATATGCTCTACAGTATTTGCCAAGATAAGCATAGTGCTGACGAGCTGCAGGCCTGGTTTGGTGTAAAAAGGTTAGCAAAGTCATTGAGCTGCAGCCTGTGTGGTGTAGCTGCTGCAAGCATCTATCTTTGTAAGAGTAATGTGAGAGCTGTGACATTCTCCTGGTTTTAGTAAGGGCATAGAGAAAGATATGGTCTGTCAGCATGACGTAGATTGGTTGCTAGATGCTATAGGTGGGACACTGCAGAATGTGTGGCGCTGCACTCAGTGTCCCTCATTTGCATCAAGTAGTTTGTATTCCGAAGTGGTTGATGAAAAGTAAATGATCTGTGTGCGCGCATGTGTCCAAGCTGCGCACAAGGTTACCGCTTATGCAAGAAAGCATTTGAAATCCTCTTGTTCCCCACAAATCTCTCTCTCCCTCACCCTGTCTCTTGTACTCACCAAAAAACAGATGTCCAAGCGACCTGCCTCCATTGACCAGCGCTTTTCTGGAGTATAACTCAGCGCTGCTCCAGACTATGCCCAGCCTCCAGACATCAGGGCCAGCCCCCTGCATCCCTCTGCCCAGGCGTGGGACTTGCAGACTCAGAGAGTGTGACAGCAGGGCAAAAAGCCAAGACTGGCTCTCTCTTCATATAACTCCTGCTGGAGGTGGGAGAGTGTGAGCTGGACTCTGCCCATCCCTCTGCTGAAAGTGGTCATTAAAGAGACGGCTGACAGCGCTTCCCTCTATGAGTAGTGGTGGAGATGTGCTGTTCACTGCACTAGCTACTCTACTCAACACCACAAGGTTCAGTTTAATGGTGTCTGGCTGGTTAGTACTGATCCATCTGTCACTGTGTGAGTGCGTTAGCTATCGTCATGCTCTGCAGCCCTTTGCTCTGCAGCATGTGTCATCTCCTCGCTGTAGTACTAATCAATGGGTTTGTGCAGATAGAACAAGAACATGCATGTCAAAATATAAATGTAGTGACATGTTCCTTTTTTTTACATTACTTATTTTGAGTTTGATGCTGCAGTTCTGCCTAAATGAGCCTGATCATTATTAGAGATCAAGAAACAAAGAACTGAGTTGGGTGACAGGTTGATCCTGCGCTAATCTCAGTTAAGACCCATCTGCCTGAGTGCAGTGGACAGAATGTGAAGAACATTTAAAATGTTTTATGAAAGAGGCATACAGATTTCTGTGGATAAACCTTTGAACAGAACTCATTTCACAGGACAGACTCCTTGACATTGGATGTATGTGGCCTCATAATTACAATCATTACACATGCCCAGCTTCAAGTACCACAGAGATGTATGTGCAGATGTGAGCAGGTGGCATTCCCAGAAAATGTATCACTTTGGGAAGTGCAAATCCCAAGAGATCTCGTATAATTTTAAGCAAAACTACAGGTTTGAGTATCAATATACAGTAAATCCTGCTCCACAGTATCATACCTTAAATCACTAATCAAGTGGCATTGTTTTCCCTTTTTATCACAATAATCATCAATATTGATGAGGCATCATTTGATTACCATGGTAGTATTATCTTTAGAGTTAATGGCAAATGTAATTTTATACCCATCAACTATAGTACAGCATAATGTTCTGTTTCTTTTTCATCCTTCAATTCCACTGAATTGTTCTCGCTCCAGGTATTCCGGCAAATGATGAATAAATTACTTTGAGACGCCCAGAAGCCTTTATGGTTTTTCATTGTTATTCATTCAGTATGGTTCTGGGTTTTATTTATCTATCTTTATTTTATGTTGGAAAATCATGGCAGATAATCTCAGGAGCAGACATGGGAGAATTAAGCCACATGGTGTCTTGGTTGGTTTTCCCCCCTTTCTAGTTTCCATCTGCCCCTTTCTCTCCCCATGCCTGCCTCCCAATCCAATCTACCCCATTCATCCGATGGAAGTGATAAGCTTGGGGAGCACATGCAGAGGCACTCTGTCAGCTAAGCTCTCTACAGTATGTGATTGTGTTATATTGCTTTAACTGTCTCATATAGAGAAGGGTGATAAATTAAAGCAAAAACCAACATAAAGTGTGTTAGTAACCACATGTTGCCAGAACAGCTTATTGCACCTTGGCATTGATTCTACTTGATAATGGTGGTGGAAAGTGCTGTCTTAACACCAGGTTGGGATCTGGTGACTCCGAAGGTCGTAAGATATGATTCACATCATTTACATACCCGTTATGCCCTATGAATGGGGACATTGTAATCCTGAAAGAGATCGCTCCCATCAGGATAGAAATGTTTCATTATAGGATAAAGTCGATCGCTTTAGGTTTTCAGCATTTAGGTCCTGCATTGACATTATCACCTGAGGAAGAGTTGCTCTTCTGTTTTTTTTCATCATACATCACACCCTAACCCCTACCCAAGAATATTGAGTAGTCTTTGTGACTGAAGCTCTTGCCAACCATGCCCCAATAATTAACGGTTGCTAACTAGTTGCAGTTCCTCAGGCCAACATGTGCAACTAATGTGCAATATACAAACGAGGCGGGCAGGAGAATGATATGATTGATGAATACTGATTGGTCTTCTTTTTTTTCCCCTTGAACTTCAGAGCCAATCTTTCCGCCTCCTATTTAGCATTTTGTGCAACTAGTGAACATTTTAGCTTTAACTAGCGGAGAAAACCGACATCCGATATGAAAAATATATGAAAAAATAAAGCTTTCCATAAACCCAGGTCCTCCTTAAATGTCGGTCTACCGGTCTACCTTAAGAGCCTTTGCTGGAGTTATTGCTAACTGTGGGGCGAACCGCTGCATGGCAGCAAGCCACCACTACCCACGTATCATCACATAATTGTTTATTAGACACAAATACAATTTTCTTTTGTCGTTTAGATTTTTCCTTTCATTTGTAACCTCTCTATATGTCACCACTTCTAGTGAAACATTTTAAGCAAAAAAAGAAACAATGTATTGTTATGTATGTTGGCACAGAAATACTGCACAGCAGTGATTCCCAGCCTTTTATTTCTGATGTACCCCCCACAGCCCCGCCAGATGACCATGTAACACAATATATATATATATATATATATATATATATATATATATATATATATATATATATATATATATATATATATACTATTTCTTCCCTACAATTTAACCATCAGTCAAGGCTTCTGTGTCTACCATTTATCGGTTACTTTCATGTCACTAACTTAACTTTCCATTATGGTTGACTAATTCAACCATTTAGACTAAAACGTATGTATTTCTCTGTCGGAAAATTTGTATTGGACCCCATAATGCAGTTCCATTCAGAGTACAATTATATAAATAAATGGATAACATACAATGTATCCACTACTTTTCAGTTCGCACCGTTACATTTGACTTTATTATTTTGCGATGTATCCATTGCTTGATGGACATACATTGAATCAAAATGGACCTTTGCTCCATGGAAAATTGGAATGAATTGCCTTCATCCTTTCATTAGACACTTTATCTATCTTCCATTCTTCTATTTATCTATCTTGGAGAGCATTCATGTGTCACTTTCCCTTATCCTTGGAGACGAGCGTGGAGACAATGGTTCCACTGTAGCATTTCCTCTCATTCTGTCTCTGCTCAGCAAAACATGACGGAACAAATGAACCAATTAAGTGTGCGGGTGGCTGTGCTGTCCCAGGGGGGGCATCTAAGGAACTGAGACGGCCTGATTAGCTCAAAGGTAGGCCTGACTGGAGACAGCCGCCTGCGACAACGCGAGACAAATACTCTCATAATGTGAATGCACACCACTTAACAGTGTCCCTGTGCATATTGTCTTTTTTTGCCTTTGGCATTTTGATAGGTGTTGATTAGTGCCAAGACTGTTTTAAAGTTGAAATTTTCCTAAACAAGCAAACGTGTCAGTTAATACTGGGAGCAGACTTGACAAATGTGCTTTGGAGGGTAACTGCATTTCACAACAGAGACAAACTTTATTACCAGTAATATACTCTCAAAAGTGAACAATATAATACTCTAACAAATCACCTCCTTGAGTGACATCTCCCGGTGGGGAGTTCAGGGATGTTTAAGCCACTCTAACTTTATTTCCATTGATCCCATGTGCTTGAGGAACACCTAGATGGGTTTCACTTGACTGTAAACAAGAATGATCAGTTAATACCTGCAGTATTGATCCGAACCTCTAATATTAAATCTCTTTATAGACACTGTTCAATCTTTCTGTTATCACACACTCACAGGACTAAGGGGGGAAAAAATACCTCTTGCAGGGTGATGTCTATTTGTCTTCAAATATGTTTTACTGCAAAGGTCAGATTCCCTCTGCAAACTTTCATCAAGAATCTGGGATTCACAAAAAAAGGTTTTATGGTTTCAAAAGATAATCTTCTTAATGGCATTTTATCTGGGATACACATATTGTCATGTAAAGATTCATCGTTTGGCCTTCAATGCACAACATGGCCCCTCCCGACTAGGTCTAGGTTCAATATACGTTTTTTTTTTCATTTTCGATCATTCCCAGTTTCACTCAACTCTGACATTGGCCTTGCCTCCTTTTTTTCCTTCCTACTGTGCTTATTTTCTGACATTGTGATATTCCTCTCCTATTTCCCGTCTCCGCCAATCCGACAACATCTGCAGTTTCCGGTCCTAAGGGGAGAATGGAACATTCAAAACCTCTTCATCTCCGAGGCAATTTTGAGGCACATTGTCCCTCATGGTCAATTTGTCACCATGTGGAATGCCAGGAGGTGTCCTTGGGGCTGACCACTGGTCATTGCTCTCCCTGACACGCGGGGAGAGAAAAAGAAGGAAGCAGAGGGAGAGGCAGAGAGAGAAGGAGAGAGAGTGGAGCAGAGGGAGACTGAACCTGACAAAGGCCCTGAAACAGATCCGCCCCACTCAGCAGAGCCAAGGGAGTATGCAGCCAGGCTGTCAGCACCTCTCATTAGTCAAAGGCAGCCTCCCTGACAATGTGACACTGATTACTGAAAGCCCTGATTCAGACTTTCTCTCCTTCTCTGTGTAGCCGCAAACAGTGTCAGCTAAAGATGCGCGCACGTGTTCACCCGCACACATGCACACACATACGCACCCCCGCACACGCCACTTCAATCCACTCTCTTTCAATCCCAAATGCTTGAGGTGCATTTCATTTAATTTAAAAATTCCTCTCCCATCTCCAAAGGGTCTAAAGCCTTCATTAAAAAGAGTGATAAAGGGCAAACGGGTGCACACTAGCTCTATTTAAAACCTATTTATTGATTTCCACAGGGTGTAAATAAATATTAAATGGCATTATTGTGCACAGAGGCTTTCATGCTGGCAGGAGTGATGAAATTAGAAGGGATGAAGAGTGGCATTCATTAAGAGTTTATCATTTTTATTGATCTGCCTGACATGTCTTAGCACTGAGGAGGATCTGATTGTTTTTACTTAATCATCGCATGTAGTATGAAGGGAGGACAGAAGGAAGGTATCAGGAGGTGCAGAGCGAGGATAAGAATTTGTTTCCTAGTACCAAATTAAACAATGTGAGTGCTGACTCTCCCCGTGGGAGCTTTCCATGTTCTTTACTGTTATTGGCACTTTCTGAGAATAAGTGTCACATTTCACCACCCAGCACGGCACTACACCGTGTACTCAATTGTGATACCTCAATGCAACCATGATATATTCAAGCAATATATACAGGGTCTAGGGTTGCAATGCAACACTCAACTGCTAAACTAGGGTTAAAGCTAATCAACGAGTGTGCAAAAACCGACCAACCTCATTGGGGTCATGTTGCAAAGTGTTTGCTATTTATACTGTCAGTAGAAGCATCCAAAAGCATATGCATCATATTTCCATGGCGGCGAGTAGCTCTGCATCGTTCCTTAGATATTGTAAGTGACATTGTAACTGTAGACAGTGATGACTGAAAACAGAGCTGTGAAAAGACATTGAATCTCATACTGTTGCTGTTCTTTTCACTTGTTATACCACGGCTTTTAACATATCAGATTATGAGATTTAAAGTACTTTTATGATATCAAACAGTATATTCTACAATGACAATGCACTCATTTACAATTGTTCGTTCTTCATTTTCACTTTTTTCAATATTTAACATTTGTCCTATGCATCCATTTGAAATAAAGCTCAAATACAATATAAATGATTGCTATGATCCAGAATGATGTTATTTAGAGAATACGCCTTGAAAACTTCACAGAAGGCCTTTTTTAAAAAAAAAACATCTTTTATATTGAAAAGACTATATTTGATGATGAAGGACTGGATAACTAGAATTCCAGTCAGAAAAATTTTAATCGTTTCATGTCTTAGACAGACACAGAGATGTTGAATAGGGAAAGTTGGTTTGTACATCTGAGGTGTCGAATAATTGAAGTATAATTATTCCATATATTGATTAAGCATGTCTAATTAGCAGGTTTATGTTGATTTTACTAAAGATATTAAAAGTCAAACATTTTGTACACGATTTAAGTGATGAGCATAGCATAATATTTGCAACAGCATTTTTCAGGCTCGCAATAGGGTTATTATTATTTTAAATTCACCTCTTGATACCATTCTAAGAGGATGCATAAACATCTCGACAGCTGCTTGGTGATTAACTGCAAATTACATGCATGTTGTCAATATGTGTACAATAAGCTGGAAATAGCACAGAGGTGTGCAAACAAAGCAATCCAAACAGCATACCGTGTACAACCATGCAAAGGAAAACACTTCCATCTACATACAGATACACTATGCACTATTCAAATATTAATTTATTAGTAATTGAAAGAAGAAGGCAATCAGTTGCACTTGCTTGATTAGATCTGAGTACTGTGTGGGCGTGTATGGACTCGTTTGACATATGCCTGGCCCTCTAATATTTTGTTCCAACTTTTAGGGAGGAAGAGATTTCAGTTGTAATTCTTGTTGGTTCATGAAGCTTTATGACCTCATAAATTTCTATCATAGCTCCGCCCAGCTACGACATTATCAGAAGTCAAAAGCCAGAAAAATTGAAAAAATCTGCAGTGTGCAGCTTTCTGGCAGCATCTAGCGGCTAGATCCCACACTGCAACCAAGTACTGAAAAACACGAACAGCCATTATTTGTTTTTTCCATTATGGGCTACTGTAGAAACACGGTAGTGCAAGAAGGAGACCGGCTCAAATGCGGCTCAATCTCATTAATAAAAAAAACACAACAAATGTAATAATGATTGAATTATATTCTAATGGAACCATACTTGTCAAAAATGTATTCCATTTCTGCTAAGTCTGTTGTGCTAGATGTCACTAGATATTACGCACTGTACCTTTAAACCACAGCAACACAGAAGTAGGTGAATGACAAGAGCAGAGACACAAGGTTCTATTACTGTAATGGGAAAGGTCATTTCTGACAGTGGTGGTCAGGATAGTAGTAATGTCAGCGCACCTCACCTCATTAGCGGAGAAATTAACCTTCTCCGCTAATTTACAGCGTGAACTTCGGGATGCTATAAAAAAAAATGGTCGAGGTCAACCAATCTCGCCGCTTAAAATGCAAACTATATAGCCGGTCAACTGACTGATGACTGATAAACAAAGTGGCATGACGATTAAACATGCAGTCACCTGACAATAGTACAAGTTATGTTTATGCCAGACAATGCTGCATTGTGTCATAATGTAGGTGTGTAATTAATATTCCCCTGACAGCTTTGATCAACAATACCACCTGTAGGAGCCGACTGGTGGATAAATCTCCTCCCTTTCATTTAGACAACCTCTGAACGGGACAAGGAGACTGAGCTAGCAAAACAAAGCAATAAAATCCAAAGAGGAAATGCTGATTTACAACTCAAACAGTCTATACAATATAATGCCGATACTATGTGAGAAAAGCATCATAAACTCAATGTTGAGTAGCTACAAGGAAGAGTTTGAAATATGATGAGGTCACTAAAATAACTAAACCCCACCAGACATGCATGTTCTAAATTAAAACAGAATAGATGCAGTCTTGTTTACGACACGTATTGTAGGCTTTGGCATATAAATGACCTTTGATGACATTTATGCATCTAGAATGATGACTGACCGCCAAGGTTCTCGAAGAATGAAACTTTGGAGCCTGCTATGATATTTTAACTCTGCTCAGAAGTGTAGTTCCATGTAGAGACAAGCTGTGAGGAGGATATGAAGGCCGATGAGAGGGGAAACCCCTGCCTGCCTCTGCAAAGGCCCTTTTCATGTGGATGCTCTGAGGGCAGGCAGTGGGAACTTGGCCCCTGTGAGAAGAGTGTCCGCCCTGCCCTTCAAGCGCAGAGCCTGGATTAAAGGGAATTTGTAAGGACTCCTCTGCTCTGCAATTCTGACTTCTAGACTGTGTTTCCCAGTTCGTACCACCTGTGGACTTGCCAGGAGGGAACATGGTCTGTGTGGTTTTGATTGAGCCACATGGCATTTTGACCTGGAAGGGCTCCATAGGGTCCACTCTTTTATTATAGAGCCTGCAGTTATCCCCCCAAAAGCCGAGAGTATTCCCCCGTTTCGATCTCCCTGACACAAATGCTAAATAATCTCTCTTTGGCCTTCTCGGTTTATCCACGCTTAACCCTTTGACCAATTGACTGCTTCGCTTGTTTGTCAATCTGCCTTCACAGTGATGCACATGCTATGTAGTGCGGTTCTCACTAGAGTGCTGTTATCCTGGATGCAATGCACTGCACGCTGTCTGCTTGTAAGTATATAGTGGGTATGTTATGTGCTGGGTTCTAACAAGGCCATATAGCAGCAAGATTGACAGCTGCTGGGGCATTTTAGCAGGCTTGGTGTTAAACTGCTAAACTCTGAGGAGCCATATGAATGATTTGCTGCCAAACCACACAGACACAAACCACACTGCCATCACTGTTACAATTCTCCAACTGACCATAAGCTTTTACAAAAAGAGAAAAAAACATATTTCTTCACAATACTACAAACTACTATAATGCACAAACATATTTATACTTGTGTTTGTCTACAAAGCCTGCATACATATTTCATAGATTGTTTTATTAAAGAAAATACAGATATGATCGGCTATACTGAGAATTTTCCCAACAGATGTTTAGATGAGCGATTCGATATTTTACATCACACTATAATAACAAGCAGTCATCTATATATATATATATATATATATATATATATATATATATATATATATATATATATATATATATATATATATATATTGTTTATGATGGACTAATAATTCATGTTATTCATGTACCTTTGTAAATAACTAATAAATAATTTGTTGTCCCAAATCTCTTGCATGTAATATGCAAATCATGAACAAGTCATTCATTTAAATAAAAAAATCTGTTGATAGAAATAGTATGAACTAATTAACTCTAAGTGTTATATTAACAAGAAACAACTTTACCGTGTACGATTGTCCAGGTTTAGTCCTGTGTCCCTATTTAACTTTTTATGTATCTCATGAAATATGCCAAATATAAGTCTATACAAAATCTACAACCGAATGTGAGGATTCAATTTAAAACCATCTTCTCTTGTAACTGATCAAATAATTAGTTTCACTGATAAATATGCACAATATATGCTGTCTAAATTCCAATACCAATGGAGTGCTCAATTACAGATTTTTGTCTGCACTGCGACGGATCATTTGATACAGTTTTGACACTGCAGGAAATAGATTGCTTTTATTTTTAGCTTGGCTAATGCTACATACTACCATTGTATAATGTCCGGAGATCATTATGAAACAGCCATACCCAGAAAAATGCCCATCAAAAAGCTCACGGTTAAACAAGCCCCAGGACCAGTGGTGCTCACAGACTCTGATCATGTACTTTTTTGATCAAGAAACAGGACACTGAGAGTCACTGCAGTGGACTCGGGCTGTTGTTGTGCATGCTGTAGCAGGCAAAGACACAGATACTAGACACTAGTGATACTAGACCCCCTAGCAGCCATGAGCTGGATTTAACCTAAACTAAAGAACTAAAATAAAGAAGGGAGGTCATATCTCTTTTGACAAAAATGCTGATTTCTCATCTTTTTTTCTGATCTTTAAGTATTTGTAAAAACAAAAAGAGTGAATGCATCTAAAACAAAATATTTTGTTGCATCTAAGACCTTCTCCTTTCTTTTGATTTACCCCCTGTTTGCATATACATAGAACTGAATGTCCTGGAGGTGTTGAAATATCAGTGAATTCGGTCAAAATTGTTGGCAATTTCTGTAAATGATTCTGGTGGGGAAACAATTACGCCAGCTCTTTATATCCCCCACAGTCCTTAATTCATGTAATTTGTTTTTCTCTTCATCAGTTTCTTCTATTGTAAGTTGCTGCTGCTTAAAAATAAGTGTTAGGTAAAGTGTAGAGAAATCGTTTCAATCAAGAAATAACGTCCATTTACAAAAAAAAACATTTTTCTGTATTAGTCTAATTAAAATGCATGGACAGCAAAACGTGAAGGAAGGAGGGAACTGTGAGCATGAACTGTGGATTGAGTTGCCAGTTCTCTTTTCTTTCACCTCCCTCCTTCTTTCCAAGACAGAGTGGATGTAGAAAACACCATTTGTCTGTGCATGTTACGTCTCTGCTGTTATAGTCCTGAAAGAAAGCCCAGTATGTGGCGCCTTTCAACAGAAGATGGTAACAGGCCTTGTTAATTGGACTTGGCTTGGTTCTGCATGAAGCCTTATCGCCAGCATGACTGACTGAGGATTACCAGGCAAGAATTGCACCATACTTACAAGCGTACAGACGCATACACTAACGGAGCTGTGTGTGTAACCCTAAATGGAAACATGACTATAGTTCATGCTTTGGCTATACGCGCAGTGCGTTAGTGGAAATGGATGTACGTGAAGATTAGTGTAAGAGTCTACCATGAAATAGTCAGAGTGATGGTTGGATAAACCTCTGAAGCTTAGGAAAGCTTCAGTCATTGAAGTTTGTATTAGACGCAGTTTAATACTGTGTTTACTCCTATGTGTTTTTTTTTTTCTTTTAAGAATCGTAACTAATTCAACACTCCAATAAATATTGTTCTGGATATTAATTCAGCTTGGTAACATTGAGAGAAAGGCTTTCTTAAGAAGAATTATTACATTAAATTAAAAAAAAAATTTCTGATGCTAGTCAAAATGGTAACCAAACATGGAGATGATGATATCATGAAGTTGCATGGGATCATGGGCGCTGTTGTTGCCATTGCTCTGGAGTCCGTGGACTCCAGAGGGTAATTAATGTCTTTCAGTTAGGGTTTTTTTCAATGTTTATTGTTTAGGAGATTTTTAATGGGAGCTAATGCTATGCTCAGAGGTCTCTCTCTCTCTCCAAACCAAGTTTCACATTGAAAATCTGTTTCTCTGAGGCTGTTTGGAAGTGCCAACAATTGAGTGGCAGCCATGTTCTGTGCTTCCAATAGATTTAAATATAGAAAATGTAATTGACATTTCTGTAGGTTTAAAAATCGTTTGGGACATTTGGGATAATGAAAGTACACAACAGGTTTTTTAACATAGGTTTACAAAACTTTCAGACATCGTTGTTGCATATTGGGCCTTTAAGGAAAAAAAAACAAAGAATTGAAATGTGTTTTCTGCTGGGTATTAACTTCAATTAATAAAAGACAATTTTTTTGTATAGAAAACATGAACAAATAATAATAATACATAAAATTTCTCTTCAGTACTCTTCACTTCCTTGCCTACAGATACTATTAGATAACCCTCATCCTAACACAAATGAACTTTAGCACATCTCAAGCCGATGGAGCATATCTGGCGCAATCCACTATAATTCTGCATGGTTAGCTTTCCACCCCTGGCTTAGAGTGTTACAGTATTAGCGAGTGAACCAGGATAGTCCTGCCCGGCTGCAGTGAATGCCATTCACTGGGACTGTCGTATGATTGGATTGAGGCAGACCTAAGCACGGCTCGAGCTTCACTTATCAGCTAGCAGGCAGATAGGACTTGTCATACTGCCTGTCAGATCTGATGAGGGGACCACAAGCCTCACAATGGAGCTAAAATGCAATCTCCTCCTCTGCAGCTGCATGGTCTGCCTCAGGGAGACGCTTATTAGACTTTGTAAACAGCCAAATGTGAGCGCTAAACTGTAAGAGCTACTGTCATGCAGGCTGTCTCTCTCAGCCCGTTAGCCAAGTCTGGGAGCAAATCCATACAAAAACCACTGTTGTAATAAAGGGATTTACAAGAAATCAAAGACAAAAGTGAATGGAAGGGCTTCTGAAAGAACATGCATGGTGTGTACTAACTGGTCTGGGGATGTTCTCAAAAGCAGTTGAATGGGAAGTCAAACCCTATTATTATTATTATTTATTAATGATATTAATAATAATTTTAAAAAAGGGGGTACTAAAACTACCAGTACTGAATTCCAGCTTCTTCTAAAACTCTTGAAAAACATGTCTATTAAAAATGACATTTTCGAAACAGGTTTTCTAGAACTTCCAAGTGAGAAATCTGCTTTAATTAGTGCAAGTTGCTTAGCAGGGAGGCGGTATCACACATGGCTTTGCCCTGCAGTACATTGACATGTCTACAAAGGAATTAATGAGGGACAGAATAAGAAATAGAGGTCTTCACAATGCAGGGCTGGCTATTTCTTATTAGCCTGTTCCTGCTCTTTTAACGCTCACATCTCGCCACCCAGGTACGGAGCCCTCAGCTGGACGTCAATGCTTTTAAGACCGGCCTAAGCGAGCTCTTTTTATTTATTTATTTCGAACTTGCTCGGTGTCTAAGTCTCACTCCCCCCCTTTTTTTTAATATAATCCCTCTTTCTTGTTCTCTGATTATGACCCTTTCACAAAATGCCTCACGGCCCCCCTGAATAATGATATTTAAACAAGCGGATATGCATAGGTTTGCCAGAGGAGGCCCGTGGATGTTTAATATCTGGTACAAAGAGCGATGGGGAAAGAGACCTGGTTAAACGTGAGAGTCGTTCCTTTTCCCATGCAGCGTGCAATCTATGTTCTGCTTTCCTGAGATCATTAATTTCTCCAAAAGAGATCTCCCCGGGTGAGACTCATTCACATGCAGATGGCACTATTCCTCGTGAGCCTCTATCGCTCTTTCTCTCTCCTTCCATCAGGCCATTTAGTGCTCCCTTACCCTCACTTTTGCTGTGTCTTTCCCTCCTATATTAAGCAAACGGTTAGCTTGGCAGCCTTAGGTGACATAGCACTCATATTTCAGCACTGGGGAACAGGAGTAATGCAATGTGCTGCTATAGATACATTACATGAGAATTTGTCTCTTTTTAAAGTGAGCAAAATCGGGGAGGGCGTCACTTAGTGACACAGGCATTTATCTATCGAGGACATTTCTCTTCACTGTCTCCTATTATTCTCAAACCAAAATGTCCTTGTTTTCTTCCTCGATATCTGGCGTCTGCCGTGCGATAATCGCCTGTCGGCGCGTGCTTCATCTCGCGCCACGAGGGAAGACGGCGTTTATGTTGAATTAAAGAGTTAACTACCCCCCCCCTCCCCCCGTCACTCTGACAGAGGACGGCTCTCCACCTTTCGCATTCGCTCGTCTCATCTCCATTTCACTCTCATTTTCCTGCTGTATGCTAATAGCCCCGCAACCCTCCTCCTGCTCACTTCCCGCAACAAAAGCAGCCAGCAGCGACGAGTCCGCCGCACCTGGGGGGCGGCTGAAGTTATAATTGTTCATTTTCAAAACCTATATATATATGCGGCACAGCAGGCAAACTGTCTATGTTGCCTGTGCCACGGGCCGCCACTTCTAATAATGCCGGAGTTAAAGGCTCTTTGATACCTATCTTGTTTGCGTTTTAACCCCAAAAACCATAGCGTCTAACAGCAGCTCCTAAGCTGGCATGTGCCGTGGTCGTAATTAGTAATTAGTGACCCGTTACTGCATGCGTTTGTGCTGTGCCCTAGAGGCGTGAGCAGCAATCTCTCTTCCCCTCTCACTCCTTTCCTCAGTTCATATCTAACCTGATAGACTTTGATGACATGCTTCTTTGAAGGCCTGATCAAAGACAAGATCCTTTGATGAGCATGATATTAGCTGTTGGTGAGGACGTAAGGAGGAATACCAATCATATTTTTCAAGCATAAGAGGATAGAGAAAGAGTGGGATAGAGGGTACACATTTAAAACCAGAATGCCACATCTTTGTATATCAAATTGTCCTGCATATTTGTATCGAAATGTTAGTGCTATATCAGTGTTAGGAACTCTCAAAATCATGCATAGAAATTGGATTTCTGAAGATTATGCGTTTTGACTATGTGATTCATGTTTCCCCTTATGCTCCCTTGTGTTGTTACAGCTCCAAGCAGTTGTAGTACCGGGATCGTCCTAAAGGGGGCAGGCATTTTCAAAGAGGGGAGTAAGTAGCTGCCTGCAGCCTGCAGAATGGCAGCTATGTAGAAAAGGGAATGAAAATGGACATAGGCAGGAAATAAGACGTGGAAGAATGGAAGAGGAAGAAGCAGAGTGGCATGAAGGGAAACAGGTGGAAAATGTATGATGTCAACAACACGCGCACACTATCTCCAGCTGTTTTATGGCCTCGTGTGTGTGTGTGTATATATATATATATATATATATATATATATATATATATATATATATATATTATTGTTCCTGTGTTCTCCCTCAGTTCTTTTTCTTAGCCGTTATACTTTGTCCGTTGTGTTTGTTCCACTGGTGTCCTCGTGTGCCAGGTGAGAACAAAGCAGAGGACTGAACTCGGCATCTGTATTCAGGTGCACTAATGGAATCACTGAGGCTAAAATGGCAGGAGGTGAAAGGTGAGTGAACAGAGAACAGCAGACCGCTCCACACCAGTGCTGCAGCTGTCGCTCTGCCAAACCACTCGACTGTGATGGTATGGGAAGCGTGTGTGTGTGCGCACGCTTGTGTGTCTGTGTGAGAGAATGAGGGAGGAGAAACAAATGACAGAGTTTTTTTCTATACGGACGATTATGGAGGGACCTCTGCAATCAATTACTTTTTGTTCACAGGCATCTTTTGTTGGTGATGAAGTGCTGTGGGTTTTAAAGGATTTTCTATTAGAAATGTGTGTTGGGAGTATGTGTGCAGGTCCTTTCTGCATGGAACACGCATGCTCTCCCTGTGTTTGTGTGTGTTTTATAGGATACTCCCTCCATCACAGACATGTACAATAATGTTCCTATCAGTGACACTGGCAAAAAACACACACACACACACTTGTAATTGCACTTGCACAAAATGGACAAAGATGGACCAAGCACTGAAACGCAGGCTGCAGTTTTACAACCAACACCTGCGTCCTTTAGGTAGCAATGACAGCTATGTCAAAAGTTGCGCCAGTCCCAGGCTTATTCAGGCATAAAGATAGCACAGTGATGTCTTGAGGGGAGGTTAACACCATGTGCTAAGACTGGCTGAGCAGTAGTCTAAAGCATAGCACACCACACTTTGCTATTTAGAATGGAGCAATCAGAAAGATGCACTTGACAGATGGCTGACAGACAGGTACACAGCGCCGTTCACTCTGCTCCTGAGCAGGAACATGGGCAAGAATTATAAATAACATGAACAAGTATTGTGTATATGAGCAGAAATATGATGGTGCGATGAAGTTAAGCCTTCTATTTAAGGTGCATAGGAGAGTCATGCGTCTTCCTGAAAACAGGCGATCGGGTCAAATTCTACTGGAAAACCACAGATGAATCCATATATAAAATTAGTATTGCATTTGGAGTGAGAGATTAGCCATTGTATATAATTTTCAAAGCCGAGGTAACCTCAAAGAAACTGTAGGATTTGCCTCCTTCTGCACTCATATATAGACTGAGCGTTAAATTACAGTGTAAATTGTAGAAAAACACCTTTGTGCTGGATTTTGTTGAAAATATAAATTGAGTGTTTATTGTATTTTTGTTGGAGAAACTACTCAACAATGATCTGTCTGCTGCAAGCTGCAGTAAGAACGGGTATGTATTTATAATCCAGAGGAATGTTTTTGTTTATGGCTGTTTTGTGTTGCACAGAATTTCAAGTCGTCCAAAAAGATGGAAGACGATCAAGACGATCAGTAAAAGTCTATTAAATGGATGGTGTGCTTCTGTGTCGGAATGCACTCTCTCTAACTTGGCTTAAAGGGGATGGGAGACGATACCCTAATTGGTTGAATTCATGTTGTGCCCAAACCACATAGTTCACTAACCCAAGACGACCCCATTGCACCCTGGACTGTCTATCTTTTCCAGACGCCATGGCTTGCACTGTCTCTAATTTCTGATTGGGTGGGCAGCTCACAGTCCACCTCCACAGTCCACCTGCAGGGTAGCACACACACCATTCTCTTGTCATGTTGTTGGTACAGACACACAGCTCTGAAAGAGGTTTTATTAAATGTTCTGATATTGCTCATTTGGATTATAGAAAACTAAGCTCATTTACTGAAATTAACTGTATTGGAGGTGATTATTTTAAACTATGAATGAAGGATTTTATTTACTTTTAGAGAAAGTCATTTAAGACTTTTAATTTTGTCATTATTGAAAGGAAGAATATATCATAAAATGCTCAGATTTTGACCTGTTAGACTGTGTGTGTGTGTGTGTGTGTGTGTGTGTGTGTGTGTGTGTGTGCGCGTGTGTATTTATATATGATTTAGTCATTTTCCTTTTCACATTTTTGTTTGAGAGAGAACTTTCCATGGATTGTTTTAATAAACAATATAATTTAAAAATATAATTTAAATAAAGTATATTATTATCTACAATTATTATAACTAAGCTCATGCAATACAAATAAATGATATGAAAATTATGTTTAAATCTGGATAAAGATGTTCTTTATTTTAGTTTCCTTGTGTGACATGGGAATCCATGATCAGTGTGCGCATAAATCTCTATTCGGCAATACCTGTCACCTGAGTGAAAGTTCCTAGCTCTGTAGGTATTATTGATATTATTGAGTATTGATAAATTAGAATACCACTACTTTATTAACCACATCTTTGAACCGACAACCTCTGGGTGTCTAGTCCACTTCTCTAATCTCTGTGTGACTCACTGATCAATTTGCCCACTTATCATTTCTACCAGCCCCCCCTATTCCGGTTCCTCTCAAATACCGGTGAATTCCTACTCCTACACCCTTGAGAGCGTCTTACGTCTAAATGATCCGTCCAGTGGTCTAAATTCCAAGACAAGACACCAGAGAGCCAACTCAAGGAATATTAAACACATAGCCTCCAAGATGAAAGCAGAAAAAAAAACAAACAGCCCCAAGGGGGTTAAGGCTAAGGGTTTCTCTACATTACTGGGTCAAATGCAGAGGATCAATTCCCACATCAATTAATGCTTAGTTTTTCTCAAAAAGAACAAACAAAACATCTATTGACCTTTATAAAAATACAAGAGGAATTCCTTCCATTTATGAATATAGGTAATCTCCATTGCGTATACAGCATGCATTGATGAAAAGGTTCAGGACATATTATAATGACACATTTCAATCCAGAACTGTAAATCATTAATGACAGCTGTACATTACAGGTATATGGGTATATAATTACTTTTATCATTATTCTAATTATAACATTCAAATGTGATTTTATACTGATGACTGCTATGTTGTTCTCTACTTATGGAAACACTGACATACTGCTGGTATTAGAAGATATCAGATGAGAGCCCACTTTTTCCTGATTGGCCTATTTCATAAGCTGCTGTGTGTGTGTGTGTGTGTGTGTGTGTGTGTGTGTGTGTATATATATATATATATATATATATATATATATATATATATATATACTCTCTACATTGTTAGCAATGTAGAGAGTGTATTTCTTATTAGTTTAAAGTTATTTTCATTGAAAAAAACAGTGCTTTTCTTTCAAAAATAAGGACATTTCTAAGTGACCCCAAAACTTTTGGACAGTAGTGGATCTTTCAATGTTACAGTCTTTTAGAGCCAGTGTCTCTCTCTTTTTTTTTTTTTTTTTTTACTACAGCCCCTATTTCCAGCATAGCTCAATAGGGAAACATAGAAGACACAAAGAGGGATTATTTTGCTGAAAACACAATAAATGTAGGAGCTATCCACTTGACATTACTAACTCAGACTTTTGAAGCGTTATACAAGCTTCAGGTAAACTTTTAAATACATATTGGTACAAAATATCTGTGGACACACTGCAGATTTTGAACCGTATCACTTTTAATAGCCAGGGGGAATGATTAGAGTGAGGAAAATCCCTTTCAAAAGCCATATGGGCAGACTGACTGAGATACAGTGTGTAAAATTGTGTGGCATTTTGCAGCATGCAGTGGAATAGACTTGGCAGAAAAAAAAATGTTGTTTGTTATTTCCTGTACTGACAGTGGAGCCAGCCCCGGAAGTGAGGAAGTGACCCCACAGAGGAGACCTGTAGGCAGACCACTTTCCAATTTGGAGCTTGCTGTTCAAAACACTTAGTCAAACCAACAGGGAGCTAGTATTCTATACTCTATGATAAACTTACACTTCCAACTGCCAACTCAGTAAATTGTAGAGCGCATTAGGCTATTGAACACATCAGTTGCGCCTACTGCTGAAGACACTGCTGGAAAACAAACTATTGGCAAGAGGAAGTTATGAAAGAAAACCACACACTGTAAAATCAAGCCTTGCAGTTAAAGCCAGACTACAAAAAAAAGAGGAACAACAAGAAAAGAGGGTTAAATAATGAGCTTCAGCCAATTAGCCATAGAATAGAAAAGTAGTATAGGCGGTATATTAGGCAAATGGAAAACAATTTGAGAAATTGCAAGTGAAACAATGTCAGCAGCCGTCTATTCGCAGCATGACAGAAAATCACCAGTCTGTTTGCCGTGGTCCCACTAGCTCGAATAACAAACAAGGACCCAGTATTTTGCCAGACATCTAGTAGACATCTAGTGATGAAGATTTTGCCAAGGGGAGCCAACTATTACTACCAATAGAACAGAGAAATGATCCTGCATTGATTATTACTGTGGACAGATTCTGTTTTAAGTGCAGTCTTGCTATGTATGTGACAAAGAACCTTGAAATAGACGGCCTTCTCATCAAAGATGTCATATTCTCTAGCTGTGGGTGTTCAGTTTTTAAAAAACATTGACAGATTATGATGTACTTTGTAAAAACAGTCAAAAGAAAAAACAATGTCTTATCAAATACCACCCAGGCAAATATATATTATACAGCAATGGTAGAAAAACATTTGCAACAGCGTTTGCATGCCTTTCTGTCTTCAGGTCTCTCACTGCAACTCTACACATTTTTTTCACTTTTTCACCAATATACTGCGCCAGTAGAAATTGATAATTAAAAAAACAAAAGCATGCTCCAGCAGACCCCAATGACTCTAGTGAGGAGGAATAAGCAGGTATAGAAAATAATAATTATTAATGAATGAATATGTTTTTAAAGTTTGACGTAATTATCGATGTTGGGGCAAGCTTTTAGCCAACATGTTTAAGAAAATGAAACATGAAAATACTCAAAAATGCTGCACAAGTGTATCCTATTCACAGCAATGTAAACTAAATATGTAATTCTCTGATGTCCTCAATGGTGGCTACGACCCCGTCCACAGCCTTATCACCTCCCGCCTTCACTACTATTTTCCCTCCTCTCCTTAAACTCCAGCTGGTTCAGAACATTGCTGCCCGGATTATCATCAGAACCGTGGCATCCCACCACATCACACCCATCCGTCATTAACTCCGCTGGCAACCGATTAGTCCTACAATCACTTGCAAATTCCTCCTGTACACCTACAAGTCCAGCCATACCCTTGTCCCTCCATACCCCTCCGACTACAAGTTGTCACTCCGTCTACTGTACCCTCTGCCTGCCTCAGCACTGTAGAGAGCAGATCTTTCAGCCGCTCTGTTCTCAAACTCTGGAACTCACCTGACCTCCGTAACTTTGTCACCCCACCCATCTTCAAATTTGAACTCAAAACACATCTATTTAGACTTGCATACTCCCTCTTACTGTTCTCATGGTGCCCCCTCCCTATTGTTTGTACAGCGTCTTTTTCTTATAATTTTATCTGCTTTTACCTCCTGCAACCTTGGGTGTCCTGAAAGGAGCTTTTAAATAAAATTTATTATTATTATAATGTGCCAAATGGCTTATGAACGGCTGCATCGGTCGTCTGCAGCGCTGGCTGCAACGTCTCTGTGTCCTGTTTCTTGATAGAAAAATGAATGATTGGAGACTGAGACCATCTGTTGTCCTGGGGCTTGTTCAGCCGTGAGCCTTTTGATGGGCATTTTTCTATGGCTGTTTCATGGTGCTCTCCAGGCATTATGCTATGGTAGCATGTAGCATTAGCTGAGCTAAAATGGTGACCCCATTTTGTCAGATGATCTGTCACAGTGCCCCCCCCAACAGCATCTCTCGATTTTGGCGGGGAAGGGGTTAATGTCCAGACCCGGCGTCTTCTGCTGAATACCTGGAAACAGAAACTGATAAAATATCAAAAGAGCAATGTGAGTCAGGAAAAGCTGGAGCAGCTATTCTGTCTGAGAGTGAGTGAGAAGGAAATTGGACTTTGGAAAGTGTGGAAAGAAAATTGGGCATGTGGAGTGCAAGGCCTGTCAGATGCCCTACAAATAGAGGAGTATGAATATGCTGCTATCTGACTCACATTTGTACAATGTTTTGCCATCGTGAATATCCAGATGCATTACATCATCCTTGTGAAGCTCCTCACTGTCTGGCGAAAAGAAGCAGGTCATGCCATTGGGGAGACACATGACTGTGTTCACCATCTCTACAGCGGGAGTTAGCAGTAGAAGGGGAATGGGTTGTTCCATTTTGAAGGAAAATCTGGGGAAAAAAAAATACAAAAAACACAGTAAAACATTCTGATAGTGATTTATTATTTTAACAGGTTGCATTTGAATATGTTTCCTAGAGCCACTGCATATTTTCCAGTTAGTTGTCAAATGTGTTTATGTACTATACACCATCTTTTTTGCATATGGAATTTTGCATATGGAATATTAATGAAAATATTTTTTGCTTTTGTCAAAAAACTAAAATACAATTTTAAAAGCATTCATTTGGTGATCATGTTGGTTTCTTGTCATTTGAAAATCCATTTCTACCATTTTTTTTTTACATTAATTGTAAAATTGTATAACCAAAAAATAATGATACATTTTAAATATTTAATCTAATATAAAACTAGTTAATAACATTTTATTTCAGAGTTAAACTATCAAAGTAAAGCAAAGTTTTTAGAGTTACACCACAGGACACCAACAATAGAAAACATGAAAATCTACAACACGTACTATTTACATAGGTTAAAGTTTATAATGTTCAAGGAAACTGTCAAAATAGTAATTATAAACTTAATTAACACACTGGTGAAAGGAGGACAGTGATGGTTAAAGGTCTCTTATCATAAAAGTGAGATTTTAATTGCTTTTGGATTATAAAGCCTAGGCATTTTACAAAAAAAACTTGGAGAAATACTTTGAGAAATGCACACATTCTGTATTCAGAAACTGTGCCTTCAAACAGGCTGCAAGGACTTCTGTGATGTCATAACTATGCAGCCAAGCAAAGGATAGGCTTATTAATATCAATGTGACAGACACAAAGTGATATATGATTCTATAAAATGACTAAAAATAAAGCCGAGGGATCCTAAAGCTATTCTTAATTATGATGAACAGGGCAATAGGGTCAGAGCAAAACAGAAAAAAAATAGAATGCCATTATTCAATCAGCTCTGGTTACTCATTATGAAAATCAGACTTGGGCACTGATGTTTGACAACTCAGTGTGACGTGGCACTGCAGTGGATCAGTATTCACTGTCGCTGAGCAGCTGATACTGGGGAGCGACGCAAGGAACCGACCAGCTGAGGAAAAGTCAGCGGGGTTTTGTCTGGGCCACAGCTCAGTAGCCGTAAAACCGCTGTGGCCACTTCAAAGCCAGTAACAAGGAAAATGTGGAATTTTTTGAAAATATTCTTTTACATACTGGATTTACAAAGAAAAAAATGACACGAGCATCAGTGATATTGTAAGCCTTCAAAGCCATTCAGCCTGTGAAAAGAGTTGTTTAATATCGTATGTGGCTCTGGAGGAGATTTACCAGGTAATTTATTAGACAGGAAAGGTGTAACAAAAATATTCCCTTATGGGAAGTATAGGATCCAGTGTTTATGGGATTAGAATCTGAAAAATAATACATATTTTTTTTTTCTGAAGGGTAAGTAATGCTACATTTCTATAATAAAATTTTTAAAAAGAAACCAGATTAAAATGCAATGAAATACGTGCATGAAAATCCCTTATGTTCCTTCTTTTTCTATTCATGTATGTTGTTAACTGATGTAAAATATGTATCTCATTAATAGTCTTTTCTGAAGATCAACAATACATGAATACACTTACTACAGGAGCTTCGGCGCTATTGGAATTCGATGCTTGACAAAACAGATGATTTCTGTTCGAGTTTTTGACATGGAGCCCTCTTGTAATTTCAGCTCAAAATCCAACCGAGTCTGTCAACTGATGACAAGCTTCCCCACAGCTACCACAGAGGATTGCTCCTTTTTTCCATCTCTATCACTTTCTTTGCTAGATGCCTCACTATCTGTGTCATTGTATTTTCTCCTTCTAACATACACACAGACCCACACACAACACACACACACACACCTGTGTCCCCTGCGGCTCCTGTGTGGAGCGTTACTTTCTTTCCCAATGAGGTACCATTGTGAAGCCACCGAGCCTGAGGGGAAAGAGACCAATTTAACCTTCCCTCGATCACTCCTTCCCTCCTTTCCTCTTCCTCTCTCCCTTGCTCCCCCTCTCTCTTGTCCCCAGCTGCCTTGTTTGTCCCGCTGGTGTTTACCTCCCCACTCTCTCCCTCTGTTTGGCTCAGCGTCCCTGACAGTGTAAGGCCATTATTTTCCCTTTCCCACTTGTTCCCTCTCCCCGTCCCACACTTTTTTTCCTCTTTCCACCACACCTACCGCCTTTTCTTTTTCTCTCTCAGCACCCTAATTGGCATGGCACTTTTCCCCCTGTTGTCTCCACTGTTGCTTTGAAAGCCCCAGCAGGAGACAGGAGAATGTGGAAGGCCCCCCTGCATTGACAAAGTCCAAACCACTGTTTTAGAATCATCATTATACTAGCCTTTATTTACACTACATGCTCCCTCAAAAATAGTAGGTGGGGGGGGACTAACCACGGAGATGCATGCACTTAAACATCCAGATTGTATGCATGGATACATTATACATATGCACACACAGGGAGGCACCGCAAGCAGGCAAACTACAGCTTATTTTTTAGCACAGAGAGGAAGACTGTCATAAACACAATGCTCAAAGAATGCTCTGTACATGTGAGAGTACAAGGTATTACCCAGTTGCAGATTTTCCTAGGCTGGGTAGTGCTTGTCAGTTCTCCAGGGGTGAACCCTTACTGCTTAGCACAGCTAAACCAATACAAGGCCTCCTCCGGAGCCCCCATGTTGAAAGTGGTAAAACTATCTTAAGTTATTCATGATAAGTTGTATTAGACTGTGCTGTTGAGGAAGTCTTTAAATACCCTTACCATCCCACAGCATACATGTGAACTTTAAGAGTGAGGTGCACCGCTATTCACGATAACTCCAAAGTCTTATGGATGCGGGGCTTCAACAAACAGCAACATGTGCGTTAAATCGACTGTACAGAGGAGATAAACAGATTATGAATTCAAAGATAGACTCCAGATGAAGAGATATGGAATAAGAATAGAGACAATCTTTAATTGTACAAAAAAAAAAAAGAAAAAAAAAGTGTAAACCCTTCCTCACAACCCCCCGGGTCTTGTTAGTTAATTAGTCTCGTTACCCGGCTTAAGAGTGGAATCTCCCCAAAGCCTTACGTAGACTTATCAGCAGTAATTGAAAGGTAATTCCAACTCCTGCAGGTGTAGCTCTTCCACTGCTTCCAGAAGTGAAGTTAAAACAGCCAAGTGGAGGGGAGGCGTATCTGGGCTGCAGTGTGTTTCACAATATGGCCGTGGAGACTTTGCGTCTCCTGCGCTCTCTGTCTACATGTCTTGATCCTTTGTACGTCCTCCTCTCACTCACAACATTGCTTATTCCCACACAGCCCATTCTCGCCATTCCCGTTTAGCACCCCCCCGCCCCCCCCCCTTCTTCCTCTATGCGCTCCCTGGATTCAGTTTAATAATTCATCTCCTGTCTTGTAAAAGGGAACACATCTGCTGCAAAGAGAGACACAAGAGAGGACTACCCCTCCAATAACACCTTTCTGCAATGCCACCACCACAGTTGGGGGCCCCGGGCTTTTCTCTCTCTATCTCCCCCCCGTGCACCTCCTCCCCCTGCTCCCACTCATGCCCCCTTTCACAACTCCCTCTCCTTGCATCCCCTCTCCTCAGCATGTACGCATTATGTTCTACCCCCGAGCATGCCCAAGATGCCCCCAGCTGTGAGGAAATGTCAGACGTTTACCACCCACCACCCTCCTTACCAAATATGCAAACTCATACAAGCACACACACATACACTTACACACACACACACACAGACGCACACACAAACTTATACAGTATATACTCTGACACAGGGGCACAAACACACATATGCCCACATGCTTCTTGACACACAACACAACGGAGGAAATCTCATTAGTCAGAGGGTATATGGCATTGATTTTTGCTTCTCCCTGATCTTGGTAGGATCTGGTCTGGCACAGTCTGGCTCATACGAGAGAATCCACAGCAACTCCATGGGTTAAGCCGATTACATTTTTGGGGAGCAGGGAGACCTGAGGGGTAAAAGGATCCGGTTTTGTTCTACTCCTCCCTCTGCACCCCCTCCCATTCCCATTCCCTATTTCCCCCCTTTTCTTCTCTTTTTTTTTTTCTTATATATGCTCTGGGGTTTAGCCACCATGGGCTTATGGCTGCATTCATTGACTTGAGTTGGAAATTATTTCAAATTCGGGGGATTACATTCGTGAATATTGAATAAAGAGACAAACGGGGAAAGGCGAGACAGATTTGAGGGGGAAAGGCACAATGGCTCAGTAATACAGCCCTTTTTATGAAAATCAACTTTACAGCGACTAAATGATAGCCAGGCTTGATGAGTGAATATTACCTCGCTCGTGGCTATATTTAAACATGTGCATGGTTGGGAAGCCTGCATAAATTTGATTAGAAGCTACCCATATCTGCCATTTCCCTTCGCTTCATCCCCAAGCTTTTCATCAAGCATCAGGTGTAGTTTGATAGAAAGGCCTGGGGGGAGGGGTCAAATTTCCTGAGCTAAATGAAAGTACAGCATCGCATATTTCCTGAAGTACACTTTGGTGTAAAAGAATGAATGGATAAAAGGTGTACAGTTAAGATTTAAAAAAAAAAAAAAATGAATAGAGCCAAAAGTCATTATGTTGCAAAGTGTCTGGTCATTTCATGCTTGTGTCCACTGCCAGATGGTGGAATGTGGGCCAACATATGTGAGTCAAACTGGGAGAGAATAGAGGTCTCTCTGGTGTTGGCAACGTCGTCCCCGTCGATTGAATCCTCATTACCGTCCTCTCATAATTGTGTTTTTCCTTTTTTTTTTTTTTTTTTTATCAGATATTCTAATGGCTGCTGTTGCATGTAATTATGTAGCAATTATCTGCTTCCTTGCCTCAAACTGGTGTTCCATTGCTGTAATACAAAGTCAGATTGTGTCTATTATACTCCCTTTGGCGTGGAAGATTCATATAGAATAGCGTCAGGGTAGAAGACCTATTGAGTGGTTGACTAAACTTCTCTTAAAAAGTACAAATAACCTTTGGCTTTCATTTCAGTCCACCCATTGGTTCAGTTCCCTCTATGTCCGGCCCACTCTGTGGTACAGAAGGATAATTAGTCTACAATCTCAGAGAGAAGAAATCATTGATATGTATTTTCTCCCTCTATTTTCTTCCCCTCGAGTCAAGTTGATTCTTTGAAGTTAGGGCGTGTATGAAATCACTTGATCTTTATTTCTTTAAGTTCATTACTTATTTTCTAGTTGTGTGCATGTCATGCATTTTTAACAAACCCTTTGAGTTGACTTTGTGATGTGTTGTAGGGAACATCAAAGGGATTGCTCCCTCTCTCTCTCTCTCTCCCTCTCTGTCTCCTTTTCTCCCTCTCTCATTCTTTAGTCTTTTAATCTCCCTTTCCTTCTTTTTACAGTCTGAACTGCACACAGAGAGCTTTTCGTTTGTGTGAAAAAAAGGTGGAGAAAGGAAAGGTAGAGGATTGCCATTATTCTTTTCTTAAACTAATTTAAACTTTTTTTCATTCTCATTCAGACCATTAAATATGGTTGCATGCCACTGATTAGATAGTGAACACTTCCACTATTCCTGGAGGCTGGTTTCTTGTGGACTGCTTGAAAACACTAAATTGCATTTTCTGCACTTGTTGACCAAATTGTATTTATATGGAGTTGGAGCAATTTATGTCTTAGTAGAATGTTAGTAGGCTACATGTATTTTTACTTAAATTTGGATCTGAATGTTTTTTTTTGTTAATTTAAGGAAATGATGCAATATTTAAAGTCTATGTTTGATCTACAGAAAACAACCAATGCACACTGGGAACATATGGAAGGAACACTGTGAGAGTAGAGCTAATATAATCAGTTAATTACACTTTGTCAACAGGCAGAAAATAAACCAAAAACTATTTTAATGGAAAAATAAATCATATAAATCTCTGTAACTGTTCATGGTTTATATATTTCATAGGGATTTTACAGGTTTTTTTCTTCAAATATTTTTCAAAACCTAAGGCAGGTGGTTACTGGTCCTGGAGAGCCCCAGTACTACATGTTTTCCATCTATCCCTACCAAGTGGCAATTACCAGGGCTTGAGGCTGAAGCCAACACGAAAGTACCTGTACAATGGCCACTAGAGGCTGACTTTAAATGACTCCTGTTCAAAAAACATCAACATATCACTAGAAATACATTGTCAGTACCTTCTTTCAATGTGACAGTCTGTTTGCTAAATTTAGGTCCTCCAATAAGTGGTCATTTTGTAAATTATTGGTCCAAATCTGGTGGTGGCAACTCTGAGATTGTAACTATCTTAGCACGCCTGATTCAAGGAATCAGGTGTTGGTAAAGTGTGAAATGCAGTTTTTTATTTAGTTAGTTTAGTTTATGTGTAAATACTTAATTCCAGGGGGCACTCTGCATGCATAGGTAATATGTTTCCCTGAGAGACGGTGACTTTCAAGTCGCTCTTACATCCTCTTATTTATTGAAACATTTATGTACCTTACATTTGCAATTGACATATCCGAAAATCACGTCTGTGAAAGCATTGACACACACAGTCCTCCATCTGTGCCCTCCCTTTGCCAGACATCTTGTGGCCTGTAGGGCAGCAGCAGGGTGTGGTCTGCCCTCCAGGCACCAGAGGGATGCCCTCTCGCCTCCAGGCTCTCAGCAATCCCAGCTGTGCCATGGATGGTCCCTGCCCCCTGGGTATCGAGAAAGTGTGTCGACTTCCTTTGATTGGTTTTCACACACTCAGAGCAATGGCCAACAAAAGTTTTCTTGATAACCTCTCGCTGACAAACAGATACGAGCTAACAGGACTTTCGAGATACCATCTGTCCATGATTCACTTCTGCCCTCTGTCACAATGAAGGCAAGGGAGTCAACCAAAATACACATACTTTGCAATCATGTTCGGCTGCCATATGAAGTCATATGAAACAATCCTTAATTTTTACAAGAATAGTTACGGAAGAGAATTTCTTCCACAGTCTGAGGATTATGGTTTGAATAAAAGTTTATTCTGTGAATTGCTGCATGTATTTTGCATCTCCAGCGATTCCAGTGCTGCTTAGTGGTCCTTTCTTGGCTCAACAATTTGCCTCACTCTTGGGTTCCTCTCCCACACAATGCACAGTGCACAAGCCAAAGCCTATAATCAACTTAGTAAGTCATTTTCTCATGCACCATTGTGAGAAGAGAGAATGTTCAAAATGCAAGGCTATCTCTAGATGACCTTTTTCCTTCCTCTTTTCTTCCGACTTTCCTTTTGTAGCCTATTCCATTTCTGTCAAAGTACAAAGTCAAAAGCATTCTTGCATAAGAGAGGATCGAGGTACAGAATAGCTCACCTTTGAGGATAAAGTATGCTGAAACCAGGTTAATTTGGGAATTTTAGTAATGGATTTCTGAATTAATATGCATATTAGTGTCTCGCAGTTCAGTCATCCAGTCTTATGACTGGGAAAAAGGATTAGGGCATTTGGTGATTCAGACTGAGGATATAGCAAGACATTGTCTTTTAATGATTCTGAAGGAGTCAGAAACATAAAATATATATGTTGTACACAAATTACATTTTTATAAATGGACGAGGAATAATGCTCACCACATCGTACATCACCATTATTTTTTAAATACATTCAATCCTGTTACTGTTGCAGTACAAATAGTCAAACATACCTTGACCTCACAGAAATTATTGCATCTATCTTCTAGGCCATCGGGATATAAAAGTAGAAAGGTTTACTTTATTAGAATCACTCCTTTAAAAACAAACTGGTGACCTGCATGGTTCATTAATGATGTCCAACCAATTTGAATCTAGTATTCAAAAGAATCACTGGAAAATCAGAGGAGTGCTTACTCCTGCATGGAGACTCAGCAGCTGTTGCTATAGAGACTGGAAAGTTGTGGGCATAAGTTTCTGTTGTACTTTTCATTGGTGCTGTCTTATGAGGTCCTTCGTCCTCTGTTGTCTTTAGCCTTTTGTTCCCTCTCTGATGATTCAAAAGCGTACACAAAACACACACACATACACACAAATTACTCCCCTGAGGCTTCACAATGGCAACTGAAGAAAATTCAAGAAATGCAGCCCTTATTGCTGACATTATGTCACCTTTTCTCCCTTGTATGTATACAGCATTGCGAAAGATGTCTGTGAGAGTTGAAAGTGTTTCAGCTTGAGTGTAAAATGTGCATTCATCTGGGAGCTTAGCAACTACTTAACAAACATATGAGAAAATAAAACAAACAATTGTGAAGGACAAACAGAGCTTGCCTTATATATGTACATACAAGTGAAACCTTTAGGAGAAAAGAACTACTGTTCCCAAGGGATACTTTAGCAAGAATCATCCAATCACATACTTCAGCCTGACCTTATCAGAGATGAAACATTTCAAAACATGACAGTTTTCAGAGTAACTAAAGTTAAAATTTACTCTAAAGTAAAACTAAGTTTGATCCCATGGTGTCACAGTCTTTACTATATCCTTTTATTTAAAATCACAGTCAGTCGGTTTGGTTTCCAAACCTTATCTGCAAACACATGAGCGCTTCCCAAGAAGAAAGAACACTTTTTTTTTTGTTCTTCCAACATTGCTTGAATGCAGCATGAACAACTTCAGACTACAGATGTCCAAGTTATTGCATTCGCTTTTTGTATTGATATGGTCAACACAAGTGAGCAAAATCCGAGCAGAATTACAGTCCACAGGGAAAGACTGTTGGCATCAGTGAAGCATTTCCTGGAACTACGAATATTTTGTGACAAGACAGTCATTCAGTCTTGTGGCTGACTGATCTGTGGTTATCATATCTATTGATTTGATAGGTTTTTATGTCATTCATGTATTTATTTATAATTTAAATATCTATTTCACCTTCCGGTGCATGTAACAGCTTTATTTTACTTTACTAGATGCAAAGTAGGGAAAATGTAGTACAAAAAAAAGCTTGCTAGGAAGTGTTAGCGAGGCTGGCAACTTTTTTTTTTTTTTTTTTATGAAGATCGTGAACCACTTCAACTCGAGAGGATTCATTGCCTTTGCACCTGATGTAGGAGAATGTGTTCTTAGCCTCCCGTTCTTATTATTACAAGGGTTCACTCCTTCAGTTTTATAGTGGTTTAAAACTATTATCTCCTTATTCTGTTGAGTAAATGTTAAGTATAGAGTAAATATACATTTCCATCAAATCCAGGGGAAACTGAAGCTACTTGAGGATGCTGGTTTTATTAAAAGTAAAAAAAAAAAAAAAAGCCTCGGCTTATTAAGCTGTGCTTATAAAGCACTCACAGTAAAGTATCGTGAATGCAACAGTCTCAATACATTTTAGACAATCTTATTATCAGCTCTGCTTGCAATGCTCTGATTGAGTAAATAGGATAGAAAGGAGAAAAAGAGATAATAAAAAGAATGTATTGACTCTTGTGAAAGATTTTGATAAGGTGAAATCCAATTGAGACCTGATGTACATGGATACAAGTCATATCACCGAAAGACTTAGCTGTGGTCAGTAATTAAATTTTTTTTGGGGAAAAAATAGTCAATGTGTGAGTGTGAAAAAAGAGCCATAGTTCAGTGATTCACCCTTAAACAGAAAAGAGGGGGAAAAAAAGCAAATTATAATTTTTCTTGAATTTCACAGACATACCAGTGACAGGGGGAGAAAAGGGAAATAGGATTTGGGGGAGGTTCTTCAGAGGCACTCCAATTTCACACTATCAAATTAAAGTATCCATGTATCTGAGGATGGTTGAGTGATATTCCTGCTAGGTGCAAGGTGGTCTGCAATTCCATGAATAATTTGAGTGTCACTGTGGGCGGTCCCTCTAAAGGAGATTGTGCAGGCGGGGGGCTGGGTAATGATGGATTTACCTGGTTTCCTTTTCATCGCCCTCTTCACCTTACCATGGGTTAAAAGATAATGTGGATCCTAAAGGTAGGTTGAGGTGAAACCCATTTTGTCCTCCCAATTAAAACCCTAAAAACCAGTCAGATTGAAGCCAAGTTTCCTCTGTTCTATATCTCACTTTATTCCACAAGATATCCTTTAATATTTGTTTATTTAGTATGCAGATTGCGGTAATTTGGGTCGAGCTAGAGGAGACCCTTAAAGTGATATTTACATTCATAATCAGGATAAACCTTGCCAGTGGAGAAGAAAATAGCCTTGGAGACATCTACGAGACCACGGAGAACCCCCACATCGCTTCACGCTATCACTTGCCGCCAAGAAGGCAGCCATGGTGACGGGCTAAGAGGGGAGGCTGTCATTTGAAAAGAGAGGCAGGAGAGAAACGACAAGGGGGGAAGGTACTCAAGAAATTTTAAGAGGGAGCCGCCAGGAAGGATAAAATGAAATAAGGGGGGGGGTGAAAGATGGCGTATTGGTTTCGGAGAGAGCAGACGGATCAGTAGAAGAAGCGGTCACTTAGTTTCCTTTTGAAAACCATAGACTAGATGGTATTGAGAGTGATTCAGTAGGTGGTGAACATACATGATTGAGGGAACATGTAACAAAAAAAAAATGTCAATTTCCCCTTCTGCTCCTTCATAAAATGATCTCAAAACTATACTGTAGGTGATACCTTACAAAAAGTTTATATGTAAAAAGTCCCATCTTTTCCCTTACAAAAAGCACATATTCAATTTATGTTTTCAGTCTGGGGTATGAAATTTCACATGGAAAATAATGAATTGGTTCTTATTTCCATGTCATGCCAAATATTTCAAGGCATTGCTACTCCTAATGCATCTAATTATTAAGGTTTTTTGGGACACAAAAGCGGAACAGAGAAACAGAAACAGCTTGATAGCAAAATAAGGATATGTAATACAAAATAAGGCACACAGAGTGCGATAGTAATCCGCAGGGAAGTGATGGGGAATGGCGATAGAGTGAGCAGACAGGAAAGAAGAGTCCAATAATAATGAGAATGAATCCACAGAAGACAAAATCGGGTTAAAAAAAAACAGGGTGATTCCTGTGGCCGAGAAGAAGACAAAGTTAGGGGCGTGATCCAAAATAAGACAAAGTTGGCTGAGAATTGTTATCACAGAGGTTAACGGACAAAATGGCGATGAGAGGAGACCTGATCCAGGGGTTTATTGCAGTGAGGAGAGTAGCGGCTGATTACTTGATTGGGTTGATTTGCAGGAGCAGCAGACTCACAGCACGAGACACA
This sequence comes from Lepturacanthus savala, assembly GCA_030544235.1. Taxonomy (NCBI): domain Eukaryota; kingdom Metazoa; phylum Chordata; class Actinopteri; order Scombriformes; family Trichiuridae; genus Lepturacanthus; species Lepturacanthus savala. The sequence continues at coordinate 16,437,313 of CM060464.1, forward strand.
GAAAAAATACAGAGACATACACAAGAGAGAGGGGCAGCAAAGGAAAACTTGAGAGAAAGACTATCTTCCTAACACAAACAATTACATCAATAAGTAACAGGCACATTTCTGACACATTTAAAAAACAAAAGAAAAAACAGCATTATCGGTGAGTTAATATACTTTCAAATAACATACACTGAAAAAATGGAAGATGGAGGGTTGTTCAATTTACAAATATGCAACTCGTATACATTTCATAATTGATTCATATTTCTCTTCGATACATGATTAAATCTTGTAAAACCATTTAAATCTTGAGGGATTTAAAATCTGCATGTCTCAGTCATGTAAAGAGGAAAGAAAATAGTTATGTTTCATCAGCCAGAAATGGGAAATCCCGCCTCCTGTAGGCGGGGTCAAGGACAGAAAAACTGTTGAAGTGGACTTTTCAGCGCCGCCATCTTTTCCCTCCTTGCGGATGATTGACTGAATTTGGACAGCTTTCCACACGGTAAAGGTAATTAAAATCTATCAAATATCTATCAGCGTTAGAGGTAGAGTGTTTACATGCATTGTTTATGCAAAGTTTAGGTTTTTATTTGCAGGTAATATCAAGCAAAACCGAGGCAATCTTAATGCTAACGTTTTCTACCATTCGATGGCTATGCTAATGATAGCCCTTAAATATCTTCATATGTGTTTTTGTCTAACGTAATGTGTTTGGACATGAAAATTCACAGAACATAGGTCCACTCATATTTTCTAAACTGCAATTAAAGTATAGTGGGTTAAAACGTCGCCGCTCGCACCCACGAACTGGAAAATAGGCCCCTACACACAGAACGCGGCACGCGCAGGCGGCAAACCCATTCATTGTGTATGTGTTACCGCCGCGCAAACGCGGCTCCGCGGTGCACGGAGCAGGGCGGCGCGCAAAGGGGGCGCCTGCTGCGGTTTGCGCGGCGGCTACCGCGCTTCCCTGTGTGTAGGGGCCTATACACCATTTAGTTAGCTAACTAACAGCCGCCGCCGAAACTCGCCTGGGTGCGCTAATGAAATGCAGCGTCTCCCCGTTGGGCGGAGTTCGTCGCTAACACGAAAGCCAGTTCAACATGCGCTACTAGTGAGTACCAGCGTCTCCCCGTCGGGCGGAGTTTGTCGCTAACAGGAAAGCTGGAGCGCGTCTCTTTGGTTGCAGTAAGATAATACAGTGAAAATAGACATAAAACTACAACAACAGCAGTAGGACAAGGGGGGTTAAGGAGGGAGACAAACAATGACAACGAATGACAATATGTGTGTGCGTGCGCGCGCGTGCAGTCAGGACTCCTGACTCGGGTTTGTAATGTTGGAATGAGCCTGGTGGTGACAGCGATGGCAGATCCCATATGGTAGCATATTGATGATACTGATGATTGAAAATGAGTAAATAATAAAAACAGAAGCAAATACAAAACCTCCCAAGGTCGTTCCCTGTGTTTTTTTTTCAATTTTACTTTGAAAACAACATTTCATTTTGTTACTGTACAGGTATCTGGTGTTGGGCATTTGCTCTGAGTGCTGTTTCAAAGGCTCTGCAGTAGTGGTGAGTATTTTTATTCAAATGCTATTGTTGGTTTACTTGATGTTTGATCAAGAAGGAATGAATTCCTCAGCATGATGATGATGTTAATTTCAAAAATATTGTGAGCTAAAATAATTGCAGTAAGTCCTACTTTCTTTTAGGTTCTAATGTTCATTAAATAAATGCTTTAAATAAATTTTTAAAAAGTCATGTTGGTTTAACAAATGATAATGTATATAATGTTAATAAATGCCTTTCCAAATTGCTGCCATATAGCATGTTGATGTCTGTAATCATTCTCGTTGTCAGATAAATGCTGAATTCAAGTGCATCACCACAATGCCCCTGCAGTCCAGATTTCTCTCGCAGTTGGATGTGCACCCCGAGAAACTGATCAAGCTGTTTAAAAACAGAGGAGGACAAATAGTCAGATGCCCAGAGAACATCATGGCACCCATGGCTGAAGTAAGTATACTTTCAGGGGGGAATAAAACTTTGTTGATGTTACATTTGATTGAAGGAAAAGGAGCTCTAACAAAACTTGTTCTACTTATCCCCCTTGACTAGGATGGTGATGTTGATTTGGGCCGGGAATGCGTCATCAAGGCACTCTGCGTGTACCTCAGTGAGGACCCAGAAAATCTTGTGAGAGAGTATGTGGTGAGTATGATTGCTGAGGTTCAGTGTGTCTGGATTTTATCTTTCATATTTTGTATAAGCTCCAAAACCTCTACTTATTGAAATTCCATTAGTAGCCAACTAGTTGGACATCAATATGGTAGTGATCTTATTAATATCATAAGGGTGATATCAAAATGGGTTGGCGTGCGAATAACCAATTTTAGACTTAAAAGGCAACTAGATTAGAATTATTTATTTACGATTGAAAAGTACACTGTGGTAGAGCTGTAACAATTGTTACGTCATTAGAATTAATTGTTTCAGACATTTTTACAAGTAAAAATACCAAATGTTGGCTATTTTCAGCTTTTCAAATGAAGAAGGATGACTTCCTTTGTCATATATGATGATTATTTGAATATCTTTGAGTTTTGGACTGTTGGTCGTATAAAACAAGCAATTTGGTTACTTGGGAAATTATAATAGCCATCTATGTTCTGACATTTTATAGGTCATACTGTTAACCGAAAAAATAATCATCAGATTAAGCATTAATGGAAAGTGATTCATTTTCAGCCATACATTATGATATGCCATTTAAAAGACATACAACATATCAATATTCAAATTCATAAACATTCAATGACAGAAATCTTATACAAAATATAAAAAACATTTTGCAGGTTGGAAATTGTTTTTAATGCCATTCAGCTTTCAAACATGTTTCTTCCCAATGTTGCTATTTTTAGGAAAAATCATTAAGCAATTTATGTTTGAGTAGCAGACACTAAAAATATCAGGTCAGAGATTTTTCATCATAACCTGCTTATATCTCTCTATATAACTCTTCACTTATCTGTATTTTAAAAACTATGCTGAAATATTAGCATGTGAAAAACTACAACCTGTGTTTTTTAGAAATATTGTATTGATAGTGGTCCAAAATTATGTGGACATGCATAGGTTTTAGTCACATTAAAATTTTCTTGGAGGACACTCGGCACCCCTCACCCCACCACCACAGCGCCTAAGCCCTCCAGAAAACTAGAGAAAACAAACCTAACCTGTGGTAACAGTCATCTGAGAGTTTTTGTTGAGCTACTCCTGGTACTTGTTGGCTTTATCTTGACCTTTGAACTGTCTCTTATTTTAGATTGCTCGCCTCAGAACCTATCCTTTTTTTTATTCTACAACTTCACATTTCTCACCATATCTGATGAAATTACTCAATGCAGATATTCAGTATTCCTTATACACATACGACATGTAGTGTTTGTGTAATCTCACTTAGTTTCATTTTGTGAATATACATTCTGCAGGCAGCAGATGAAGCCCTCATCCAAGGTTCCATTGAGGAGACCACAGTTGGAATATACATCGTCAAACGAAGAGATGCCAGTGATAAACCAGACGACATCGGGATTGTCCTCGAGGGCCGAGGGCAGATTGTGTTGCAGGAGTTGGATAATGTTGCATTAGCTGCTGCCATGTTGTTTGGCCTAATGTATGCTTTGAACCTAAACTACCCTCCTGAACTCAAGTACACTTTCAAAGTGCTTCAGAAGGTGGTCATGAAGCTGGAAGGCAACACACTCTCCAAGAAAGCCCAAGTCCTTAAAAACAGACTTTATCAGTGAACTGTCGTGTTTTGGAGTGAATCACTGAATAGAGGGTAGCTTGATGCTCCTGACTCTGGTGAAATTCCTCTTCCCTCTGTTTCATCAGTGATGTTCAGCATTTGTTCAAAAGGCTATCCAACTTCATTCCTTGTCAGACTGTATGCATTTGTTCACCTCTACCTCTTCTACTTTGACTTTTTGGGGGGCGGGGTTTGTGAATATGTTTAACCCTTGCATCCAAGTGCCTTCTTAGATATAGTTTTTTTTTTTTTTTTTTATGGAAATGAAACTGATTTTCTGCCCTTGTAAGGTTTAGGGTGTGATTTTCTTTATTGCGAATACATAAGACTGGAAGCAAACCATTATTATTTACAGAGCATTTGCACAGATTATGGAGCATTAACACATTTTCAACACTGCACTTTATTTTATCTTTTGATTTTTTCCAACAACTAAACATGTTCTTTTCAGATAATATCTGTAGTTCATCTATGTCATACTTATTTTAAGAGACATTTATAAAAGCATTTGCTCTCCAGTGATATGATAGGAAGTGCATAAGAACTATTTGCACTACATGACTCTTGATTTAACCTGTTGATTTCATTTTTTTGTCATTAAAAACAGATGTTTTAAGGACCTGGAGTGTTACATTATGTTCCAGCAGTTATGGATGTTTATTATGCACTGTCTTGATAACATATCTTAAAGTGTATCTTTATGTGGTAATCTTAATGTTTAGTTTAAAAAGGAAAAAAAAGTCTGGTAATTTTATATTAACATTAAAGCGGTACAACTGATGATAATTTAATATTAACATTAAAGAAAAGCATTAATGTAATATAAAAAAAATCATGTTACTTTAGCATATGACAATTGAACAGACTTAACATTAAATAAATGCTTTAAATTAATATAAAAAAGTCATGTTGGTTTAACATAAAAAAGTCATGTTGGTTTAACATAAAAAAGTCATGTTGGTTTAACATGAAAAAATCATGTTACTTTAGCATAAGACAATTGAACAGACTTAACATTAAATAAATGCTATAAATAAATATAAAAAAGTCATGTTGGTTTAACAAATAATAATGTAATATGTAGCACATGAATATATCATTTTGAGTAAACATAACTTTAATATGTGGAACCGATGTACATATTTTTTTCATGTAAATCCAACGGACTTTTTTTTTCAGTGTATATTAACAACATCAACATATAAGTTGCACACTGAATAGCAGAAGGCAGAAAATAAATCATAGTTAGGGTACTTTGCAATAACTGGCTGATATAAATGTTTTGAATATGAACAGCCAACTCAGCATTTGTGCATCATCCATATTTAAAAAAAAAGCAGTGCATGGTTTAGAATAAAAAAGCAAATACAATAGAAAACAAAGGCTGAGTGTTAATGCATGACCAAAGGTGTCATGGTGGAGTGAAAGTGGGACTAAGTACACAGGGCCTAAAGGAGAAAAGGGGCCCTTTAAAAAAGCATGAAATGATTTTTTTTTTCTAAGTGAAAAGTGTCATAACTAAACTGAAATTGGATATATAAATCAGTTGAGAGATTGCACTTAAAAAAATGTGGAAGCTCTCTGAGGTCCCTCTCACCCCCTTACAAAAAGTGCAGAATCATTTAATCTGCCTCTGCTCAGAGCATCTGATAAAGTTATGTCTTTCTCTAAGAAAGGGAAGTCAGGGTACTGAAAAAGAAATGAAAAAAGCAAACTGAGGGACAACAACTATAACCTTATTCCTTCTGAGAAAAGGTGAGCACAATGAACACACTTCCAACCAGAAATCTTGCTTGGAACATATTTGTATCGTATCACGCAAATGAATCAGCATCATAAATTAATCGGCATAATCAGTGTATTGCTTCATTTGGAAGCAGTCAACGCTCTAATTTCTTAGAGCGTATACACTACTGTACAAAAGTTTGGGGTCAATTAGAAATGTCCTTATTTTTTAAAGAAAAGCACTGTTTTTTCAATGAAGATAACTTTAAACTAATCAGAAATACACTTTATACATTGCTAATATGGTAAATTACTATTCTAGCTGCAAATGTCTGTTTTTTGTGCAATATCTATATGTGTATAGAAGCCCATTTCCATCAACTATCACTCCAGTTTTCTAATGGTACAATGTGTTTGCTCATTGCATCAGAAGGCTAATGGATCATTAACAAAAACCTTTGTGCAATCATGTTAGCACAGCTGAAAACAGTTTAGCTGGTTAGAGAAGTACTCAACTCAACTTTATTCATAAAGCGCTTTAAAACAACCACGGCTCAACCAAAGTGCTATACATATACACTACCTTTCAAAAGTTTGGGATCATGTTAGCACAGCTAAAAACAGTTTAGCTGGTTAGAAAAGCTATAAAACTGACCTACCAAAGTTTGAAGAAAACAATTTCAAATACAAATCATTATTTCTAACCTTGTCAATGTCTTGACAATATTTTCTATTAATTTTACAACTCATGCTGGTAAATAAAACTGTGACTTTTCATGAAAAACACAAAATTGTCTGGGTGACCCCAATATTTTGTATTGTAGTGTATTTTTGCCTAACATAAATTAACCAGCATCATAGTGTCACAGTTGTTTAGCTGCTACTAACGCTATCAGTGCCTGTGTGCCTTGGGTCACCGCTAGCCTGCTGGATAACCTGCAAAAACACTCCTAAACTAAACAGCCTCTATGTTTGAGCTCAGCTATTTGCATTACCATGTCAATAGTGAGTGTGCAGCCTTACTTGTGTCCACTGCTTTGGATTGCCCTCTCCGCAAGGAGGTGGAGAGTGTCAATCGTTGGAAATAGTGATACATCTTATGCTAATCGTCACTGGATCTCAGCCAAGCAAATAATCCACATCACAAGATTCGATCCTTCTTCTCGTCAACCAGGCTTCTAGGCTCAGGTCGGATTGTTTTTGTGCTTAGGAAGTGGAACAAACCTGGAAGTACTGGAGCGGCAGCCATGATAAGAGCTGTCTGAATTACCCAAACACTAAGGAAAGGAGATCCAATGCACCTTTAGCATAGGTTAGCATGGACCATCCGTTCACATTCCTTCAGGATTAGGAGAAGGCAAAGGTTAGGAATAGGAGTTAAGTCATCTCAAGAACATCTTTTGATATGTTGTCTTTATGGCAAAGCTTAACATCATAAAAAAATACGGGCCTGAAACCAAGTAGAGGGGGGTGGAGGAGTCAGAAAAGGGAGAGGAGATCAGACGAAAGGAGTTTGTTCGTGTAAGTAGAGAAAATCTGAGTGTAAGGAGTCAGACAGAGCTAAACACTGTGAAAAAGGGACAAAAGAAGTGAAAACACATTGCGGAATTTGTCATTTCTCTTTTATTCCCTGCTAGCTAGATTCACACACACCACGCTCACATTCACATTCAAGGTCACACTCTGTTCTTGTATCTGTGATAAACAGAAATTCAAAAATGTAAATGGAATGGAATTTGGTGGAGGACGTAGCTTGATACATTATGTATCCTATCGTGATAAAGTGATTAAGACTTGAGTTAACGATGGTGAGGGGACTATTCAACATTCACAGTGTCACCTTCAAGGCAAGAATGTGTTTGTTTGAAAATAATCCAACACATCCAGGTATGAAAAGGCTGTTGTCTGATTCATCTCTTCTTCTTCTTCTTCTTCTTGAAAATGTGTTTTGTCAGCCTGTTGTTATTCGGAGGGTGTCAAATAGCACTGTTGTGTCACACCCCCCCAGCATCACTTTTCAACACACTGGGTACCCCTTACTGTTTCCACATGCAGGGTACATGTAGTAGTACTCTCACAACGTCTGAAATAGACGCAATTAGAGCGAGAACGTCTGTAGGAGGTGCAAAAAGGAGAATACTGTTTGAAAGCACATGTTTTGACATTTAAAATGGTCATTTTTTGCCACTACCAGTGTTGGGCATATTACTTTGAAAAGTAATTAATTATAGTTACTTGAGTTACTGCAATATAAAAAGTAAGTATTGCATTACTTTTTTTTTTAAAGTTTACAAATGTATTGGGATTTCCTATTGTGCTTGGAGTAAGACGCTGCGAGTGAATTTTTCTTACAAAGTTAGCTGTCTTTGTGGTGGCTATAGCCACAGTAGCCTGTGTTAGCATGAGAAATAAAGTAGTCGCTAAACCGGCAAGCTCATAACCTAACTCTACCTTTTCTCGGCTAAGATGCTGATTTACACTCCTCTGAACAACTTTTAAACTAGGCAGCGGGCCAGTAACACAAAGTAACGCTGTGCTGGTTATGCCAGTGGCATTGTAATGACACAAAAAGTAATTGGTTAGATTACCCGTTACTGAAAAAAGTAATGCTGTTAGTAACTGTTTATTTTAATGCTGTTATTCCCATCACTGACCATTACATCAGGCACTTAACTGATCATTTAATACTTTTGTGCCTAAACCACAGCCTTGTCGCACAAAAGAACAGTATATATAAACGTAGCTATGATACCTATCAGTAAACAGAAATGTAAATGTCAACATTTCCCTCTGGCATTAAACATTGGTATTGGGCACTGAACCAGAGTCTTAACCACGTTAATTTAATCAGAAGTGTACCATCAGGACCCCTTTTAACTGTATATCAGGGGTCACCAATCCTGGTCCAGAAGGGGAGGGTGGGTGCAGGTTTTTGTTCCAACCAAGCAGTAACACACCTGATTCTACTAATGAAGGTCCTTAGCAATGGCTCTAGCGGTTGATTAGTAGAATCAGGTGTGTTACTGCCTGGTTGGAACAAAAACCTGCACCCACACTGGCCCTTCTGGACTAGGATTGGTGACACCTGCTGCATAAAGCCACTACTTGTATTAAGACAACATTACAATTATATTTATTTGACATATTGGGAAGTATTCTTCCTCATTTTCTTGAGCGTTGGATGAGAATTTTGCCAGTGCATTTAGCAAAGAACCTTGATTAGCTTAGCTTAGCACATAAACTGGAAGGGGGGGATACAGCCCTGATCTGTCCAAGAAAAAGAGCATGTAACACTTCGTAAAACTGTACCATGTCAGTTTATGTATGGATTAAATGACAATGTCAATCTGTGAGTGAGCTTTGGAGGTGCTGGAGGGTGTATCATTTAACTTTAGACCTTTCAAGGCTTGGATTTCCAATCTTCATGTTAAGGTGAGTTAACTCACTCCCAGCTCACCATTTTGGGAAGTATGATTGTTCTCTTTCTTTACCAGCTATAAGAAGCTTATCTAAGAAGCTCTGTACCACTTTCAGTTTTGTCTGATCAATATAAAGCCAAGCCGGCAGCTGCTTAGTGGAAACAGGAGGCTACAGATAACATGGACCTGCCTGAAGCTAGCAAAATCTGCCTACCAGCACCTCAAAAGCTCACAAATTAACATGTTTAATCTTGTGTATTAATACATTGATGAAAAGCTGCAGGCTTCACCTCCAACACCTCCAACTCCTAAGTGAGGTAACCAACTGTGCCCTGCTGTTGAGCAGGGAGTGTGCACAGCAGGAAATCGGATCGCAGTTGCTCATGGCATGATGGAAAAAAAAACAGATTACTGACTCCCAAGCAAAAAATAAAAATATTATATGTTAAGTAAAATATTATATTAAATATCAACATTCAATATTTTACACTTAATTACATGTATAGCCCTACGATAGGCTGGCGACTATCTGGGGTGTATCCTTGCCTCTGGCCTGTAATATGCTGGGATTGGCTCCAGCAGACCCCTGCAACCCGAATGAGGAATAAGCTGGTATAGAAAATGAATGAATTGCATGTATACAATTTGTTTTAAAGGACTAAATACATTTAAATAAGCAATGGAACTTCAGAACTGATTTTTAATATGTTTATACAAAAATTATGAAACTCCTTTTTTATAAAACTGATCGATAATTGTTTAGTATTTCTACCAGAGTAACCTTTGTGTAACTGAGAGTTTGTTGCCTCAGGAATCTGGGACATAAAGTATTTGGTTAGTTACCATTGGTGTGGTCAGATCAACCACGACAGAAATCTTTAAGATTACAAATAGAAAAAAAAAAAACATGATTCCCTTAATGGAAATATTGAAAATATATTTCATTTATATTCTTTTGACTACCCATCATATGTTGGGAGCTGTTTTTAGAGGATTTTTTTTCTATCTGAGGACCTTTACAGCACTTGTTGAATGTGGAATCTCTCAAATAACTTGACATGTGACATTTCCCCTATCTTATTATACATCAGTATTCAGCAAACCTTGTATGGTTGTATTCAACAGTATACATCTTTTGATTTGGATCACCGCATATCACTAACTTCATGATGGAAATTTTACATGTCTACTCATACAGAGATGCCTGCGCTGTAATTTACCTTTAGAAATGTGCCATCTTTACAGCCAGGGACAGACCTTGGCCTTGATTCACTTTTCCTCTCCTTTCTCCTTGTCCTCCTCAATCTTCAAGACCCAGCCTTTTAATCCAGCATGCCTCCATGGTCACATTCACTCATGAGTGTCCTGGAAATCCACCCTATCTCCTCTTCAAATCCATGCAAATTACAACATCTAAGAGCAGCGGAGCTTTCTCTGAGACAGAATTATGCACATGTGGGGATTGAACATAGGGTGGGAGGTTTGGGAGGGGTGCATGAGTTGGTTCAGTTTGGCTCCGTTTGGCAATATGAAAGAAAGCTAGAGAAAGTAAAAGGGGGGAAAAAGTCTATCCCAAAGGCATTTTGGGAAGATAAAACATTGTGTCTGTGTTGCAGAGGGTTGGTGGTACAATGGGCCTGGGGGGTTGTTTGACAGTTAAATCTGGGTGCAGGGAGGATGAAGGATGAGTGTGGCATGACTAGAGCGGATTGACATTACAGTATACAGGCATATTGTATGAATGCAAGCACATGCACTGACACACACACTGTAGGTTTGAAATGATGCTGACGTCAGATCTGGTTTTAAAGTCAATCGCTCTCAAAAGTAATACCCATATATTTATTATATTTTAAGAGTTTATATTGTGATTGCTGGTAGGTTTGGTTCTGAAGTGTCAATGCGATTATCTGACATTAGAGATGTCTGAAGCTCCTGAAACCCTTCACAGTTACGCTTTCCTAAATCAGTAGCATGACTAAGTGAGGCAGTGTCATATTCTATAAATGAACATTAAATAATAATATTACATATTATTTGTAAGTGTTTTTACAGGGCTCAAAGGTACTTTACAAGAAAAAAAGCATAATAGATGAAATTGCACTTAAAAAGGCATGCTATTAAAATGTGCAGAAGCACACAGTTATAACAGTGATTATAACTTTGAAAACACTTTGAAAAGTTGGGTTTCATTTTTTTTTGTTTTTCTTTTAGTGGAGTTATCCTGAGCTTCTTGATGGATTGGTGGTGATCAACTACCAGTGTGTGGTGGTTGGTCATGGTGCTGGCAGCCAGGAGATTGGCATTACCTGACCTGAGGTGGGAGTATTGTGATAGAGGAGGTTGTTGAGGGCTTTGTAGGTGATGATAAAGATCTTGAAGTTTAATCTATATTTTATGGGGAGCCAGTAAAGATGTTGTAAGATTAGTGTGATGTGTTCTCTCGAGGGGTTGTGGGTCAGTAACTGGGCAGCTGAATTCTGAACATACTGTAGTGTGTGGAGTGGAGGTGAAGGGAGGCCATATAAGATGCTGTTGTAGTAATCCAATGTGTGAATGAGAATTTCAGCAGATGAGATAGAGGGTTTTCTATAGAAATTCAGTTTGAGATGGTAGAGACAGGAGTGATGAATTTGGTAGTAATTTAAAGTTTTGCGTCATCGACATAGAAGTTAAATTGTAGACCAAGATGGCGTATGATGTGACCAAGGGACATAAAGAAGACAAGTACATAAAGAATGAACAGGACCAAGTATTGAACCTTGAGGGACATTGGGTGACTGGGGAAATGTTGGATTTGTGGTTATTGATGGTGGACCATGGGGACCAGCCACTATCAAACCCCTCAAGAGTGTCTCTTAAAACATGTCAGTCTCTGCAATTTCAAAATGGTCATATGATTTTTAATACAATATACATTAAAATATCAGGGGGCTCCTTGCCCAGCTGTTTTTGTAATATTATAAGTTGTGCAGTATACAAAACAATTCTAAGAATGTATCCATACCTGCCCTCAGAGTCTAATTCTGTTACAAAGTAATGTGGATTTAGACATATAGCTAAAGGTATAGCTAGCCAAAAATGGCAATTATAGGACACAACCACATAATACGACTCTATGGACCACAGTTATTTTTACATTTCAGACATAATGGAAAGCACATTTACATTGAGTAGCTGGGGTTACATCTAGTGTGTCTTGATTTATTTATGATATAATATAGCTTTGAGTATAGACAAACACACATCCCATGCATACCAATACCCCTTACAGACCACACACACCTTCAGTCTTATAGACACCCACATGCGCACACACACACACACACACACACACACGGACAGACAAATACATGGCCACACACACCCCTGCCTGCAACACTCTTATCTGCAGAGTGCCAGATAGGTGCTGTGTGTCCTCTGAACATCCCGATCTCATCTCGTGGGAAAGTGATTGACAGCTCTGACAGCTGAGCCCATCCACTCTGCAGATATCTGCACAACGTGCGCGCGCACACACACACATGCCCACACAACAGCCTAAAGGGAAACAAGAGGTTGAAGGAGAGAGAAAGAAAAGGAGGTATTTCGCAGATTGATGAGAAGATACTGGTGGAAGAGCGATTGATTGATAAATGCAGACACAAACATACAAGTTGGCATGTAAACATAAAAAATAAACTTAGGATTGAGGAGAGGGGCGAGGTGTAGAGGAGGGAGAGGTCCCTAGCATAGACACATGAAAGTATAATTATTCCCTTGACACATGCAGCAATAGGACCACAGCTATGCACGTGCATATTTAAACACACGCTCCCTCTAATTTACACTTTGAAGAGTGATGAAGCGCAATTATTTGGACACGCACTGTAGAAACTAGAAGATGCAGGGTTGAGTGCCTTTGGGAATGCTGGAGGTACACCGAGCCAGGTGGTGATGTTTCGTCACACACTAACAGACACACACACACAGGGTACTCATCAGTGGTCTACCGTAGTGGCAGATAGTCTGCACATAGCCAGTTAGTAATCAAGCAGCATGGCCTTGTTTTCCCTGACTGCTCAAGCTTGTCAGAAACACTCAGGTTAACATGCATCACTCACTTCCCTGACATCCATCTATGCGTGTGTGTGTCTGTGTATGTGTGTGTGTGGTCAATAAGTATATGTGTGTATGACCTAACTCCATCTACGCCTCAGGAGTGACAGCCAGCTCATCATTAACCTCTCTGCTAGACTCAATGACATGTCTGTTTCCTGCGGCGGGCATTTCCTCCCTGCCCGCGCACCACGGCCTTTAAATAAACTGGGATGAGGACAAGTGATAAGGTGCAGGACATAGAGGACAGGTCACTAACTTCATGTGGAGGTGCAAATTAGCCCTCAAATTTGTAACAACACCGTGTCAATGAATAAAACAGCCTCAAAGAGGAAGAAAAGGCTATTGAGATTAGGACCTTGTGAAATTGATGTATCAATTGATGTGCTGCTCAAAGCCAAAGAAAGATATTGTGACTTGACAAAAAAAAAAGCAATGAGTTGAACTCAGGGCCGACTCTGAGAGAGGATTCTTAGGCTATAAGACCATCGACTTGTCGCTGGATGAAGTGTGGAGGCTGTGATAAGACTTGAACACAGCAGGAGGGCCTAATCCAAACCACCTAACTCCTCAGATGCTGAGCTGCACAACACCATGGGGATGATTAAGCAAGATCCCCCTAAGATAAATGTTTTCGTAAGAGATTACTTCCTGCTGGTGCATAGCAGAGAAGTTCGCTAGCGGGCTTAGAGAACTCCTAAAATATATCATCAGTGGATGAGATCAGGCATCCACATGTGCAGGAATTTCTCATAATCTCAATGTTTGCGGATAGTCTATATATGGTAAGAGACATGGAGGAGTATACTTAAATACAATTCATATCTCTCCAATATTCAACAACAAATTTGAGCTCAAATCTTTTGCGTATCCAATCCAACCTAAAAAAGAGAAGTCTTTTGTTGTCTTTTAGTTTAGAATCTGTTTTTTTTTTTTTTTTTATTTGATTCGGCCGTATCGCATTTTGAACATCCTTTCAAGTTTCGAGTGGAAATTGGATTTTACCTGAACTTTTAACTTCAATCAGTGACTCCTCCTGAATGGATTCACGGTGAATCTCCTGCTCTGCGAGACACTGGGGGACTGATGCTTGCTTGTCTGAGTTTGTTGGGCCTGTCCCTAACTGATAAACCCAACCAGTACATCTCCTTCTCCGCGTGACATCGCAGGATTGCTACCGGCTCGTTTTCGAGTTTGCTGTGCCTGTTTTTTTCCTGATAAAGTATTTAATCTCCGATGACCAGTTTTCCTGTTTACATCATGACATCTCTCGACCTCAAGGCTGGCATTGAGACACGCCCCCCTCCACAAATTTGTGGAGGGAGAAGAGATAATCCTTGGTTTACAACTAAGCCATCAGACGTATTTTATGAACGCAACTCAGCATGGACCAGGGCACATAAGTCAAGAGAACATGCTGACTGGCTTCTTTTCTGACAATTCCACTTGTCAATGAATACAGAAAGCCTCAAACATCTAAAGATATTCTTTTGAACTAGTAAATCATTTTCTGATAGCTGTAGCTCAATTAATTTTCAGTTTACTCGATGATGGTCTCAGGGTAAATGACAAGAGAGAAATGTTAAAATATTTAAATAATCATTTTAACACTGAGAATTCCCCCAGAGAATCTCCAATTAATGTCGGAGAATGACTTCAGGTCTTTTATCCCTTTTACCACAACACTGGGGGGAGAGTTCTGGTCCAGATAACTTGGAGCCACTCTTTTTTAAACTGGTGTCATAATTTATGAAGATGAACTACTCTTCCACAACCTACTTTTCAACAAATAAAATCCCCAAGAATTGGAAAACTTATTGCCCTCTTGAAACAAAGTCACCCAACTTTCTTCAATAATAATAGACCAAACTCTAAATTCTTGACTAAGGTGCTTGAATCCCTGGTAAGTGAACAACTAAAAGAATACCTGGCAACCAGCTCCTGCATAAAACATAGTACTATTACTACTGCAATGAAGGTCATAAATGATAAAACCAAAGCCCTCAACTGCACTAATGCCTTTCCCCTTGTGTACACCTCTCTAAGGGCGGTGATACTGTTGATTGACTGTTGATGAATAAATAACTGCAGAAGAATATGTTCTTGTTGTTTTTCCTATAGTTGTATGATAAAACTGTTAAGAATGATGTACGTGCACTGTGTGATGCTAGAAGGATGTTTTTATATGTATCTCCTGAAAGTGTAAAATGTCTCTGTGCTCATAAGGCGTTTGCAGTGGTAAATCGAGCACCTAAAGGAAGTACTGTGTTTTTCGTATGTGATCTTACTGCACAATCTACTAACAGTTCTTACTATGTACTTGAATTATCAAGTCTCATAATCAATAAAGTAATAACAATGTATTTCATATTGTACTTTCTTCCTCCAGTGCATATAAACTGAGACTGGACTTTACAGTTAGGTACTAGGTCTGAAATAATTAAACTTTTAAAATTAAAGATTTGCATATATATATATATATATATATATATATATATATATATATATATATATATATATATATATATATATATATATATATATATATATATATATATATATGTGTGTATGTGTGTGTGTGTGTGTGTGTGTGTGTGTTGAACTTGTTAATTAGGGTGAAGAAGGAGATTGTAACATGGTAATTCCACGTTTTGTTTTCTTGTACCAAAAACAAATCAGACACATAATACACACAAGATTTTTTTTCTATATCTTAATACATGTCTGGGGGGGATCTTTAATTGGGTGTCTTCTTTCTGCATTCTGTCAATGCAGTTGTGTGGAATGCACACTATCTCACAGACTGAACCCAGGCTGTTCATTTAGATGGTGCTACCTGGGATGTATTCCAATGGGTCCCACAGGGTTTAGTTCTGGGTTCACTATTATTATTGCCTTGGACAAAATAGTCCAACTAAGCTTTACAATTCAATGTTGTGGTTGAGTACCTATTTTATACAGTAACCACATTTTTTTTAAGTGCATACTCAGTATGTTGCAAAAAACTGAGGCTTTTACTAGGATTTTGCTGGATAGTGCATATCCGTATGGAGCTCTTAGATTCAGATTCAGGTTTTCCTTGTAAAATAGATCTTTCACAATGGGACAAACCTGGTTAATTAAAGGTAAAATAAAAAAAAAGTACTATGAGACGCTTCCATATCCGCTGATGTGTAGCCTAAGCCCATTACATTTCCTCACAGATTCTGTCTTGTGTACTGCTGTTGCGGTTGCTGCATCGACATCACAGCGGCCTGAGATAACACAGTACAATGTCAAGATTATGTTGTCAAGTGTAATTTTACAGCGCCTGCCTGCTGTGCTGACCAAGTGCAGCTGCTAATCTGGACCGCTTGCATGTGAACGCACATGTGGGTCTATGCTACCTTTTACTGTTATAGCAAGCTGTACTTCTTTTTATTATTTTTTTTTGTAGTTTTCAGTAGAAACTAAGAAAAAAAAAAACATGTGTGCATGAGACTTAATTGTTTTCTTTTCTTTTAATAGAGGGACCAGTCACAAGGTGTGACGCCTGAATATAGTAGCCAGGAACTGTTTATTATATTTCAAAAGGTATAGAAAACAAAAAAGGAAAGAGCATAGGGAAGAAAGACACAACATACAGAACCAATCACACCTAAAAATTATGGTATCAGTCAATGGTCATAATTAGACAATAAGGAAAATGACAGAGGGACATTTCTCCCAGCTACAAGTCATTTGTCGGCACAAAGTCCTTTTTCCATATGCGTGAAATTTTTTTTCACAATCACCATCCTGAATTGAATAGCCTTCTACTCATATTTGTTGATAGATAGAAAGTATATGTGTAGCTCCCAGACCTGCTATAAGTGGGTTTCTAAAGGCCTCCGAAAAACAATGAAAAATGACTTTCCAATATGAGTGAAGTTTACTACATGACTGGAAGGAATGTTCAAGATTACTTATCATGGATTTGCATCGATTACACATGGGTGAAACAGCAGGGTAAAATCTATGTAGTTTCTCCTGTGAATAGTGAAGTGTAATATTTTAAATTGTATAAGGTTGATTCTCATGTTAACTGAACATTTATGTACATTACATGGGCATTCCTCCCAATTCTTATCACTCAAATCCATATTCAACTCATCTGCCCATGCCTTTTTAAATTTCACTGTACTTCGCAGAGCTCTCTCATGAAGGAGTCGATAAAAAGGGACTCCGCCCCATGCATGGCCAGGTCAGATTTATTCATTGCCTTGAGAATATCATGTTTGTTCAGAACTTCAAAGTTTGGTATATTTTCCTTGACAAAATATCTTATCTGTAAACATCTGAAAAAGCTTGAGGCAAAAATATTATAAGTTGTTTGTAGTTGTGTAAATGTGGAAAAAATCCCTTCAATAAACAAATCACTTACATTACTAATACCCTTGTGTTTCCAACCAGAGAAAACTATTTCATTCAGGCCAGGTATAAAAGCATGATTTTCACAAATTGGAGTGTCAATTTATATATTTGGGCCCTTAATATGCATTTTTATCCGTTCCCATATGCATATTGTGGCAATATTTTACAGAGCTGTTACTGTAATATGGCTGCTGAGTAGTGCTAGCAAGGAGGTATTTTTACAAAGTGATCATTCTATACATAGCCACGCAGGACAACAATATGATGAAGGGGGGCTGCCTCTTCTCCCCCAAGCAAGTATTGACAAATGAGTCCCTGAGTAATACATTTTGAAATTCTGTAGAGAAAGACCTCCAGCCTTAGGCTTACATACATGTTTTTTTGAAAGTCAAAGCTTCAGATAAAAGGTATGGTAATTGAATCTAATTGTTTATAGTAAGACTGGGGAATGAAACTGGGGAATAGACTGAAAGAGATGCAAGAAACATGGCAACACAATCATCTTAATTGCTTCAATCTTTCTACTAGAGAAAAATATATATCCTGCTTAAGTTGCTCAATCCTGTGGCCAATTCTCCCTCAAGAGGTCCACCAAGATATAAAAACAACCCTTTTAAAGGGAGCAGACTGTGTGTATTTTTTATCAACTTCCTAAGAAATTGGCATAATTTCACTTTTCTCCCAGTTCAGAGAAAATCCAAAGTTACTAATTAATGTTACAAGATGAGGTATTATTTTTGAGGATGAGAAATGAACAAAAGCATATCATCCACATACAGTGAATTATGATGTTCCTGTCCATTCATTCATGTCAATAGGAGATATTAAATGGCTTTTTTCTGATACTGGTAGCTCGTGGTTCATTAAACACAGAATTTTTCAATGTAAACGGCATATAGAACCACTCCTCTCCTCACTCCTCAAATGCGTGCTACGCGTTTAGCGGGATTACTACATGACTGTCTATGTTTCAACAGTCAAAAGTCAGTCCATTTCCCGGACCGGACTAATGACTGTGCCCCAATCCTGCACCTTGCGAATCTTTTGGCTTCAGCCAGGATGTCAAACAGCCAGTGTTGTTGTTTGCAGTAACCACTAACCTCACTAGGTGCCTAAAACCAGACTATTCTGTTAGCTCTGCACTTCTCCTTGATGGGCTGAAAGGCCATTAGTTTCATCATGGTTAAGCCTCAATATCAGTTTCTTTACCTGTCCATCTTTAGCTTGCGCTATAACCCGATGGGCATGGTCCACATCCATCAATTAATTCATCAGTCAGTCAGTCATTTTCTATACCTGCTTATTCCTCATTAGGGTCACAGGGGTCTGCTGGAGCCAATCCCAGCGCGCTACGGCGAGAGGCAGGGATACACCCCAGATGGTTGCCAGCCAATCGTGGGGCACACACACCATTCACTCACACACTCACACCTACGGGCAATTTAGAGTTGCCAATTAACCTGAGCATGTTTTTGGGAGGAAGCTGGAGTACCTGGTGAAAACCCACGCAGACACGGGGAGAACATGCAAACTCCACACAGAAAGGTCCCAGACCCAGGACCAAGGAGGTCTTGAACCTGCGACCTTCTTGCTGTGAGGCAACAGCGCTAACCCCTGTGCCACTGTGTCGCCCTCAATTAATTCGTATTTGAATTAATTTTGGAAAGGGACACTTTCAGCTCATCCAACCTTTCATCCACTGCGCTTTTCATTTTATATATTGCTCCTAAAACATCTTTGTTTGTAGTTGGGTATCTTGCGCTAGCAATAACAATGCTAGCTGCCTCTGCCTCATCAGTGGCCTCTGTCTCAGCATATTTTTTTTAACTAAATCTTTAAAAGGCTTTTTTTCCAAGTCTGAGCCTTTGCCTTTTCCTCACATTTTGACTACTACGATTTTTTTTGTGCTCCCCATATAACCGCAATAAATGCTTTTACATTCCAAAAAAGGAAAACCTAATATAAGGGATGATGAGCCACAAATGAGCCACAAATCTAAAGATGTACTTGTTGTTTATGTATGTATTAAATAAAGGCAGTGGCGGACTGACCAGAAATCACTACGGTCACTGTGTGCTGGTTGAGCAGCAGCTCATTCAAAAAGAAGAGAGAGAGCCCTCTTTGATCATGCACCAGGCCACATAATGAAAGATATGGCACTCAACCAACTGCTACCCACCACAAAAGAAGAAGATAATCTCTGTGTGTATATGTGTGCACCACACACCGCTTGTGCATAATTGTGCGCAAACCTTCCGGTGACAGGAGAGGCAAAAGGAGAGGAGCGATAAGAAAGGCAGACTGATAACATGATAAAATGCGAGTTTGAGGTGAGCGCCAACATATTGTTACTCAGACAACACTCAACAACACATATTGCTGCAGCATATTGCGTGTTGCATTTTGTGGTTTGTGTTATGAGCAAGTAAACATCATGTCACTATGCTCTTTACGGGTACCAGTGGTGTCCATGTCTGCTACATTGAAATAAGCTTTGTATAACCTACACTTTTGTTTACTCAGCCTGAAATACGTTTTCAAATAATCATAATCATCATCAACTGCAGCAAAACTCTCAGCCCTTCACTCTCATACATACACACTTGCACCAGCACACACCAATTACCTTTTAGACTGATTTTTCCCTTAAGGCTATAGGCAAATCACCTCAGTTGTAGACATTGTGCTGGGAAAATGAACTAGTGACTCTCTGGTGGCACCAAGAAGAAGAACACCTGTTTTTACTTGTATCAGTATTTATTACTTTTTCACTGTTGATTATCCAATGGTGATTTTGGTTGAAAAGAAATAATATGATACTATGATACTATTGAATCCACTTAATTAAATAATTAGGGTTGTTAAACCCAGAGATCCTGAACAAAGCAACTGCAAGCGATTATACCAAATGCATCTTTTATGGTCAACAATTGTGTTGTTTGGTTGCTTTTCTTTATTTTCCTGTTTTTCCTAAATACATGGCACTGTTGCCTGAGTCATCCTTAAACATTGGCATCAACCGTAATCATCCCCAGGTCTGATATCTACAGAATAATATTCCACTACTGTCATACCTCAGGAAATTAGGGTAATGGTATGTTACATAGTCATTTTCCAAAAACCAATGTTAAACTCCCCCACACTTTACACCAGAAATAAACATGTTCACAGCCTACGAAAAACAGTTTGTTCTCTATAGATAGAGGAGGAGAGGGGAATTTTCTTTATTTTATCTCACCTATTTACAGTTTTTAAAGGGACTATCTACAACATTTGTGAAGAAATATACAGGTAATTTAAATTGTTTCTACTGCAATGTTTTTTTTGTCAAATCTAAAATTTGACCCTCTGTTTCTTGGTTGACTATAACAGCCTGTGAAATGATTTTCTTTTGGTTCGGGTTATGCATGTTCTCATGTGTCTAACCAGCGGAGTATAGGCAAATGTTAAAGGCGCTGTCTATCCAGGAAGTGCCAGAAAGGGGGGAAGAAAAAAAATATATAACCTCCATTATTCTTAAAACTAGTTATTATTATACTAGTGTTATTAAGTATTGATTTAACTCTATAGCAAAGCCTATAGTAGTAATAACAATAATGATATGTTACTCCTTCCCCTCTCCTCCTCCTACTAAGTAGTAGTACATGTACACTACTAGAGACTTTACCTGCTATGTTATTTCATTTTTTGATACTTAAACAAGCTCAAAAAAGCCCAAACTGTCTGGTGCCCAGTGGAGGAAAAAAGAAAAGAAGGATAGGTGCAAGAAAGACAGAGGTAATGTTACAATATAGATGTCGTTATATTGTTTTTCTGTTGCAGAATGATGATTGTTAACATCACTAATCATTAGCATTAGCAATCGTTAGCTAATCAATAAATAGCCAGCGCAAACTGTTAGCTTTAACGTCAGTTTATGTTATGGAAGTGCCTAAGATGTTATGGAAAATAGTAACGTAACTACTTTCACCTTACCTTCTTCAGGTAAATATTAAATTTGTTCAGCCCAGCTTGTAATAGTTAATCACAATTCTAATTATTCCATCTCCTTTATATATCATAGTTGTAAGCCTAGCTGGTTGTTGTGTTAGTTCATATTGTGTAAAGTGTGTCTATAGTGTTAAACACGCACACACACACACACACATATGTGAATGATATTGAATATACTGCAGATACAATGTGTGTGTGTGTGTGTGTGTGTGTGTATATATATGGATTACTAATATAATGTACACTATAGACTACATCATGCATATATTTCCTAGATTTTTAATTTATATTATTTAATTTTATTTTCTTCTTGAAATCATGTGTTTATTATTAGACTGGTGTAACAGATGTGCTGCTAAGATTCCTCAATCCTTGTCAGCTCCACCTATTATTAGCAGTATTTTGAATGTGCAATTTCTTTATTTAAATAAAATAATGTCTAAGACAAAGCTATTCAGTTTCTTATGGTTATATGTACACTAGCAATGGAATTTACTGCGATGCAAGGAGGGCGCCACCTAAAAATCGGTTAGTGTCGGGGCTGTGTCTAACCTCTCTGCTGCTGCCTTCAACAACTGACACCAGTATCCACAACAGCAAACACAGGGTTATCTGACTAGAAATACTATGTTGATATTAGCTCTCTGGCTAATGAGATGGCTAACTCGACCACCAAGCATTTAAAAAAAAAAAAAAAAAAAGCTTGAAAATATGCATAATTAAGGAGTCACAGCTTTGAGTGACAGGTGGCTTATCACTAGGAAGCTTCAGCATGTTGTCTGCTAGGCTGAAGTCCGGCTCAACGCCACACTCTTGTCCAAATAGGTTCCCGGGAGTGACTGGAAAAGACACTTAGGGCTGGGGGATTTGGCCTAAAAATTAAATCTCTATTTACAGATTTTCATTTTTTTTTTTACTTAAACTCAGACCAAGGAAATTAACACAATAAAAATCATTTTAAAAAAATCTAAGAAAAATGTCCTTTGTAGGCTATCCCTGAAAAACTAAAATAAAGATAAATGCAATAAATGATGATGAATAATAATGGATAACAATAAAACAAATAATATAATAATTATACTTGTACTATAATATAATTAGAACTTTTACCTATATCCTTTAACTTTCTCAGATTTTTACTGCTGCTTCTGGCATCTTTAGCATGTTACCTCCTGTACTGAAAGCCTTCTCAGAAAGGTCATTTGTGACATGAGCTATTGTACTCTAGGTTATTAATGCCATGTAGCTTCCACCACTGTATCAGTTGGTCTGTATCTGGCTCTGACTCAGATGACAAGTATGTTGACATCCCAGCTTTAATTTTGTCAAGTTCTGACTGGGAGGTAGCTGGCACTTGAGGAAGCTTACAGTATTCAAGTTTTCTTCTTCTTTGTTTCAGGTTAAGCCTTCTCTTTGTGCACGGCGGATTGAGACAATTATTCTGGCAGGGAATTTAGGAATTGGATGTCATTCCAGGCCACCCATGCCATGCATATATTATATATACAGAGTATATATATATATATATATATATATATATATATGTATGTATGTATATATATGTATGTGTATATATATGAGCCGCAAAGATGCAACCTAATAAATAAGAGTAAATAAAAAAGCTTGCTATATTTAATAATGATTTATTATTTGAGCATATATAAACAAAATCATATTTCAAAATCATATCATATCTCTAGGTATATTGGATTGACTGCTGGTGTGCCTGTGTGTGTGTGTGTGGAGGGGGCTGGGGCGGCGCATGCGACTTTAACTATTGCTGCTTTCAAGAGGCAATTGAATTAATCCTCCGTATGAGACAGACAGTGTGTGGTGGTCCATAGTTGGCATCAGCCTAGCTCACTAATTTCACAACACAATCTCTATAAAAGAAATGTGATTGAACAATATAAATAAAAGCTACAGCGTTTTTCACTGACCTTCCCTCCTGATGAACATTTTCTTATTTAACATTTCGCTGCAACAGTGCCAAGAGCTGTGCGTTTTCTATCCCGCGCACTCTCTGCTCCTCCTTTCCTTTTCTTCTGTCCCACTCTTTCTCTTGACGAGAGTGACAGGGCATCAGACAGCGGAGCTACTTGATTGCTGTGTGTAGCCGACAGCTCGCAGAGCAGCGTGATGACATAACCAGATAAGTGGATCTGATTGGACCGCTCGGGCCTCCCGGTAACTCTGACTGTTCAAGTCAGGCCACAATGACCATTGTGCACAGATGTGCCAGACTAGGATTTGCTTTTCTTAGCTAGTGAGTCATTAGCTCTGTAACAGGCCTTTTTTTCTACCATCCTGTCACCTGCTATGTAGGTTGTCTTGAACTTACATCTGTGTTGTGAGTTTATATATCAACTTTTAGGAAAATCCTGAATAGTCTACCTGCAAGTTGGTTAAATTTAGCTAAGCTTATAGAGAAAAAAACTATTTGCTCTATTTTTTTTTTTTTTACAAAAAAAAAGTTTAAATCCCATAGATTTGCGTATCACAGCACTAACTATCCTGCTGCAGCATACAACCTGCTACAATGGAAAGCTCCATATCATGGTGCTCTTCCTTGCTGCTCAGCACGTTATTTACAATTCAAAGCTCCCTGTCCCATTTCTTTCTGCACCAATCATGCAGTGAAAATACTGAAAGTATTGTAATGTTTCTCCAAAACCACACGCTAAAACGTTAACCGGTTTAACTATTAAATTATTCCTCGCACTAACACAGTCTGCTGTGGGCCTTAGCCTTCTTACTCTAAAAATGCGCTCACAGACCCTCAGGAAATCTCTGTACTACCACCTAACAGAACAGAATCTGGGCCTAAACTGATTTATTTGTAAATAAATATAACAGAAATATGTTCAGGATGTTACACTATACAGAAAAAGTATGAAGTAAGAGATTTATCCTAAGTTTGGTTTTACTTGGCCTGTCAACATAATTTCAAAACTCATAAAAAGACAGATATATACTTTCAACACAAATTGTAGCCTTTTTCTTACAATAACTGTATTTTCATGTCTCTCCTTATCTCATTGTATGTCCATGTCCTACCCAATGTATAATTTGTCTATTAATATATAATAACCGTCCAATACTATATATTACAGTCCACACACCCTCATTTGGCCAAACATAAAAAAAATTCTACTAAAGCTTCCACTTTTCTATAAGAATACATACTTCCTACGGACACTGCAGTAATTACAGGAATTATGTAAAGAAAGATGCATGCAAATTTTCACCTAAACTTTTTTAGTTAGTTGAGCCAGTGTATAGAGATCTGAAAGCTACACTGCTCTATAATATTGTTGACTGCAGTGTAAGTCTGACTTGTCGATTTTATTCATTCATTGTTTTCTCCATAGTTTCCTTGTGCTGGTTGTGGCATACGTTTGGTCTTGTAATAGCCCCGTTAGAAACCTGGTTATGCATGTTTAATAATCCTTCACCCCATTTAAAGACAAGAAAAATGTATAAAGTATCATGTTTCCATGGCATTTAGAAATTCATTTACTTCAGGAGCCCACAACAATCGTGTGACTTAAGTAGGCTACAGTACATATAAACATATTCAAGGGAGGAACACAAAGTAATATCTGGGTCATGACCCTCTTCTGCCAGATCTAACATTCATATATTAATTTGCAACAAACACCACAGAAATACAATGGTGCTGATTTAGGTTTTCATGAATATATTGCAGTATCTGGCAAACATGATGATTCTTAGCAGGTCTCCAGAATTTTCACAGTTAATGTATTCAATTAGTTTTCACTACAATATTCAAACTTACAATATAATCTCATACCAACTAATGTATGGTGAATGGTTTGTATGGTTATGTCCATACCCTCAGCCAAGGTTAAGAAAAGATCACTGTCTTGGTTTAGTATAACAAAAGTCAACACTGCCCGGAAAATTGTTTCAACTTGGGCTGTGTGAATCTTTATAAAATTTGAATCACAACCTTTCTCCCTAAGAATTGAGATCATGTGTGAGGTTAGGTCTGTGTTTGTTTGTAGAGAATGAAGAATGTAGTGTAGCTGAATTACAGAATGCAATTTAGATACAATTTGCTGTTTTAATAGGCTACCTAATAGTAGTCATAATAATAACCTTTTACAGAGTAATGCTGATCCATTTAATGAGCATGTTGAACCCTGCTTTGGTGTATTGTAATAGGTCAGGGTCTCTGGCTTCTTCTTGTTGTCAGTGGAGATAGCCACATGCTGGTGCTGGGTGCTCAGGATGGATTTTTCTCAGCTTGCACTGGTACATGGTCAAATTGCTAGTGAGCAGCTCTGCTCCCATTTGCTCCCTGTGATAGTGCCTACCAAGCTGGCATTTTGGAACAGAAGTGAGTGTGTGAGTGGGATGGAGGTGAAAACATTGCTGGTGGTGATATTACTTCAGCTTAACAACAAAGGGCTCCACCATCTTCAGCACTACATTCTCTCCAAGGGATTGCGTGGCCGGACTGCTGGTATCTCTACCCGGGTATGGGATGCCATTCAGCAAATATTTGCTGCAAACATATAAATACCAAATTTATCTGGCCCGTTGGACATGTATTGCATAAAGCTGCGCCTTCCTTCAGGAACAGCTGTCCTTCCACAGTAATATTCAGCCCTGGTTTGTAGCATGCATTGAAGTTT
The DNA here is from genome assembly GCA_030544235.1 of Lepturacanthus savala. Lineage (NCBI taxonomy): Eukaryota > Metazoa > Chordata > Actinopteri > Scombriformes > Trichiuridae > Lepturacanthus > Lepturacanthus savala. The sequence continues at coordinate 16,463,407 of CM060464.1, forward strand.
TGAGTCTCTCCCACACTTTATCCATGAAAAGAAACTTTTCAATGGTCAACCAGCATCACTGGCTCCTCTTCAGCTCTCCTTTTTATCGAACAGCAGGTTGCACGTTGAGGCCACTGGACATTCTCTGCTGTGCTGCAACATCGCCCCATCAAACAGACATAAAATGCTGACTTTTTGTTTGATTTTTGCAAATGATTCGCCTTGCAAATGGTGTTGGGCCAGCTGACTGAGGGGGTGTTTTGCACTTGCTGTCTCCCTGTGTTTCCACCAGACTTAATGGTAGTCTATGATGTGCCGTCTCTCCCAGGCTCTGATGGTTCAGCCTCCGTAGCACAGTCTTTATGAATAAGAAGAGAGAATTACTTTAGACTAAGCCTATATCAAAAATGCCCAGAGGGCTTACATATCGTAACAGTATTATGTCAAGCTATAGGCATATTTGCCGGTAGTAGGTTTATTCATGCTAGCATACCATCTGTGGTCATTTACCTTTCTCCTCTCTTCGTCTGCCACACTTTTCGCTGAGGCTCTGGACCTCTGTCAGATGATCCATCAGATGAAGCACCAACCCAGGACACATCACTCAGTCCTGAGATCTCCCCACCATCAAACTCACTGTCACTCATTTGATTTAGCAATTCTAAAACCTGTTTGGCATACTTGAAATTCTGCCCCTTTCCATTTCAAGTATGATTGACTGATCATACACAAATAACTGTGTTTGGATTTGGATTTAGCCTACTGTTTACATGGTAAAAGATTGTATCGCAAAAACAGTGATGTGGAGCATCTCTGCCGTCACTGTGTCTATTGTTGCTGGGCAACAATAAAAGCATTTTTATATATGGATACAATTTACTTGATGGTGTTTATAGGTAATACTCATATTCTTAATCTGCATTTATCTTGACTCTATTTTTCATGGAGTGCAACACAAGACAATTTTAGGAAAAGTCAAAGATTGGCAGACTTCAACTTTCAATTTTAGTAAAAATAGGTAAACATAGGATAAGAAAGATATATGCTTCTCACTATGGCTGCCTGATTATGTTTGGATCAGGGAACCCAAAATGGAAAGATATATAATTACTGCAGTGTCTATGGGTCCTTCCACAGAAAGACTTTTTTAATTTGTGAGAATTTAAAATTCATTTCTATACACCACCTAATATATTAGAATAGGTTAAAAAAAAAAAGCCATCCGTAATAGATTTGTTAAATTGAGGGTTCTATAAAAAAAAACAATACCGCATCAAGAACAGTAGATAGATTTTAATTAGATTGATCAGGATAGCAGCCTAGTATTTACAGTACAATTGTACAACATTTTTTTATGTATATAGATTTTAATCGCTATCTGTAGCACATTTTCTAAACCCTTATCTTTAATCACTGATACACAGTTCTGGGAAATTCGTCCAAATAAATGAGTCTTATTTATAGGAAAATAAATGAATAAAATACATTTAGAAAGAAGACGTGACCACTGATGCTGCATTCAGACCAAAATCTTTATGTGCGCAATGCGGGCATGATTTTGGTCCGTGATTTTGGCGCCTACCCCACAGTGCAAGTACAGAATATAATTTTTTTTCAATTTTTCTGTGGGGATAGTAAGCAGGATGAGTGTTGTGTCAGTGTCACCGCACATGTGCTACTACTGTCCCATGCCGCACATGCTCTTCAGCACCTCAGTCCTGACCGCAAATGATATTAAATAACATCCACAGACATTTAATGTCTAGCAGACCACTTTTCATTGTTGTAGCAGCAGCTGTGTGCGTCAGTATTATTTTTGCGTTCCGCCATGTTTGGCATGTAAACTGCGTTAAAATGCGATAATATGTTTAACGCGTTATTTATTTGGTAATTAATTAATCACAATTACCGCTTTAATGACCCACCCCTACGTTTTAGCTGTCCTGGTGTCACAAAGTAAGCTGGCTGACTGGAAGTACTGTGACAAATAAAATGTACTATTGGCCATGCCTGTTGATGAAACCATAGAATTTACATATAAATAAACTGACACATTTCATAATATAGGCCAAAAATGAGCTTTCCCTCCTTGAAAGAGCAGCAGCCGTCACTGTCGTGAACCCATTCCATTCATCCAAATTGTTAGACTTTGAAAATGGCCTTGTGAGTATTGAGAGCACAGTAGCATTCTTTTTATTTTTCAATTTTGGGATTCTTCAACAAAATCCAGTTGACAGTATCCAAATTGTCTGCCATTATTTGCAGCCTGTTAGCGTGCTCACTAGCTGGGGTTGCTGTGTGAGGGAGGAGGTGGGGACTCACAGCTGCAGTCGCTGCACACTGGGGAGAGAAGTCAGAAGTCAGTCTCCAAACACCAGTACCAATAACATTGGAAAAATCATGCTAATAAAGTATTTATTTTTTATCAAAGAAAAAGTCACTTAGAGGATTTGTAAAGTTTCCAGATCAACTTGACTTGAAAGTGGTGCTGTTTTTTTTTTTTTTTAAGGTCACTGATTCACTCATTCATCAATCAATCTAAATTAGATGCACCCTCAGACAGATCATTCAATGACCATGCAGAATTTCAGTGTCAAGGCTCTTTCCTTCCTTCTTCTGTCAGAACTACAGACAGGCCTGCACCTCAAGGAGCAGAACACGAATCAACTCTTTATTCAATGGAGTGACATTTAATAGAGCTTACATTTTGTTGTGTTTTTCTTGTCATCTCTTGTTGAATAAATGCTTTTGCGTAACATGTAGTTTATTTGGTGTCGTACAACACTGAATACTGCCAACCTTCTACTTTGTACTGTAAATGACTCAATAAAAAAAAAATCCTTCAAACCTCAGTCTATTCTTCCACAACCTAATGTTGTTCTTAGGGTGCGTCAAGGTAACTCCTCAATGCATGAGATCAGCAAGATGACACAGGTGGCTTGGCAGTCTCTTTTCTCTTGTCAGCAAAAGAAATTAAAAAAAAAAACACACTGAGCCTGTCTCAGTCTGTTTGTCTGAGCCTTGAAACACTCAAAGCCTCCCGAAGGGGGGTGACAAAACGATGCATAGGGACATCGAGTGTAACAGCTCTGAGATAGATATTCCGTAAAAGAAGGATTAGTAAAACATACCGGGAAATCATTGCCCAGAAGCATGTCAAACCAACATATGGATCAGATGATGACCGCAGCATCTCTGACCACATTCAGAACATGTTCATAATCTGTCAAACAGTGACATTGCCTCTTGAATGGCTTTCTCCCTCTGGCCATCTGGAGAGTGACGTAAAACTTCAAGCACAAGAGCTCCGGAAGACAGATACAAGCTCAGCATATCATTTTTCTTACAGCTACATAGGTAATTTGCGTTTGTCAGCAACAGCTGCAAACGCTACAGTTCTAAACTCAGTGATAGCCAAACATCTTATTGGTTTAGAGAAGCCTAAATTTGGATTCGACTAAGACACCTCTGTCAACCTATGCAAGTAAAGTTGGACAAACTCCTTGGTGGTATTTTATTCAGTATATTTATTCTTGCAGAACACTCGCCTAAGATGCTCCATCATTCTATGTGCTACTCTTTCTGCATCTAACCTTCACCAATTTACATGACTGTCTCCAGTTTATTTTGGAACATGAGTGCTCTTGTTTCGGAAATATAGATAGTTGCGACCACATGAATTGTTATTCCTTTATTACTGTTATCCTAAATGACACCATGCACAAGCCAATTGAAGCATAGGGTTCGAAGCATAGAACCAGCTTAAAAGCCAATAAGGGTCGACTATGAAAGTCTGTCCACCTTTGGCTTGATGGACATCAGTGCAACCCAATGGAAATTTCCCCTGATGAGGCCATCTGAATTTGATAGACAATAGCCATGGCTTTTGAATGACATGTTACATGTAGGACGTGTGTTAGTTACAACATGGGCACACTGTTTTTTGCAAATAATACAGAAAAACAGGGTGTGTCTTAAGAGGCTAAAACATTCCACACAATCACACGCTGCACATAGGATATCTTACATTCAACAGGGCACAGAAGGTGCAAAAGTGCAAGGTCATCAGACATAATTTTACTGCACAATCCACAATATTGCATAATATATTCCGCAGTAGTATTAGGTGCACATATTATAAAATAAGAAAATACCATATCAAATATGCAGATTGATATTATGTGTACAGAGTGAGATTGCAAATGGCCTTAGGAAAGAAAGTGTTCATGAGTCTGTTGATTTGAGGTCTGAGTGACCTGTAGTGCCTCCCTGAGGGCAGGAGGTCAAACAGATGGTGGCCAGGATGAAAACGGTCCTTAACAATGTTTTTAGCTCTGGAGACATATGGGTTTGCAATGTCCTAGAGTGAGGGGAAAGGGCAGCTGATAATTTTTTTGTGCTGTGTTAATGACCCTCTATAGTGCCTTTTTATCAGCTGCTGAGCAGCCTGCACACCACACTGTGAGGCTGTTAGCATGCTCGCTATTGTGGAGTGGTAAAAGGCCACCAGCAGCTTCTCACACAGATTGTTTTTTTTTTCTCAGGACTCTCAGCAAGTGCAGATGCTGTTGTGCCTTTTTTTGATAGCAGCTGTGGTGTTTGTAGACCAGGGGCCTCATGCATGCGTCAACACATGCGTTTGCACCAAAAGAGAACGTGGACACACTGTTTTTACACCTATGGAAAGCTAAATGGTTGTGAGATTGTCTGTGTCGTTGTACAAGCTGTATAGCAGTTGTGAAAAGGTAAACCACCCAAACATCCCCATCGCCCAGCCTGATTCAATGTGCAATGTCTACGATATAGTCCATGATGAAACGCATTTATTTTGCTATTAATATCTTTTTCAGTTTGTTTCTCTGAGCTCGTGGCCATCTTTGCCTCAGTTGTATAATGTTATAATTTTGTTATAAGTTTGTGTCGTAATACTTGTCCCATGATTGTGTTATGAGAATCTGAGAGCAGGTGGAGGTGTTGAAATCTTTAGCCAAAATTTTGATTTAGAATGGTTCATTCATTCTCAGTCACTCATATAAAATGCCATGCAATGTTATCTTTTGTTGAATAAATGCTTTTGAGCAACATGCTGTAAATTAAATGTTATACACGAGTGAATAGTGACAACCTCTGCTTTGTAACTGTGAATCCTTCAACCCTCACTGATAAGGTAATCTTGGGTATATTTTTAAGTTAATAAAGTTAAATGAATTATTAATCAGAGTTCCAAATTGATAGTTTATTATAATTTATGAGGCTGAAACAGAGAATCGACTATCATTTCCCTTCTTTAAAGGTGGTGCCCCGAAAAGAAATGAAATCCTATTTTTAATAAATGAAATCCTATTTTTAATAATCAATTAAATAATTCTCACTGATAATTATAAACTCTTTATGATAACTGAATTAAATTTAAATCACCCACAGGAGCAATATATTAATGTTTGCTTGGTTGAGATACTTGCAATACTAAGATTATTTATTTTTCTGGCACATAAATTCTTCCTCACAACTCTAATACAAGGGGCAGCCCCTCTCACTTACACACACACACACACACACACACGTATACACACACACACAGCATGTGACACCATTAATAACAATTATTTCTTTCAAACACACAGGTACCACACAGCGAGTCCCGGTTACCATGGTAACTCAGTCTCACTTCTGCCTGTGATCTATAGCGGCGACGTTATCAGTTCTGTTGTTTACTACAAAAGAAAATGAACGTTTGGCGTGAGAGCATGTGAAAGGTGTAAATTGCTCATGGTCTCATGGTCAATGTGTGAAACTTGTCAGGACCGGAAGGCTACCGGACAACATAGCTTGATTATACATTTTGCAGGTTTTATCAAGTTCACACAATTTTCTGTAGTCGGTTTTGTGTGAAATATTCTCCACTTCTGCAACACAGGCACAAATATAGTAAAAGGAAGGTTTTTAGAAGAAAAGCAAGCGTGACCATAGCTTTATGCTACAGGAATCTTAACAAGTGAGCCGAGAAAGGTAAGCATACCTTCTGTTACTTCCCCACTCCTTTATCTGCAAACACTTTAAGCTACATGAAGGCAGGAAATTACTTTACATGTCTAACATGGCTTTCTTAGATAATTGTTAACAGATACTGTTCAACACAGTTTTTCAGCGTGAGCGAAGGCTGTTTGAAGAAGATACGTCGCCTGCCGGCCTTGTTTTCCATGGTGAGGGATCTGTGAGTGTTTGTGTGTGTGTGTGTGGGGGTGGACAGTGGACAAGCCACAGTAGGTCTCGGTGTGCTTTGTGCAAGTGTGTGTGCACGTCTGTCTGTGTTCCTCTGTCCGTGTGGGCTTTTGTGCGTGTGTGTTTATTTGTGTTTGTCGGTGTGAGCTCTAAATGCCAGATCCTCAGGCTTAATAGGCTCCCATTAAGAAATTATCTCTGGTGCTTTTGTGCCTTTCCACAGAAAATCCTAACTACCAATTAAGTGGTTGTGTGCCTATAGATGGCCCATTTGCTTGGCTGTTGGTAATTATGGGTTTTCTGTGTTTCCCTCTCCTCAAGCCGGCCCTTCTTTTGATTAGGCTTCTCTAGAGTATTACAATCCACAAACTCTGTCACTCTTTCCAAAATTAGCTGTCATTCCAGCCACATGCATTTTTAACCATGCCTCCGGATAAAGAACCAGTTGAGCCACAGCCACAGCCACATAACTGTTGCTCATGTAAATATTCTTGAAAATGTTTCACTTTAGATGCTTTTGCAAATTTGTTTATGCATCCTAATTGAACATTTATGCTTTTAGACATACTCTCTTTTAGTCTTTAACAGTCAATTTGTTTTCCTATCAAAACCAATTTGGCATCATATTAGCAGCGTCATGCGGTGTGTCTCTGTTTATTATAACAGAATTCTAACAGAAGGGATGTTTTTTATGTGATGCTTGAATGGTTAAGAAAGCTTTTTGCACCTTTTAAACCAAGTAATCACCATTTCTACTGGCATTAATGTCTGCAGATCTGTTAAAAAATATGCAGAATGAAGATAAAATTAGTGCTGTAAAATAAAAAAAAAAAATCCTGAAAGGGCAATTTTGCATCTTTTTAGACAAAGACCAGTTGAAATCAGCTGACAGGCATCACTTATTCATCCCGCTTCATGTTGAGAATTCGTTTCTCCCCCTGCGGTTCTTATCGCTGTGCTTTGTCTACCATTGCCTGTCAAGGTCAATAATTGTAATTCAGGCTATTCAAGCTCATCTTCAATGTGGATGCCTTTCATGTGGGGACAAGGAGCTGTTTTGAAGCCTGAAGCCTGCGAAATGGAGGGGGGGAGGTCAATTGATTAGGAAGATACTTTTGCTGATTAGAGCCATCAATCAGTGTCACAATTATCAGTGTCATCAGCTCGTCTGCAACAAAATTTTCTTGCATCCCGGGACAGACCAACGCCCTCTGTGTGTGTGTGTGTGTGTGTATGTGTGTGTGTGTGTGTGTGTGTGTGTGTGTGTGTGTGTGTGTGTGTGTGCAGTCTCCCCACATTATTTCACACATCCCCAATTACTTTACCTGATTGGATATATGCAAATTGGATCAAAATTAAAAGCCACCTGCAAAGAGACCACTCTTGGGACAGTTTTGCAATTGCTCGCACACACAAACACACACACACACACACACACACACACACACACACACACACACACACACACACACACATACAGATACACGCAGTATGATTTCTTTAGCTTTAACCTTCAACTGTTTCAATGGGATGGCACTATAAGCATGTCTGTTGAAGATGTACAGCACAATAAAGGTGTACTGTTTCCTGGATATAAGTCTAACATAATTGAAGCTACAATCAAAGATACACAAATAAAGAAGAACTTACTTTCTATTCTTTGCACCATTCTTTTCGATGTCTATATCATTTTTTCCATTCTTTTCATGATATGCTCTCTCTCCCCATGCTTCTCTCTAATCCTATACTGTATCTATGCATCTGTCCTCTCCTCTCAGTGGTCAGAGCCTCCAGTTGTGCTACAAATGGCCGCTGCCCCACTGTGACCAGCCGGCACTTCCTGTTCTTTCCTCCTATCCTTCTCCATTCCATTCTCTTTCTCTTATCTACTCTCATCTGCCCCGGCGTTCAGTCTGTCTCAATTTCAGAAAAGACATTTCATTTTCTCCTCTCCTCTTTTCTCTTCTATCCTCTTCTCTTCTATGCCTCACCTCTCTTCGCCCCCAGAGAATTGGAAGGGGAAGTATCTCTTCTCTCTCCCGTAGGCAACCCCAGTAAATCTCTCTAAGCTCTGCCTCCCCTGCCATACCTTTAGATTGAAGGCCACCTCCAAAGGTCACTGAGCAGAACTGATCCTCTGTATTTTCTTTATCCCGAAAGGCTGGATGAGACTGGAGAAGAGGGGTGGCCTGGGGCAGGGAGGAAGAGAGGCAGCAGAGGGAGGTATACAGGCAGGACGTCGGTAGGGAGTGAATGTGTGGTTGGGGAAGGGGTGCTGAAAACGGGCAGGGTGGGGGGAGGTTGAAAGAGAATATTAGATTATGAACCTTATACTTAAAAAAAAAACTGATGACCTTAAACTTTTAGCAAGCTATTCATAGTAAATCAGTTGTGTCTGCCTCTGTCTGGTGCCAGGCCTAACAGATAAAGCTTCCACCTCAGCAGCCCCGTCTCTCCTACCAATGAAGCAGTCCTCCTCCCAACCAAAAATGGAGGTGAGCAGTATTGTGTTGAATGACATGTCAGCTAGCAAAATTGCAGGGTGTCCGTGGGAATTTCTCTTTTCATTTATTATGAAAAAAAGGACAAAAAAGGTTAAATTGTTTTCAAAGATAATTATTGAAACACTGCAATTATTTCTTTTTTGCACATAACAATCATAATATGAAACAAAACAGGCTATAGTCTGTGTTGCATGCAGGATGTTAAAATGTTAAAATAATACCTTCCAGTCATATGACTTCCATGCAGAAGCTCACTGCTCACTGCCAGTAAATTTCCTACTACGAGAGAGTTGCAAGCCTGTAAAGATAGAGTCATTTAAAGCTTTCAATGGGTCGATTGGGTTCTGCAGGTGTAATTATAGCAATTGGGCAGGGTTGGCATCGCCTCTAGTGCTGGGGCCGTATGTAATTCTTTCCATGGGAAGAATCCAAATCAAAGGCGGAGCTGGGCAGAGGGGAGGGTTTAGGATATTACCTGAGGTTAGAACTGGCGAGTGAGTAGCACATCAGGAAATAAAAGCAAAAACAATTCCTACAACTAGAAGGACACTCGGAGAACACATATTTGCGCCAGGATTGCTATGGATACAGACAGGAATGTTCCACTGAATGTTTCTCTGGCACTTTGAGGTGAAATTTGTGATACATTCGTAGTTCAGGGCTATCTCAAGCCTTTCCAGGACAGTTTCAAGCCACTTAATTAAATGGCTTTCCTATGGTAATCCAGCCTAATGCCAGTGACACAACTGACCCTCCAACTGTCTCCAGCATCCCAACTGAGAAGGGAAGCACCATAAGGACATAGAGCAGACCCTGACCCCTCCATATCTTTCTGTGTGGGGTTTGCATGTTCTCCTCCTTTGGTTGGGTTTCCATTGGGTGCTGCAGTTTTCACCCAACATCAATGACATGTATTTTAGGGCTACCATTCCTAGACTCCAGCATTCACTTTCTCTGCCGACCATATCTGGAACAAACTCCAAGAGAACTGTAGATCTGCTGCAACTTTCAATTGCTTTAAGTCAGCACTGAAGACTATTGAATACTATGCTTATTGCTGAACTCTTGCATATTATCTTACACGTTATTTTCTTAATTATTTTTTTTCTTAATGTCATTTGTACCTTTTTTTTCATTTATTTTACCTATTCAGGTCCAGTCTAACATATCAAGTGTTTGACTTACCTTATAAGAGGTTTTGAGTGATGGTGCTTGCTCCAATGGTCATAATTTTAGTTGGTTTGTATCCAACTAAAAAAATATTGTAAACTGTGATAACATCAAGCATAACAAAATATTTTGCTAAATGCCAATGATTGTTCAAAGATTATAAAAAGAAATGGTTAGAGTCCAGGCGATTGCAATTTAACAAAAGACCTGGTTAGAATCCAGTGATTGTTATAAAAGTAGAATAATGAGAGGCCAGCTAGTGATTGTTGATTCCCAATTATTTTACTTTCCTAATATCCCCTCTCCATCTTAATAGGATTTTAAATTGTTGTTTTTGAAATGGCCAGTTGTTAGTTTCTTACACTGCACTGGGTCTTTGTTCCTTTTTCAGTTTTCTTTCTCTTTGAATTGACTGCTTTTACTGCTTTTAATTGTGTTGATGCTTTTTAATGTTTTGTGTAAAGCACTTTATATTACCTTGTTGTTAAAATGCGCCATAGAAATACACTTGTCTTGCCTACAACTTTTTTAATTTATGGTTATAAGCTTAAATCATGCATAAATTGCTAGATTTAAAATATTCATACAATACACAGAGACAAAATGTGTTGGTTAATGTTCATTAGCAAAGAGAGTGGGTTTATAGCCACTGTATACCTACCCCAGCTAATGCTATAAGCTTGAATTCATTGTTTTCAATGTGGAAAACATGAAGATTTACAAGATAAAGCTACAACATAACATAATCAAGTCAGTGCTCTGAGTTCCTACATGTACAGCTTGAAATGACTCACAATAGTGAGATGAGAATAGGATTAACTATGAGCAAATTTCCTGCTTTAGACCCAGATTTTGATTCTAAAACATGGACAAATTCCATTTCCAAAGCTGGTGCACATTTTTTGTTTTGACTTTTTTATTGAACCTTTTTGTCAACTGTACTGGCCTGTTTTCTATATTCCTTATTCTGTGCAAATCATGAATGCATAGGCTAGAATACTACACACTGGGTAAAAAATATTAAGTAATATTTTACAACAGCCATAAGTATACAGTAACCCCGGACATGAAAAAGCATAATGCTCATGGTTAAAGCCTCCAAATGTTGTCTTCCCTTTCATAATGTTATTTTCCATTCAGCAAATCAGTGTTCAATGGCTCTTAGAAATGTCCACTCATATGATGGTCTGTGTCATTCGAACAGAAAATAGTATTTTGAGGAGACATAACATTGTTTTAAAAACAAGGTAGCCTTTTGCAGTTTTTTTTGTTTGTTTGTTTTTGTTTGTATGTGTGGCTTTTGGATTTCTGTGTAGAGTTTTGAGAAAATTAGACATGCTTTTAAAAAATGTGTGTAAGTGTTTAAGTAAAGCTGCAACAAGTAACAAGTGAAAGTATTAGAGTTTAGGTTATGTAAAAGAACCCAGATTGCTCTATCTTTTAATTAACACTGAGAAAGTGCTACAGAATAATGACAAAAGGGTTTTCCCCAGGTACAATGTCGCAGTCATGGGTATACTCTTCAGTCTTACACTGTCTTCCCCAAGCCACATCTCAGTCCATTCAGGTATAAATGACTTGAAAGTGGCCCTGATCTATACTGTCAGTAAAAATGCATGTCTTACCTTCCCTAACACTAAGATAGTGATGTCCACTTTTTTTCCTGTTAACCGGGAAGTGAACATCACCATCTCCAAAGGCTGAACTATGGCTAAATGTTCTCAATGTCCACTTCCCATCTCATGATCTTGATGATCATGTACTTGCAGTTCCACCGGTTATTAAGATACTTAAAGATGTCAAATTGAACCAAAGATGAACTCTCAACAGGAGGGGCAACACAGAGAGACTCCCATGACCTGCCAACAGCGTTCTGTGGAGAGCCATACGAAACTTGGCCCATGCAACAGCACCTACAAACACTATCACAGTTCAGTTCATAACCAATCTGTACAAACCAACCCCAGAAACCAGGACCTTGCCACCTCACAGACCTTTCACACCACCACCAGCGCCACCGGCGCAGCAGCAACAGAAACCAATCCAGCCAGTCAAACCATCCCATTCTGAGGTGATCAGAGGAGCAGCAGGCCTCCCCCACAGTGAACTGAGAGCCATCCAAGACATGCTGAGTACATTATGCTCTCATATTATGGGACACAGTTATGGTCAATGGTAATGAGCAGCTAGTGGATCTCATACAAAAGGTCCACAAACTTAACTATACATCTTATCTACTCACAAGCTAAAAAGGTGAAATGAATGGTCTATGGCATCATCACATTGTAAATCCAATATTTCAAGGTTTACACTTGTATTTATTTGGTTTATAAAGCAGAAACCTTGACTCCTTAAACTTCTTGTTGATATTGTTATTCTACAGGAGACTTGGTGGAAATGAGATACTGGTATGAAACCGATTGTCCCCCTAAATAGTGAGAGTTCATAGTCCCATCAACAAAATCAAATTGAATTATTCAGGGTAGAGACTCAGGGGGTTGCTGATATGTTTTTGTTTTTTTTTTTTGGTACAAAAGTACCAGACTCATTATAAATAATGAAAATGGAAACATCACATTCATTTGCAATTTAATATGGATATATATTGTAATATATACATTATTTCCACTGAGAAAACAATTGCTTGTATATGCAGTTTAGATTTCACTATTATAATCTCAATATTTTAATGAAGAAATGTCCCCTATTTAGGAGCTAGATTTTACCACTACTGAAGGTATAGGAATAATTATCACAGCACTAGTGGAAAAAAAAAAAGATTGCAGACTGGATGGCCTGTACATTGTCAGTGGAAGGCTGCAAGGGACTCTTGCGTATTATATTGTTTAAACCTTGGCAGCAGCACTGTTTATTATGGTATAATAGATTCATACCAAAACTCTTTGATAACCTTAACAGTAAAATAAATAAATAAAAACAATGTCTCTATCAGATCAGTCTCAGATCACTTTGTATGTGAAAAAAGTAGACACAGGTAACATATTTTCTCAGTCCTGTAAGATGCAAAAAATTGTTGCAAAAAAGTGATACAGATGGCCATAAAACAGCCTGGAGCAGTACCAGGCAGAAATGGTCAGTGAAGAAATATGGTCTCTTTTGGAGTTTTTCTAGTCCAAATTTATCCCTCAGAATACAGAAGGTATAGAGCCATGTTATATTTGATCATTTGGCCTCTTAATTATTAATTCAAAAGTAAATGAACCAGGTAAGGTGGTTAGATTCAGACTGCAAAACCATTCAGAAGATATTGGGAAAAAAACAAGTCTAAAATAAAATAGAATCCAGATAGTATGACGGTGGCTGACCTTTCACCTTCTGCAATTACATAAACTGCAGCCAGCATATACAGTTTATATATATATATATATATATATATATATATATATATATATATATATATATATATATATATATATATATATATATATATATATATATATATATATATATATATATATATATATATATAATGTGGTTATGTACCACAATACACTGTGGTATATGACCTAACCACAGTAGAACCTGAGAAAGACATTGTCAATGCACAGACTGAGTGATCATAGTCTGGCAATAGATACGGACAGACACAGGCAGACTTGGCCACCGAGAGCAGACAGGCTGTCATTATGATGAGGTAGCTGTACAGACAAAATTTAACGGAATGTCAAAATTGCAGAAGTATTAGAGAGGAATTCCTTTGAATTTTTTTTTTAAAAAGAAAAGAAAAAATGCCCTTAATTCTGCAGTCTGACAGAAAGGAAGAAATTACCTATTAATCTGGGTAAAATAAAAATGGGTAGTGTTGGGCTGAAAAACATCATGTCCTACCACAACAAAAGACCAGCATGACAACCAGTATGACAGACATTCATAAATATCCTTGTATTTACCGTATTCTACTTGCTACAACCGTCTCCTTTTTTATGTTATTTATAATCTGTCTTGTATTATCCTTAATATTAATATCACTTTATCAGTAGACTGCATTAGCTTGTCTTGCATTGTTTAAGTCACACTGAAACAAAATTAGTTTGACTTTATGTATTTATTCCATCTTTTTTTCAATCTAATCTTTATTTCATCATAATTGTATCTACTTTATTTTATTAACTGTTATTGCCGTTCATTTTATTAATTAATTATTCCTTAAATTCCTGTGGAATTGTTAAATATAAATTAATACCTGATACATCCATGCACTTGCCAAAGGGGTTCACACAATGCTGATTAAGACTACAAGGTAAATCTCTGTCTTTCACAGTTGACTGAGGTTTCTTAATCTTGTGTTGACGTCAACATTCCCCGCTAGCTTGGATTGTGGATAAAATAGTGTAATCTTACAGCTCTTCTAGATTCTCAAAGTGTTATCAGACCTCCGCTCTGAATGAATCCACTGTTTTACAGCTGAAACAGCAAGCTTTTTTTTTGGTTTCTCAATGTTTTTGTAATTACAGTTTTCCAACAAGTAGAATGAGACAGAAATCCCACACTGCAGGTTTAGGAGTGCGTTTCATATTATTTCGTAATTGTGCTTCAGCCTCTCATTAAAAATATTATGCCAATAAACAAAAATAGCAATAATATTTGAATTGATATTTCCCCCCCAAGGCAAACCATTACCTTCTGCTGTTATGGTCCTTATGATATTTGTTAACAGCTAAGTGGTTGTCATACATCCACCAGTCTATCTTAATATGCAGGGAATGGTGTGGTGTATGGTGTATTGTCCATGCACCTGTGATTTCCTGTGCATTTAGGATAAGGTGAGTGTGTGTTGTTGTTTTTTCCCCTTCCTCCTATTAAGGCTACTGATGAAATCTAAAGGTGTCAGATGTTGTGTCCGAGCTCCCATACATCTATGTCTGTTTCTATCCACTATCTCCCATTATACGTGTCATCTTGCCTCTGTAATTTCTCTCTGTAATGAAAGTTCCTCTGCCCATCAGTGGCTGAAAATGATACTGGAAATATTAATAAGGGGCCCTTTTTAACCAAATTACATTCTATCAGAGATGAGATTAAATTAGCAACTGGCAAGGTGTGTAGGAACAAAGCTAATGGAATTGGATGACAGCATCCGTCAATCAACAAACGATTTAGGTCATCCCCGCTCCGACCTTGTCCCACCCACTCTTATCAATCTCGCACACACACGGAAGTGTGATGTAGCCTTTGAGGGGAGGATGTAAAACCTGCCTCCTGCTCACTACCCCTCCTGATACAGCTACTGTAACAATGCACGGGTTGGATATTGCTTTCAACAGTGTGGGAAAGAGAGTCATGACTTTCCTTCCGAAAACATGGGGGTCTACAAGTTCAGACATGCGATTTAAACAGTGCGATTGGATTCTGCGTTGTTGTTGGAAATGATATATGTAATGCTATGGTTGACCCGCAAAGTTATGTTTCAATGTGAGCCCCAGGATTGCCTCAGATGGTGCCAGTAAATATGTTTTCCTCCTACAGCGTATCTCTGTAAAGCAAACATCCTCACACAGTGTGACCATTATACTGCAGACACCAGCTTCAATGAAGTACATAAAATAGGGTTCACAATACATTTGTGTAGTATTCAGAGACAGGTTCATCAGAGATAAAGCCTGTGTGTGTGCGTGTGTGTGTGTGTGTGTGTGTGTGTGTATTCCTGTGGAGAGACAGTCTGCAGGTTGTAGGATGAAGGTGTATGTAGTGCTGCTGATAAGAAATATATCTTGTAATAGTAAGAAAAATGAATTGTGCTGACGTGCCCATCAGTGCAACGGTTTCCTCTATAAATGCCGTATGATAGAGACTTTTTATCTCATACTGTATATGAGTCGATGTGCTGGATGAATCCCAGTAATCCTTTCTCCTCCTCACTGTCTTTCACTTCTGTCTCTTTGCCTCTGTAATATTTTTCCTCTTTTTCAGCTTCCTTTTCCTTTTCACTTAACACACAAACACACACACACATACACGCACACAAACACCACACATTCTTTTTGGCTCCCCAGGTGTGCACTGGTCCAGGTGTATGCCTTCACGGGAGCTCATCACTGCTCTAATGAGAATGATCACCGCTCATCTGTCTTCATCCACATCCAACAGAGAGCACCTGCTACTATCTGTGTGAGAGTGTGTGTGGGTGTGTGTGTAGGCGTGTGCGTGTGTGTGGCCACAGGTCTGTGTGTGAGTGTGATTGTGTGTGCACACATTGTATGTGTGTGCATTTGTAGATTAGAATTGTGTTTAAGTTTCTACAACATTTACCATACATCAACTGCATTTAAACAATCAGGGTGTAGCTTGGTGAATACACGAGTTGCGCTTGATTAACACACAGTGAATAGGTTTTGAATTTGCAACACTTCTTTTACAAATTTCAGATTTAAAGAAGCAACCTGTAACATTTGTCTATAGTTTTTTTTTTAATGCCAGAATTAAGTAGAACTAAGGGAGGAACAGAAACAACAGTCATGACATAGCACATAGACCTCAATCTCTTGTGTTGCAGCAAAACTCATGCAGTTACCATGCTAGCCTGGTTAGCCCTGGGCCATCTTTTTCTGCAGTACCACATCTCCACAAAAGGAGCTGTAGTTAGCAAGGGACTGAGCTTCTCTCTACCGACTTCAGTGCAATGAGAGGCAGGCAACTTAGTAGGAGAGAGCCAGTGAACAAATCAGGAAAGCAGCAGGCTGCTGCTGCTGCTGTTGCTGCTTTTTAGAGGAATTAACACACCAGTCCACCACCATCTTTCAACCCGGATAATAAGGAGCCTTTTACCATCAAGAGCAGTTCATTCTTTTAATTTGCGGGATTTTTTTTTTCCCACTTCGAACATTAGCTGCTGTTGCCAGTTAGCTGCACCCGGTGGTGTAGCTGTTAAATGCGGCAAACTGCTGCTAGAGAGGAAGTTGTCCGCCTGTCTGATATGTTCACAGTACAATGTTCAGCAGCACATATTCACAGGAAACAGTAACCTCACAGCTAATTTCAGTAACACATACATACTGAAATGTCCCATAAACTGGGTCAGAATGTTTGCTGTATATCTGAACAACACCGGACATACAGGCTGCAGCCTGCAGTCTGTGAGAACTGCCTGCGTTCTTGTTGGTGTGAGGTTGCCAGGAGGTGAAAAGCTGTCCCCTACTAGTAAGGAGCAGGACAGGGATGCTACTTTCAAGTAGAAGTTGAAAACTTTTTTTCTTTGCTTAAACCTATCATTGTGAAGTAAATGTTGATTTCACAGTGTAACGACTATAGAACAAGGACACAATAGGCGTTTAGATTGGTTTCCTGTAAGCCTCGTTTTCACTCTGTAATTCTGTCTGCCATCCAGCACGATCTCCTGGGAAAATGGCGGCTCGATGTAAGGCACAAGATTAGAGTGGATTAGGCAATAAATGAATGAACAAACTCAGGCTTTTTTTCTCCTGTTTTCTTCCAACATTGTGCGTTCCTGCATCCTGACGTCAAATCCGCTGTAGATAATTGTTCGTAAAGCAATCGCGTAACTCAAACTGTGTCACCACTATGCAGTGCACATCATCACAACACCATTCGCCTGTTCCCAAGTTCAATACAAAATTGTGACATTTTTCAATTTACCTCTTTGGCGAATATGCTTCTTTCTACTCTCATATTTCCAAAGTGGTGTTGATGAATAACGTTCTCCTCCTGTTACAATTGTGTTTACAATTGCACCACGTACCTCCGCAGTTGGGTTTATGAC
The DNA here is from genome assembly GCA_030544235.1 of Lepturacanthus savala. NCBI lineage: Eukaryota > Metazoa > Chordata > Actinopteri > Scombriformes > Trichiuridae > Lepturacanthus > Lepturacanthus savala. The sequence continues at coordinate 16,481,020 of CM060464.1, forward strand.
TTAGGTTACGGTTATGGTTGGACATATATCAACAAGGGAACAGATGTGGACACAACACCTGTTCAGGTTGTCTCTACAACAGCAGCACAAATGATAAAAACCACATGGAAATACTAAGAGGGGAATGCTGAAATCTTGTCTCCTTCCACTGGCTTGGTGATAATGACGCATGAACAAGAGTCTTTGTTTGGGAGTCCTTGAAAAATTGCTAAGGCACTGGGAACTCCACGGGAGCAAAGTTATTTTGATCTAACAGCCCTCCTTTGTCGTTTGCATCTGTCAGCTGAAGGGTTTGACATCAAATGATTCACAGCAAGCTGCATCAGTCACACAATCCAGAATAGTTACAGCATGTAAAAACATTGCCTCAATTATATCTAGCGCTATATGGTGCCTACCATTCAGCCTTGTTGGCTTTTTAGTTATTGTAGCCTTGAACTAACGTCAGTTGTAGGCAAGTGCTTCAGTCAAGTTATGTTCATCTTCATAGCAACATGTTGTTTTTTGATGGTGTTTCAGAGACATGATTTGCCTGAAATATTTTTAAAAATATGTGACATTTCTCATTGGGCAACTCTATAAGCTGTATATTATTGAAACTAATAACACTGTAATTATTACAATATCAGTGGTTTTATACATATGAAAGGAGCTAAGCAAGACATTTATACTACCATTATAGCAAATTTACCTACTTCTAAAAATGTATTAATTTCTTTTGCTATAAAGATGCCTTAATCAATATTTTATGTCAATGGTAAATTGATATATTCAGGGTAATTTTGTTTGTAATTTGTTTTTGTACTTGAAATAAGTGCATAAACCTACTCCACTATGCATAACCCTAAGGAACAACTCTGCATTTCCTGTGTAGAGATTATTCTCTAACATTTCTAATCGCAAAATCCTGTTGAGCGCACAAATACACCATTGTACACATGAACATGGTGGATACATATACATTTTCTTGCTTTGGAAGGATCTATAAATGAGCACTGCCAGAAAAAAGCACCACAACACTAAAGTTCACCCACTGTTGTTAAGAAAGCCGTCGCTGACGAACATTGGGATAAGTCACACTCCACGGTGACGCTGTTGAGTCACACACAGTGGCGACATTATGCCGGGTTCGTTTGGTTCACTGTAAAAAGGCAAAAGTTATTGTTATTATGATTGCAGGATCTCTGGGTAAAAAGGGCTTTTGACTAATCCATCTGATTTAAAACTACAACATAAGATGCATTTTGTGAGTCACAAACTTAATTATGATGTGCATGTCTGGCAAGAAAAGGATGACTGCATCCATTGTGATTTGTCATTATATAATAGAGACTGCAATAAAAAAAATGCAGTAGTTTGAGATCCTATCCTATCCTGTGTGTGTGTGCGTGTTTAGGGGTTAAGATTGTAATGATTACATCTACTTTCTACCCATTTCAATCAACCAGCTCTGTGGGACCTCTTCCCTTCATTTTTTATATTTTGTTTTCCTGGCACTTGAAAATATGTTTACTTAAAGTGACCCAAGAGAGAGCAGCACAACAGAGATTGTATCTACCCCCCAAAGGCTGCGTCAATTGGCTATTGTCAAAGTCTAAGTAGATTTTATTTAAAACTCCCAATTCATGCTGTTAGTATTGACCAAATGACAAAATGCTTGTTCATTTTTTTCTCAATCCAATTAGTTTCCTTGTGGCTTTCTGACAGCTCGTTTATATCTGTGAGTGAGTGCCCAGTGCTGAATGGGTAATTGTGCAGTTAGTGTATGTCTACTATTGTGTGGAGAATCTTGTTACCTGAGTTTGTATGGGAATACAAACTGAATTGATTTATATCTGAGATTTATGGGGCGAACATTGTGATGGGCTATTGATTGCTTTCTATGATCTAATGAAATTAAAGCTGATGCATGCAGCACACAGCATGTGATTCTCTGTTGTAATATTTACTTCGTGGTCCATTTAAACCACTGATTTTTCTGGTCTCAGATTCTTCATCAGATGCAAGAGTTACTGTATATGCAAACACATATTACACTAAAATGACTTAGGGAAGACTCTGCTTTTGGAAGTTGCATTTTCATTCTTTTAAAAAGCTTTAATGCCTACTGATACTCTGTATATTATGTATGGCACCATAACAAATGTATTCTGCTGCAGTTTTCCATCAGAAACTCATTTTTGTTTGCACCTCGAATCAGCATCAACAATTTGAAGGTAATACTGTATCTTGTACTTGTCAGTTTCCACTAACAAGGGCGTTGATAAATCAGCAGAGACACACAAAAATGATGGTTTGATCTTCACTCGAAAGGTTGTTTCCCCTCGGTTTGTCAACATGTTGTCTCGCTGTTCCGTCAGTCGGTCCTCTAGGTGTACAATGCCTGCTGACAGTGATGGAGGGAAAAGGTCAGATATGGCTACACAGTGGCTATGGAATATGAACAATGGAAGCACTTTGTTTATGTTTGGACAAAATTGTGTGCTGCGTCTTAATCTGTAAGTGGGGGGTAATGACTTGATCATGGTGTTCAAGCATTCCAGGTGGCAGATTTACTAGATATAACATTGTCAGTTATAGACACAAATCTATTTGAGCAAGTCCCTTGAAAGTCACCTGTTGATCAAAGTTGATAATAGAGGAGGCACAGAAGGTTCTGGTACTGGTTCACCTCAAGGTCACGATGTACACTATAGGTCCAATTTCTTCCCTGCATAATATCCACAATAATGATAACATTCTAGAGGGATGTTTAAGTTCATCATCAGACTAATTACTGTTTAGCTTTATAATCTGTTTTACCTAATGCATACTTGCTGGTTGCTGCCAGTTATCTGACCCTTTGGCCTGATTATGTTGTTCAGCTTTCAGCTGCTGGGTCAGTGAAGTTGCATTTCTCTGTCCAGCTCTGTGTCTTCCAAGTGGGCTGATATGAGCCATCTTTGGCCTCTGTCTCCCATGGTGCCAGTTCTAGGTCCAGGGAAAGCCATTAAAGAAGCAATTAACAGCCCCAATTAAAGAATGATGAAGCAAAGGGGAGCGTTTACACAGTGTAAAGTGACTAAAGGGCTTTAGCTTTGCCTCTTTAGATGTCTTTGTCTGTTATAGTGGAATCGTAAATCATTAGCGGTTCACCATTGTTGATGAGATTGTCTCCCGATGTTTAGCGGGATCCCACGGTAAACAAAGATCCTCCAAACACATGGGAGTGGACACCAGCTGAAAAGAATGCTATACATATTTCCCCATGCAAATTAGGGATCCAGCAAATTTCCAATCAGGAGCAGGAGATTGCTTTGTATCATTTTAGTCGGCTGTCAAGAAAAGAAATGCCCACGGATCTGATGCTTGGGTTTTGTAATTGAGCCAGCAAGTTTGTGTGTGCATAAAGGCCTCTGCCAATAGCCTTTAACGTGAGCAGAATGTAGAAGATACCTCAAAACCCTAAGATGAAAGCGTATACATCTCTTGGTCTCACTCACCTCATCCTTCTATTCCTCACCAGCAGATTGCAGGCCAGCTAATGGTATCTTCAAAGGGCCTTTTCAGTTCATAAGGACAGTCTAGAGGCTGTGTGTGTAGCCTAATGCACACACTGAGCTAAGCTTGTTACGATAACCCTGATCTAGAACGGTGTCCTCATTAGATCCAATACCCTTAGGGTCTTTGTGTGCATGTGTATAGAGTCCTGTCACATACAGGACCTGACAGGATCCGTGCATGAATGTGGTCGTGCGCGTGTGTTTGTGAGTTTTTAACTTGATCACACCATCCCCTAGGCAGGCCACTGATCCTCTCCAAGAACGATAAGTACAGCCGTACTGTGATGCTAATGAAGATGGATAGAGACGGAGTGAGAGCGAGAAAAAGACAGCGAAGAAGAGATGATGAAAGGGGAAATATAAGTACTGTTCCACAGCGCTCCAGGTTAGAATGTAATTGTTCCCCCCTTGACTATCACTATAGGATATCTAAGGCAGAGCAAACAGACTTGCCCCAAGGCCAAACTCCCACAGAGTCTTTGACTCTGCTTATGTAATACAATCTCAGGGTGACTGATGGAATTAGTCTGGTACTGTTTATGTGTAAGATAGGAATTGGAAAAAAACAAAAAAAAAGGGGAGGGGGGCAGAGGATTGAAGTGCTAAAGACAGGCAGGCACACGCTCATGCAGTGGAAAGCAAGGGCGATTGTGTCGTGCTGGCAGCAGTCCTTATTACCGTCCTTAGGCAGGACTGGAGTGCCCTATTAGACAACCATTACTGCTGCTGATGGGAATCTGTACTGTAACACTGACACAAACAAGACAGAAAGATCTGGGAACCATGCCGAGGCCTCAGTGCCATGTAGGGCCTCCAGGGAACGGGCGAGATGAGGTTCTCCACCCTGATCGCTACACTCCTCAGCTGGATCAGGGTGCCTAAGCAGCGTCCTTGTGTCAGCATGCCATCTCTGCTTTCCCTGGAGCTAAGACATGTTCACCTAATTACAACCACTCTTTCCTCCTACCCTCCGGGAAACATGGGCAGTAGGAATTGTGAGATTGTGAGGGAGGGTGAGTAAGAAGGTAATAGGCGAGCATACCAGTGGCAGAGACAGAGGCCAGCAGCACAGGGAAAGAATGGAGAATTAAGGGGGTGGAGGGGATTTTGCAGAGATGAAGCAAGAGGGAATGATAAACAGACGCGCAATGCTCTGTAGACGAGGGGTCAGGAACCATTCCAGCTCAGCTCATTCTGAAGTTTTCTCAATTTATTTGTCATGGTACAGAAGCAGAATGAAAGGAAAAGAAATAAAAAAGAAAACATGGAGTGTGCGGCGAGGAGATGATAGAGAAGGAAAGATTTTTCTTTTAGATTTCAGCTGCCTATTCACTGAAAAATAAAGAGAACTCGTTTGAGCCCCCTTGTTTTCCATCTCATCAGACCCTAAGGCAGCGCGGCCACTCCGAGGCTGTGCAAACATAGACAAGGAGAGAATAAAAGAAAGAAAAACGAGGTAAGTTACACGGTCAAGGTGTTATAGAGTTCACCGTGTTCTAACTGTGCAAGGTGCAGACGCGCAGGGAAGAAAGCGGATGGAAAAAAGGTCCTACAGGTAGTGGCTAATTGGACAATGTCAGATTCACTCTTAATTCAATGCAGACCTTCTGAATATGTGTTTGAGTGTGACCTTGTTGACTAGTTTGCTCTCACAAACACATTGCATAGAAAAGCAGATCTGGACCTTATCATAAAATGTTCTGTTTTTTGCTGCCAGAGGTGAAAGATTACAACATTCAGATTTTAAAGACACAACATTTTTGAAAGTGTGTAGTAAACTTTCTTGCCAGAATGCGACGAGAGAGCTGCTGTCAGTATGATAAATATGAAATATACAGCTACTTCCAGCCAGTTATCTTAGGATCAGGGGCGATTTTAGCATCTGGTCTTTAGGGGTGCTCGGTCCCCAGTGCTCACAGAGGCACATTATTTTTCACTAAATGAAGCGAAGTAGTACACTTGTAAATGTTGGAGCTGTGTTCGTTTTGCTTTGAGTAGTGTTTTCCCCTACAACTTTCAATTTTGACCTCTTCATTTCAAAAGGCTGCGTCTTGACAGGGGTAACAGATAGAGCCTGAGACAAATATTGAGGATGACTCAAAGTTTATTGTGCCCAATAGCACTCAAGCAATGTTTACCATCTTACAAAGTTACCTTAGTTATGGCGATCAATGTTAGCATTGTCTGCCCCGGACAGATAGCACTACACCACTGCTTTTTGTTGTGTCCAGTGTCCACTATGTTGTAAAATCATACCTTCTTATCTCGCAAATATATGAAGCGCACCGCTGGGGTGCTGCCTCGCAGATCCCAAAAATATTAGCAGCTAACAACTAGAACAAAAAGCACAACCCTGCACAAATCTAGTGGCAAGCAGTCGTGTGAATGTGCCAACCAATCAGAAGAGATATAGCTGATAAGTAAGCTGGTCACAAGCTTACAAATTTTCGCATAATACAATATTTTCACTCGCCCCTGCTTAGGATATATATATATATATATATATATATATATATATATATATATATATATATATATATATATATATATGGTGGCCAACTGACCATGTAAATGTGTATACATATAGTTAGTTGGCCACCATGGCAGCCATGTTTGTAGTTCTTTTACACCTCCACAAACACATACACACTCAAGCACACACATGGCATACCCCCACACACATTCACATGTTCAGATTGTTTATTGTGTGTTTTTATGAATAAATGCTTGTACACTTATGAATTATGCCAATCCCTTCTTTAGAAATTCAAATCCTTTAACCCCTATTAGTTATTAATAAGATGATCCTGGTTTATATTATTAAGTTAACTTTTAATCAGACTTCCAAATTGATAGTCTAGTACAATTTATGAGATTGAATCAAAACGAGAGGTGGTGCCCCAACTATATAACTTAAGCTCTATTTTTAATGAATAAACATTTCCTTTGAAAAGCTATTTATTCCATTCAATAGACAATGTCATCTGACCAATTAAGTCTTTATTGGTGCCACGAGCGAGGCAGGCACAACGGTTTTCTTGGTCCTTTCATATTTTATGAAGAGAGCTTGAAACCTTGAAAAGGGACATTGGGTTGGTATTTTGAGGGTAGTAGACTTGAAGAGCTACAATACTAACAGGACAGACAAAATGGATGCACAATTTGAGACACCTTTTAGTTCGGGTTATAGAATACTGCTCACCAGGATTCTTTCCGCAAATTTGTGCATTACCTGCAGCCTGCTAGATTTTAATTAAAGTTATCTTCCCATGGCTTTGCTGTGGATTATTGTCATCCTTTGCAGGAGTGACATGTAAAGTGGTGTGAAATTCCTTTATTGCAGGGGATTTGTTTGAAGATGATTAATGTCCTTGGAGTTGTTTACTTGGTTTAATATGCACAACTCTTTAATTTACTGTTTATATCCGTCTGTGCACCTTTCTCTTTGCTACAATCTGGTGTAAGTGTGTTTTTGAGTAGAACTGCTAGCAATTGGGGGTAGACTTTACTATATAGAACGCACCTCTGGTGGGATCTGACTGGTTGTCTGAACAGGTTGCCATGGTGAAGGCAGTGATTAAAGCTATTAAAGCTGCAGGGATATAGGGTTAAATGGCGCTCTTATTGCTCCTGCTGTAACAAATTAAACAGAAAGAGAAAGTGAGCAGGAAAGAATTGCAAAGACATGGAAAGATGGAATTAGAGGAAACAAATGCACAGTGGAAAACATGCGCATAGGTGAGTAAAATTAGTTGCACTCAAAGGAAGACAGGATCTTACCTACCTCTTAATTGATTTCTTTTTTACAGCAGATGAAATAAAAGGTTACGGCGTTCCAACAATAACCTTCCTATCTAAGCCCAGACAGGAGGTTTTATTGCACTGTAAAAGCCAGAGGGCTCGTTCATCATCACAGCCTGATACTGTGTAAAGCACAAGGTGTTTGTGTGTATAATATTCGAGAGGACACAAGATGAGAGAGAGGAAATGTCTTTTTTTTTCCACAGTATGTATTAGAATCTTTTGTTTTACTAGAGTAACATGATCATTTCTCCTGCAGGCACAGCTGTCTGGGGAACAGGAATCCAAGGCAGAGCTTTGTTGATCAGGGTAATGTCATTTTGCTTCTTGCTTGAGAATGCCAAGGACAATCGATACAAAGCAAATTACACTGTAATAATTAGGTATAACGCGGTTAACGAACAGGTGTCCGGGTGAAACCGTTGCAGAGAAACATGACATCGTGACACGACTTATAAAAGGTTGCATACACCAAATTAGATTATGCAACAATTGCACCTTGGGAAGCTCAGCTAGCTTTTCATTTCTTTCACAATTAAGACATCTTGATAGCATGAAAATTTAGGACAGCGGAGAATCATTGCAAATACTGTATGGACACAATAAACGCTTACAGATTCATGTTTTTTTTTCCCCATGTTCATTTTTTTTTATGATGTTTTGCCTCTTCCACACACCTGTCCTCTGCCTACGTGTGCACATACTCCTCTTCTCATATGACTGTGATATACTATACATGTGATTAAGTTCAGTTTTGTGCATGCTGTGAACTTTAACAAATTTTGAAACAGGACCCTACTTCAACACCAAGCCTCAATCATGAATCAAATTTCCACGACTCGAATTAAATTTCCGCAATTTGTGAATCCAATACACTTTTTTGTCAAATTGAGCAAATATCTCCTCATGTCCTGCAGGCTGTCTGTTCCGTGTGCGCATTAAAAAAAAAAAAAAAAGTCTGGTGTTCAAACACACAACACCCCCTGCTCTGTAAACGGGATACAAACAACTTGGCTCGCACAGAGCCAACCACAACACTCCAGCCAGTCAGCAGCAGGTGGCGTTGTGCAAGCACAGGGAGAGGGAGAAGAGTGGGGGGGGACCACCAGTCAGGCCTCGTTGGCGGCCTAAAAGTACTGAAACTGGTGGAATATCTATCCTGCTGATCAAATGAACGCATACCAAATAAATACCGAATAAATTAATTTAATCTCATGGCTTTTCCAGACTCACCAAGTATACACTTGTGAACATTTAGTATCTTTAGTAATGATTGTGTAATTTCAAAAAGGGGAGAAAAAAATCCAGCCCTGCATCTTTAATGCATCTGGAGTAATAATCCAATGTAAGACTAACAGTAGCTATTCTGCTACTTTACGAGTAAACTTTGAAACTGCAAGTACATTTTGCTGAAAATACTTCTTTTAGTGAAGTTCCGTGAACTTCAGTTAGTTAATACCTCAGTGTCGACTGACCTGATATTTATCACAGGAGCGGTGAAGCTTTGTCTCCTGTAGCCAGAATTCGTGAAAACAAGTGAAGTGTTTTGCTGCCCTCATTGTGTCAGCCTGCCTCTGTGACCTCAGGTGGTCCAGGTGTAAAGAGACCTGTGCACAGAGACATTGGATCCTTTCTGTTTTTTCCTTTTTTTTTATTTCCTTACACCATAAAGACCATAAACTTTCATAGCCTAGTGATGTGATTGTCAGAAATGATAAGCTTGTCTCCTGAGTCAGAGCACGTTATGTGCCAAGAAGGGCTCTTTAGGAGCACAGTAAACAAATCTGTTGACCCATATTAATAAAGTTTAATACAGCATATGATGTAGTCTATATGTGCATTCATGAATTATGACATAATGAATTTGAACCGTAAAATGCACCAGCTGAGCTAACTGCAGATACCAATTTTTCCATTTTCACCTATCGCCATTTGGCCTTGTGTTCTGTTTCATACAATTTATTTTTTTAAGATATATGACTCTATGGAAAAGCCAACCTTCATTCAGAATTGGTCTCACACTCAAGGTTCCGAATAAATCTCTCTTCAAGGGCCTATTATCTGCCTATCTTTAGATTTTTTTGCATTTTTTGGAGGATTTTAGTGAGGTTTCATGATCTATAGAAACGAACATTGTATTGTATCTGATTTACTGTGTAGAAGTTTGGGGTAACATTTATAAAAGCAACTTACAACCATTACGCCATATGACGAAAGAGAGCAATCGGGATTAAAACATAATGTGGGACATAGGGAACGCATCAGCAGGCATTGAAGTTCATGGATCTGATAAAATTTTAAATTGTGCAAATTATATTCAAAGTGAGAAATAAGAGTGTGTGTATTTCAATCTGAAGGGTGGATGAAAGAACAACTGATGCCCGCCCCAGCCCAACCCCCAAATTTACAGTACCCCCCCTCCCACAAAATAGTTCCACCATCCCTGCCTGTACAGTGTGTGTGTGTGTGTGTGTGTGTGTGTGTGTGTGTGTGTGTGTGTGTGTGTGTGTGTGTGTGTGTGTGTGTGTGTGTGTGTGAGTGAAAGAGAAAGAGAAAGGGTGGGAGGGAGATGAGAGGTAGACTGCTGAGTGCAGGAGCTGTTGATTGTGTGTGAGAGGTTTGAGAAAGGGTGCAGAGAGCATCTATCTGTATCGTTCAGTCTAAAAGCCTGGAGAGATGGAAAGGATGGATGGGTAGACAAGTAGAAGTCAATAAAGAGATGGTTGGAATGGAGGGAGAGAGAGAGGGAGGGAGAGCAGATGAGAGTAGTTCTATGTGAAGATGACTTAGAGTTGGGGGGTGGGGGGTTGTGGAGGGAAATAGAGAGAGAATGACGACCACAGCAGCAGAGGAGAGAAACCCAGCTACCCAGGGGTGGAATAAAGTGAGGAGAGGAGGAGAATTTGGCAGGGCTAGAAAAGGGAGGATCACACAGAGATGTGGAAGATGGAGAGGGGGGAAAGGCCAGGAAAAAGATGAACATACAGTAAGTGAAGGGAGAGGATAAAGTAAAAAGATATACAGTAAACAAAAATCATGGGAAAAGCCAAAACCAGAACTCTCGATATATTTTTGACAGGGTGGCATGGGAAGGTGGTGAAGGGGCCTGCAAGTAATATTTACTATGTCAGCAGATAAATGACAACACACAAAAAGCTAATATGTATTTTTCTAAGCATATTATTGTACTTGAGCTTATATAAACCGAGAGAAAACAGCACAATGTCCAGCTGGAGGTAGAAATGGAACCATGTGCCTATCAGTCTTTATCTCTTCCTACCAGGGTCAATGTCTGTCTCTCTGTCTCTTATTCTGCTGTCTCATCTTCTCACTACCTTTTTTATTCATACATATTCAGATTTTCAGCATATCACATCTCTCTCATTTCCTGATCTCCTCCCGCTGTGAGTTTGTTGTCTTTGGTCTTTTGCTGTGTTTTCCATCCTCTTCTTTCATTACATTTTTTGCTAATATTGGTGAATAAAGTCTCTTTTGCAATTTCTGTCAGAATCCCAAACCAGCCGCACTGGCCTGTGCTTGTCTAAAGGTCAGTAATTAATAATGTTTGGCAAGAAAAAAAAATTGAATACAGTTTTAACCATTTATCAGGTCTCTCAAAATGCACATTGCGGGTGAATGATGGTTCCTTGATATTTAAATGTACATTTGTATTTTTTACTGGAATAACTATTTTGTGTGATTTAATTTTTTTTTTTTGGCACAAAATGTCAAATGGTTTAACTGAAAAAGGACAAATTTTAAATATATAATCCACCTAGAATATAAAACGTGTTGACAGCATGTGATTTTTAATTGATCAAAACCTTTTTTTTAAGTTAAATTATCTGGTACATTTGTCATTGACCCATAAATGTTAAAGGATCTCTTGTTTAAAAGATCTTTTAAATTGTTGGCGCATGTAGAATAGAGAAGTCTCCAATCAAACGCGCCAATAACCGATAGGCTGAGTGATATTTGGACCATGGCTAAAACATATTTCACTATGACAGTAGAGAATACAGCCTGTTTATGTGCAGATGCGTGTCCTCACATTCACAGACGGCCATTAGAGGAGGAATTGTTTTTGTATTTTTATCAATAATCATATTACAGTATAATGAGCAATTCTCTGATGCTGCAGTTTTAAAGCTGACGTCCTCACAAGACCTTCACTAAATCCCCATGAGTCAAGCTCCAGATTCCCTAAACATTACTGATTCAAACACAATGCCCACACGGACAATTGAAGGATAAACATATTACCTCCATTTGTCGCAAACAACTTCACTTTGGGCTTTCATCATGACTTTAAAAAGTACATTACAATACATACACAGCCACATCCTTTAATGACTTGATTTAAGTCAAGCCTCCAACAGAGAATCTCTGATTTTACCTCCAGATGCAGCAGCAGCAGCTCAAATGCCATAGTAGTAGCTTCTATGTGGGAAGTTAGCCAGTAGAAGCTACAATTCGGATGTACTACAGCACTGCCATCTTGCCCTCCTGGTGACTTCTGGGATAGTGTACTGTGGTTCAGTTGCAGACTGCAAAATATGACCTGATGTAGAAAACCATCCTGGTGCTGTTCGCCTACCTGTTGAAAGCCTACTAAGGTATTCGGACATTCTAAATAGAGGATTCCTCATTTTTGCCTACTGCATCGGGTAGTTGCTAGTTTCAGATGCAGCCGTGTATTTGAGGGTTAATACTCCAGCTTGTACTCCCAACCATGGCACTGGCAAAAAAAAAAAGGAATTGGTCCCAAGTGCTGCACTGCGGCTGCCCACTGATCCTTGTGTGTGTGTGTGTGTGTGTGTATGTGTGTTATAGAGGATGGGTCAAATGCAGAAGATCAATTTCTCTTTCCTCTTATCTACCCACTGGTAGTGGTATGTACATTAGACATATGCCATAAAATCACGTTTTTCCATCAGCATGCTTCAGTGTTGACTCAACTGAGCCTGAAAGAGCAAACTATGTTTGCACCAGCCACAGAAAGCCCAAGGTTACACTTATAAATTATTGCTCCACTAGACTTTTTCAATCACTTTTCACAACCCCACAGAGACACGAAAGGAGTCCAGCATTTGTTTCCACTATCGGGTGATTAAGACTGAAGAGTCTACATCTTACGTACTCTCAGTCCTCACACATCTGCAGCTTGTGTTTAATGATGAATGACGTTTGTTATATTTTTCTCAGAGGTAAGGGTCGAAGGTTGTACTCATACATATTGCACCGTGTTGCTATCACGCAGCTTGGGTGTGTCTGTGTAGTGCTGAGTTGAACATATATACTGCATAAACCGACTCTACACGGCAGAGGTTGAAATTTATAAGATAGAAGGAGCAGCCACCGGTCCATCATCTGTGATTCAAACAGAGACAACTAGCTCACAGCTGAAGCAAAAAAATAAAAAATATTTTACCCACTAAGCCAACGAAAGTCACCACAAACATTATCCATCTGCTAAAACGCATTGTAGGTTGATCCATCCAGAAAGGGCCTACAGATAGGTCAGGGGTTTGAGAGAAAATCCTCATATTTGTGCTGTGCTAAATGGAGCATTATGCAATGTTTGGCGTAGCTAACTGAGGGCTTTCACTGAACATCTTGTCCCGTCGCTAATCCTGCCAACAGCAACCAACCAGGGAGAGAAACAAACTCTGACCTTAAATACATGCGCGCTCTTATGGAGATGTGGGAATGGGCGCGCATGCAGGCACAGTGACATACACTGGCATATGAGAACACACAAATCGGTATAAGCACATTCAGGCGCACACAGCAGGAGCATGCACACGCATACAGTGCAACATCTGATTCATTTAGAGCATGACAAATTCCTGCATCTAAACTGTTAAAAAGAAGAAAAAAATAACCAAACAATGTACTTGAGAACATGAATTTCATTGTATCTTTCAATCAATTGAGTTTAGCAATAGCTCCTCCCTTCCTAAACTCACATGATATTTCCACACTGGCAGATTGTATCTAAATTAAATTGAACTTTTTTTTTTTCACTCTTTTACATTTTTGTTGCTGCTTCACATTCAATAAAGCCCTACAAAGTAAATCACACATTTTTTTAAACTACATGATTTCTATTCATTATATTGTAAATCCCTCATGTTGCAACTAGCAAGGGATACTCATGTGTTAATGGATAATAAGTCTATATTTTAGGATACAGGAGGGTGGAAATCTAATTTGTGTCAGGGCTCTCCACCCAATCCCCACTTTTATCCCTATATGCGCCTGAATGGAGGAATAATCGGCTTTGTGTAATAAAATGATGATGATGACTTTATCTGACATTTGTAAAAAGAGGAGCCCCAGATTTCTGTAGGTCTGTATTATCAGACTCTATCCAGTGAATTAATCCTCAGTCGGAGTGAAAATGTTGTTCTTGGGAGTAAACACAAGGGTTATATTGAGGTGAACGGAAGGAATGGGTTTGCAGAGGGTTGTCTGTTTACTGTGTGTGTGTGTGTGTCTCTGTCTCTCTCCCTGTGTGTGCACGCGTGCACTTATGTGTGTGTGCGCACGTGCTTACACGCTCTCGTCATGTTTTCTGAGATCCTTGCCCTTACCTCCTTCACCTACAAACTGGTGGAGGAGGATGATTACATAGCAAGAGGTCAACTTTATCTCCATGGAGATCCCTGAAGGAACACCGATACCATAAATACGCTCAGAATACCTGTAGTACAGCCTGCAGTAGAGGGAAGAGGAGATAAGAAAGCAGAAATGGAGACACAATGAGATGTAACCAGCTAACTGTGAGAATTGGCCCCATAAAGCTGCGTTTTCAGATGAATCTTGGCTGATTCAGCCTAATGATCTGAGGAACACACATCACAGTCCTCCGCTCCATTGCCTTCAAAACACATCAAACCTCAACCCATGATATGCATTCGCTGTTGCTCCAATTGTGACGTTTTCTTTACTGGATTGCATGGTGCAGGGATTTTCTTGAGCTTTCACAAGGGCCAGATTCAATTAATGTGGCTATGACTTAAGTGGGCCCTCAGGGGTTAAGGTCTGTCATGTCAGATGGATCTGTTTGGAAAATCCCACACTCCACTTGTCTTGTGGAGGGGAAAGAGATGCCTCAGAGCCCATCTCAGTATTCCCTTCACAAGCCTATGGCTCGAAGGAATCTGATCTTTGAATCTTCAAGTCGCATATAAGAAGATCTCAGAACCTCCCTTTCCCCGCTGGGCTAAAATGCACAACCTACTGTAAGCCTGTGAGTTGGTAATTTCAAATCCGCATTCTGTTTAAGAGCTCTTCAGAGTGCATATGGAGTGATTGCTGTAAATGAATAAATTTGAGTTCTGTTTAATATTTAAAGATCTACTATGGTAATTCCTAAAATAATATGACAGACTGACAGGATGAATCTTTGTTGCTTTCAGAATGCTGTTTTCACAGAGACAGCATGTGCCGCCTCTTGTAAATTAAATGGGGTGTGATGTAACAGCGAGTGAAAATGTCTACGTTATCATCTAAGAGCAGGCTAATTGATGAGTGCTTGTCTGCCGGATTTTCAGAGATGACTTGTTTGTGAAAACCACTGTATGACACGCCGATCTTCTTGGTCTCAAATCAGCGCCAGCAGCAGCAGACATCTGAATAAAAAGCCTGTCACACATCTAGACGGAGACATCAGTGAAATATCAAGGGGCAGACACCCACATGTTTTCTGTCACATTCGGAGAGGAGGGAATAATCATTTTAGGGGGAAAAAAACAAATTGTTTCCACCTGCTGCATTGTGTATGAATTGTGCACCTGGCCCTCCGTACTTTATTTATTAAAGAACGACTTCCAGAAGCACACACTACTGTATGTGTGAGTCTCTCGCTTCTGTTCTTTTCGAAGGATGTTTAAAGGCAGAATAATTGTATGATGCAACAATTCATGAGATCCTATAATAAAATCTGGCAGGATGGGAGCTTTGGTTTCAGCACTAAAATGTGTCTTTTAACCTTTTTTTCTAAATCCAATTCAAATATGTAATCTAAATCAAGAACCCACAAAATTGATCACCTGACTGCAGACAATGCTTTAATACATTATCAAATACCACATATCACACTTTGTCAGGGATAGAACAATAGAGTCCTGGACCAATTTATATTGTTTTCCCTGATGTTTGCACAGTACATTGACCGTTTAACAAGTTGGAGACAGGTATTGATTATCTGATGAGAAGAAATACTGTAGCTCAGGTCTAAAATTTTAGGAGATAGCAGTGTTAAGAGCCTTTGAAACTAGTATTGAATTAGGTGGGGATTTAGCTGTTAATCAGCTAAATCCCCACCTTGATTTCTATGTTTAGTGATCAGTTTGACTCTTAACTCTGAGAACAATAGGTGAGGCAATTGGCAAGGGTCACTCCCCCTATCTTAAGTGTTTGTGATAACCATGGATTTATAATAATATCTGAATCTGGCGTTGGAGACAGGACCCTGTTCATTTCCATTAGAGTGTCTTAGTGGTGCATGAGTTAACATTGGCTGCTCTCTCTCTCTCTCTCTCTCTCTCTCTCTCTTTATATATATATATATATATATATATATATATATATATATATATATATATATATAAAGTCATATTGTAGGGCTTGTGAGGCTCATAAAAAATGGATTCACCATTTTACAGATGCTCCTTTCCTCTTGGTAGTAGATGGGAAAAATGTCTTTTGGGCCAAATAAAATGATCTGACACCACTTGTAAATCCACTGTTTGCCACGAGTAAAATTTGCTTCAACAACCAATGCTATTTCTGGGGGTCTGGTGATAACCCAAGAGAGCTGAGTTCAGCTGTGATACTTCTATTCCTGGTACTACACAACTCATACTAGACAGGAATTGTCCCCACTGCATTTAACCAAGCATGGGTCACCCTGCTTGTTCAAAAAACCTACACTCAGCCTAGCTCAGTTTGAGAACTACTAACCAGTTTCAATCTTGCCCATGCTATCAAACATACTACCTAGTAATAGTATTATTAGTAAAACTAGTAATAATACCTAATACAATCAGTCTTGTTTTAAGAAGGGTCTATTGACTGAGAGACACACCAACTCAGTAATGGACACTTTATGTTCAGCCCTAACTTCTGATCAGTCCTTAAATTTGTCAGCCACCTTTGGCCCTTAACCACCAAACCCTCCTCTCCACGCTCACTGAACTCAGCATGTCACATTCTGCTCACCTCTGCTTGTTCATCTCCTACTTCCCAAAGATATTTTTCACAGCATCTTGAAAGGAGGAAGTATCCAAACCATACAACTTATCCACAGGGGTCCCTCAAGGGTCAGTGCTTGGGTCCCTTCTTTCTTTTGGTTTCTCATACCACTGCTATGCTGATGATACCCAGCTCTTCCTATCATTCCAACCGGAAGACCACACAGATCTGCACAGATCTCAGCATGTCTTGCTGATATCTCTACACGGATGAAAGAACACCACCTTGAAATTAACCTCTCTAAGAGTGAGCTGCTTGTTGTCCCAGTCAGCTCTTTTATAAAACAACAGATCAATATCCAGCTTGAATCAACCCACCTCATGCCCGCTCAAACCTGTGTGTTATGAGTGATGAGCAACTACCCTAACCTGGCCTCAATTGCTCAGTCATGTGAATTTCTCTTGTACAACATCAGAGAAGATCTGACCCTGAGCATGCAGCTCAATTCCTGGCACAGGTTGTTGTCATATCATGCATTGACTACTGCAACTACCTACTGGCAGATCTCTGCATCTTTCAATGCTCTGCAGATGATCCAGAATGTGGTGCAACATCTGGTCTTCAGTCAGCCCAAAACAACAAATCTAACTCCATTGTTCAGTCACGGGGGTCTACTGGTGCCAATCCCAGTGTACTTTGGGTGAGAGGCAGGGATATACCCTAGACAGGTCACCAGCCTATCATGGGGAACACACACCGTTCACTCACACATATATATCTACTGGCAATTTAGAGTCTCCAGTTAATGTAAGCATGCCTTTGGACTATGGGAGGAAGTCAGAGAACCCAGAGAAAACCCACGGAGACACCATGCATTCAACCTGCGACTTTCTTGCTGTGAGACAGCAGTGCTACTGAGCCACCATGTTGCCCCCTACTGTTCATAAAAAAACCCCACACACAACAGGAACTAAAGCCTGTTTATACTTCTGCATACTTGGCTACAACGTCGACGCAGACCCCTACACCATAGACAGATGCGCATCACCAAAAAATCCTTTCTACGCGTTGCGTCAACGCAGACCGCAAAGGCTGTGATTGGTCATCTGTGATGGTCTACAAGTTCCCTCACAAACGGCTTCCGTTTCAAGATTTTCCTTAAAAACTTTTTCTCTTTGATATCAGTGAGATGCAAAAATACACACTCCATCCGGAAGTCTAAAGGAGTATTAGGTACAAAAAGAAAAAACAGCAAATAAGGTACAAAACTGAAAAAAAAAAACAGGCAAAAGATAAAAATAGTTGGCTACATACAGTCCGGAATATGTGTTAATTAGGGGAAATGGGTTTATTGGATGTTTTTTTTTTTCTCTCATTTGCAATAAAAGCATTTACTCTTTGATATTGATATGCCCCAAACACACGCTGAAAAAAAAACAGGCAAAAGAAAAGAAGTCTGTTACATACAGTGTGGAATATGTTATTTGTGTTTTTGCCTGTTTTTTCTTTCTTGTGATGGACTTTATTTTTTGCCTGGCGTATGGTTGCCACTGTGAAGAGGAAGCATTGATTCCGCAGAGCAATGCATTCCCTCTCCACAGAACTTCGAATGCACAAGGTCTGCATTATGTCAGCTATGTACGCAGAAGTATAAACTAGGCTTAAGACAGCTCCTGCCTACCTAGACACCCTCATTCAGGTCTACATTCCCTCCCACTCACTATGGTCCACCGGTGTGGCTACACATCACAACAGGATGCTAAGTCACTAGCTAGACTCTAGTTCTCCAGTGGTGGACAAGTTACCAAATCTGATTCTTTCCAAAGAGTCCTTCTCAATGTTTTAGAAAAAGACTTAAAACTCAGTTCTTACATGGCCACCTCTGTGGTTTATGTTCCAGCTTTTTTAGTAAGAGTCCAATACCAAGAACTAGAAAGATGGTCAAAGTAGCAGTAGAGTCAGGCAGGAGGCTAATACCGTCAAGCTGTCCTAACAAGATATCTAGCTCTGGCATTTACTTTGCCCAGCACTTTTTAAAGCTATTATTATCAAGAATGCGACTAAAGTTTTTTTGAAACTACTGATTCTCCCCCAATCTCAATATTCAACCCAGAGTCCTTAAGAGGTTAATTAGCCTATACTATGATGCAAACAACATAAATTCTGCCTTACCCAAGTGTAAAACAAGCCTTTTATCTGACAACCAGTTCTTTGTTTTATTTAACTCATCAACCAATACCTGCTGTATCTTCACTTTATATCCATTAGACACTAGGATAGCTGAGTTGTGCTCATAAAAAAAGGACTTGTGCAGGCATCTTTCGAGTCATTAATACAAAACAAAAAGTTTTGCAAGGTAGTTGCATCTCGCAAGACACTCTTTATATTACCTGTCCTGCACCAAAGAGAAGACAGAAAACTAGTGGAACACTTAACAGCTAAAAAGCCAAATATTTCCTTCTGGAGACCAGAATAGCACTAAAAGGTGAATGAATGTTAATTTTACATTCATCTGGTGGAAAGAAACATAAGGAACTCATATGTTGTACAGTGCCAGATGTGTAAGTTGGCTACTCTTTAGACATGAATTTAATATGTCAGTGTATATCACATGATCCAATTGTTCCAAGAGAAAATAAATCATCATTGGTGGACTCAAATCTACTTTTTTGTTTAATTAAATCATTTCAATCATTTCAATCAATGATTTTTCCCCACATACAGACACTAAATGCACCTGCTCTGAATAATTAACACAAACCTCTGTCAATGCACCAGCAAAAGAAAAAAAATAAAACACAATAAATAATTTGCTTTTAGCTGTTAAACAGGAGCTTGAATTTGTCCTACATTACTCTCACCTCTGATAATCCTTGAAATAGTGTGTCTGAGTTGCAGACAATCAGGAGCACTGTACTGAATTGCTAGGAGGAGCCCTTCAGATCTACTTTATCTCTCTGTTCTCAGCACATAGGTGAAACTATCGACAGTTTTCCACATTGTTAACAAGCTCCTCATTAGCTAATAAATGTGATATAGAGATTATAAGAATGTGGATAATTCTAACTTCATTATTTATAATTCTAGCTTCATTATTTATAATTCTAGCTTCATGATTTTTCTCTCATCTCTCTTCGCTGCTATTGTTTACATCCACACACATGAAAGTACCTCTGCTTTTGTTTTGTATGAATTTAATCAATGATGACATATAAAGGAATTCTATTGCCTTGTTTATGTGAGTCTTAAGTCTTGATCAAGGGCTGCTTGAGGTGGGAAGTGTCTTTATTATAAAACAAGGCAGGATACCATCTCTGACATTGTGTTCAGCTGCCATCTCTCTTTCTCTGCTCTCTACTCAGCATTTTATTCATGTACTTTTCTGTCCATTTACTCTCCCCGCAAGGGCAAAACAAGGCAAGGCCGCTCACTTATTGAATTAACAGCTATCGGGAAACATTAGGCAGAGGTCCCCTGCCTAATTTTCCACTCAATATTGTGGCATTAGGGACAACACGCAGAGGCTATGGCTTGTGGTCTGGTTGGTCAAATCAAGGAAGCGGGAATGGCAGGATAGCCCCAGAAAAAAGGTCATGGCTTGGACTGTAATTGGACAAGTAGCCCCCGCCCCCATGGTGTGTCATATATGCAGTGGGCTTAGTAAGAGAGCCAGCACCACAGTAGAGCCATGGAAAAAGGGCACAGATGAGGGCTGAGGGCAGCTGGTAACATCTTATCGCAGCCTGGTTTCTTCAGTCTGACACACAACCTCCAAGCCTGCCTGAGGACAGTAAGACAGGCTTAGCACAACTGTACGAAGGACACACACACACACACACGCACAATTCTGATACTGGGCAAGGCCTCTTCTTTGGTTGAGTCTCATAAAGCATTATACCCTTATTAGAATGTCGCTGGTGGTTTCAATTGGTGGCTGGTGGCTTTTTTTATTTATCAGTATTTCTTTCTACATAATTACAAAAGTAGTAGTAGTAGTATCCAAAATCTCTCTTTTAAACATATTTGAAATATTGTAGATTAACATGATGCCTGCCTGTACCTGCATGTACTAAGTTGCATTTCATTGAATGATATTATTGTTAGTTCACTTTGATGTTAGACTCACAATAGCAGAAGTAATACAAGTATTTTCTGCTTACAAATCTTTAAAAAGGGCAGAAAGTTTGAACACTTTACCTGTGTGCTGTCCATTTTGTACCAGATATCACAGTGGTCATTTCAAACTGTTACTTTTTGTCAGTGGGATGTGGGTGAGGGATCGTGTCCAGGTCACTTACTAGCGAGTTTAAGACATGGGATTTCTTGATAATGTTCCCAATGTAGTATAGACCCAGTGCACACTATTAGGAGGCTGTCAGAGTCAACTTTCTGAATTTGATAAGAAGTTTCACTGTCTGTAAACCTTGCTATAGCAAGGTTTACAGACAGTGAAACTTCTTATATTACAATAAAGTATGCATTACAAGATGTATACATGTTGTAATGCATACTTTATTGTAATATTGTAAAATGTCACTGTTGTATGTAACACATGAATGTTGTTGTTCAAGTTGTAAAGGCAAGAATTTGGTGGTGAATTTGTTTTTTGATTGAAAGAATCTATATAAATAAAAATAAATGCCTTATGCATGTATTTCATAACATAACTTACTGATTCCTATTTTGAAATTTCATTTAACCTGTCCATGATAGGCTGAGCTGTTAAATCATCGAACAAGTACTTGCACTAAGGACAATGTTTTGTTGGAAATGTACCCTTTTTGTCAGAGGTTTTCTGGATTTCACAGGCATGGGAAATACTGTTCAAAAGCTCTCATGAACCACATTCATCTCTTTCACTGGAAGCGTAAGATTTGAAAAAAAGATGAAAATATAAAAAAAAAAAGTGTCAAAAGCGATACAAGACAATAAGAACGCCGTGCAGTGTTTTACTTGTCTGTACTATATCATCAGAGACATGGCATTAGTGCCTTAGTGTACATGTAGCGTGAATGTAATTTCATAAACCTTACTTTGTCTCCCAAGGCATGGGTGTTTCACTTAGTTCTTGGTCTTTTATCTATTTATGCATCAAATCAAAAGGGACAGCGAACCACATTTAGGGAGTGGAAAGTGTATCCTGAAGAATTTAATAAGAAAAGAGATCTTGATGGATTACAGACCTTCTCCACATCTGAGACATTTTCAGAATGATAAATCACAAAGGCCTTTTATACTCCCTCTTTCTTTCTCTTTCTCTTTCCCTGTCTCCCTCTCCCTCTCGCTCTCTCTCTCTCCCCCCTCCTCTCCTTCTCATCTCATGAGCCTTGGCTTTCTATTGTAAGAGATTACAGGAGCATAGCCGGACTGTGGCCCATCGAGGATCTTTTATTAATATTTATATGCATATGAAACAAGCCAATTCTAAGCTGTCGGTGAGCAGCTGAACCCTACGGGCTCATTGTGTATATATATATATATATATATATGGTAGTGGTTGCTGGTTGCATATCTGTGAATATGCAGTTTGTGTGTGTGTGCTGTACAGTACCTGTGTTTATGTGTGTGCCTGTGTTCCATTTTGGCTCTAACCGCTTAACCCTGCGCTGTCCCAGACCACCTGAGCTACCAGTTATGTATCGGGGACCTCAAGTGGCATTTCCCAACAGGATTTGATCGTTAGCAGGACTTTTTGGCTCTCTGTGTTCAAGGTTAAACGGGACTCTGAGGGCGGGGGAGCGGGGGGGTGGTAACGGCGGGGGCTCTAAATCTGCAAACAAGTGTGGAGCCTGGCAGTCAAGGCTATCGAGGAGCTGATATCCCACCGGTGGAAGAAGCAGAAGGAGACTAATCCTTCATACATAATAGATAACCAAATCCTCTAAAACACAGAGACACTAGCTGCCTGCATCACAGAAGCCCTGCCACTGCTAACAGATCGGGCATCACGCATCCCCCATCCTTCCCACCTTCATTAATACTCAATTACAACAGAGCTCCTCCAGCCTGACACCATTGTCCGCCCCTGAAATGCTGCCCTTTGTCAAGAGAACAGGTATGGCTAGCCCCCGGTTGCTTGCATAATTCCACGTAATATCTTTGTCGATGAGTTAAGTGGCGAGCAAGGCCTGTCCTCCTCAGAATAAAATGGCTTCTCTTTGCAACCACTTGAACCAACCATTATCAAAACATAAAGGCAATGAATAGATCTGGGGCAATTTTATGTCTATTCTCGCAGTTCACTTCAGTGGTTGTGTTGTAGAGTGAGGATATACATAAAAAGCCTTTCATTTACTCCATGGTCACTCTGGAGCCTTTTGCAGCCGCATGTCCCGCTCATTTCAAACAAGGTGGAAGTCACAGTATACACTATTGTCTGCAAGAAATATGAAAGTTGACACGTGCATAAGGGCCTTTTGATCAAGCGACAGTCTAATTTTGCACCATTGTTGTGGCGTTTAACACGTATCTACGGCGCAAACGTCTCCACCAGTATTCTATTCTTTCACTCACGAGCGGCTCACATTGTGCGCAGTTATTATTTTTGCAAAAACCCGCGCACATCTCGAAGCGAGGGATTCGTGTTATACATTTTTCATAAAAGAGTCATCATTCCGCACAGGATCACAGATGTTACATTTAATTGAATTCACAACTAATCAGCACATATTACATCGGTGGCAACAGCTTTTGTCACTGCTTCATACATTAAACGGAGCCACTAGTGCAGGTACAAAATAAATAATTTCTGTTCAACGGACGAGAAATGCCCTTCTTTTCACAAAGGGACACGACCCCGAGCGACTACACCTACTTCTTCATCTCTTACAGCTTCTTCAGCTAATATAGAGAAGAACTCCCACTTCACGCTGTTATATTACAAATTGACAATGCAATAACTCAAAGGTCTGTAACAATCACCTTTACTGCTTTCACGTCTGCAAAGTCAGTCTTAGTTTGTTTTTCTTTTAAAGACATAATCAAGAAAGCTTTGACTCCTTAATGTGTTTTTTCAAGCTCAGAGTTCGACTGCGCACTTTGAAAAGAAAAACAAAACATAAAAAAAATCACTATTAAAATTTATGCATTTGTTTATTTTTTTTTTCATTTCTAAAATCTACATTTCTCCTCTGTGCTAAGTGTTAAATTGACTGAGCCATTTTACAGTAATGAAATGCCTCCTCTCCTGGGATTTTTCATCATTCTTAATATTTGTTATTGGGAAAGCTCAGCACTGAGCAGAGGATGTCACTAACATTATGTCCTGGTGTAGAATTAGTCACCTAGGAATAGACTGCTGTACCGCGGTTGCTACAATCAGCAGTCCCTGAATGCCTCGCTTGCCTCCCCTCGTCCGCTTCTCTGCACCCGTTTACATTACCTCATCTATCCCTATTATACTCAATTTCATTGGCTCTCACTCCTCTCTTTATTTCTAAAAACTTTTTTTTTCTTGCCACCTTGCCGCCTTTGGGGCTCAGAGACATTTAGAAATAAATAACCAAGGTTTTTCCGAGCCTCGGAGAATGAGGAACCGCGAGCCCTTTTCTTTCTTTTTTTTTCCCTTCCTCCTGTCCTTCTCTCTACATCTGGCAGCGGGGTCCCTTTGGGCTCCTAGCGTGATCTGTGGGTGTTTAGCTGTTAATCTGTCAGACTAATTCTATGGACAAACACTGCTGCGATGTATAATTCCCAGGCTACGAGAAGAGAGGACGTAGAGGCCATAGGCCAGCCTCGAGACTGATGAGCCACGCTAGCATAATTAAGGCCAGCACCTCCCTCAGGACGAGCCTGCACGTCCTTCTCTTTCTCTCTATCTCTCCGTCTATCTACACACACTATCTACCTGTGTCCTTTATATCTCTCTTCCCCTTGTTTTTATCTTCTTCTCCATTTTTATTGTGCCGGAATGAAAAATACTTTATGGCTTTTTTCTCTGCTTAGATTGCAAATAACAGGGGGAAGGGTGGGGGTGAAAATAGATATATGGGCAGGATAACAAAGCTGGATGTATTAACTGGGCAATAGAATACATGTTTGTGTTCAGTTGTTTGAAATTCATCAAAGTATTAAAGGGAATTTATTACTCCCTACATTGCTACTAAAGTAATAGCATGTTTAATTGTTTTTTTTTTAAACATTAATGGAGATTTTCTGGGATACACAGAGCTGGCTGAGCCCACTTCTTTCCACATAATGACTGTCAATTCCCCATTTAATTTTCAGCCAGTTAAGGATTACCCTAAAGTGGTGAGGTGGAAACCATGTACACGGAACTAACTATCATTATTTTCACTTTTTTTTTATTGCAAAATCAATTCAATTTTTACAGGAACAAAATGGTTCAAGTGTCTTTTTTCATACACTCTTCACCACTGATTTCACTGCATCCCTAATTTATTCAATTACTGCCCCCAAATATTGAACATTTTGTCACATTGCTTTTAAAAACTAAAACATAAATGCATAAATAAGCAAGTTTATTCATCTAGCACGTTTCAGCAACGAGGCAATTCGATGTGCTTTACATAAAAAGTATCAGTACAAAATGTGAAAGTGACATAAGGCAATATAAGAAGACATTTAAACACTTTTGAAAAGAGAAAACAAAATAAGCTTAAATTGAATAAAATGGATGAAAAAGAAGCGCAAAAGTCACGGTGGAGTGAGATATCAATCAACCAGCAGCAAACAAGCATGTAATTCGAGTTTGCAACTGTGATTACTCCACGCATGAATCCATGTGAGATTTTATGGAGGTTTTTGATGTGAAACATGCAATAAGCACAGTGTGGGTACAATCCATGCTGTTCCTTGTTAAATATGACCCGTGTTAGCAGTGGGAGCTGTAGCTTTGTTAGCGGCGGCGTGTGACAGCTCTGGTAGAGGAAGTGGTTGTTAATGCTGATAGCTGTGAGAGACAGTGCCACGTCTCCAGGCGAGCCGGAGGATATACCATTAGACACGCGCGCGCGCACACACACGCACGCACAACCTAAATAGTATGGATGAAGAGAGGGAACTCGGCAAAATGAGATTGAAAAAATTGACAGTCATCCTTTCCTCCTTCACACCCGAGAGTCCCGTAGGCTGTGTATAAGAGCATTTTTCTGTAACTCTCTCCATCAAGCGATCCTCCTCCTCCTCCTCCTCGTTTCCCGCTTCTCTACCTTCTCTTCTCACTGCAGGCGATTGGTTTGATCTCTGATCCCTCTAGTCCTGCCACTTTCCTCCCTTCTCCTAAACAAATCTGTTGCCGCGGTTGTTTTCTCAACCCATATGGTTCCTCAATTTCCACATAAAACACAATATAGCAGCCCGCGTGACATAAATACACTCGTATATGTCAGCATTATATCTAACCCCAGCAAATCTGACCCAACACATCCACAGGCATTGGGATTTTCTATTTCTTTGGCTTCAAACTGTAGCATGTACAGAGACCATTTCCACAGGGTTGTCTTGAAAGAGTAATTCCCAGGTGAGCTGTACTAGAGAAAGCAAATGAAAACTACAAAAGCCATATAAACCCTCTATATAGAGAGCAATGGTTTGTTGAAGCATCACATATTCTTTCTCAAATGCAGATAATAAAACACCAAAGAATGTTGTCTTTTTGGTTCAACTAAGTGCCTGCTGTTGCACCTGAGGTTTTACTCTTGTATATAATTCAGAGAAGTGCAGCGAGAGCAGTGATTGGTGCTGACGCGTCTCCTGAGATAGAACAGCTCGTTTCTAAGATCAAACGGCCCACCATTTAATTTAATTTTTTTTTCCAGTAAGGACCTTTGAAACAGTTCTCAGGGGACTTGTTTTCTTTGAGAACCTTCAAAGAAACATGATGGAAACATGTTCTTTCTGACCACATTCACCGCTGCCAGGATTTAGACACAAATTATTGCGCTTCTGTGTACAAATACCATTAGTCATTTCAGTTGAGCCCCTCCATCTTTGATGAGAAAGCATTATGCTGTAAAAACAACAGCATGTTCCCAGCGTCGGCGCTAGGTTCTCAAGGGGGAGAGCAGCAGTTGTTTTTGCTTAAGAGCTTCATTCATTCTAGCCTGGCGAAAAACACACCAAGGCATATGGCGACTTGATTTAGTTAAGCTTGCAGAATGATTTCAGAAACCACATTTGGATGAAGATAACAAATTAACCAAACAATTAAATCGAGTATGGTCAATTTGAAGCACCTGATACGTACCAATCCAGCTGTGGTGGAACATCTGGTATTTTACAGATCAGGAATCAGTATTTGCAAATTTACATGTGTAGCTATTTTAAATTGTTATGTTTTGTGTGTGTGTGTGTGTGTGTGTGTGTGTGTGTCTTTTCAAAGACTCATTAAGAAGTTGGACTTAGCTATGGCATCCATAATCAAGAACAAGAAAAAGTGTTTTCTGCTACCTGGAAAATAAAAAGGAGAATATGCTTTCCCTGATTCAACTCAAACCAGTGAGAAATACTGGTGTAGCCCCACTCTCTGGCCATTATTGACTGCTGAGGTGCTGTGAGGCTTGATGCTGGACATGAGTTAAGGTCAGGTCAGGTCCTTCTAAAAATGTTTTAAAAGTTTATTTGACCTGCATGATTCACCAACCTCACCAACCTCACCATAAGCTTAAACACATCTATTTCTTAAGCATATTAAAAAATGATCATTATTACTTCAATGCAAATGTTGGAACAGGGATGAATGAAATCAAAAGATAAAAGAGCAGGTGGCATGTAGTAGGAGGCAGGAACAGGAGTTCTTACAAAATAACAATTAAAACCAATGACTGGAAACAATTGCATAAAGTGAGTAAAACTCACTAAGACTCGGCAAAGGCATTGAGGCTGGAAAGATTAGATATCTGCAAAGTATAATGTCTCTGAATAAAAGGTAAGGTCTACATATATATTCAATATACAAAAATTACACAGTATTGTGACTGATTTTACTCATTCATCAAAGGAAATTCCAGAAGAAAAGACACATTGAAGCAACACACCAATGGTTATGTGATGCTTTAAAAAAGAACATCCAGTGGGAAAACTTTTTATTGATTCATTTTTTTTCTCATGCTATTTGTATAACCGCTCTCTCATTGCCAGTAAGGGACGATGAAAGTGCCATACTAGTTTCTACACATCTTTTTTTGAAAAAGGCAAATCCACAAGTGTAAAAAAAAAAAAACATTTTCTCAATTTTGCAGTTTCCATCAACCTTCTCTGTTGTGATACTTCAAAATGTAAATAAAAATACATTGATGGAAAAACAGCTACTGATTCATAGAGAAATTCTCACACCCGAGGGAAAGATTTG
Organism: Lepturacanthus savala; assembly: GCA_030544235.1. NCBI lineage: Eukaryota > Metazoa > Chordata > Actinopteri > Scombriformes > Trichiuridae > Lepturacanthus > Lepturacanthus savala. The sequence goes on from CM060464.1 coordinate 16,508,875, forward strand.
ACCTTTTATTGTAGTCCACAGTTCTTCAAGAATGATTTTTTTGTGTGTACACGGAGTCTTGAACAGTGGCATAGAGACCATAAGTATAAGTTATCATGCCTATGTTACACTTACTGTAGGGGGTAAAGATTTTTCTTTTCAAATACTGGGTTCTCCTGTGTCAATTCTATTAAACGAGGGGTATGGTAAAGGAGCTAAAACAAAAATTTAAAGGAGTACTTATGGTGTGGTATCGCTATTGATTTTATGGGGGGAGGGGCAGGGGGCAGTTTTAAGTACAGTAAGTACTAGGAATTACAAAGGGTGAAATCAGAGAACAAGCAGGAAAAAAAATGTATAGAGCGATACATAGTTTCATAGGAATGAAAATCTTCCTTAAAACATTACAGGAAATAGCTGATATTTTAAAACAAATATCTTTACAGTAATGAATCCCCCAGGACAGATGTCTTCCCGGGAGAGTTAAATATTTTGCAGAAGCGGTCACACAGAAGATAGAATTGTGAGCGTGCTTGAATCAAACCAATTTCAGACGTAAAAGGGAATAAAGCATAAAGAGGGTCTGAAACATAAAATACCTTTATTCTTAGGTAATATATTAACATATATCATCAGCCCCTTTGAATGAATACAGACAAAAAGCATAAAATTTGACCAACAAAACTAAATTGGTAGCTATGTTGCTTTCAGGCAAATGTCCAGCAGAACTCAAGGGATTTAGGTACCTGTGTATTATTATTACTCCTTTCACATCATTTATATTTGAGGCAAACTATGGGAAGTCGGTAGCTAAGCTGAAGAAGGATTTGGCAGATGGGAGATTTTACCTCTGACTCTGATGGGGAGAAAATAAATGGTAATATGTTTCCAGGATTGTTGTTTTTGTTCCAGTCGTTACCTATTGTGATTTCTAGTTCCACTTTGAATATGGCTATGGCAACAAAAACAAGCTAGAATTAAACATAAGGCACTTCTTTACCTGAAAATGAAGGAACCAAACAGTACTAATTGGGCAGCACAACTTAGAGCTATGATTATGTGGAAACTAAAGAGACAGATGCGGTGTGGGTGGGATTGGAGCAAAACTGAACCATTGGAATCACTTCCATCCTTGACTGAAACTCTAGATCAGTAATGACTGGATCAGGGGAACGATTAAAAAATGGTCAGAGATAGCCTACGGAAGGATTTAAAACTGTCGTGGGGGAACTAAAATAGCAATAAACCCAGATTTGTTACCACCTTTAATGGACTCGGGATATGACAAATGGGAAAAACAACAGTTTAACACACACACACACACCTACACACACAGACAATGGACAAACCATTAGGTAATTTAAACAACTTACCCAGAAATTGAATGTACCAGCCCATGAGTTTTATTGATTCCTACTAACTAACACATTGTGCCCAGAAACATATAGGAGAAAGTATTTGTTATAGTCTACAACCATCTGACTTAGTGGAGGAGAAGACAATAAAGGATTTCAAAAGTACAAACAATAATCTAACTATGACAATATGGATGCTAAAGAATGTGAGTTGGAAACAAATATTGTAATAACAGATGACAAATGTGTGGAAATATTCAAAGCATGACATAAACTAACCAACAGCCCAGCATGGAAGGAATTGGAAGGTGATAATGCGGTATTTAACACTCTATCTCTCACTTTGAAAGACAGCAATACATCTGAACTATGTTGGAAAGGCTGTGGGTGATTGGACGACATCACACATATATTTTGAGATTGCCAAAATCTCCTGGATTGCTGGAAGCATGTCCAAAAGGAGATAGAACAGGTTTTGTGCATAAATTTACGCCAGAACCAGCACTTTTCACACTGGGTATACTACCTGCTAATATGATGGATGGAGATAGAATTTCTTTATTGAGCATTCTGCTTTTAACCCTATTTGTCACATGTGTGACACTTGTCAACCAGTGGCTACAGAGAGTCGAGGCTATCACTCAAAAAGTGATTATTATGCAAATGTATGTTATTTTACAAATGAAAAAAAATGGTTTTACAGAATTGAGAAAAGTCTTAAATTAAGTCAATATTATGCTGAAAATGCAGTTTCCCAAAAAAATGACCTATTTTCAAGTGTTTAAAGGTAAAGAATGCAGCTCCACTAGCGAGATGGAGAGAAATAGAGAGAGAGAAAGTAGTGGTGGTTGGGCAAACCTCAGTACAGAATGAATCACAAGAGCTAGAGCAATAATACTGTGAAACAGATACATAAAATATTTTTTGGAGTTTCGCATTCATAAGCACAAATAAATACACCCAGACCTCGGCACGACGTGCTGTATTGCTGGATTTTGTGTGAGTGCAGCTTCATCCCGTTTCCTGTCTGCTGTGGCCTCTCTGCTGTGTGTGTCCGGCTGATCAGACATGACACACACACACACACACACACACACACACACACACAGCAACAGTACATAGGAAACACTGAAGCCCTGAAACACAACAATATAACAACCCGTATGCCTCATATACTGTAGATGCTAACGGTTATGTTGTTTGTCAGTATCTGATGCACAGGGGCGTGACAAAGAAGTAACAATTGACCAATTGCGAGTGGTCTACGCACTGTTATTGGCTGGGGGCTATACACACACACACACACACACACACATATGCACTGCCCAAAGGATGATGCCCAGGGATGTCACAGACACAGCAACACAATATGAAAATTAGTAAATAGAGGCAGAATGCAGGGTCTCTGCAAACACACCACCACACAATTCTAGTGGGTCATAAGTGATGACAGAGAGGGATTACTTCTCTATGAATCAGTCTACAGTGTTTATTTAAGGGAAATCCTGCATATTCTACCTTATATTAGAATATTCTCGTATTGTTAGAAGATCAGTGAATTTGGTTTATAAAAATGACATTGAAAGAGTTGCTAACTAGGGAAAATAATGAAAAAATGGTTGAACTCGTGATGGAAAGATGGTTAATAATTAATACAGACAGTGCTATTACCATAGTTACCTCCCTTTTGTTGCTCTACCTTTATTTATTGAATTGTATAAAATTCTTTTATTTTTATTCCTATTACAGTGTACTTATTTTTACATTCTCAGGTATAACCTATAATGTATGTTTGGCTGATAGTACAGCTATTGTATTGTTAATTCATTGGTGGTACAAGCGCTGGGGCATTTGTTATGTCCTCCTGCGCGTGTTTAGGCATTATGAAAATTACAATTACCAATGAAGATGAATTATTTCATAACAATGTTCGACACATACATGAAAAGAATATAGGTGTAACTAGATAAGCGTCGCCTCCAAGTTGCATCGTCACTGTAATGTGTGAATTAAAAAAAAAGAAATCGGTTTCAAAAAAAAAAGAATAAGTGAAACAAATGAGATTTAGTAAAACAAATGGTTTTGATTTGAGGCTGTAATCTGTGTGAGTGCTGCACAGGGGCCTAAGAGACAGCAACAACTATTATTAATGGTAAACAGTGAATAAAAAGACCATAATAAGGCATGCATGATTAGATAAAGAGGAAAAGGTCACAGCAGGTTGATGCATCTGTCTCATTAGCTGCTTTATTTGTGTCCCTTCGTTTACCCTTCATTAGCCTGCCTGTTTTATCCTCTTTCTTTCTCTTGTTCTCCAAGTCTCTCCATTCATTAGGCTGCCTCTCTCCATCGCCTCCTCTCCATGTGTTGTTTCTGAGTGTAATGGCTTCCCATAGTGTGCCTGTCTTATCAAAATGTCACCCCAGCCACTACACAGCATACTACTTTTGACATGAGCACTATGCATGGTATGGGCATAAGGATTAATTTGCCATGTGTGTATACCTCAGCACCAGAGTTAGAGAGTGTGACTGAGGCCTGTCTGACAGCAGAGACAGTGCCTCTTCGCTGGATTCCTCACGTCTCCTACTGCACTTGATGTCACAGGCAGAGGGGGGAATGGGGGGAGTTTTGCCTTAGAGGAGGAGGAGGAGGAGGTGTGGGCAGAAAAAGAATGTCTTTGGTATCAGGGTGAAAAAAGAAGTGTTTCCTCTGTCCTGTGAAGTGTCACAGGACAGAGGAAAAGTGAAGTCTGCTTCATGGGGAGTTATCACTGTAATGCAGCTCAGTGCCAAAAGAGGTCATATGTGTGCTGCAGATTCATTAGTTTCAGAAGACATTAATATCATATAATCATGACCAGTTATAGCAAAGAACATTTTGCATGTGTGAGACTCTATTAAGTAGGCTACTGTTCCATAAACCTTGGTTGAAGTCTGTAAAGCTGTCCACACTATCATGATTGCTGGCGCTGCAGCAATCATTTGCCTAGGTATAAAAGAGTTTCATCAGAAGAGCTTCTACTCTTGTTTTTAATCATACCACACTGATGCCTTTTTATCCTTGTTATCAAGCTCAGTTTGTCTTTGTATTTTCTCATAACATTCATTTTTCTGTTTACATTATCTCACTGTGCTGCAGAGATTTTCTCATATTGTGACAACCTACCCTAGGCCTGATGACCTTTTTCTTTTCAAAGGAAAATATTTTGGGCCTTTATTTAAACACACACACACACACACACATACACACACACACACTCACACACACATATATATGCTATTGAGGATGTCCAGAAGAAGTGATGCCTACGCTGAGGTCACAGCATTCATAGGCAGTTTTCTTAATAAACTCTGTCCCCCCCGCTGAACCTCCATCCCCTTATTTCTTCATAATTCATCCAAATTACTTGTTATGTGTACACTTGTAGTAAGCGTAAGTGTAAGATCTTTTGCATATTAATATTTGTCATATATAATATTTCGCATTTTGTTCTTTTACCACATAGAATACCTGTATACTTGTTATTATATCTTGTTCATATTATTTTGTTCATGTTATACTATTTATGTACATAAGTTATTCCAAATTACAGTGTACTATATTGTATCATACTGTAAATAGTATATATATATATATATATATATATATATATATATATATATATATATATATATATATAGCACTTTGCTGCTCCTTGCGCTTGATTAGAATTTAAACCACGTTTCATTACCCTGTATTTATACATGTGTAATGACCTCCCTCCTTTTGAACCATCACAGTTGTTTCCTCAAAATTGATCTGCATACATTATTATAGATTATCAAAACCTATTCCTAATGCCAATGTACATTTTACCTTAGGTGTTTGTTTTGGAGCCAAGATGTAAAAAAAAAAGCAAAAAAAAAAGCAAAAGTGGAAGTTGTTTGGTCTGGACTGGACTCCACAGGGGGAGAGAAGAATTGGGAAGCCAAAACAGACCTGGAGAACAACAGTTGAGAGTGAGGCAAAAACAACCCGACTCCCCACAACCTTTTTTGTTTAGTCCAAAGAGACCATTGACCTGACGTTGTTGTGGCTCTAAGGTCCATCTCAGAGTCTACGGAAATAAGTCAAGGGTTTTAAGGTGTAGTATGAATTCAGCTAGTCAATAGGTATGGGTGTCTTCATGTGAGGGTTGTCAACCAGGGTAGAAGCACTGCCCCCTGTAGGTAAGAGAGCCATCCCCTTTATAAGAACCGATATAGACAATTAGTGTCGCTTTGTCTGAGGCCTGGTAGATGGTGGTGATAGCTGCTGTGGTGCTCCTGCACTGAAGAGGAAAAGTCACCCTTGTCATCATCACTAGTCAGCATCACCATGCGATGATGTCATCATCACATGGTTTTTAACAGGGTTTCCTATTGAGAAAGATTATTACCAGAATGCTGCTTTGCCGGGATTGACAGTGCCATGCTGTCTGATTTTTGGATATTTTTTTTCGATTTAATTTTTTTTTACTGGCTTTCAGGATGATCTCATTTGGAAGTCTGTTGTTTTAATGTTGTGATTGCTCTACAAGTTTTGTATAACCTCAGTTGACTGAGACCTATATTGGCCAGTGGGTTTACTTAACTGTCCTTTAACCACCTGCATACTGGGACAGGTCACATTTAGGATTTTATCAACCATGACTGAGGAGCATTGTAAACACACAGTTACGCAGTGGCATTTCTTGATGATGTCATTTTAAAGTGACATAAATACTAATATCAGGACCTTTTCTTTTGAAGCTTATCGCTACTCCAGTACTGACCCATTGAAAGATCCGATACCAAAAATCAGTGATTCTCAGTACCCGTCCCTTACAATCACTGTGTAATCTCTGATCCCTTTCAAAAGCCAGGTTCCGCTTGCATCTGGCTCACTTCTACCCAAATCTCAGATTATGTTGGAGAGGCGTGCATAATAACCGCATATACGAATATTTGGGGCGGATTGTCAACAATCGCTCTCCAGTGGTAGGTTTAATTAAATTCATTGATTTAAGGGAATGTACATTATTTAGAATGATGGGTTAGTGTATGAATTTACAGATGTCTGACATAAAAAGATTATTTGCTCATTGATCAAGATGAAGCTTCCATTTTTCCCACACCAGAACAAGGGCTGAAACACCCAATTAACCAATTCATCTTCTTGATTTGGCAAAATAATAATATCTCCTATGATCATCAACCATTAGTGGCCTAATATTTACAGCAGGTAACATTTATATGATTAATTTGGCAATTTAATGGCACAAGTCCATTCAAGACTCCCATTCTCATTCATTCATTCATCATTCATATTACATTAGAGGCCCTAGCTCTGTAGTATCTAAGTATTTTCAATGTGTTAAGTTGTACTTGCAAAGTGAATACATACATTTATATGAAGGTGCTCTGTTAGCTTGCAAGACCTGCCTTCACTTAGGCTTCGTGTCAATTGACTATTGTCTATGGATCATTCATACACCTACTATGAATCTAACAATCAATTACATTATCAGTTATCAATTGCATTATCAATTACAGTAGGTATTATTACAAATACACTAGGTGTATAGGTGTTATAGGTGTTAATCTAGGTGTGAGTGAGTGATGTAGTTGGATCTTCATCCACATTGGGACTCTTTAAGTGGAAATGGAAGCACAGTTTTGCAAACGTGCAGTGCAGACAATCTCTGAATTAGTATGTGGCACTGCACTACTTCAGCACAACTGAGGCTTAAGTGCATAAAACATACATACATTCATCCCATTGTTCCATAATACCTCACCTCATAATACCACATGATGCAGTTATATCTGTCACTATCACATTTTTATGTAGATTTCCCCTTAATGATAATATCCATATTTCCCCAAATAACGATTAATTTACAGCTTCATTATTGTTTATTGTCTCACACAAAATGTGTGGAGAAATCAAAATTCAGTTCAACTTTAAACTTTATCTACCATTATTAGGAGATTTCTGATACATTATATTGAAAAAAGAAAGTAATTCAATATTTAACTGAAAGTAAACTCTAAACACCAAAGGAGCTCAACTTGGTGTAACACTTGCATCTATGGTGTTGTACTATAGGTCAGAAACTTAAAGATCTGATATCATAGAACATGAGTTTTGATATCTTTTTGATTATAAGAAGGGGTTATATAAATATTGTCCCATGTTAAAAAAAATCCATAACCCATATTCAGTAACTGTGCCTTAAAACAAGCCCTCAAAACCTCTGAATTTTTCATGTCCTACCGATGCAGTCACCGACCATTCACAGCCATTCAAATCAGCCAATCATAGGAGTGGCTCATAAATATTAATGAAACAGACCTAAACCAACCTGTTCTTTCTAGTGCCCTAGACAGAAGTTTGAGAGAGGTGATGTAAAACTATAACAAGATGATTTGTGGTCCTTAAAACCACGTTTGCATATTATTATATGTAGGGATATTAAAACTTCAGGAAAAGTTGAGACATTTGAGTAAAGCCCTCAAACAAGTGGCACTTTCAGCTGTCTGCTTCAAAAAGTTAAATTATAAATAAATCTTCAAGGCTAACTGCTGTATGTTCTGACCCTTACTTAGCCAGAAGGAAAGATGGAAATTTACTTCTCTAATCATCGGGGCTCTCTCTCATCTCTAATGATAAACTTAACCATTGCATGCACCGCACCTGCATTATTACAGCATTGTTCTTGACAGCCCATTGCAGCCTCACCCTGTTAATAAAGTAATGTCTGGAGTGGCTGTGAGTGAGTCTTGTCTGAGAGGGTATGCAATGGGCTGGGGAGTAATGAGCAAGTCTGAGATAAATAATGGATCGCCATCATTCACATTACAGAGGAAATGACTGTAATGGTGCTTGCCGGGTGAAAGACCTCCATCTAACACATTAACACTCAGGACAAAGACAGAGAGGAAAGGGGGACAGAGGAAGAGGATGAAAGTGGATGATCAAAGTGGAGAGGGGAGTAGATCATCAGCCACAAAAAAATATCCTGCCACTTGAGAACTGGCATAAAATGAAGTGTGAGAGGAAAGGGAGGAAACGAGCACATGACTATTTTGAGGTTGAGATTGATGGAAACACCTGAGAGCTGTATTACTAATGTGACTTGTGTCAGGAGGAAGTTCTCTCCCTCCTATCCCGAACCCTTCCTTCAACCCTCCCACTTTTTCACCCAACCCACCCACCCTCTCTCTCACTCTCTTTTCTCTCCACTGTGCTCTCCCAGGGCATTAGAAACAGAATGGTCTGAGTGTGAGCCTACAATTGTGGAGATAAATGGGATTTGAAGCACAGGCTATAAGGAGTGGCAGTCATTAGACAGTAAGTGAGCCAAGCGAGTTGTTAGGACATGAGCAGTGCTAGTCGTTAGGAAGGGATGGAGGGAGAGAGAGATGGAGCAATGGAGGGAAAGAAGGAGGCCACTGGCTGTTTGTTCTAGGACTAAGTGCTGGATAATGAGATCAGACTGACATGACCCGGCCCCAGAGCTGAGAGAGACAGCTTTGCCATTACACCTCTCGCTCTCCCCCTCTATCTCTCGATCTCATTCTCTTTGTCTAACACATACTTTCTCTTTCTGTCTCTATTTCTCTCTGTTATCTAACTCCCCTTCGCTTACGCAAACTACAATGGCATCAGACGTGACATGAGCTCCAAAGCAGACAAAACTGTAGTATCATCCAATTATGTAGGAAACCATCCTTTTTCAAAAAAACTTGGCTAAAATATTAAAACACAGGTTAAAAGTGGGTTAAGCCCACTCTGATAATCATGCCCATTTCATCCCTCAATTGGCTCGGTGTGAAGTGAACAAGTATAGGAGAGGGTCTTTATTATAGCTGACTTTTTGCCACGCCTTCAAATGTGACAATTAGAACAAGTGCACAGCCCTACCATTCTCTGGCCCTTACCTTTAACGCAGCTCCTTAGGCCTAATGGCCACTTTATTGGGTACACCTGTCCAACTGCTCGTTAACACTTAATTTCTAATCAGCCAATCACATGGCAGCAACTCAGTGCATTTAGGCATGTAGACATGGTCAAGACAATCTCCTGCAGTTCAAACCGAGCATCAGTATGGGGAAGAAAGGTGATTTGAGTGACTTTGAACGTGGCATGGTTGTTGGTGCCAGAATGTCATAAAGCTGGAATCATCTCAGACTGGTTTCTTGAACATGACAATGAGTTCACTGTACTCAAATGGCCTCCACAGTCACCACATCTCAATCCAATAGAGCATCTTTGGGATGTGGTGGAACGGGAGATTTGCATCATGGATGTGCAGCCGACAAATCTGCGCCAACTGTGTGATGCCATCATGTCAATATGGACCAAACTCTCTGAGGAATGCTTCCAGCACCTTGTTGAATCTATGCCACGAAGAATTGAGGCAGTTCTGAAGGCAAAAGGGGGTCCAACCCATTACTAGCATGGTGTACCTAATAAAGTGGCCAGTGAGTGTACATCCACAGCTAGTTTGAACAAAATATAAACCAAACAAAATATATCTCTGATCCAAACCTTGTGCAACCTTTTCACCAATAAAGACTGATAAACAATTAAAATGCACTATACAATAATACTAGACTCACAAGTCAATTTCTATCTCTAACTAGACACTAGGGCGACACGGTGGCGCAGGGGTTAGCGCTGTTGCCTCACAGCAAGAAGGTCGCAGGTTCAAGACCTCCTTGGTCCAGTGTCTGGGACCTTTCTGTGTGGAGTTTGCATGTTCTCCCCGTGTCTGCGTGGGTTTTCACCGGGTACTCCGGCTTCCTCCCACAGTCCAAAAACATGCTGAGGTTAATTGGAGACTCTAAATTGCCCATAGGTGTGAGTGTGTGAGTGAATGGTGTGTGTGCCCCACGATTGGCTGGCGACCATCTGGGGTGTATCCCTGCCTCTCGCCGTAACGTGCTGGGATAGGCTCCAGCAGACCCCTGCGACCCTAATGAGGAATAAGCAGGTATAGAAAATGACTGACTGACTGACTAACTAGACACTAAAGACAATCCCCCAGGTGTTGTTGCTAAAACTGGGTGGAGATATTTAGAGCGTTACAAGGTCCTATATCATGCACTTTTATGGGTTTCATTTGAGGTTTTGACATCTCTAGAATAAGAGATTTGCAATTTAAAGTACAAAAATTCAATTCAACGTAGTTTTACCAGATCCTAACTGGAATTCCAGAAAGTAATTTTTGGTCTTTTTTTGGTCTCTCTTTTTATTGGCTGTTTTTCACTTTGAAGCATCTACAGATGGAGGGAGCTACTGCTTGATATCATGAAGTCAATGAAGTACAAGCAAGCTACAATTTTGTCCAAGATCTTGATGCATGGGAAAGTTTTGATATAACCCCTAGACCAGGGCTGACAAATGTTGGTCCTGGAGAGCTGCAGTGGGTGCATGCAGGCTTATGTTCGAACTAAACAGTTGCAAACTTGATTTTACTAATCAACCATTAGAGCCCTTGCTATTGACCTTCATTAGTAGAATCAAGTGTGTTACTCTAGGACAGGGGTGGGCAATCCTGGTCCTGGAGGGCCGGTGTGGGTGCAGGATTTTGTTCCAACCAAGAAGTTACACACCTGATTCTACTAATCAACCTCTAGAACCATTGCCAAGGCCTTCATTAGTAGAATCAGGTGTGTAACTTCTTGGTTGGAACAAAATCCTGCACCCACACCGGCCCTCCAGGACCAGGATTGCCCACCCCTGCTCTAGGACCAGGGTTGGTGACCCCTACTCTAGACCTCATCTGGAGGGAAAAAAATGGAAGTGGTGTATAGTGGAGTATACTGGACCTCAAAAATGTAAAAAGAGAGGCAGACCTTAACATTGGGGTGGTGAGATCAGCTGGCACAAGTTGTTTCAATATGGACATTTTCAGCAAGGTGTGTTCTTGACATATTGTAGGTTTGCTAGCAGCAGTTCTTGCCACCATCAAAGCAACTTTCTTGCATTTAAATATCCCCAGACAACGGCAAGGTGGTAAGATCTCTGATCTCTGATGAGTGTATTCAGTGTTATAGGGGGTAGGGAACCACTGTAGAAGCATTGAAATGTCAGACACTGAATGAGTGTTGTCTCCTGTTGGTGCGACAAAATGAAATTTTGCTATCAGAAAATCAAACAAGAATCTCAGACTAAATAATTGAGAAGTAATTTAGTGATTAAGTGACAAGTCAGTCGAAATACTATGCTATCTTTTTATAGTGTCAAGCCAAAAATACAGTGTTGTCTCTATGTGTTGTTTTTCACTCCTTTTCTCACAAATGTTCCCTTTTCACCTCTCAGTTGTTGTTTTTCTACTAACTACTAACATTTTTGTACTAACACGTATTTAACTACTGTTAAAAATATGTGTGGAGAGTTGTGTAACTGTATCCCAAATTTGTGTGTCTAATCAGAGTTGTAAAGGCATAAAAGAATCTCTGAATGCCTAATGAAATTTGCAAGTGTAATGAGATTTCTAAATATGCAGGGGAATCTTTAAATGAGAGCACAGATCTTTAACTGCCATCTATAAATGTCTATATCATCAGTTATAACTCACACAGGCCTCTCAATTGTCTTTCTTGGTCTTACCCTTGATCTTTGCTACACTACTACGTGACTCGAGATTTGTCTGTAAAGTTTCCTTTGCCATGAGCTCACACTCAAAGGCTCATGCTCCAACAGCCAAACTGGATACCATGTGGCATGTAGTCTCTGAACTGTCCCAACTGCTTAAATGACAATCTGAAAGAGGTGCGTGTACCTTTGCCTTTGTACAATGACTTTCCATCCCTCAGTGATCGAGGGACTGCTTGCCCTTCAGAATAATTTATACCGAAACCTGTAAGACCTGTAATGTTTTAACCTCACTACAAACTGCCAGCACAGCGTAATATTAGCTAATGGATCGAGCAATATTGTCACAGTGTTTACCCCTAAAATGATCACAATGAATGTGCACAATCTCAAATGTGTTTTCTTCATGGATGTATGAAGAGAAATGGATAGAGTGTCGGAGGCGGGGCCCCATTAATTCCTTTGAAAGTTGCTCAGAGGTAGAAGCCAAAAAAGCCACTTACCGCTGTGAAGAAATGATCCACACTGAATGCATACTGCACACATGCTGTGGGCCCAATGTGCCCTTACAGTGTGAACACCAGAGACTTCCTGGCTAAGTTCTGGTTTAGCCCTCGGAGCAACCTTCTGTCCTGTTTGGGTCAACCCTGGCCAATTTACAACTTTCATCACTTATAAATACTGTGTTTTACATTTGATTTGCTCAAGGCCTTGTGATATCCTACACACTAGGCCTTTGAGAATATAATATTGCTGATCACCATTTTCAATGAATTTTGAATAGTTTAGTCAACTTTCAACACCTGTGGTGTTCCCAGTCAAAAATGGCCTCTAGAGGTAATGAATGGGTATCCCTAGATCAACCATCAGGTGGAAAACATCCACACACACACACACACACACACACACACACACACACACACACACACACACACACACACACACACACACACACACACACACACACACACACACACACACACTGCCTCAAGTGAACCACACATTTCAGACTGTACAATTGGGTGTCTCTCTCTCTCTCTCTCTCTCTCACACACACACACACACACACATACACACATGTACCTTTTCATGTTGATACTTTGATGTTCTGTGAGTCTGTTCTCTCTCTTTTTGGTTTAAAAGTAAATTTTGGAATACATTTTAACTGTCTGTTCTTGTATATTCACTGCAGTTATTCATCACTAGTCTGAGACATTGGTTTAAGTTTAAAAGGCTATTTATTAAAATTTGGTGCTGATTAAAGCTTTTTGTGTAAGTGTAAGAACCGTTAAAATAGACTGGTCAAATTTGACCGTTAACACCAGAGTCAGGGAGAAACGAACATCGCAGAAAGGTCAAATGTGGCTAAATAATATAATTCAATTGTGCAGCACTTCTAGGCTTTATCGGACCAATTGGATCCAATTTTGACAGTGAAATGAGTCATTTAATGGGTTTCGTGACTTGTAGTAAAATGTATTCATTGTTTTACAGCTGCTCCTTTTCCCATGATTGTGTGTAGGAAAAACTTTTTGGGAAAGTTGTGATTCCAGGGGTTAGCCACTATGTCAAATTGGCTTCAAAGACATGATACTCACAGTGCTCTCCCGGAACAGTGGAAATGGACAAGAACCTGCCAGGATCTTCAAGTGGGAGATAAGTACTGCTGTTGAGGTTCTTGGAGTGCAGAGCCTTGAACTCTGCACTCTTCCCTGCTTCAGTCTCATGTCTGAAGACCTTGAGCTGATACCATCAGATCCCACAGCCTTCCTCACCTTAATCCTCCTGAGCTAAACTATATATTTTCTCCCACACCAGACTGCGAGCTGTGTCAGTCACAATTGGCCAAAACATCAGGTGAATGATACCAGGTAATATGATAGTTGGTATAGTCCATTTTTATGACTTACTTTTGCTATTTTAATTATATAAATTTAGGTCCTGAAACCTTCAGTGAAATGATTAGCCACAGCATGTTTCATCCTGAGCAAATATTTTCATAATTCACTCAAATTCATCTCCAGTCCAGTCCTTACTTAAAATTAGTATATTAGAGTGACCATATTGAAATGTTATTGCTATTATTTATTTGAATATAATTGCGCTTCTAATTGCATTGTGCTTGATAATTACAACAAACAAGGGTTATTGCAAATATCATTGTGCAATTATGAAATAAAGGAACTTTGGAGCTGCGTCCAAAACCTTAGTAGCACTGCCTACAACCTAGTGGCTACTACTCAAACACCACAGTAGCTTCTATTTAGGCAGTTAGTCAGTAGAAGGCACAATTTGGACATACTACAGCAATGCCATCTTGCCCTTCCTGGTGACTTCTGGGATATCGGTAGTGTGGTTTGCTGTAGAAAACTGTCCAGATACCATTGACCTACCTGTTGAAAGCCTACTACTTTCATTCTAGGCATTCTAGATAGTGGATTCTTCATTTATGCCTCTTACATAGGTGGGTAGTTGCTGGTTTGGGATGCACTCTTCATGTAAGTCCATCCTGGATATCATCACTTTCACCCTCACTCATCACTTCCTTTCTTGGAATCTTTAATCTACTTATGGATATTTTGTCCAATTATTACTGTGAGTCTTTCATCATGGGTTGACAGATCAGATGGTGTTTGTCCTTCATGTCCATCAAATCCAAAACCTGTTTTTTTTTTCCAGAAAGTGCGTTAAGTCAGAAATGAATCTGTTTACTTTGAGATGAGGGAAACTCTTAAATTTCTGTTCCAGAGAGTTAACTTAAACTCTTGGTGAGTTGGCAATAAACTGACTCTATGAACCTTACTTGCTTGCTGACAGGTTTGCTTGAACACATGCTGGGTTTATGGCTGCTGGTTTTATATTAGGACTTTGTGCACATCAGTCATTTCTTTGAACATTGATCTCTGTCCTCACATTCAACTATGACACAGTGTGTATTCACTCTCAGCTCAATCAAACCTCTGCATGTCCTTCATTCGTAACACTGTGAATCTTTGCACATCGATCAGACAGCTGTCAGGTTGTTACAGCAGCTCCTGCGCTGACATGTTTATAATCTGGTCATCTTTCTTAGATAAAAAAAGATTAAGACAGATAAGATCAATATCACCTTGTATGCCACGTAATGTGATTGGTCACACTGATGGAACATACCCATCAGAGTTTTCATGTCATTTTGGAGATTATTAATATTAGTGTGCTGGATTGTTTATCACCTGCAGACCTTCAACTAAATGCATCTTGAAAGTGAGTGTTTAAATAGCCTGCGGATAGACTGATGATTTTTTTTTCAATTCACTACATTTATTTGCATTTGTTGCAATCTAGTCACTGAATGCTTTTGAGCCAATATCCAAATAGATGTCTATACATTTTGTTTGAAAGTTGATGTATTTTCACCTGTAAATCCCCAAACTCATTATTCATGATCCAGATTGTAACTGCCATGATTAAATCCTAACCTTTGTCTTCTTGGTGTTTTTCTTCTGCCTCCCAGTCTGTCTGTGTGTGTGCAGTGTGGCCATGTCTGATCTGTGTCTTCCTGGTGTTTTTCACCTCACCTCTGCTTGTCTCTCCATCTTGCCTTGCCTTCATTGATGAAGTCAAAACAAAGATTTATTCTTCAAGTTATTGGTGCTCCTAATCTCCTGCGTTTGGGTCCACCTGCTCCACTCTTTATGACTGTGAGCTTACGCTGTCTCTGTGGAAAATCTATTATCTGTTTTATCTTTCTGTATTTTTTTTTTTACTATATTTTTCATCTTCAGTTGCTGCCCCTTGTGTTTTTTCCCAATCAGATTATAGCTGAATCCATATAAAAACTGAAATTTAAGCTGTATCCTAATACACCATAAGTGATCACCACTTTATCATCCATTAAGAAATTTTTATTCTGGTTAAATGATGAATTAATGGGCAACACTGAATAAAACTCTTTTCCCTGCACTGACTCAGGTTTGGTCAGATAAATGTTTGCAGTCTGCACGAATGCATAAATGTTTCTCCCTGCACTGGATTCAAATGAAGACTGTGCCTTGTATTTTACCTACAGTGAATTGTAATTTCAGAGCTCCATTAATGCTGGATTTTTCTTCTTTCACCAAGCACAGTTGCAGTGAACATACTCAGATGTCAATAAAAGATGCTGTAGATCACCACTGAGCAACTAACAGATGCAGCAATTTACACAACTTTACACAACAGGCATATATATATATATATATATATATATATATATATATATATATATACGTATATGTGTGTGTGTGTGTGTATGTTAGCCCCATTGTTTTGCGGGTTGTCAAAAACAGCATTTATCAACAGTCAAGTATCACCTTCCTGCCTGAGGAAAGCTATCATAGTTTGCCCGGCCGACATCTGACATCTAACATTAAGATTTAGTTGTCATTTTAGGGGCCTCAGCCATTTATAACTCAGAAAACAGTCAGCCAATCAGTAGAGAGGCTCATAAATGTTAATCCGACAGACCAAAAATAACCTGTGCTTTCTAGAAATGCTTGAGAGAACATTGTTAACAACATTGGGTTGTGGGATTTTTTGTAATTTAAACCACAAATACATCACATTAATGGTCTCATAGCTTCAATAGAAAAGTGCATGATATGGGACCTTTCCTTTTCCAAATGTATGCACATAATTATTGTGAGGGTTTTTTTGGGGGTCTCCAATAGGTTAGTTTTGAAATTGGAAATGAAAAACCATGGCATCTGCAGGCCATTTATTGAGAAGATGATTTTCCCAGTAACCGCATCAATTTCTGTGCAAAATGGATCCAGGTGGCCATTGTTTTTGCCAAAGCAGCAACAGAGTGGGAAGGCTTCTAACAGCGAATGTTCATTATTGACTCTCTGACTGACTGACAGTTGCCTGAATGCAGCCATCGATGCTTTGGTAGCATATTGATGGCTTATTCTCATGGATGATGTGATGCAGTACCGTTAGCTTTGAGATATTGCTTTGAAATTATGTGATTTGTGCCTTTATCATGGCACACAGTCAAGGAAGTATGAATCTGAACTACTCATTTAACTGTTAAAAGTACATCTATGGTGACAAGAAATTCAGTGTCTGGCACAGTCCAATTATAGATGACTGGGGTACCTGGGAAAACTTGCTACACAGGTAGATGTAATATAAAGGGAAATAAGTTGATAGATACAATCACAAATTTCCATACAACAGTTCAGCAGCTACATGACAGTTTGAAAATCCTTCATCTCTCACATACACAGGTCAGAGTGTGTTCACCGGCAGTGTATGACAGCAGCAGGCAACACACTCTATCTCTGTTTTTCTCTTGCCAAAGGCATTAACCTGTGTAATCGAGGCGATTCGGTGTAATAATAATCAGTATAATGGCAGCAGCATTGGCGAAACAATTGTTGCATTATTAATAATGTAATAATAATCTGATAATATAATGTATGTTCATTATTTTTGATCCAGTGTGACCTTTCAGTCAAAAAGGTCAACTGAATCGTGACTCAAACCACTTTAGCCACTATGACTGCTAGCACCAAGGCACTGTATTTTTTGCCATTGAAAGCAAATGCAACCACAACCAGTTCTATTATAATTATATTATTCCTTTATTGACATATTTCAGAAATACAATAAGTGTACTGTCGGCACATGACACTAATTAAAGGTTAAAGGATTTTTTTAACATTATGTTACCATAGCAACCTGTTGTGATTTATTACAAACATGACAAAACTGGTGATGATTATGTTGACAGATGGTCATTATAATATTTTACAACCTATTTCTTCACATCGTACAATATGGAGAACCGCCTTCATTGTATTGTACTAGTAAAGCCTAATTCCCCACTTACTTGATGTTGTTGCAACTTGTTTTTTTTTTGTTTTTTTTCAAGTGTGGTAGTGACAGGCAAACTACAAAGTGGTGTCAAACTGGTTTGTTGAGAGTCTTTGTTGAGCTGAGCTTCATAGAACTTTGTTTGTTCCATGCTGACAGACACACACACACACATCCTCTCTCAGAAACACACACAAGCGAAAGGAAACAGCCTCAAACATTGTCAAAAACGTATACACACTTATCACACATAGCAGCATGCTCACACATGCTGTACATAGGTGAGTGAGTCAGGCAGCTGTCTGTGTACTTCAGTGATTTCCCTGGAAACGCTAGAGCAGAGAAAAGTGAGAGGGCTGTAAGTTAAATAGGGGGGAGTCTGCTGAAACATTTCTCTTTCTATCCATGAAACCAATAAGGAGCATTTGGAGAAATAGGACCATTTTATATTTCAAACAGGTGGTTGTGAAGAACCTCAATGAATCTTTAATCTTCAAACATACATGGTTTATCCCTTGTGCACTTCAACATGCAGGTTTGGTGGTGCACACTCTATCAGACCCGCATAGAGACATTTCTGCTTTTGAATTTCTTTGTGTTTTGCACTATAAAACTGTCATTTTTTTACAATTTCATGAGGTTTTACACATCCAAGACTCAATAAAACCTTAGACAGTTATATATTTCACAAGACTTCCATACTCTACAATAGGGGCCATTAGCCCATAAAGCAAAAAGGAAAACAGAACATGATTTTTTCACTTGTGTTGTACTGAGTTGTCATTTTTGTTCTCACATTTGATCTCCTAAATGTGATATGCACAATGGAAGTTTATATCTGCAAACCACACAGGGGCAACTGGCATGCCCTGCACAATATCCATATGCAACACACAGCCAAGCCACATTTGGTGTTCTTTAGTATTAGATTAATAAACGTGATTCTGTGCGTCACCAGCCATGATGCATAGAGTTGGAAAAAGAAAAGATCAGAAGCAAAGTGCCAGGTCAAAGGTGAATCTATCCATGTATTTAATAACATTTCAATTTAGTGTCATTGAAGTAAATGGCTCACGTGGACAAACAGGAGCTCTTAGGAAATCACTGACTCTGTAGTATCAATTTAAAAGGGAAAAAAAAGCACATGGATATCTCAAACCATTCAGAAGTTATGATGCTTTAAACACAGCATGGTATTTGGAAATATATATAGAACCCGTGGGTCTCATCCATGCATATACAGTGGGGAAAACAAGTATTTGAACACCCTGCTATTTTGCTATTTCTCCCACTTAGAAATCATGGAGGGGTCTGAAATTTTCATCGTAGGTGCATGTCCACTGTGAGAGAGATAAACTAAAAAGAAAAATCCAGAAATCACAATGCATGATTTTTTAACAATTTATTTGTGTGATATAGCGGCAAATAAGTATTTGAACACCTGTGTGTCATCTAGAATTCTGACCCTGAAGGACCTGTTAGTCCGCCCATTAGTCCACCTGCACTCCATGTATCATCCTTAATCAGATGCACCTGTTTGAAGTCGTTAGCTGCATAAAGACACCTGTCCACCCCATACAATCAGCAAGACTTTAACTTGTAACATGGCGAAGACCAAAGAGCTGTCCAACGACACAAGAGAGAAAATTGTACACCTCCACAAGGCTGGAAAGGGCTACGGAGCAATTGCCAAGCAGCTTGGTGAAAAAAGGTCCACTGTTGGAGCAATCATTAGAAAATGGAAGACGCTAAACATGATGGTCAATCTCAATCGGAGTGGAGCCCCATGCAAGATATCACCTCGTGGGGTCTCAATGATTCTAAGAAAGGTGAGGAATCAGCCCGGAACTACACGACAGGAGTTGGTCAATGACCTGAAAAGAACTGGGACCAACGTTTCCAAGGTTACTGTAGGTAATACACTAAGACGTCATGATTTGAAATCATGCATGGCACGAAAGGTTCCCCTGCTTAAATCAGCACATGTCATGGCCCGTCTTAAGTTTGCATATGACCATTTGGATGATACAGAGGAGTCATGGGAGAAAGTTTTGTGGTCAGATGAGACCAAAATAGAACTTTTTGGTCATAATTCCACTAAGCGTGTTTGGAGGAAGAAGAACGAAGAGTACAATCCGAAGAACACCATCCCTACTGTGAAGCATGGGGGTGGTAGCATCATGCTTTGGGGGTGTTTTTCTGCACATGGGACAGGACGAGTGCACTGCATTAAAGAGAGGATGACTGGGGCCGTGTATTGTGAGATTTTGGGGAACAACCTCCTTCCCTCAGTCAGAGCATTGAAGATGGGTCGTGGCTGGGTCTTCCAACACAACAACGACCCAAAGCACACAGCCAGGAAAACCAAGGACTGGCTCCATAAGAAGCATATCAAGGTTCTAGCATGGCCCAGCCAGTCTCCAGACCTGAACCCAATCGAAAATCTTTGGAGGGAGCTCAAACTCCGTGTTTCTCAGCGACAGCCCAGAAACCTGACTGATCTAGAGAAGATCTGTGTGGAGGAGTGGGCCAGGATCCCTCCTGCAGTATGTGCAAACCTGGTGAAAAAATACAGGAAACGTTTGACCTCTGTAATAGCAAACAAAGGCTACTGTACCAAATATTAACATTCATTTTCTCAGGTGTTCAAATACTTATTTGCCACTATATCACACAAATAAATAGTTAAAAAATCATGCATTGTGATTTCTGGATTTTTCTTTTTAGTTTATCTCTCTCACAGTGGACATGCACCTATGATGAAAATTTCAGACCCCTCCATGATTTCTAAGTGGGAGAAATAGCAAAATAGCAGGGTGTTCAAATACTTGTTTTCCCCACTGTATATATACATATATAATTATTTTCTTGAATACTTAAGACTTGTGTTACAGTATGAGAAAAAAATAAAGGAATCTAGAACAGGTAGATGTATATCCTCATCCCATGTTATCGTGCAGCCTTGTAGCCTGGGTCTCAGCTGTGAATTGCAATGAGCTAATCAGGGTGTGCATATACAGAAGACTCTTTAAAACTCATATATAATATTCCCATTAGCACACAGATCTTATAAGCAAAAGCACTGAAGCTCCAATGCGTCTGTTCTGAATTTTTCCATTTCTCTGTAAAACATGCATATGTGCAGAAAAGACTTTCATACACTCTTTTCGACTCTATGAAAATAACATTGGGAGGTTGTATTTGTTGCTGTTGTTACATTTTGTCAACTGCTCCAGCTCTTGACTTATATTTCATGAAACCTAGATAGTGTATTAAACCATAATTTTCCAGTTGTTTTTCTTAATTAAGCTGTGACTCGGTTTAATAAAAGCAGTGGCAACAGTTGTCCTACATTAACAAAAACATTAATAATATATATATATATATATATATATATATATATATGAAATTGACAACTCACTAGGTGCCAAGTCTAGGCCTTTAATGAATAATACTCATTGCATTTAGGTTATTATATGGTTCCTCAATGGTAGGGGTGTTGCCAGACTACAAGCCGATGTCAGACAATTTAGGAGAAAGTAACACTAACTGCTCACCTTCAAGGCAAAGTGTAGAATTGTCAATTTGAGAAAATGACAAGTAGCTCCTTGAATTGTATAATTTTAAGGCTACTTATACATTCGGGCTGCAGTTGGCTGTCACACTTTCTCTTTCTATTTTATTATAGTAGCTGTTTCCTTTTTTTTTAACATATTATGTGCTTTGCTTCCTCAAAAGCCTCCATTAGTAGCCGTTGCTCACTGGGTGAAAAGCACACAGCAAGCATCTTCTTGATTTCTGCATCAGTAACTGTGATTGACCTCATGGTCTGTTGAGGAAAGCCGTGAACGCATATTTATTTGAATTACTTACACCCGGCTCCACCCATAACTCCTCAACTTGGCTTGGCCAACGTGAGATATATTAGGCAACTGGGTCAAGCCTCACAATTGTGCTATTATCTTTGATTTTTTAAATTTTTATTTGATTTAAATTCAAAGAGTCTGTTCTGTTTGCGTGTGGCGTTGTTTGTGCTGTCTGCTTCCGTTGCCTGTTTGATTACTAAACCCTAAGTTTATCCTCAACCAGCACCCTCGTCCGCCTCTTCCTGCTGAGCTCAACACTGCCATCCACCATCACATCTTCACTTTCTGCCTTAACTGCCACCCTCACTCCCCCTTTATTCCCCAAAAGAAGGGAGAGCGATAAATGATAAAGATAAATGATATAATTATTTTTTTTATATTTAACAGTTTTCATTCCAGTCAAGTTTTATCAGATCTACCTGCCACAAGTTCTCATGAAAGCACTCACACCTGCTCATGCCTAGACCAGTGTTAATGAACTGAGAAAATAGGAAAATATAGTTAAAGCGGGTGTGATATCAAATGAGAAAAGGGAGAGGAAAATAGGCTTTCTGTGAGCGTGATGGAAGTTAGAAAAAGATAGCTGCTATACCTGTACTTTAGTGGACAGAGATTTTGAATCTGTTGGAGCCACTCACTGAGTCAAGTAAGGTCAAATCAAGTTTGTTTGTATAGCCTTATATGCCCTGTCTTTCGACCTTTGAATCAAATAAGTAAAATTCATGAGAAAAAACTTCTAGAAAGCCCAGGAAGAACAACAGAGGAGGGAATAGAATTCTTAATTTCACTGGGAGCAAGTGGAGAGAAGCTAATAATGGTGAAATATGATTTCTTTTTCTAGTGCCTGTTAATATACATGCAGCAGCATTCTGGATCCGCTGGAGAGTTTTTAGTGAGTTGGAGCAGACTGACGATAGGTTGGTGCAATGGAAATACAAATGCATTGACAAACTTTTCTTAAATTTCTGTACTTTTGAATCTTTTAGAGGCTGAGCTTTATTTAAACAGCTGATGGTAGTCTAAATAATCACTACTGCCCTTTCTCTGCTCCAACTGTTACCAAAATGTCCTTCTGGATAACCAGGACCTGCATTTGGAACTCACACCGGCTGTGTCCTAAATCTTTATATTCTGGTCATGCAGCTAAAAGATCTTTTGTGCATTTTGCTTCCTGCTATGATGTGCTACCAGAATAATTCTCTTTCAATCCTTCCCTTGGCAGCGTGCGTGATATACCCGCCGGATATCTGATGATTGGAAGGGTACAGTGTTATGCCGGCATGGATCTAGTTGTAGTTTGAGCTTGAGTACCTGTCTAATTCTGTGAAGATACATGGATGTTAATGTCTCTCTTGAGTTATCATGACTCCTCAGCAGCTGTGGTACCACTTGTTTACAACAGTCCTATGGGGGCCCTCTGCTAGCTTGACTCTTCCACTGCTAATTGCCCTCCCTTTCTTCACTAGCACACACTTCCTTCATCAAGAGAAAATACTTTGTACTCATGATTATCTGACTCACTCAAAACAGCAGTGGGGATGATTTATTAGCTTGATCTATGCCGTATTTCACGGTTGCTCAGGGAATTGCTTTTGCTTTAGCTTTTCTTCACAAACCCTTGTTTGTTCTTGATCCTGATCCGCTGCAAAGTTCTTGATCTTGATCCTCTGCAAAGATCAAAATAAAAAAATCTAAATGTGCGTGCATTTCATATCAGCAGTACTCCCTAGTATTTATACAAAGCCCCAAAATGTTTTGTCCTGTATCACCAGCAGGAGAACAGTAATCGCTAAGTAGTGAATAGATTACCAGTAGAGGTTTATCAGTACTATTTAAAGGTGTCAAAGTGAAATCTCCATGAGATGAAAATATCACCAACACCGCCAAAGCGTGTTACACCTTGTTACAGTAATACAAGCAGTGTAGACTAGTTTGTAAATTGAATTAAGGTATTATGCATGGTAATAAGCATATGAAATCAGCTAATTTAATATATTTATATAATATTGACAATTATTAATAGACAAATAATTAATTAAAAGATCAGACTTGTGTTCTGGAAAATATTTGGCAAAGTAACAGATGTGAGCAGGGAGTATTGAAGCCTGTCTTTCACTTTGCCTTCACTTTTATAGACTTATTATATTCTGCTGGTGCCCTTGAAGGAACCATAGACTCCACAGCCAATCACAGGGTGTCTTTGTTGGACACAGCTGAGCTCCAGACCAGGGTCAGAACCTGGCAGGTGGTGTAGCACAGCTGCCTCAGCACATCATCTCTCAATTGAGCCATAACATGGATTAGCAGGGGGACTGTCAGTATCGATTCGTATCTGCTACTCTTATATCTAACATCAATGAAGTATATTTGTCATGTAGTCTATATTGAATATGTTTAAGTCAAAAATTCCTCACATCCTTTCTCATCCAGGTCTATATTAATTAATAATTTAGAACAATATATTGACAATACAGATTTCTTCAAAAATGTATCATCCAGATTATTTTAGTTTGCACCAAACACTATACAACATCACCCCCATCAATGATTCTGACTTTGTGCTGTCACTCATGACATCCATTCTTGTAATACCCCAGTCTAGACAATAACTATCTGTCCTGAAACAATGACAAGTTATACTTGGAATAAACCATGGTGTGATCAGGCCTTGTTTCTTCACTAAAGACGTGCTTTGAGTGAAATGGAGATACTTTGTGACTTGGGCATTTAATGAAAAGGTGATGAACCCAGAAAACGTTTATCTTGCTGATAACCCTGTAGGCCTGGGTGCCATTCAGTAACAGCTTTCTACAGTAAATTAGACCCTTGTTGAGATTTCATGCTATGTTTGGTACCAGGCATTGTTTTTTTTTTTTACCATCAACTGAGGAACACCAACAGTAAGGCTAGCATAATAAGTTAACTGATTTGGACATCTACTACAGGTCTTGATGAAAAATCCTCTTTTGAAGAGTAGGAAGTGTCTTTCCATTATCTTCAGGAAATCTCCCTTTGAACAATTTACCACAAAAGGAAGCACTGGTCATTTCTTTTCTTATAGATGAATCAAATTCTTCTTCCGCCTACAGAATACAAAGTCTGTAATTGTATGAAATGGTTTGCAGTATAAACATCTACTGAAGGAGAAGGCTGAGAACTAAAATAAAAAGAAAAACTAGAAACTTAAAAAAAAAAATGCTGGAATTTACTATATAGAAAATGTGATTATCTTCATCTAAGAGCTGTCCCTACACCAATAGGAGCAAAAAAAAAAAAAACTAACCACCACCTACAGTTCCCCAGAACAGTCTGACAAAGCAGCTGTTCCCCATCTCGGTCCTTAGGGATTCTACTTTTACTTGTTTTCCATTCTACAGGCATATTCATTGCAGTCACCTTGTGTTCCGGGCGTAAATCAGACTCTGATTTGGTGTCAGCAGCTACAACCAGGAACTATAATGTAGAGCCATGGTAACTTTAAAAAATGTAGATATTGTTTTCAGGCCTGTATCCATTAAGCTATTTGGTGGTGTCTTATTCCATGGACATGGCTAAACAAGGCCAATATGATGATTTATGTTGCAGCTATAATGGATTCCAGCTACCTCAAAATATCAGGATATGTTTTGATTTTACTCAGTATAAAACAGCAAGGAGTAGAATTCAATGCAACCATAATTCATGTTATGTTTAAGCAATGTGGTAAATGCAACTCTATGTATCTGTCGCTTGCTGTTATCAGTGTCATTCCCATTTCGGTTTGTCTATGCTAATACTTGCTGGGTTTAACTGTATCTACATTTGTACATTTGTTTAACCATTTGCTCAGTGGTGTTGGTTATTTGTGCATAATGGCTTATTTGGTCAGTTATGTGTTAATGCACCATAACTGACTGTGTAACGTGAGGGTTAGCAGTATCATAGCATAACTGAAAAGTTATCATGCATAATAATTGTGGATTGCTATATTGGGGTTAAATGCTATGGTTTTGTTTTATTAAAATAATATATATATATATCTATATATATATATATATATATATATTAGATCCTGGTTCATACACTGTTTTGCTGTATTTCTATGTTAAGATATTTAGTCACTGCTGACACATTCACATCTTATTTCATCTGTATTCATAGATTCAATTATCTTTTACAATGTAAAACATGTATTTTATTCCTTTTCAGTGTCACTATTTAGATGAAGTACTTCTCTCACAAGCACCTCACCGAACATGACGGGATCTGTCAGAGGACTAAAAATATGACTTTTTTTGTGGTTTCCTCTCCCCTGACAGTGTGTATTGATTAATTTACTTGAGTAATGCTTGTGTTTGTCTACCTCTCTCTCGATCAGTCTCCTTTTTTTATTACAATGTCCTCTTTGTCCACACATATCAGTCTTCCTACCTCCCCAGTTGTCAGTCTCGCTTTCTGTCCATCCATGTCTCGGTGTGTCGAGCTCCTCTTCCCCTCCTCGTGTGTCGACATCTCACATTCATTACCGCATGGCCTTGGCTCAATCTGCTCTCTTCCCTTCTGTGGTGCTCAATTACTCTGTCTTCCTGGGGCAAGCACTGGTGTCAAGCTACTGTAATGACTTTCTGATTATCTGTCTTTATGTGATGAATGAGATGGAAATGTACCACCACAGCCAAACAGGGCTGGCGCTGTGCCAAGCTGCCACACCACAGTCAGGGTGAATGGGAACAGTAAGGGGTAAGCAACAAAACAAATAATATTAGATTGTGATGCAGATGCAACCATTGCTACCGGTGTCGCTGCCACTAAAGGAGTCGGGCGCTATTTGAGTATTTTAAGAGATGTAATCAAAGTTATTGTTTATGAAACAATGCTGAAAACAACAGATCGAAGCCGTCCAGGGAATAATTAATCCCAGTTTGTGAGGAAGAAATAATAGACCACTCTCATGGAGTCATTACGTAAAGAATAATAATAAAAAAAAAGTTTAAATTTGCATCCTGGAGAGATATGAACTTAACCTGTACCTGGGTGGACGTGCTGTGTGTGTAGATGTAACAGGGAAGACTCACCCCTATAGCCATAAAACAACCCATTCAAGGGCAAAATCACCCACCATTTTAACATCTAAATCTACAGGGATTGCATGATGTAAAGTGATTGTTGATGCTTGACTTTGACCTTCTAAAACTCTATTGATTTTCTACCTTTCCTCCAGATGAGTGTTGATGCCTGTGCAGCCTCTAATGTCTTGGAGGTGAAAAATGAGGTTGACGTAGACATGGTTAACCATAATGCCAAAGCGGATGCCACCCGATAGCAGCCAGACACCTGAGAGAGCAGGCCTAGGTCCAGCTCACCACTCACCCCCTCTCCACTTCTATTATTCATCCCTCTTTCAAATGCCTTTTATGCTGCTCAATTACCCTTCCAGCGGCCCAATGTGGACACTGTAATGACATTCTGATTATCAGTCTGTAAATGAGAAATGAAATGAGTGCCATGACGTGCCAGAGGAAGAATGGAATGGTTAGAAGCCTTTCAAAAATGGAGGCGGTGGAGAGAGGACAGAGGGAGGGATGAGTGCAGCACTCTGGCGATCATCGACAAGACGGTTAAAAGAGGAAACATTTTGTAACACACTGCAAATGTATGAAATTACACTTTAGAATTTAATTTCCCCCTATTCAAGGCTTCACTGTGAGCTTTAACAATGCACAGGGATCCTTTATGTTTTCAAACAATCAGTCTCATAGAAAAGAGCCATGTTGCAATGGAAAATATGTCTAATCATCTCAGAGAGCTAAAATAGCAGCTATCCTGTTCATAGTGAATGTTGAATTGGGCCAAATGGAGAAATACAATTTCCTGCTTGCAACGCTTACAACCTAAATACCAGACTTCACCATTGTAGCTCGTCTCTTATTGTGCTGAATGTCTGAAGAAAATGACAAATGGCAGGAAAAAGAGAACAGCATCAAGATAAGACAATGTTGAAACAAAGTTACCACTCCAACAAATAATATGTTGTCTCAGTTTACAGAGCCAGTCTGCAAATGAGAATCAGCATACCATACTGTAACTCACCTATGACTGCCAATGAGTTTAATGAAAAATAAATATTGATTCAAGTCAGTTACAGTGAAGGATCCTTTGGCAAATCCCGTAATGTGCGATATAATGTTTAATGTGTAATTTGCAAAGCCTATATCCCATAGCTGACTGTAAAGTGGCATCGATACCCGTCTGTTTCAACACATGCTCATGACCACACAGATAGGTTATCATACTATTTTTTTTATATAATATGCCACCTCTGTCTCTTTTCAAAACTGTTTCAAATCACTGTTAAAAAAAGAATGTTTTATGGCATGACAACACTGTGATTAAGGTCTGGTTAGGTTAAGGCACAAATTTACTTGGTTAAGGTTTGGAAAAGATCATGATTATAGGAATTCATTATCTTATACTGATGTAATCTCTGTGACATAATTACTACATTACTAATTACTACCCTACACACATCTACCAACTTAGCACACCGCATCTGCATGTTGTCCTCTCAAGAAAGGCCATCCTAAAGACTTTGGATTGGTTCTGCAATGCATTTTATATGACACCAATTCCGCCAAGTTTAAGAAAAAAAAAAGAGAATCCTGGGCGATTGTCTTCAGTCTCTTGTTGAGTGAAACTTGTGAGTAGGGTCTGTTTCTGGAGTTGTCTGACCATTCTGCTTTTTATAGCTCCAAGAACTGCCTTTCAGTAGCAATTACCCAAAGTTGTTCTTGTCCAGGTTTATCTGGCAATAAAAAGCAACTCTAGGCCATCTCTGTATTCATTAGATCTGTAATCTAACTGGTCCACTAAACTACAGTCACTTTATCCTGGAGAGTCTATCTCATTTCAGCCCAATCAACAGAAATGCTCTGCAGCCCCAGACTGCTGTTTAATAGGATATTAACATCCTGATCAATCACCTTAATTGATATTTTTTAGGCATTACCGCTCTCAAACTCTAACAGATGTAATTGTCAGATAGGGAGTGGGATCCCCATCGGCAGTAATTGGGCCATTATGGATGCAGGCATGACTGAGAGATTTAGAATGCCAATGACATGGGAGATAGATAGAGCCAGGGCCATTGTGGGTGGATCTGTATATCACTCATGCTTGGGCACCAGAGAAATTCCTGCTTAAAAGGATGATATAAATTATTCTTGGAAGTACTCAGGGTGATTTTAACAATACTGAGCATGTTTGCACAAATGCTTGTGAATAAATGTGTTCTGTCTGTATTTTCTCCCGCCTGTGCCAGGATTTCAGCCCAAAAGTTCCCGGTGTGTCAGTGTCAATGATGCCATATGGCGTCTTGTGTCGACTGCATTCGCGTTGTGTGTTGTGCCATTAGAGCCAGGAGCTGAGGAGTGACTTTGGCATCTTCATTAATCCTGGCTAACTCCTGTGTGCCAGGGAGCCCAGTTCCACAAGAGCCTGCTGATGCTAGCACAATGTCACAGCTCACTCAGTCACTGCTCCTTCCTCCTTCAGTGCAAAGTAGGAGGAAAGGGACCAATTGTTTGCAAAATACCTTCCATTACTCCATTGGCTGAAAGCATTTGAAGTGAATTTGTGTGAATTATTACCCATAGCTGAGTTTATGATGAGAAATTTCCATAAGTGCACTTCGAAGATGTCTTTTATTGAAGCTTAGTAGAAGTAAATCACTGAAAAAGGATTGCAGAGACTAAGTGGGAAAATAACCCCATGTCAATTTTTTATTCTTGTTAAATACTGTTTGCTTTTCTGTGTAAGACTAAAAGCTATCAAATGCAACCTTGTGCGTTTTTTGGTTTCAGGCACAGGCATAGAAAATATTAAACTATGTTAAGTCTCCCACTCATACACCTGAAGACTTGAGGTCCCACATCCATAACACGATTTTCTTTCTTCATGCCCAGTGAAAGATTTTGTATTTGTCTAAAAATGAGCAAGCTCTTGTTAGTTCTTTTCAATTCTCTATTAAAGGTCCCAACTTGTAAAAATGCATTTCAATCTTGTTTCATAAACTCAGAGTAGTAAAATAAGAGGTGGGAAAACATTAATGTACTTACTAATGCTCTTCCTCTCTCTCTCCCACAATTAGACTGCTACTTTACAAGCCAATAAGAGTTTGAGGTAGTTTCCTGTTTTGAAAATGTATAGTTTTTTTGAATAGTTCTCTTAGAGAATTGGTAAATATAGGCCTTGTTCAGATTGTTGGCAAATTGGATTTGTTTGTCAAATCAAATCACACTGTCCACACTATAATTTGCAGGTCGTCAGTATGGATTTTTGTATCCAGGTTTCACTAATCTATCTGCATGGGTTGCTATGGTAACAGTGTGCTCGTACATTGCTTGGTGAAGCGCACTTCCAATGGCAAAATGGTTTCTTGCGGTTTTGCCTGTACAGAAGCCTGTACAGTTCAAGTAGACAAGTTACCTTCCTTCCCATCTGTCCATGGGTTGTTGTTCTCTATACTGTCCTCCATTTCCATGCCGCCAAAAAAGCGTATTAGTAGATCTCAACCTGTATGGCAGAGAACTTTCTTATTATGAAAGTTCTCTGCCGTACAGGATACAATCTGGATACCATGCAAAAAATCTGATTTGGGCTGTCAGTTTTAACAGGGCCTGCCTACATGGATAAAACGATTATGTCTGCAAGTTTCCAAATTGGAAGAATGAAATGACCAGATCCATTCTGGGCAGGCGTCATGGATTGCCGCTGGAGGATATGAATTTACGTAACACCATTTGACACCAAAAAAAAAAATTAACATTATTGTTTTTGCAAAAATGCATGTAACCATGTTAGCTTGACTGAAAACTTAGTTATAAAGTCAGACTAACACCCCCAGATAACATGATTAAAAGTCAGAAATATACAGTTGACCAAAATGCTGCTACAGGTGGCCTGTGATTAACACTTCATTTGAAGTCAGATAGGCTACATATTAAAACAACAATCTGAGCCTGTCAGTGGCAATAGAAAAATCTGAGATCTAATACTAGTTGGCAGTTACTTCCGCCTACAAGCAAAATCTGACATATGTGGGTCAAAAAGAGGTCCTCAGAAAAGTGGGCGGAAATCAAATCAACTGTTTGTTATTCTGTTAAGACCCTTGCAAAATTGTTTAACAGACACACATACACAATAAGTGTAAAATATGGGACCTTTAAGATACTGGATCATAGAATGATGTAAATGTTTTATAGATGCTGTATGGTCTAATTTGGTCTGTGGTTGTATTATTTCCTCGACAATCAAGATGAAACAACATTTCTACAGATTAAGGTTGTGATCTTATGCTGCCTATACTGCCTAGAGTGTTTTCTTGTGAGGAATAATAGGAAATGGATCACACATTGTGTTTCCATAACATCGGGCAGTTTACCTGGTGTTACTTTATAGGAATGTTGGATAAAATTAAAAATTGAGAGACATAAAACCCAGCATCTTCTTTGTTGAGATAGATTGGCTGAATAAAAAAGGTATTTGATGGCACCTGTGGATTCTTGTGTATCAGCAGTTGGGGAAAATGCTTCAATGAACACATTTCAAGACACAGATAGCCTGCAGCTGAATCAAGTTGCCTGATACTATCACACAACAATGATGTTACAGTTTCCTGGAGTACATAGCTACATCACAGCAGAAAGGTGATTAACTATACATAACAATTAGCTAGGTGACCAGTACATAACCAATAAACAACCTTTACCACATATTCATAGTTTCTGTTTTCAGTGTCCCTTCTATGGTATTTCATGCTGATTCTGTGCTAGGACTGAAGCATTAGTTCAGTCAGAGCACTGGAATCTAGCCTGCATTAGCTGATTGCCATCATCTGGCTCATTCATGCTTCACAAACAGGCTCATCCATCAGCTGTTTGGCTTACAACTGACTAGTAAGGTCCAACCTTGGATTGCATCCATGCAGGTGTACAGTTCGCCCTTTATAACCTGACACTTCTCACTAGCCTCCCATTGATTAACTCTTGCATCCTCCACCCACACATCCTCTTGAGTAAAAATGTTGGTAATGTTGATTTTGATTGATATTAATATCTACCTATAAAGAAAGGAGTGTCTGTATCTGTGGCTTACATATCTCTATGCTTGTCGGATCAACCTCAAATTTCAGATATAACTTGAACATGGCATGAGGGTGTATATCCTTTTTTTGTGGATTTTTTTGAATAAATATTCAAAACATCATTATTATCATTAAATGTTAAAATCCTGTAGGTGCACTGCAGTGGTGTAGGGGTAGAGTACTTGTCGTTTAGAGCCTTAGTCTTAAGCAGCAGACCCTGGTTTGAGCTGGGGTATTCCTTTGATGCATGTCTCTCCCTCTCTCTCCCATTACTTTCAATTTTATTATTTTGTTACCATAAAATAATATTCTTTATGCCACAAAAACTTTAAAAAAGCTTAAAATTCCACAGATTTACATATCAGAGCACTATCCTGCAGCAGCTCTTACTTACAGTTTAAAGCTCCATATCACAGCGCTCCTTCTTATGTTGCTTCTTAGCACTTAAGTTACAATTCCAAGATCCACTGTCCCATTTCTTAAAGTATTGTAATGTCTCTCAAAAAGCACACACTAAGATATTAGCTGGTTTAGCTGCTAATTTATTCCTCACACTAACACAGGCTATTGTGGGCTGCAGCCGTCTTACTACAAGACACATTCACAGACCCTCAGGAAGTCCAAGCACTATCACCTAACAGAACAGAATCTGGGCTTAAACTCATTTATTTAGAAACACATATAACAGCAATATGCCCATTCACTTTTGGGATGTGTGAAATAGGAAAGGCATCAGTAGTGTTAGCAATGTGTGGATGAGTGAAAATATAGTGTACTGTGTGTTGTAAAAGGCCTCAAAGCAAAAAGAGGAAAGAAGCTGAATGCTTGCTGCAGGCTTAGGTTATAGAGAGCCATACCCCGAAAGGCATTCCTTTTATGTGCTCTGGAAGCCCAACCCAGAAAGGCAGAACAGGCTGACCCTCCCAGCTCTACCTATATCTGAAAAACAGTCAGAGCATGTAAGAACACCAGGCAAAGTGAGAGGTGTTGTCACATCCCCTCCCCTTACGTGAGAAAGTATTATTGAGTACTAAATGTTTGTACAAACTGCAGGACATCTCACATCCTTTCCACAGAGGGCACCACCTCAGCAACCATGGTACTGTACCTCAGAAGCAGATTAAGAGGAGACCAAAACTAACTAAAAGAGATCATACAGGGAAGAATAAAATCACTTGGTACATTGTTTATGACACAGCAACTGTAACTGTTTTTTCAGGTCCTTTTACATGCCGTATATCCAAATGAAATGGCTGGAGGAAAAGACACCAACACATCAGCCCACATAAATCTCAAAATGTCTCAGTGCCCAGATGAGTACCAGTGCCTCTTCAACAATGGAATAATTCAACTGATGTGGTTTGAATTTTTTGGAAAAGAAATCCAGCAGACAGTTGACACCCTAGCCATTAGTCCATGAGGACCACCCTGCTCCCACCTTGATAACCTCCACATACAAAGTGAAATGCTTGTTCATCTGTGAGGCTGCTAAAACAGGGACAAAGCAAAGCAATGACTTAACAGGTTCAAAAGCTTCTTGACAAGTGAGGGACCACTTAAACTCAACCTTGAACTCCACAGCAACCACTGTGGAGAAGTTCTTAGAAATCCCATGATAATAACTCAACATACCCAAGAAGGTGGAAGGTGACTGGGGAATTACACAACCCAAACAGCATTACATTGTATGAGTACAACCCACTGGGTGTAATGACAGAAGCAATATCTCTCACTCAGGGTCACAGTGGAACCTGACGACAACTTTAAACAAGTTGAACATACTGACGAACCTGCCAGTCCCTACCTGATCCACATAGTCCTATTGCATAAGAGTCGAAAAGAGGTTTGGTCACTTAATTTACCATATGTAAGGTTGGTGCAAATGTGTCTTTGGGCTTCTTCACGAGCAAAGGGGACTAGATAGATGCACACGGCTCAGCAATTTTATTTTTCAACATGTATTTGAGTCTTGCCAATAAATACTCACATTTGTCTGGTGAAATCCTAAAATGTAAAAATGCTGTCTAACCAGTTGAACATCCCCCACATCAATATCATGTTCAATTAGATGGGTACTCGACAGTCAGTCATCTTCTATACCCGCTTATTCTTCATTAGGGTCACAGGGGTCTGCTGGAGCCAATCCCAGTGCATTACGGAGAGAGGCAGGGATACACCCCAGATGGTCGCCAGCCTTTCGAGAGGCACACACCATTCACTCACACCTACGAGCAATTTAGAGTCGCCAACCAGAGTACCCGGTGAAAACCCACACAGACACGGGGAGAACCTGCAAACTCCACACACAGAAAGGTCCCAGACCCAGGACCAAAGAGATCTTGAACCTGTGATCTTCTTGCTGTGAGGCAATAGGATTAACCCCTGCACCACCGTGTCGCCCGGTATTAGACAGAGTATATGCAAATAGGCAAGGGTAAATTTTAAGGTAAATTTAGCTCTACCAACTTGGTTCACCTGGGTTCAGACAAATGAATCAACATTTCATCCAGATTCCAGATTCATCCAGATTTGAGACTCAGAGTTTTTAAGCCAACCTCTCAACATGCCATCATCGTGTGTACACCAGTACAAGAGTTCTTCCTTTGAGGCTACTATCAGATTGTATCTGGCCCACTGGAACTGCTGCCACAACACAAGAAGGTACTTATACTGTACTGGGGAATGAGCAAGTATTGTTTACGCAGATTACACAGAACAGGAGAGGGTACAGCAAGACGATGACAAAACACAGAAGTGACTTTGTTGATAACTGTGGATCCAACATGGTGGAAGATGGTAATTTAAATTTTGACACAAACTTAAAAAGTGTTTTAAGTAATTTAGACCTCAAATTTATCTGTGCAACTTTTATTGCTCAACTCTTTCACCTTTATTGGGTATCAGGTACGTCATCACATATATTTAATACAATTGGTTATACGATACCTACAGACACATTTGATAGACATTCATAGCACCTAATAAATGGCTCTGGGCTTTCATAAACCACATCTCCAATATGAACAAATGAAAGGATGGTTGCTGGACTTCATCTCAATCTATGTTGAGATGAGGTCTGGTGGTAGTCAGGCTAGCAGGATAGCGTGTTGCTTAACACATCAAGGTAAGCAGAAAGTTACTACCTGATTTGGAGTGGGATAAAAAAACAACACAGTCGACAATTAAATGCCCAGACATGAATAGGATACACAGGGACAGGCTTAATAACCTGATTTAGTTTTCCAGTCAGTTGGAAATTGTGATAAGTTTTGATAAAAGCAGAAACGTCTTTTTCAAAAAACAATACCCATGAGGAACCCATTTTCTCACCAAAAGTCTATCTTGGAGAAAGTAACCACATGCTGCACTCTCCACCTCATGGTCTGGGAATATGTGACAATATAAAGCCTGGGTAGGTTTCACATTTTGCTCTTGAAAAGGTCACTGAAAGACACCAGCAAGAAACACCCTGGGGTGTGCAGTCTTAGGAATTGGAAGCATTAAGTCTTTCACAAGACTGGAACTCTCTTTAGACTGAGGCTGAGGTTGAAGATGTGCAAAACCACTTCTTAGAGCTGATCTGCACAATCCTTTAGTAGCCTGGAGCTGATGCCATCCAGATGTATAGCTTTCCTTGCCTTGATTTTCTGTAGCTCCCTCCTCACCTAATAAGCTGTTATGGAGACTATTGAGGGGTGTAGTGAGGTGGAGTGGAGGGGGTGTGACTGATGACCTTGTGTCCTTGGGAGCAGGTACAGTCAAACCTGATGAAAAACAGAAGAGAATAAGAGTTCCAAAAAACTCCCCAGCCCTTACCAGCTACCACCAATTCAGATTTTAATGACTTTTAATGACTGCCAGTCAAATCCCCACTCCAACACGTACCAGAGTAAGATAACATTTTTGTGCAACATTCCCTTAAATTCAAAATACAAGCCCTCATCATTGTGATATTTTTGAGATTTTAGGACAGATTAGTTTTATCCACATTATTTCTGCTTGAAATCTCTACTGAAACAACTTTTGTGACACTTAGATGGGGTAAAGATTTTATCTATCACCCTGACATTTTTTTTTTAATTTAAGGTACACCTCCTACTTTTTATTGAAAACTGCTGTAGCCACTGTTGCTGTACCTGCAATGGTAGGAGCATTACACGAGTCATCTAGAATATTGTCATGCATTTAGGTAACAGACAGGACACCTTAACTCCCACCTGGGTTTTACTTTGTG
This sequence comes from Lepturacanthus savala, assembly GCA_030544235.1. NCBI lineage: Eukaryota > Metazoa > Chordata > Actinopteri > Scombriformes > Trichiuridae > Lepturacanthus > Lepturacanthus savala. Next base: position 16,544,878 of record CM060464.1, read on the forward strand.
CCCTGCCCACCGTGAAACTGCTTTCCTGACTGAGGAGGGACGCTACTCTGAACAAAGCCATTACTCCAAGGTCAATCGTATTTGTCAAAATCTGTCTGACTGAACCTATCACATCACATTGGGGTTTTTTTTTGCTTCAGGGCAAAGCATCTGTTGAACTGGCAAATGAGCCCAGAAAAGAAGAGTGCTGACAGTTTCACTGCTGTATTCAGATCAGGTCAGATAGACAGATCAGACGTCTTCAGCGCCGGAGGAGACTCCTCTGTCTGGAACATCATGTTTAGCATATGACTGATCAGTTTCAGCTTGACTATATGGAAACTATTCTGTGTGTTCTTTTTTTTAAAACATCAAACCTGTGTCTGGCATAGGTGTCAAGGTACTGAATCCACAAGTTTATGGTTTGACTGCACCACATCAAGATCACATCAGTGAAATGCTCATCTTCATAGGTATTTTGCTGGGGTGCTCTCACTGTATTATTTTTGGTATATGAGGCATTATATGCATTTCACTTTTTCATTTGTTGTTTTGTTTGACTAATTTGCTTTTTCAGGCCCTCTCATGACCATTTTTTGAATAGGCATTTAAGAAGCATTGTTTTATTGGTATAACATAAATAGCATACTTTTTTTGCTTGTGTATTGATCCAACCAACACAGACGATAATGCCCTGAAGCGGAATGTTTTCACTTAGTAAACGAACCCCCAGGTTGTGAAAAAGGATGTCAGAAATGATCAAAGGGCAGGTTGTTGGGTTTAGCCTGTGTGTACGCTGTGTTGAAGTTCATTGTAGATGCACTCCTCTTAGCCAACCACAGTTAATAATCACGATTCTACTATGACCTCTTTTGTCGTGTTACTTATGTAAAATCCACACAAAATATGCAGGAATATGAATTCAAGTCATAAAAAATAGGAATTTTGCAAAAATGTTTGATACTATACATGTTTAAAGACAAAAAAGACACCAGTACAGAAGCTGATCAAATAATTAATTAATGACCACACAACCAAGGTTGGTAAAATTTGGTTATCGAACAGCATAGTAAGGTCTATGACAGGTTTGTCAACAAATTCAGACAGCAGAATGCTCCTTTAAGGTGTCTTTTCATGTTTTCAAGATGGAGGCTCAGTATTTTTTTGAAACCGTGGCAGGTCCGGACAGCAAATGAAAATATTAACTGAAATGAAAGTAATACAACTGGTAGGAATGTTAAGCATGTATTTGGTCATAAAATTCCATTCTTATATGTTATAATAACCAAATTTCATGTCAATCCATTCAATACTTCCTGGACTATTGCAGTGTGGTTTAAAGTGAAGGTATTGTGTTTCATAATTTTTGAAAAAAAGGGGAATGAGAAATGAGTCAGAGAATTTACCCTGAAGGGCATAAAAAGGCAAAACACTCAGGCTAAGAATGAGAAAAAACATATTGCCTATGATTTTTCTTACCTCTGGTGTAAACATGATAAAAGGTCTTACACGACTGATGTCAACATTTGCATTGTTTCGCCATTATGTTCTGACAAGTGTCAAGTGAAACTCCAGTTTAAAGTTGCAGCTCTTTGTCAGCACAGAACTCGGTGAGAATACATCAGAGATAAGCGCATTCGTCTGACTGAGGGCATTCTTTTGGAGACGGGCAGAGTGTGGTCTGACTTTGCACATTTGTCTTCTGCAATGAGGCACATCAGCAGTTCATCTTGATAACGGAAAGGACTATGTGAGCGGATTTGATGAAATAACCTTTTGTGAATATAATTTCTACTTTGAAACATTGCATGTGTGTGTGTGGCGGTGTAAATAAAAAAAAGAGGGTTGATTGTATCATCAAACATTTTATCTCAGTGCCTTTTATAATGTTGACCTGTGCGTCATATTATTCCTCAATTGACTTTTTGCAAACTGTTGTACTTTCTTCATGCAAAGTTCTGGGATAACTGAGTAGTATAGTTGTTATAATTTTTTTGGAACTAAGTTCACCTGAGTAGACAGTAACGCAAAGCACTCGCAAAATATATTATGAGAGACAGTACATTGAGCGAAAAAAACAGGATGAAGTTGTACTCAGTGTGTTTTAGAAATGAGTCCAAAATCTTTGTGTTTCATTTGAATAGGACCCTGAAGTGGTTAAATGGAACATGCGTCAGAAAGAACCTGAGTGGGACCTCAGAGGCCAATTAGAGTCCTGGAGGGTGCATTCTAGTTGATCCCCATGGTAACAGATGAAGGGCACAACACTCTGTACCTCCTTCTGCCCCTTCTCTGTTCCCATCGTTTCATGTGGAAATGTAGCTCATTGTTCGCCATATGGCATCTTCGTTTGTTGAAGAAGCCTTCCAGTGAAGGACTATGAGTAGATCAGAATGGAAACTACTTGAGGAGCATCGGAAATAAAAAAATTCTGGATGAGTGGATGGACAGGGACTTTGTTTTCCTGTTTTCTGCTACCACTAAGTTGTAAAACCTATCTGTCTGTGAAGTGGAGGTACATAATGATTCAGAAATGCATTAGCGTATGTCTCATAATAAGAGTTCCATTATCATGATTGTTTTGACATTCTGCCATTGACCTCACATACAGGTGCTTTGCAAAACATCATGGCCATGACCCTTCTGGGGGGAATGGAAAACCTCAAATCATATAGGAGTCAACGTAATTTGAAGTGTGTTCAGCTGAAAGTTTGTATGCATTCATTTAGTGTTGAGCATATATATTAGCCCACCGCCTACTTTCATCCAAGTGGTTCTATGACCTGACAAAGAGGACAAGGCTTATCTAAACATCTTAAAAACAAGTTGCAGAGCGATAAAACACACACACCTTGGTGAAATTGGTTCTATAATAAATAAGCTCACAGGGCAGCAGCAGTGTGTCTACACATCTGTGTGCATGGTGCGAAACACAATGTTATATATAGATTATGACATAATATAATAATAATAATAATAATAATATAGATTATAATAATATAGATTATGACGAGACATATAAAGAGGAAAATACATCATCTGCAAAGGTCCTGTGCTGTTGTGACCATGCACATATGAGCAACAGCATGTTGCTGACTGCAACCTACACACACTGTGCTCTAACATACATGAACATAATATCAGGGACGCAGCCTGTGTCTGAATTTAATAGGTTTCAAGGGAAGGTGTAAATGGCCCTGCATAATTGCGCACAAATGGCTGCGGTTATTGTGTTGCCAGGAGGAGACATATACTGTAATTGAAAGATGATATAGAGAATGTATTTTCCCCCTCATGTTAAAATTCTTCATTGACCAAGGCAAAAGTAATTCACATGTCGTCCTACCCAGAATACCGTTGTGGACCTTTTGAACGAACTGAAGGCTGCAGAGGATGTCCCTCTGGCTCATGTGGCCCAAACAGCAATAACATAAAATACATAAATAAATAAATAAAAATGAATCTCATTGCTTTAAAAAAAAAAATAGTACTCAATCTTTTCTAATTGCGTTTAGCCCTGCACAATCATTCTGAACACCACATTTATTATAGTCACAAAGAACATTATTAGGCTCTAACATTTATTGTAGACAATCAAACTTGATATTAATTGCGTCTTCCTATTTCCCTCTTTCTTCAACATTGCTTCAACTGTCGGTGTTCTTTCTCTTCTTGGATGTTCTCCCATAATCTGGCCTTCTGTTTTTTGTTTTGCTGTAGCTCAGGGGCAGATCTAGAAAAATATGGATGGGGTGGCAAGAGGGTGCAGGCAATTTTGAGGGATGGCAACATATGACAGATGTATATATACTGAATTTAATATTTTGATGAGAGATAGTATGTACACACTACATACAGGCACAAGCTGCCATTTAAAAACTCATGCAGACAAACGTAATCTCATTTGAAGTGCACTGCAGTCAGACATTGGAGTTCCTTGATCAAATTTGTCACTGCAAATTGGGGTGACAAGGCTTTCTTTTAGGGTGGCATTTGCCACCCTATGCCACCCCAGTAGCTCCGCCCCTGCTGTAGCTTATCCAAATGTTGATTTGCCTCTTCCACTAACATCTCTAATTATATTGCGAATGCAAACATAACTGTATCCCATTCAAACTCTCCATGGAAAACATTAGAACACACATTAACATGATGAAATTGTTTTAATGTGATGGGTTGAAATGAAAATTAAAAAAAAGACTCTCCCAGACATGTAATATATATACAGTATATATACACACACAACCATTCAAAAATTTGGGGTCACCCAGACAATTTTGTGCTTTCCATGAAATGAAAAAGTCATATTTTATTTACCATCATGAGTTGAAAAATTAATAGAAAATTATATTACATTAGCCTTCTGATGCAATGAGAAAACACATCAAACATTACAACACTGGAGTGATAGTTGCTGGAAATGGGCCTCTATATAACTATGTAGATATTGCACCAAAAGACAAACTTTGCAGCTGGAATAATCATTTACCACATTAGAAACGTATAGAGTGTATTTCTGATTAGTTTAAAGTTCAGTTCAAAAACAGTTCTATATATAATTTGTATGGAAAGTATTCAGACCCCCCTCCCCCTAAATTTTTCATTCTTTATTAAGATAATAACCCTAAGTACACAGTTGTTTTTGAATGTGTTGTGTTTCTCTGTCAACATGGGATGCTGTGTGTACAGAAGAATAAAATGAAAATGTATTTTGGATTATTTCTTATTAGTTTGATTTATGAGTGAAATAATGCAGTTATGACTTTGAAATGAAAAAGCCTTTCTGCTATTGCATTTTAATTTTCAAATTAAAAAGCATGCTTTAAATTCTCAAGAAAATAAAAATGTAGTTTGGAATATTGATTATTATTATTTTTTTTTAGGAGTCAAAAATGCAGCTTCATTTTGAAAATGAAAAAGGATTCCTGTTAATACATTTAAATTATCAAATTTTAAATTTCAAATTGGATTTTGGTCTCTTTTTTCTGGAAAAGTTGTAAAAATCAAATCTTAAATCTTAAATTTTCTTTTTAAATTGAATTTCCAGAATGAGCAGTCATGACAAAGAAAATTCAAATGCAGTCTGGAATATTTATTATTCTATTTATTTTCAACAAATGCAGCTCCAATTTGAAAATGAAAAAGGATTTTTGTTAATGCATTTCATTTATATTATGAGTCGCATTTGCTTTCACACACATACACCAATAAAAACACAGAATTTACATTTATTACAAAGGCATGTGTGAAAGAGATTAACTTGTATCAAAGTAATAATAGTATTTCATGAACATACTTTTAAGAGCCTTTCATGCTGTGTAATTGTGCTGTTATGTTGTGTTAAGATATAACATTTGAAATTCTGCAGCTGAGTCTGGAGGATATCTATTTAAAACTTTTAAAGAACAAATATTTTTTGCACTAAAAAGCAAGAGTCAAAACAATTTAATGAAAATATTTTAATCTTATTTTACAAAGAAGGAATAAAGTATTTGTGATTAATAAAAACAAAAAAAAAGAATATTAAGAAGAAGAGGAAATCCTTTTCCAAGCATTTTCTGGAGTTGGTTGAACTTCTGCATATTTTCAGTCGTTAAACTTATTAATATGCTTTAACGTGAGTGTAGCCTACAATAAACAATTAGGAAATTGAGTATAACTAATGTAAATGTCAGTGTAGAATCACATCAAACTAAAACTTAAGAACGTGACAGTCGTCTGAGGCTATGGTGTAGGAGCTTGAGGTCGATAGTGGAGGATTTTTAAATATTCTTCAAATTGAGTCACCACTGGCAAATCTAGAGACACTCCATCTTGATCTTCCCTCTTCATTAATGAGGCTTTAAGGAAAATTATCTCCAAAATGTATTGTCTGTATAAACATTCACGTTTCTATTCTGGGCCCGTGTCAAACTTGACACAGGCCCAAACCACTTCTGTTGTAGCATGTGTGGGCGGTTAATAACCCTTGCATTTACACATAAGCACTTTTATTCACTTTTGTGAAATTGTTTTATAACTAAATGTCATAAAAGTATATTTAAATTTAGAAAATAATGAGTTTTTGACATTTTTTTGCAGGTTTTACCTGTGTGTAACTTAATTATATGTGTGTGTGTGAATGTTAGTAACCATCATTTTGTTCCTGGCGCAGCGTATCTCGGGAGAATTTAATATGAATCATTTGACCTTTTCTCATCTTGGCATTCCTGAGTCGAGAACAATCCAAAACCTCAAATAATATATAAAATTTTGCTTTACCTCATTAACTCTACTGTCTGTTATCAGGAGTTGCGGTTTGATTCCTTTAGTTTTAGGATTGCTCAATCTGTTTTCAGCAGAGAATATAGAGCAGTAGCTTTTCTAACTTTCAAAGTCTAATTTTCTAACCTTTAGGCTACTGATGACTCTTTTATCAAGGCCATTTGAGGTAAAATGGTTATTTAAAAATTCCGCAAGGAATTAAAAGAGCTTCCTCTGCCCTATTCATTGCGTGCCAATACTACAGGCTCACAATTCTGCTTATGCCTGACACAACAGGATGAAAGACACCCAAGCCAAGATAATGAGAAACCTTTCTCTGTAATGTTTTTGTGTGTACACTGATATGATCTCAGTGTGTGTGTGTGTGTGTGTGTGTGTGTGTGTGTGTGTGCATGAGTGTGTGTTTCTCAAAGAGGAAAAAAGACAGAGAGAGAGAGAGAGAGAGCAAGAGCACAGCCTGCTCGTGTGTTTTCATTTGTGTGTCTGTGCATGCATGTGCTTACCAATGCTATTAGATGACCACGCCACAGTACAAAAAGCAATTACACTCGCAGCTCCTCCTCGGATGAATTCAGCTGCAGTGAACGTGGACTTTTGAGGAGAGCCTGGGGTGATCCAGCAATTGGAGCAAGTGGCAGAAATAGGGTGAGACGGATGAAAAAACAGGGGAGGAAAAGGATAGGTGCGTGAGTGAAAACGCTCAATCCAGAGACATAGTGCAGACGTGCCATAATAGCCGTGGACCAGGGCGATCTCGGGGAGTTGGATTGCGTTGAGAGTGATAAGATAGGACGGCAAACACAGGGCTTAGCCTGAGCTGAATGTCATTGTAAAGCGGAGGTCATACGATGAAGGACAGATGAAACAAACATGGTTAGACCACCCGTGTCTGCCTTTAGCCGATTGTAAGTTTTTGAGCTCTACTATTTCCAGTTTTGTAAATGTATGTCTTCTTCTCAGGTGAGGTTGGGATGAGCCACTGACCTTAGGTCAACTTTACCAAAAAAAAAATAAATAAAATAAATGCCACCTTATATCAAACAGCCCAAAAGCCAGTCGCTCCGTTCTTTAGCCACGGAGGACACAAAGATGGAAGAACATACGGTGCAAGTATCAGATCAAAGCTTGCAGGAGGGCAGGGGATGAAAAGATTGTGGCCTTGATCTTGGAGACACATGAGCCAAAATACATGCATACACAGCCGCACTGCAACAGGAAGCCAGAAGGATACTGTTCATCCAGATGGAATGAATGAGCACCTCTGAATACAAGAGGTGTGTGGATATTGATGTGATAGACCGGGTGTGTGCTATGTTAGAATATTCTGGTCGGCAAGCGGTTCAGTATTTGTTTTTTTCTCTTTTTTTTTCTCTCTTCACTGCAGCACATTTTATTTCGTTCTATTAATGAGGTCAGCATTTTTGTAAACTTTCTTTTTTGGTTACCTGACAGGAAGTTATGCGAGTGGGTCAACAGTAGACGTCCCTTTGTTTGGTGTGTCTGGCTATTGTTGTGGGTCTCATGCTGCTTCAATAAAACCGAGGTTTTTGCACCTACCAACCTCCCCAAATAATAAGGAGAGGTGAGTTTCACTGGAGGTGAGAATCACTGGATTTCTTCACAGGAATACACACCACCTTGCTTATTAATTGTGAGAAGCAGGAGCACAGAAGGGTAGATATTCTGCATCTCACCCCAAAAAAGATGCTAACTCAGGATTCTAAAAAAGTAAATATCTATAATCCCCGGAATGCCATCCTGTTTATTTTTTTTCTTTTTTGTGCCCCTTTTCCTAGCTGAGCGGAGAGATAAAGCAGATAAAGATGACATTTGCGAATCTATAATGTCGCATACAGGTATCCAATCTCCCCGCATTGGAGCTGATCCGAGAGAGACAAATTCCCCACCAGTTGCTCCTCGGAGATAATGAGCTGCTGAGTGCTGAGTGAGATGTTTGCAGGGCCAGAGGGCTGGGATTGGAGCTGCTTCACTAGCTCTGTGTGGAGAGGGCCTGGGCTCGGCTCTAAATTAGTGAGCCTTCTGGATCAATGTGGGCTGTAATTAGCTGCTATTGATCCCAGACAGATCAGCCACTACAGTAGGCCACAGCCAAGCACCTCTCAACGTCCATCAAGCTGCATCCCCAAAGTACAGCAGCACAGCCTTGGATCACTCTGGGAGCAAACAAATAATATGAGCCAGCACACTCAGCTCCTCGTAAGTGCACTAAAGATACTGTCCGACATTTCAGGATTCACTTACATATTCCATTAGTGCACAGTGCAATGCATCTTTTTGATTTAGTGTTTTATCTTGCGTTCCATTAAATCTTATAGATTACATTATGTGCTTGTGTAACACGCCGGGAAAAAAAAATGGGGCAAATCTCTGGCTATTATCCTGATGCATCGCTCATAAATCAGCCGTCATTATGCACCAGAACTGAGGACAACACCAGAGATGATGGTAATGCAATCTGGCATTTGGGAAAAAAAAAAAGAGAGAGAGAGATCCAATCTTCTCTCAAAATGATCACAATCAAGACTTTTTACATATCTCATCAAAGTGAACAAAATGATTTTGCTCTACTCATTAATGCTAATGATCAGAGCTCTCATTAGTAATGTGATAGGTGTTTTTTTATCTTGTCCTGTGTATTCAAAAGCTGTCATATGGTTTTCTCCTGATCATGATTATCAACAACAAGTCGTGGATGTTTTTTGGTGGTTTGCCCGTCTTGCAGAATGATTTTACTTTTAATTCATGAAAAAAAAGTATTTTTTGCTTGACTTTGTGATCACAATAAAATGTATGGTTTGTAATTGTAATGGGCCTGCCTGTCAAAGATATGAAGCTGAATTCAAAGCTTGAATTATTTAAGTCCACTGAATAAATGCAATTTAAACAAAGGCAAAAGAACTGTGAAATGTGGTCAAAATTACACTTTGCACTGCACAGTCTCATTCCTCCTAAAGAGCCACTGTCTGAGGGCCTTGTACTTTCACGCCTAATAGACTTGAAATTTCTCCCTGCGCAAGTTAGAAACGATCATGCTCAAATGGTTATGTTTCAGAGAGCATGCTTCAAAGAACAATAATTGCACATTAAAGATTCAAACCTGTCCATTCAGTTAAGAAACTGTTTATGAACACCATCTTCAATCTCACAGGGACATTCATCCTTGGGAGGTGTATAATTAACAGTGCTGACCTTTCCTAACAAACTCTTTCTCTATTTAGAGATGCTGCTGAGGAAAGCTGATCGTCACCCATGGGAGGAAGTAAAATTGGGCCCCAGTAGGAAAACAGTGGGAGATCAGTAATGCCTCTGAATATTCTCAGTCATCCAAATCATGTAGAAATAGCAAGTCAAAAGTATCTGCTCTTTGTTTGTTCTTGAGGACATTTCACCACTTGTTCAAGGCGCTTCACCACTTCTACTGATAGCAGTGATGATACCAGTGTAGATGTGTTGTTTTATTTAAAAGCAGTTGAGACTTTGGCCAACTTCAGTACTGAACATGAATAATTGCCTTTGCCTCCATCCAGTCCCAACCGCAAACTTATTGAACTACTAGAATATCCAATTTCACCAAGTCCAAATGTCCTTTTGCTGCAGTCTGGCTTGGTTAGATTCAATATTGCTGTGATGTGTGCAATTCCAGGCCCAAATGAATCTCCCAGCACAAGCCCATCTCAGAAAAGATGTTTCCAGAGATTGAAGCATGGGGATACCAGGTGGAAGAGTAGAGGTGCACAGTCAGTGAGAGCAATTTGCACTCTGCAGGTTAAACCAAACTTTCTCCGATTTATAAAAAGGAAAGAAACTTGAATCAGCAAAAAAACGAAAAAAAAGAGAAAGATCTCTCTTTTTTTTACTCAAAGGATATATAACTACGACTGTTTTCAATTTTTCAACATCAATCATTAATTTCGAACATATCCACCATGAAAATTTTACCAAAGAACACAGCATCAAAGCTCTGGAAGAAACAAGCTTTTCTCACCAAAACAAATTGTGTGTATCCTTGAGTTACAACCAACATAATAAGGGGAAGCTACAATTTTGTATCCATTCAAAATCAAAACTAGATTGAAATAAACGTTCCATTTTGTCCAGCAAAATCAAAAGCTGGATTGGGAGTATCCCAGGATGGTTTTTTTTTCTTTCTTTTTCCTCTCCAACCCTCCATTTTGTTTTTAGAGTTTCTGCCTCATCCCACCTTTCTCTATATCTGCTGTCGTTAACCATAGTACTGGGGTACTATGGTTAACGACAGCTGGGGTTGGGGGTGGGTTTCACACCATCCCTGGTTGATCCAATTGGCCACAAAAATTAATGCAACATAATAGTAAGTGTGGTTTAGCAGTACGATGATATAAAACAGTACTAATTTAATTTACTGTAATTATTTTAGGTGATAAATTCTATTCTCCTGGGGTCTCGTGTATTGAAGATTACACAGCTTTCATGCTGAAAGAGGACATACCCAGTGTTAAATTCCTACACACCTTACCTTGATACATCCCAATCAAAGTGAAATTAAACACATGTGCACAAGCCACCCACTTCTCTCCCAAATGTGCAAATATGTACTCAAATGTGTATAAATATGGCTGGCACCTGGCTGTCCAAACAACCACAGGCATTACACGCTCCCTCCGTACTCTGCACACTGGCCATGTCCTCCAGCAGTGCAAGATCAGCTGTTGCCTGTCAAGTGGCACTTTCATGTTTAAGCGTGCGTTTTATTTGCCGCACCTAATTGCCTCCACCTTGTTGACGTAATTGCTAATCATCCACAGGATCAGTTTTCCATCACACTTGACTTACTGTATCCTGGGTGCATGTGCCCGCCCACTGCGTTCTCTTCCCAGGGGGGATGGATTTGTGCCCCTCACCTCCTGTGAATCAGGAAGTTGTGCTCTGTTATAATCGGCCTCTCGTGGTGTATCAGTTGGTGTAATCATTTTGTATTATATTGTACACAACATACCAAATCAAAACCTTTCATACAAGTTAGTGGAAAACTGAGACAAATAAGAATGATGAGAGATAGGAAGTGCTTATAGTCTAGAATAATAGTAATAATAAAGTAGAATAAAACAATTAAACAAACCAACGAACCATTCCCAACCAAAAAGCTAGGCTGAAGACAATACGATCAGGATTTCAACATTTCCAGATGCTCTTAGATCCTCTTAACATAGTTATGGGAAAAAGTATACCATACACAAACCTATATCAAAAAGTATAACATTACCAAACCAAGGCAAAGACCATCCAGGAGCACCCGGAAACAAAAGAAAGAAGAAACTAAGTAGAGACTGGAATAGCGGACGTAAATGTGTTTTTTAATGGCCCCTTTTTGGTGCGTAAACAGGGTTGATGCATGAGGCCCCTGGTCCCCCCGGTCATGTTTCTCGGCTGGGGTGGATAAAAAAGTAAAATCCTTTCATACATCACAGTGTTACTGCCTGCCTAATAAAACTGGAAATACTACGGAAACAAGCGTATGGAACTCACTTCATTACTGGGTTACATCTGTTCTGTATGCGAGTCATATTCAGTAGTTATGGTTTTTATGAGTTTTAGAGGGTCGGGCCTCCTTTCTGAATCAATTTACGACACTTTAATATACAGTCATGTTATTCAAAGGGCCCTGCCTGGGTGACTGTGTTTGAGATTCTAGCCGCGGTGCGTCCTGTAGTGTCCAAGTCAGTCAGAGCACGGACTCGGAGATGTGTCAGTGGCTCCGATGCGGCTTGTCAGGCATGCTCCAGCTTCCGGCAATGCCTGGTCCAGCCAGCCCCAACCCTCCTCACACTCCTGGGACTGTCCACAGACAGCCATCACAACCTTGGTCTCTCTCTGTCTTTCATCCCTTCATCACCCGTCTCCTTGTCCCTCAAGTCTCGCCATTCGAGTGTGAACATCAGGATTAGGTAAATGACAGGAGGAATCCATAGAGTTGACTAGGGAAATGTCCTTTGGGTCTGTCTTCTATCCTGATATTTGCACTTTTTTTTGGTTCCCTGAAAAGTTGAACACTGTAGTTAGTTTGTTATTGTTCAATCTATCCATTAGTTCAATCAATTTAATCATCACCAACAGTAGCAGCGGCCTTTAAAAGGTCTTTGTTGCGGCATAAGGCCAATCAGGAAGCTTCTTGAGACCAGGAAATAGAAGCATGCTAGATTGACTCACATCACTTAGAGTCATTACCACCGGAGGGGAAGCTGTCAAAATGAAGATGAGCTTCACCACATTACACCTTCATTGCTCATGGTGCTCCCGTGAGTAAGGTGCGCACTCCAAAGCAAAGCAACCACTCTCAATGCATTCACAGCATTCCATTTTCACACAGGAGATTTCATTTGTTTCTATCCTCTAGTAGTCACCCCTGTTTAAATCTAATTTGTCAGTATATCTTCAGTAAGTCATTTCCACTGCTGTGTCTGCTCATTAGCGGTCATTAGTTTAGTCTCATCTATAGAGAAATATTTTTGAATGCTTGGTAAACCTTTGAACCTTTTTATGCTGCTCCGTGAGATTTGGCTGCCGCTGTTGTACTTTGTTCCTTTGCCAAAACAGCTATTTCAAGCATTGTAACAATAGTGGATCACTGTTGCAGAACCAGTAAAGGAATTGGAGTTTCATTCATTAGCACCTATAATATGTGTTATGTCAGGCTCCTGCAAATGGGGAACCTGTCAAGTACGAAAAGGGCATATGAATGTACTTTTTCTTGTTCCAACCGGTGTTTGTTCCTTTAGCAAAAACAAAAGGGCAAGCTATTGCAGCATTATCCGTTGGGCCAGTTGTCCCTTTATCACAAATTGAGACCGCAGCTATAGTGTAAGAGCAACAAATTGCCTTCACTTCATAGTGGATAACAGTAAACAATGCTGCAAGGTTTGGAGTTATCATAAAGAGGGAGACAGAAGCCTGTTCTTATCACACTCATTATGTCTGTTTTTAATTTAACTCGGTTGATTCTATATATTTACATAGTATTATTCTAATAACACAAACGGGTAAAAATGGTATTTGTTGAACATCTGTCTCCTTATCACAAGATGGTTTCGTTGTTGACTTGTGATGTAATTAAGATTTAAAGAATACTCTGGCAATTACCTGTCTAATGGGGCGTTTATCAGCCCTCATTCTCCAAGCTGTCTGTCTTGCTGGCTGGCTCATGAAGAAGCAGGCAGATGCATGTGTAATTTACTGCCAATAGACAAGGCAGGGAGGCAGCGTCAGGAGGATGGTCGCCGTTCTATGGATGTCTTTAGCTCTGTTGACTCAAGTGTTTGGCTCTTTCAGCCTTGCGTCCTCCTGAAGTCGATCAAAGTTATTGGAGGAGAAAAGGCAGCTATCTCCTAGGTAGGAGCGGTTGTCGATCACCTCACCCACCGGCGGGCCGGAGACCCAGTTCCTGTTTCTGTCACTCAAGCATGATTGGTGAAAGGAGGACACCACAAGCAGTGGGAGCGTAACCACATGGAACAATCCATATTCAGTGATGCAGTGATGTCGGGGGAGTGGGGTTACCTTTTCCATCATCTGTGACACGTGAAAGACACCCTGCAGCATTGCCCTGACAACAGTTATGAACCTGCTTGGCCCCCCTGGACGCGGGGTCAGGGTTGAATGACATCTTGTCTTTCTGCCTTTTTGCTCCAGTGGGTGGTGCAGACTGATTGTGTCACTGTGGGATGTTTGTGTATGTTGTGCATGTGTGTGTGTGCACCTGGGTGGGTTGTTCATGGATGGGGAGGTAACTCATCATCCCTGGAGTTTTATGTTAGTGTAGAGGTTGATGGGGTATTAAAGATGGTTAAGGGGGATGTGGTTAAATAAATGGGAAAGGGCAGAGGAGGTGAGGGAGTGATGAGATCAGCGTGCACAGCCTGAATTGGTTTTCCTTCAGCATTAATAGAACCGGATCCACCACTGCTTGATATTCCACTGCTAGAGAACGCTGCTCATTTAAAATGGTGTGGCGGTGGACATCAATAGTAGTTGTAATTCATCCATTCAAATGTCCCAAAAGCCACCATTAAACACTTTTACAAGGTGAAAAATGCAATTGGCAAAAGCAGTGGGCATCATAAATTGATTATCTAACTTTGTAACTGCAGTAATATTTCATGCAGACGTGTATATTTCACATGCGGTAAACTGGCAGGAAAAGAACAGTCCTTCTACTGCTACTTTGTACTTGAGGACGGTTACTATTGACCTGGGTAATGCACAACTACACACATACAGAACAATTCTTGCCACAGCCGGTTCTTCGGCAATGATACACTAATTAGATTACAAGAATGTAAAGGTACAATGCAGAATCAAACACTAATGCAACGAGGAGCATAGATAATTAAGACCAAAGCCGGATTAAAAACCTAATTAAAATTTTAGAAAAGGTTATCCGATGAAAGTGACTTTTAAGCAGTGATTCAAAAGTTGATACAAAGTTGGCTGGCCAGAGATACTCCAGCAGAGAGTTTCAGAACGACCAGGAAATAACTGCCTGAGGATTTCAAGCTGCACAGTGGTTCATAAGGGATTAAGGTCCACCTGAAATGAGAAGTGTTCTTTTAATCCTATTAGGTCACATCCTTGGTCATATTAACTTATTTAACTTTATATATGAAAAAAAGTAATAAAAAAATAATAAAGTTATTTATATATAAATATTGAAATCTTCATCCTGTTAAAAAAGGAAAAAAAAAAAGTGACACTCATCATCTTGCCTTGAGGAATTGCAACTAATTCTATTATTACCCCCACCTGTCAATCAAGGCAAGTGGCCCTGTTGTCCATGAGAGAATGTAAGAAATCTTTGCCTTGTCAGTACCGTACACTGTATAACTAAAGCAGGTGCCCAATGGATGCTGCATGATTCATTCTGCACCTCTTTATAATACATTCACTTTTCAATGGTCCAATCAAATACCAACAAATGTCGCCGCTTATATATACTGTTTATACTGGAAAAACATCATTACAGATAGATACTCAAAATGCCATTTCAGGCGTACTTTAACATATCAACAATATAACTGTGGCAACACCATTCAAAGCCTTGCAGGTTATAAGAAAAAATTGTATGATGGACATTTGTGTACTGGAACACGTATAATGCAGTATACAGACCTGACTACAATGCAAATAAGACAAGTGTGATGATAAGTAAGCTGAACTAAACACTTTCATACTCCATTGTGCAGACTTGATGGAATAAACTAAAGAATTTGGCAATGTACTGCAGTGCATGTTTAGCCAGAAGTAATATAAATGCTGACTTAATAAGATGACTATAGGAAGAGCCAGTGGTCACGAAAGACTATGAATGTCTGCACCAAATGGCATTGACAACTCATTTATGTTGAGTTTTCTATGTTATTAATACTGCAGCACTTTGAGTTTCACTATGAATGGAGAGTGTGGTACAAATTAAATGTATTGTTTATTAATATTTACAAAACCTCAGAGCAATACTAATGTAAATAGGATTTATCCTTTGGGGAGCATACTTTTATGTGTTACATTATTTTACTGGAATAAATGGAAACTTTGACCTGCAGGTGGCGCTGGAATAAAAGTCAAGGGGTCACAACAGCCAGTACATTTCTGGGAATCACGGATGTCTCTACAAAATGTCATGATAACTCATCCAGTTATGGATAAATCTCAATCGGAGCCAAAATCATCTTTCTGGTGTGTGTTTTTTTTATTACTACAATGGTAATTGAAGTGAATTCACGGCAACAAAGGCTGTTTTCTAAACTTGACCTGAATAATTGTTGCTTTAGATGGAGGGAACACTTGGGAATGAATCACGCTCACAACAAAACAAGTGGAGCTTTTATTTAATGATAAACACTGATTAACATAGTTGTATTATTATATATAGCGCCTGTGTCTTTAAGCCAAGTTGTATTTAACAGACATGCTTTTGTGTGCATTATGTGTGTGCTGAAGTGCAGAAAATGTTGTCCATGTGGATTGATCAATGAGTGATGGTTGATTAATTTAAGTGGGCTCTGTGGTGCATCAGGTTAGTGGTTGTCAGATTATAGCCCTTAATTGATTGATTCATTTTTATTAGTCATGTAATGAAATTACCTATTGACAAGTAAAGCAGGCTGGTACTGATCAATGAACACCAGTAGTGGATAGGGTTTCAACCACAATTTGTGTTTTTAGACAACTTTTTTTATATACATATGTATTATTAATGTTGCGGTTTCAGTAATTTGTAACAGTAAATCAAAGCTTTGCTGTAACTGTGCAATTTTGTATGAAATCACATATTGGAAAATATAGACATAATTCACTTATAAATCTATATATCTACAATCCACAGTCCACATATTAGGTATTTCAAAGCTCGGATGCAAATTGACATTAATGATAGAAATACTATTTCATTAAAATGTGATTTGAAGCCATTTTCTGTTGAATTTCAAAAGCTAGAGTGCTTTGTATTTCAGATGAATTATATGAGGACTCATTGTTCACACTTTTGACAGGGATTCTGTTATCACTTTTTCTGTTGTGGCATCATTTTAGATGATTATAAGGCATTTACTTTTACTCAAAATTCCACAATAACATATTATTTCATCACAACGAGAGCACTCTAATAACCTGGCAATTAGAAGGTGTAGAAGGTAGAAGGTGCTCAATGGAGCTTTTATTGTCACAAAGGTATAATAACAGACCATTATCATACAAACGAATAGAAATTAAGCCCCTAAACCACAGTGTTTTACAACATTTTACAATGTTTCATGAGTGTATGTTCAATAATGCACGAAGCTTAAAGATTTTTGTAAAATATCTCTAAATTTAAAATTCTATAATCAATATTAATATGAATTATGTTTTTTCCTCAAACATTTACACACATTTACAGAAACTGTATCACAATGTCTCAAAACTCTATGTACAAAACTGAAATGAGGTTGCTGTTGCTATATTATTATACAATACAGTGTATATAACGTATTATAACATAAAATAACATTATATATTGCAGTAGCACAATCATTGTATTAGTTCACATTATTCTAATTAATGAGGCCCAGTTGGTTTACTGTTAAGTCACAATCAGTCATACAAAGTCAGACTATAAACCTACAGCTGGTATTAAAACACCTTTGAGTTTGGAGATACATATATTTCTTATTCTGCCAAAAATCATAGTAATTGCATTTTATAAGTAAAATAAGAAATACTAGAGTAAAAAGATGTCTTTCTGGGGATATAATGATGAAATTAGTGCACAGACAAGTAGCAGAGCAAATGCAATGTACAGTAAAATGAACTGACTGCAAAAAAACAATGTTTTTGCGTAGGCCCACAAAGAATGAAAAAACACAATCCTCCTCTTGCACTCACTCTACCACTCTCATCTTCATGCTGCTAGACTTTTCTCCTGAACACAGCAGAGGTCACCTGAGGACTCTTTTATACCCTGACATGTGATTGAAGTGTTTTTCTAGTTAAGTTTGAGCAGGTGAGACATGAGTGAAATCAATTGGTGGTGTGCACGGAGCATTTTTAAGACAAGTGTTTTCCAAGTGAAAAAAAAAAAAACAGAATTGTGTTAAATGCTTAAATTTGTGTTTAGAGTTTTGCAAAAATTGTCATTCAGAGTGATATCTGAGTGAGAACAATAGAATTGTGCTGACAGTTTAGAAGTTTGGAATCAAGTTGTTGACACATTCACTTTTCTTTTCTAGACTTTTATACATAGTACCTTTTTTTGTGCGTATACAATGTAGAAAAAAATGTATGTATGATATTTGGGGTTAAAGTCCACGTGTAACAGCCTTTGGAGAATAGCTAACGTCCTTACAAAAGACGTGCCATGATCCTGTAAAATGCAAGAAATAACATAGGCCTAAGGGTTGAAATCTGTTTGAGTAGATTAATCATCATATATTAACACTTCACCGTAAAGAGTGGAGGATGCATTTGTTTGACCATCTACCATCCACGCTGTTTTCCTAATTAGGAACAGCATGTAGCTACTAGCTCTTGCGTATGCCGTATATATAAGCAGCATCGAAGTTAATATACCACAGACATGCTCCTGTTATCCTCCACTTCATTTCATTATCTGGCTCCCTTCTTTTTGCTGTAGGCTTCTGCTAATAGGGACCTTGCCCGCGGCGCTTCACCTCACACCCGGTGTGTATTACTCACACTATCAACACAGGCCATGATATGCACAACAAAACTGACCTTTCTCATTAGTACTGCAACACTCTTACAGGAACACCGGGCTACCTTTCGAATATTATGCATATAATGGACATTAGCTGTATCTTGTTATATTGGTAAAAAAACACGTTATTAATGTAGATAGATAAGATGATTGAGTGTGTTCTCCTCTGCAAGCTATGCAGAGGACATTATCAGCTGCAGCATGCTGGGTCTATGTCTCTTCCAGCAGTCTGACCTAGTTACTGAATCTCACATACACACACACACACACACACACACACACAGAGACACACACACAGCTCTCCAACGGGTATTGCAGGGGATAAGTAAAGTGTCATTTCCTCAGCAGTGTCTCGTGGTTCAGTGTAAGGCAGGATAGCAACAGTTCAAGGAGACTAAAGGAAAGAAGGAAAAACATTGGCTCTGAGGACCCTATTCAATATGTTTCTCTCTTTGTGTGTATGTGTGTGTATGTGTGTGTGTGTGACACACATGCAGACTGGCTCCCTTCTTCTCTCAGTGCCAGAGCTCACTGTTCCTCCCAGTTTAGCCTCCACTCAATCAGCTGGCGTTTACGCACTCTCTTTCCCTCTTACCCATAACCACTCAACCCTACCTCTCTCTCTCTCTGTCTCTCTCTCTCTCTCACTCGCTCTCCCCTTACACATTATCCATCTCTCCGTCTTCCCTCTAGCTTTCACGTGACTTTTCCTCCTTCTCTGCTTTTCTAAATTAAATGCACTTTTTATATAGATATATCCCCTTTTGTATGGCCTATTCTGTCTAGCCCAGTCTATTTATCCCTGAATTCATGAACTGATATTATATGCAAATCATTTACATGAATTTAAAGACACTCGCCATTTTATTGGATATGTTGATTGTGTTCAAGTCTCATAAAAATAGGTAATTGTGTTGTAGCAGCCAAGGGGCATATATTTCCCTCTTAAGTTTTGTGCCACAGAAAATAACTACACCACATCCAACACTGAAAGAAAAGAGGGGTGTTTGTATAGTACCTTAATATATTATGCACTGTAGGAAACTAAAATAGCAAGATGTTTTTTGCACTGTGTGTGGGTGGTGGAAGTGCACACAGTTCTCAAAGACAGTCTAAAGAATATATTGTTAAAGCAGTCTGCCCACATGCTGTCAGACATGAGTCTGTAGTGTGTAATGGGAATCAATGGCCTATTTATGGGTTCGTCTGTATGCATACGAGGGTCCATACCTGGAGGCTAAGGGCTGCCTGAAACTTGCAGCGAGTTGTAGAAATGTGTAGCCCAAGGCATGAAAACCTGCATCCAGCTGCATTTAATTCTCTGTTTCGCAGTCATCTCACTGGCTAACCTGCATAACGTTGAGCTGCGGCATTGTTTGATTCATCCGGACCATATTGTTAAGCCCCGGAGAGAGAGAGAGTGTGTATTGTTAAGTGTTAAGTACAGGGCCTCGTGCCATGGGTGAGGTGGTTTCCAGAGGTGTTTGACTGAAGTGAATGCTGCTGATGCTGAGGCCTGCAGCAGGGGCACTGAGCCACCGTCTTTGGCCAGGGCTTATGTCAGGGCTGTGGCAGTGATTGCCAAGCTGCGCAGCCTGGGGATATAGCGTATCTGTGGCTCTCGCGCCTGTCTGCTCCCCTGTCCTCCATGTTGTGAGACGTACTACTTACCCTGGAGCTGGGAGCCATGGCACGGAGCCTGGCTGGCCTACCTGTGTCTGCCCTTATCCCATCAGCCAGCTGTGACAGCTCTGCGTGTGTAAGAGACAAAAGTGTGTGTTTCTTGAATGAGCCTCAAATCCAGTTCATTTATATTGAGATATGTTGAGGGTTCACTCTTTTATTGTGGGTGCAATCTTCAACTCAACCGTGATATTACAAATGACAGAGTCTGGAGCCTCCTTGACAGTGGCTCAAACTGTCATTCTGCTATTCAAATGCATTTTCTTCAAGTGTGACACAAGAAGGCCATTCTATTTCACAAAAGACATGGTATCCATCAGCTGACTGATTTGCAAGAGACTTGTGAATAGAAAGCACTCTTCTTCATCGTCTCGCTGCATGATACTGACTGCTCGGTTATGCCAATATTCTCAGCCATGCTGTCTTATCAGTATCCTAATTTCTAAAGAGATAAATATTCATTTATCAGGTCACAGTTTGCTAAGCACCTTTCTATTTGGGGTTTGCATGATATCTCTGTGTCATTGTGGGTTTTCTCCGTGTTCTCCGGCTTCCTCCCACAGTTCAAAAACATGCTTAGGTTAATTGGAGACTCTGAATTGCCTGTAGGTATGAGCGTGTTAGTGAATGGTGTGGGTATGTCCAATGATAGGCCAGTGACCTGTCTGGGGTGTATCCCTGCCTCTTGCCTGAAGTACACTGGGATTGGCTCCAGCAGACCCCCATGGCCCTAGTGAGGAATAAGCAGGTACAGAAAATGACTGACTGACAGTTTGCTGAGTACATACAGTAATACTGCATATGAATTCACACCTTGGTGTAGCCTTGTATGGCCTCAGCACAGCCGGTGCAGCAGCCACGGCATCTTATTGTTAACAAATCTCATGAAAACAACTAAAACAAACACATGTAGAAATCTGTTTCTCAATTTTTTATGACTGATCAGCCCGTGGTTTGAGCCACTAGCCAGTTTGGTCCTACTAGAGATATAAATAGTTTTAAAAACTGGTAATATGTGTATTATGTTGTGTATATATGTGTATAAATATGTGTATTTTTTAGCAAGCCCTACTCAAGCATTAGTAAATGTATTTGTAAGGGACTGTATGCAGAAAGAAATGACAGAGCTCATGCATATTCATGGTAATTAAACAACATGTCACCAAATGCAACAGCACTGCTACATAGAAAATACTTGTTAGCAGAAATGGTAACACTCTGCTGTAGAATCGATTAATTGCTGTTTTTTTTTTTAATGTTATTTGCTAAGGAAAATACGCAGACATATCCTTGAAGTGTGTTGTTTAGAAGAATATTTCTTTAGTTAACCTGTTTTTTAAGGGAAATGTTGTTTAGAGCACCAGAGTTTTTTGTGTTTACAATGTAATAGAGAGGAAATGCTTTAAATAATAAAGGTGAGAGTTCTTTAAAAATAGTGCCATTTAAATTAGATTTGTTAGCACATACTTCATTATCCTGCATTGATATGTAGTGGAAACAGCCAAAGGTGTAAATTCAATTGCACTGCAATATGCTTTATAAGCTTCTACCTGATTAATTCCCCCCCCCCCCCCCCTCCTTCCCTTAACAGTGCAGAGAGAAGAGGGAAGTCTCCTTAATACCAGAGTTTAGGCTTTAATTTAACTAAAGTGGTCAGATTTATGCATTTTGAATAATGAACATCAGTTTAGATTACCACTGCTCGGGATTCCACAAGCACGCACTTGCACACACTTGACTGAATATAGGCACACATATGCAAATAACCATGATAGCAGACATTAATGTAGAGCGATTGCTAATTTAAAAAGTACTTTATCATTCCTTGATAAAATGTGCTCTTACAAAAGCTTACAAAAGAATTAGTGTAGGTCCCTATACAGTAACTGGTACAGAGAAGAAATTAGAAATTTGAGTGAACATTGTTTGATATTACATGATCAAAAGGGAAAGAATATTACCAAAAATGGAAACAATAGACTATTAACCTTTACTTTAAATGTAATAGTTTAATTGCTTACCACTTCAATTACACAAAGGCTTTGCCCCTCTTTTTACAAGAGTGATTTCCTTACCTTCGATAATACTCAACAGAAATAAGTAATTTGACTTTCATGTGTTAACTATTTCTAAAATATGTTAATACAGTATATAATAGCATTTTTTTGGTTTAAAGACAATGTATCCTTTGTTTTAGAAATTGAGGTCTAGAATATATGATCACATTCTTTGTCAGTGAGAAGACTATACCTTCTTGGTGTAAAATTATAAACTGCCACGGTTATTGCTCCATAATTAGTATTCCATATAGGCCGGTATTTAATTGTCCATTCCATTCTAAGGATTTCATCAGTGACATACAGTACATTATATTATTTCTTAGTTGGGAAACCTGGTCAAAAAAGTCCCTCAGGCTTTATTTAGAATTCGTCCTCTCTGAATCAAATGGTGCCATGTCGCACGGTGCCACACTGCACTCCTTTTATTTCCTGTATCCTGAATGCATTCATGACCCCGGCCGCTCACCCAGACTCCCCACTTATCTTCCATATTACCCGGAGTCACCCCTCAGTCCCTCCGCCTAAGGCCATGCAGCCCCCTCCTTTGTCCCAGATCCCTCTCAGCAGGATACAACATTCTCCCTAACAACCATGGGGTCCATTTGGGCCTGCTCCAGTTACCACCAAAAAACTGTCATGGCAACACTCCTTGAGACATACACACACACACACACACACACATATATATATTAAATAGTTTTTTTTTTATCATCCCCTTTTCCCACTTAAAATATAGAACATACATATATATAATAACATGCAAGAACATACACAGTTCATCCTGCTTGACTTGACCACATGCTACCCACTTAGCATGTTGTGGGCCATGTGTATATTGTCCAGTTGGTATTTTCAGTAAACTAAAAGGCCTGCTAATGCTTTCATCTCTGTCTACCATTTATTTAACGAAAATGCCCCCGGGCACGATGCAGTGCATACACACAAATATATACGTGCACCATACACATGAATACATCTCCTTCTTCTCTGTGTCTTCCTTGGTGTTCTCTTTCATATATACTCATACTGACCTAAACACTGAGAAAATAATCATTCAAGCCACTTGTACGGTATACACATAATAGGTAGGTCCCATTATTTGTGCATGACCAAACACACACACACACTCTCGGAAATAAACACATGGAAGAGTGGCCCTCGGGCACAATAGTTCACAACACATGGTCAAACGGAAGAAAAAAGGGTGAAAAAAGCTCAACGACTTTCTATTTTTTCTTCCTTTTTTAGCTTCCTCTCATGTCTATTGATCTGCTATCTAAAGGTGAAAATATCCAAAATAAAATACGTGCAGAGACAACAGTCACACGCACGCGTTTCGCAGTCTATTTCAGAGTTCTAAATGAACCTTTGTGTGACACAAAAGGATAAGCAGCTCTGTGGAAGCACAATTATAGAAAAGGACATGTTCACTCACTCCCACGCAGGCTTCCCAACGTTGCCTTGCTTTGCAAAGCAAAGGTCCCTTTGGTGGTGCTGTCCATGGTGGGGACCAAGGTCCCGACCAGCTGATGCAACACAGGAACTGTCCACAGTTCTGAAACCTGCTTTGGCCTTTGCATGCTAGTGGTGAGCAGCAGGCACGTATATATACACACACACATACACACACACACACACACACATATATATATATATATATATATATATATATATATATATATATATAATTGTTTGTAAATGTTTAAAAAAACATGTATATTCGCTATTTAAGTCGTCTAAAATGTAGCTTTTACCATATAGTAAAGTAAAGTTACAGCATATATTTGAAGGGCAAGGAGATGCTATACAGCTGGGTCAGGGACAGAACTGATGATGCTGATGGCGCTTTGCCGTTTAATGTGATTTCTGCGACTTCTCCATACTTAGCAATGTGGGACACAGTTCAAACGAAGAGCTCAGACAGAATATATTGGGGGAGCAGCGTCTGTGTGTCCCTGTGTGCGTGTCTGTGTGTGTATGTGAGAGAGAGAGAGAGAGAGAGAGAGAGAGAGAGAGAGAGAGAGAGAGTGTCGGCTGCTGAAGTTTGTATGCGCACGGAAACGGCGTGTTTTTGTATGTGCTCGCGTGTTTGCGTGTGTGCACACGCTCTCAGACTAAGTCGTATGTAACGATGGATTCAAAGGGAGCCTTTGAAGTATTTTGATGTTCCCTGGCTGCTCTCTTGCCAGTTTCCTAAATAGGTCAGAGACTCTGCTCTCTGGCTTCTGCACTGTGCTCGCTGTTGGTGACAGAAAGGGCAAGCAAAGGAAAACAATCTGCCTTACATGACATCGCCTCACATAAATTAAAAGTTTCGCTGCCTTTGTAGATCATCATTGATACCGTTTTTTTTAGTGATATATAGATGTATAGTGTGTTTTTTTTTTTTTGACAGGTGCACTGCAGGGAGCTGGTGTTTTTGGATAAGAAAGAGTGCAGGACAAAGACAGACAGAAAAAGGCAGACAGATGGGAAAAGCAGGAGAAAGAGGTGGTGAAGGAGTTTGAGAAGGTGAGATATAGCCACTGATAGTGAGAGACAGAGACTGGGATAGAATAAGGTAGTGATGAGAGTGATGGCACAGATAGAGCAGGGGAGACTGGGAATGAGAACGAGGGGTCACAGGAGTGCTGATGTGGTCCTGCAGGCCATCTGTCCATAGTGCTGTGTGAGTTCTGGCTGTGTGCTGCTGGTTCCATGTAGGCCAGTCATTTGCATCTTCCAGCCTGCTGATTAATTTGGTATCTGGTGGAAACCTTTTCTCAGACACATTAACTCAGTCAGTCAGTGTTGTGTGTGTGTCTGTGTGTGTGCGCGTGTGTGTGTGCGTGAGGAGTGGATTCTACACACACATGCACTCGTGTGTGGCTCTTTATTTTGTGTTTGGAGGAGCCACTATAAGACATGTGTGCCAACCCCACATAGCAACCACCTTGTGGGGCAGCAAAGAGACATCAGGGAGGTCGAAACTTGGAATAATAGAGCTGTCTGTCCCCTTTTTCTCTTTCTTTCTTCTTTTCCTAAGCACATTTTAGGGAGTCTTACACAAGCACATGCGCACAGACACACAAGCGAGATGCCAAGTACCTTCTTCTCACCATTCCCAGGGACCCTGTTAGCACCTCCTCTTCTCCTTCTTGCAAAAGGAGGAATAAATCAGAGTGAGTGAAGTGCTTGTTTTAGTTGCCAGTAATGGCATGTCCAAACCTTCAGTGGGGGGTGGCATGATTTATTGTCGTCGTGGCACAAAGCTAGTGAATTCTGCCATGGCAACAGGGTAGACACCCCCTCAGAATGCGATTTGCATCTTCTGTCGGGTTGAGCCATGTTAGCAAATACGGCAGAACCCTTCCCCTCCCCGCTGTAACGCGCACGCTCTTCTATCCGCCCCCTTTTCCCTCGGCTGTAATACCACAGGGGACACACCATGGGAGATCAGAGTGGGAGGCTGCACTATGAGGGAGGGACATTCTGTGTCATGCAAAAGCCAGATCCCTGTGCCCCACCCTGTTCCTCAGTGGCCTGCAGCCCTAAAAGAATCTCTCTAATCCTCCCCTTTTTTTTTTTACTTCACTGGTCCCCCACCCCAGCAGGAGGTCTGGGTTCTAGAAACCATCAGTCTCCCTCTGGACCTGTGTGATCCCCTCCATGTCCCCACCATGGATTAAAGTTGTCTTACATTCTCACAGATGTTAGGCCAATTTTCTAATACTCAAAGGCCCCACACAGGTTTGTGTCACAGTCATAGGCAGCATGCACACACGTAACTAATGTAAATCACCACCGCTTCAAAAGTCTTCGCATCAAAGTATTCGCACATCCCCACAAACTTTTAACTTATCATTACAAAGAAACGCTCACATGCACCACGCTCTTTTTTACAGACACACTTGATGCAGTTTTTTTTTTGCATGCAACGTTATCTGGAAATCCTTTTTTTTATTATTATAATTTTTTGTTATGCTGCAAGTTGCTGCTAAATTAACCATGAGATTAAATGGAACAAACTCAAAACCAGACAGATGCCCTATCATGTTTGAAGTATTGCAACCTGCTGCCTTTTGAAAAATAAGCGGCTATATTTGAAGCATGAGCGTCGAGTCTGCTTCTCACGACTGTTTGTCTTAGTTGACTTCCCATGTGGGATTATAATGCCTTTGTCAGTGGACACACTAATAGAGATGTGTGAGGTTAAGACTATTGTATACATCAACGCCAGGGATCTGTGCTCCACTATTATAGGCCTGTCACCTTCCCTCCGGGGATTATACAGGTTTTAAATGAAAGAGCAGCTTTTTTACAATACAATACTGAGGGGTTTTAATCTAGACAAACAACACCTTCATATGAGGTATTATAGCAGA
This sequence comes from Lepturacanthus savala, assembly GCA_030544235.1. Taxonomy (NCBI): domain Eukaryota; kingdom Metazoa; phylum Chordata; class Actinopteri; order Scombriformes; family Trichiuridae; genus Lepturacanthus; species Lepturacanthus savala. Next base: position 16,571,472 of record CM060464.1, read on the forward strand.
CTGTCATCCGCGGGTCTCACTTCTTGCAGAACACAATGTTGGGTCCCTGCTGAAGGCCTGCCACAGACCACATGAAGAGGATTAGTCGGAGTGAATCTACCTGGAAAATGTTAATGTGTTAAACCAGATGAAATTGTCTAAGCCAGAAATAAGAATTATGTATATTGGCAGGGTTAAGAAGGTTATTTTCAATATGACATCTGTATCAAAATAGAGATTTGCTACTAAAGACCCTTTTTTCCATTTATTTATATAATTCTTTATTAATTTTTCAAGATCTGTTCCAATTCTGTGTCATTAATGATTAAAAATTAGTAACTTTTAGCTATGCCAGTGGAATGACTCTAGGCATGGCCACCTTTTCTGTCCATATTGAATTTGGATGATCACTATGAAATTTGGTCAGCTCGTTAATGCTTATCTCAGGATGTATTGCAACAGTTATGATGTCAAAAGGTCCAATGGTAGCCATTTGTGCAGTAATTTGGCTTATGTCAAAATACATGCAAAAGAAATGGCATTCCTATCAGCCTAAGCTGTACGGTTTAGAGATATTGCTAACATGCAAAGATGATTAACAAGATAAAGATTATAGATGTTATCATGACTATATTAATGCCATTTGTTATAATTATATACAATTACAATTATAGAACTGTTATTAAATGAAAGTGTCTATACCTTTGTGCTCTAAGGCATGGAGGTCTAACCAATGATTCAATGTGTCTTTCCTCATAAAACATCTGAAAAGATGATTTGGTAGTATGGCCTTCCTTTTTGAGAATTATTTTACCTCAAAGTTGTATAGATTTTCCTGAATCCAAACTTTCTTATAGCCCATATCTGCATTATTTATGACCTCCTACTCTGATTGGTCTGTAGGTCCTTCTCATCTCTTCTTTGTTCCTTGGCCTCAGATAAGCTGGATTGGGCTGAAACAATCCTGCTGAGTAGAGGGAGGCTTCATGAGGTGGAGACTACAAATGGGCAGATCCACCATTTCGAGGATAATCGTCTTTGCTTGCCACTTCTTGGTAGGATCTTTTATACCGTCACACAGCTTCATGGCCTTGAAAGATCCAGAACTGGCCAACTGTTTCTGTAGGAAGTAGGACCATAAATGAACTAGTTTGACTTAGCTAACCAGACTGTGTCATTCCTCTGTGGATTCTAAGTAGCTATGTACATTTTACATACATTAATATCAAGTGGTCCATCAGTTCTTGTGATGAATTGTTTGTATCTACAAGACTCAGACTATACTAGCCAGACTACAGCATCTCTTTCACCTTCAAAGTGAGCTCTCTCTGGATCAGCTGAGCTCCAGCCTGAGCAGCACAAAGATTGATCCCATTCTAGCATGAGATAGCATGAAGGCATGGCATTTAGGATCTTTACCACGTATATAAGTGACCAACCTATAGATCGACTCTGATGCATTGCAGAAGATGTGAAGTTCAGGGGTGTGGGCACTTACGGTGATGTTTAGTGGAAAGTAGCTCCAGGTGAGGCTGACTGTCGGGTGCTGGGGGAACTCTTCTTTCCATGTGGTCCACATTTGTAGATCAGCAAAGAAATGACGATTGTACCAGTCACAGTTTTGGCCTAGTTTCTGGACCAGAACTTCAACACTTAATTGTGAAGGGTAAAATATGACCTAGGGGATCATACTCGCTTGCTCGTATCTTGTAGATATTTTGGTCATCTGGCTTGGAGCAACTGGGCAATACCTGTAGTGTAGTGTGTCCTTCATGAAGTGCCAAATGAGTCCTAGCATCATCTCTTGAGCTTCCCCATGGGTCTGGGAAACCGATCTTTCACTGCTGTCACTGACAGATCTGAGAGCTGCCTGTGGCTACTAACTTTTTCTTTCATGAGAAGATCCTGCAGACAGTTATCAGGATAAAAACATTGTTCTACACTGCAGCTGACCTCTTCTCCTGGTTGGTTGAATTTGATTATGTTTCTGGAGAGAAAAGTTCACGCAGCAGGTATTATATATCACTCCAGAGGTACGGTATACTGCAGGACTCCAAGTAATGACAATCTCAAAGTCGGATAAGGAACAAAGTAGTTGTTCTGCCTCTGTCTGCCCACAACGATTCTTCAGATGTGTCAGCTTTGCAGGAGATCCTTCATGATGACATACCCAGCAATCTCCAGTTTCTCCTCATGATGCACGCTGTTGCTCTTACGCTAACCACTTCTCTTTGTTTGACAGAAGAGAGAGCTGTGTTTCACCTACACTTCTTGGCCATCTCGCTCACTTTGTTGCCATGTTGTTGAGTTAAAATGAAAAAAAAAAAATTCTCAGTGTCTTCTTTACTGATGAAAAAACATCACCTCCACCACCACATCATCTCTTCACTCATGTCCTAGAAGTTAGAACTACTTTTCCGTCCTTGATGTAGAGCAAAAATCAATGAGAATCTACATTTGACCCTTACATAACAATAGATAAAAACTGATATCAGAATTTTCCGCATTTTCACAGTTTGCATTGCTCAGGCTTTGACCTTTGTGATACACATAAAAAGGTTCCTTGAGTTAAAGTTTTCATTCTAAGCCCAAAGCCTTTTTCGACAACTTGAGTGGCTGCACTGCACATAGCTGAGGTGTAGTTTCCCTTAACCCTGAAGAAAGGTGATTGTATTTGTTTGCCTCTGTATCCGCATGTATGTATGCTTTGTGAATTGTGTGCACTTGTGTGAGTTTACGTGGCAGATGCATGCTTTTCTTGGTCGGTTTCTATCTGACCTTACCGCCATAAAGTTTTTTCTCTTTTGTGCTGTAGCCTCTTCTCCTTAATCGATTGCCTCTACTTTATTCTTTTCCTAACAGCAGCACATGGCTGACGTTATGCATTAACAATGCTTAATAATGATTACAATCTCAATCTAACAACTCTACCCTATACCTTCTCTTTCTCTTTCTCTCTATCTTTCTCTGAATTTATTCATGGAGAGAAATTGCAAATTAACCAAATTCCAAATGGCTATGGCAAAGGCCTCAGAGCAGGGTAACAAGTTGAGGGAGAAAAAACACCAAACACAGCAGTCTTCATTTACATTTTCATTTAATTTTCCTTTGGCCTGTAGCGCTGTGTACAGAATCAATCTTTCTAACTCTATTTCCAATATATTACTGAGAGGCAGCAGGAAGAAAGGGGAAGTATTGATTGGCTGAGTGTTCATTGTGTCTTCTCACAGATTGCACACTTCATAAGAACAGTGATGAAAGAGCTGCTTGTTTCCTTTTCTTTGTCTTTATTTTATTTGAAAGAACAATGACGGCTGTTTGATGTGGCTAAGGTGTGACAGTTGATACACATCTTTTTCTCCTTTTGCACAACACATTTGCTCTTGTTTTGCATTAAGTCGCTAACCACGAAGAGGCATCACTATTTTGTGGTGATCAAGTTATAAAATACTTCACTCAATTATCTTCTTTATGACACCAATACTGTAATCCAAGTATTCCAAGTACTTTTCTTTATAATAGTGGCACTTAAAATTGTCCCATGCTGAATGCTGAACTTTTGCTGCAGTTGCATCACACTTTCACATGCTGTATGCAGCTGAACAGCAACATATTCAATAGGACAGCACACTTATTTTTGTACAAATGCCTGCAGTTTCCACAAATGTGTCTGTACTACTAAATCCAATATTTAAAACATCGAGTCATTGCTTATTAATAGTAGTCATCACATTAAGCATCTGAGGAGTGCTGATATGTTCTGATTAACCTATACTGAACAAGACTGTGGGGAATATTTACTAAGCCTGTCACAAATTATACAGCCAGGGGGCAAACGTTTGCGTTAATGCAATTTTTTTTTCAGCTGGGTATTTAATGAGACTACAAAGGTAGATGAGCCCAGCAGCACTTCATCTGATTTGCATTAAGCGCGACTAAGTAAAAGCTGATGCCAGGATGTTTGGTTTTGACGTGGATATCTGTAAAGTTCCTTCTTTCATATTTTGCACGTCTAAATAGGAAAACCATCAAATATGCATTGCCTAAGCCCAATAATGGGAGTTTTCAGTTGTGCAACTTTCCTTCCATTTGGTTGGTGCAAAGCCTTAGCACAGTTCTTTAGTAAACAAGGGGAAATGCAATTCGGCTGTTTATTGCCTAAAATGGGGTCACACATCTTTAGCAAAAACAGCAGATACAAAATTACTAATTAGCACTAAAATTATAGCTGAGGCTGATGGGAACGTCATTAGATTTGCAGATATTTGATCAATTAATATTTACCAACTATTTATTACGACAAATTCTCTGGGGAACCTGAATGCCTGAGTACCAAAATGTGCCGTAATCCATCTGATAGCTGTTAAGACATTTCACTCACAACACAACTTGTAACCCGCCAGTGGTGCTAAAGAAAAGTCAGAGGATCACAAAAGTCACGACAGCATATCTACGTAGAATCCATAATTGTTTGTACAACATGTTGTTCAATTCCATATCCTAGATGTTAAGAGGGTTTACTAGATAAATGAAAACTTTGACTTGTTGTTGGAGCTCAGGGAATCAAACCAAAGCACGGCCAAGCATATCAGTGGGGTCATCACAGAAACCATCACAGTAGAAAATGTAACAGCACAGAGGATATACTGTGTATATTAAATATTTACTGTGGTACTAAATCATTTAAATGGGTTGCCCTACTTATTTTTATATTTTAATTTTACAACAGTGCAAGTTTGATATTAACATCAAATTCTATTTTCCGGCTATCTGGTTATTTGTCTTCAGCCATTGGTGGCAGCAATAAATTACACTGCTGCAAATGATGTTAGTTGTCTGCAGTGGCTGGTGGCAATCAGTTGGTTTGATTAGTGGATCAACCAAAGTAAGCTAATAACTTGATGTTTTTACATTGCGTCGTGCAACTAATTATTTCCAGTCACTTCACATACCTGTAGCAATACCACTGGTAACCACAAGGATTTTTGTTTGTTGGCAAAGATCGGTGCCGTTTTACTTCACAAACGGAATATGTGTATGATTTATTTCGTAGCTAGTTGTGTTCTGTGTAAACAAAGAAGTGAATGTACATTTGACAGGCAGCAGTTACATAACATAATGACCACTAGGTGGGAACTTTCAGATAAATATAGTTCCTCTAGACTACAAACGCTTGTTGTGACCACTCAATCACACAACCCAATCAAATAAAGTGCACACAAATACAATCACATATCTGCTAACATTATATTACACACAGTATCAAAGCATTTTATTCTTCTTCTTTCTGTAAATATCCTGAGGTGCCTTCCCATTCCTCACTGCACTTAAGCAGCACTGTCAATAGCAGCTAATCAGTGTATTTGAACGGGACTGTACAGTGTGAATTATAAAATGCCCTTGTGTGTAGTACTGGTATATATATATATATATATATATATATATATATATATATATATATATATAGCAGGTGAGTTGTTTTCTGGGCCATGGTGGATCTTTGAGTGCAGTGAGCTCCATTTAAATTACTCACTTAAATTGGAAGAGAGACACTTGCTTGATGTTTAATTTTGGTTTGGCTGGTCCTCATTTCTTAGTTTCCAATTTATCCAGATTGCTACGATGACTGAACGGTACTTCTTTTAGCGACGCAGTACGTCTCTCCTCTCATGGGTGAGAAACATTGGTTGAACTTGACCGAGAAAGTTAAGCAGTATCTAAGTTAAGTATCTAATGTCTCTTACGAAAGTCAGAGCAATAACTTCAGCTGTCAAATTCTTGCTTAAACGCTAAGTGATAAACTATCACACAAGATCCCCTCACATCTAGCCAACAACTTCAACAAAAGTTAATGAACAAATTAGGAACCACATGGGACTTTCCCTCCCAATATGATTTAAACCATATTCATCTAGATCAGGGGTTCCCAACCTTTTCCAGCTTAGGGCCCACTTGGAAATCTCCTAAATGTCCGCGGCCCACCTCTGACCGAATAAACAACACAGAAGCAAATGAATGCATTTTTATACCACTGTGCTATTTTAATGTAAACATGTAACATTTAGGACTGATTTGAATTAATATGAAAAGGCAGGAAAATCACAACAGGGCATTTTTATCATTTTGCTGTGAAAATTCAACATTTAGGCCTAAGACTAATTATGGAATATGCATGAGGCTCACAACTTATTCAACAATATTACTTATCACTTTTATACTAATGTCAACTTATTCACAGGGAAATCATAACAGGACATTTTTATCATTTTAATGTGAAAACTTTGACGCAACGAGTTGAACCTAGTTTATACTTCTGCTACATAGCTACAGAGTCGATGTCCCTACGCCATAGGCTGACGTCACCTCCAAAAAATCCTGACTCCGTGTTGCGTAGATGCGGACCGCAAGGGCTGTGATTGGTCAGTTCAGTCGTGGTCTACAGTCGTCTCAGAAAACGGCTTCTCTGTCGCTTCTACTTTTAATAAAAGAATTTTTTCTTTGATATCAATAAGCTACAAACACACGTTGCATTCCGGTTGTCTATAGAGTATTAGGATCAGAAAAAAAAATCTGGTAAAAGAAAAAAAAGTCCGGTACAAAACCAAAAGAAGAATAGGTGAAAGAAGAAGAACGTCTGGTACAAACAATCCAGAATATGTGTTATATAAGGGGAAATGTGTGTTTTGCCTGTTTTTATGTTTTGTGCCGGACTTTCTTTTGTTTTTTTATCTGGTGTTCGGTTTCCACTGTGAAGAGGAAGCAATGATTCATCAGACCAACACGTTCCCTCTATGCTGAACTTCGAATGTACAAGGTCTGCGTCGCATCAACAGCATAGCTACGATAACAACCGAACTGTTATCCCGACTTTGCCGTTCTATCAACAGCCAATAACAACCAAGGTCACCTTTTGTTTTGAAATATGTACTCCAAAAGACATACTCAGCAATATATACGTTTCAGGATAGAACTTGTTTTATTTTTGGGCACACAGGCGCACACAACATTGATATTTAGATTTTTAGAAAAGGATTTCGAGGCTGAAAATCACTGATCTAGATTATCCAGATATTTCACTAAACTTACAAAAATAAGAGCATTGACATGCAGTACTTAATGGCAATGGCCTTACCCACTGACAGAATACATGGGTTGTCGTTACCGTGGTATTTGGTGAACCCATTGGCTGCCAGCAGAGGAACGCCATGCTGGAGCTTGGGTGATGGACAGCTTTTGAATGGATTTTGTCTATGGACCCACAGAATGTGATTCTGACACTCATTCCAGAACAAATCAGTGGCTGATTTTACTGTTATACTCACAAGGAGGATTTTTATTATCAGTCATTATCGTTATTTTGTGGAGGAAAATGTCAAAAAATGATGATTAAAACAAATAAATAAAATAAAAAGGCTGCGGCTCAAAACTGGTGTTGCCCATATCGCCATATTAAAGAGCAGCCCCTGGTTGTCTGTGTTTGAGGTGAGAAAGCTGTAAACTGAAATTCTGACACTCATTCACACCTTCAGCTGCAAGGGGTAGGTAAATCTGCCTCGGGATGGTCCTCCATATACCACAAGTATCTATTGAGATTCTAGTGATTTGAGGAGCTGTGAGGAGCAGAGATTCCTAATGGAGGTGTATATTAGGCAGCCAGCTGTCTGTTAGTGTATCTCCGTGATTGATGGGAGGAGACATGCACCATTTACTGGCCAAGCTGGAACTCAAAGGTATCTCCATCTTGCCTTTCAAAGCAGTCACGAGATGTCTTGCAGAGAAAATCGGCCTATTTCCATGGGGGAAGACCTGCTAAATCCAGCACTATTCACACTGGCATAGGCTACAAACAAGCAGATGGCATTGTTGTTTACACATGCATACCTATGTCTGTGGAACACAGAGTGGAATTAATGCCAAGAGTGCTGGTCATTATTGGTTCAGGTGGAATCAATCAGGCAAAGGGGCGGAAAGACGGATAAATTCATAATGTGTTAATTTGTACATAAGCATGTAATTGGTATGTATTCTACTCGACAGTCACCAGGATCCTACTTCTACCTGCTGGATTCTACTTCTACCAGCTGGAGACATTTATAATCAAAATGGGTCTGTTAGACCCATTAGAATCTGGTAGAAATCACATTTCATGAGCTGAGTCTTGTCACTTATGGGAATTTGCATTGCATCATTCATGTGTTTCACGTAATTTGTTCATATGATTCTATTTTCTAAAATGTCTGTTATTTATAGGATGTCAAGCACTGGGTCCAACCTATAAAGATGTCCATTTATAGATGTCTGTCTAATAAATATGACCCCAGTGATCCGAAAATGCCTCGTAGGGTAAATATAACAAAAGTGTCTTGAACAAATGGTCACAATGGGATTGCCACACACACTTGCATAACTGACAGTGTCGCAGTTAATTAAATCACCATCTTGTTCTCTAATATGTCTACTGTCCTGTATTTGAGCAGAGCAAGTTTGTCTCTGTGACTGACACACACTATGCTGTCATCCACCCATTCATCAACCTCTTTTGAAAACAATAGGCTGTTTGGAGCCAGCCCTGCCATCCTTGCCAGTCCAGAGGGACATGGGAGCCAAAGGCAGATGCCGTCTCATCTCTGCTAATTTGATTTCTGGTGCGTGCCTGTCGCAGCTACATGGACTGCACATTAATTGGGATCATGCAAATAAGACAGGGCTTAATTTACTTAATTATAGATTTTTTTCTCCCCTTGTACAGTATTTCTTCATCCCCTTCTCACTTTCTTAGTTCAGTTAGATGAATGCGCCATCTTAGCTTTCCATTCATCAGGAAGCCCGTTGAATGTGTGTTCAGTAGTTGTATGAAGTGTTTGATGTGTTTTTTGTGGTTGTTGTTGTTGTTTGTTACTTTACTATATTAAACTTTTGGCACATTTCCAAGCACATTTGAAAGCTTCTCCGTGTTCGTAAGAGACTGACAAAGTTAGTAAAGAGAGCTACAGTTATTCAACTTTGATAGGCATCCTCTACTGTTGCTAGCTTTCTTAGCTGGACATTTATTGTGACCATATAACACAAGAGCAGAGACAGTAGAGACAGAGCAACGTTTTCTGCTTTAATGTAGCACAAATGAAGACATAAGTACAACATTCATTACCAAAATAGAATGTAAATTGTATGTGTAAAAACCAAGATTTTGATTCACTCTCTGAATGGACATGCACTTAGAAAATGGTGCCAGCCGCAAAGAAGCAGCAAGGCACACTACCGTTCAAAAGTTTGGGGTCACCCAGACAATTTTGTGTTTTTCATTTTTCAAGTCACACTTGCATTGACCACCATGAGTTGTAAAATGAATAGAAAATATAGTCGAGACATTGACAAGGTTATAAATAATTATTTGTCTTTGAAATAATATTACTTTTACTTCAAACTTTGCTTTTGTCAAAGGAAAACTGTTTTCAGCTGTGCTAACATGATTGCACAAGGGTTTTATAATCATCCATTAGCCTTCTGACGCAATGAGCAAGCACATTGTACCATTAGAACACTGGAGTGATAGTTGCTGGAAATAGGCCTGTATACACCTATGTAGATATTGCACCAAAAACCAGCTAACAAACACATTTTAGTCTGGCTTGTCTGTGTCTTTTCAATGCACTCTTTATTCTTTTGCAGTTTTAAATGAGTAGCGTAGTCACATAGACTAAACTCCCACAATATCTGGAATAGGTGTAATGAGTCCATTGATATCTGTATAAGGTGAAAAAACATCCTTATTCGTAGGTGGAGGGTTGGGTGGTGCTTCAATAACATACACCTATGCAAAAAGATGAAAAGTGTCAGAAGCAGCAGGAGAGTACAGGCATTTTACTGCCATTAAATCATCTAAACGGTTACGTCAGGATATTTTACTGATTACATTTACACAAGCAACAATCTTTTCCCAAACCTAAGCCTGGATTCACACAGGATCAGAGAATGCGAGGAGAACGGAAGCGGTCTGTCCGTGGGGGGCTGAGGTGTGGGCGTGTTTATTTGTGGTAAAGGATGTGATAACACCAGAAAATAAGTTTCACACAGCATTCCTAAGCTCTGAGGTGTGAACATTCAGGTGTATTTGTCAAATAGAACACTGCCACTTCAGTTTGTCAGCAAAAGGTGACATAAATAACTTGGATATCCATTTAGTGTATAAAAAAGGAACTAAATGAATGATCTGATCATTTATCTTATTTATGAATAAGACATTGAACTACTGCTTTTTTGCGTTTTCCTCAGTATTCTACACGTTTTTACCCTTTTGCTTATTCTTATGCTTTTTGCTGATTTAAGAAATACGTCTGACCCTGGCATGCATATGGCTTTCATATTGTTATAACTGAGTTTGTGCTAAAAATAAAATTATGAAACACTTTGGAATCACTGTTTGATGTTGCTGAAGTTTATTTGTTAAAAGAGCATGACACTTAACCAAAGTTCCCTAGTTTGGCCTCAGTCCCAAGAGGGTTAATTAAGCAAAACTCGGCCAATAATATGCATCATTATGAAGTGAAAGCTAAAACTTTACAATAAGACTGTAAACCTGCATTCATAAATTCTGTTTAATCTACAAAGTTCCATCGGCAAAGGGGTATACAGTGGACCAAAAAGAATAAATCCTTTTAAATAAGGGCTCACAATCTGGCAGCCCAGAGGCATCGTTTCATTGGTACATTCTAACCAGCCTGTGTGCGTTCAGTTGACAGACGGGCCCTGAACGTGTTAGCTTGGTTCAGGGGCTGCAGATGAAGTTATGCTCGCTAAGGTTTGCCACTGGTAAGCCTGTACTCGGGATCAGCTAGTTGTGGCCCGAGTTGTTGGGTGTTTAAACACAACAGCTTCATTGCAATGGGACTTTGGAATTGCTGCATGAAGTCACTGAGGCAAACATCAAACTAGCTGGTCTATGGGGCTTTTTTGTGTGGTCTTTGAACTTGAGAGCATGATTTATTGATTTCACTCAAAACCCTGCTCTAGCGCTCAAATACCCCCAACCAATCAAATGCCAGGTCTAATGTTGACCAATAAAATGATCCCTGCCTCCTTGTGCGTGCGTTGACTTTCTTCTTAGAGTCTCACGGGTGGTTATTTTTCAACTGAGTTCATCCACTCTTGCCCTCCATGACCATACTTTTTTTTTTTCTTTTTCTACATATAATAGTATCTGTATAGCACACCGGGCCCCTGTTGGTATGCTAGAGGAGAAAACAGCCTCACATTTATGACTCAGGAATGGGAGTCTAGCAGAGACGTTTAATGTACCTGTTTTTTGAAAGAAACTTAAAGCAGAGCAGATGTCTGACAGCAGAAGTTGCACGAGTGCACAAAAGCAACCTGAGCGCATGGAGAACGGCTGGCGCTGGAGCCGGAAATCTGTGCAGGCAACAATATATCTGAGTGCAAGCATATGACTTGAGCAGCAGCAGAGCAAAATCAAAGCACACACAGCGGCTCTTTGAGTGGTGGAGTGGGGTTTTGAGGGAAATAATTTCAAAATCCAAATGTGAAATCAATAACTCGTGCTCTCAATTTCAAAAAGTGCACTCTTGAATAAAGATATGACAAAAATCCCATTCAGTTAATGGTCAGGAAACATCTCCAAAACATAGGCTGACGGCATATCAAACCACTATATCACACCACATATGTAACTGTTGGTGTGGAGGCTTTGCAGGACCTTTTTGGGGTTTTGGAATTTGTAAAATAATTCATTTTTCTAATGAGTAATGTGCAAAGTAATTGATTACATTTTTCAACACTGATTATAACAGATTACTACAAATGTGTCAAAACTGTTTCTGAACCTCTTATAGCTACTTTTTTTTCAGCCAAATTCTATTTTAATAAGACAATGTAGACAACAAACACTCCTGGAGTTACTGTTATTATTGTTTTGAAATCTCACCCAGCAGAGTGAGAATTCTGTTTTACCACTTTTGTCACAGCATATGCTGAGAAATGGTATTACTGCTGACAAAGGTGTCAAAATAAATTATCCTTTTCTTGAAGAAATACATATGATACCTGAATACATTATCACAAAGCAATCTGGCCATGAGTCAGTGTGTATTTTCATGCTGATATACAGATTTGGGAGATGCACGGTATCTGTGTCTAAGAGGCACCTGTGGATGACTGCTATCTATTCTGAACATAATAACACGAAAAAGCAGAGGCTGAACTCTGATCCAGGGGATAGCTAAAGAATATCAAGAGCAATATCTCGCAGATGGCCACAAAGTATTCAGACACTGTTTATTGGTGGCTCTCTCCTGCACAGTTACTCTAACATACCTCAATGAGAACCCCCCCCCCCCCATCTTGGGAAAACATCAACGTTCAGATGGGACTAAAGAAACCCCCTTCTGGATGTCACAAATTGCAGCTTGTTTAGACATCTGCAACTCATTGTACAAAAGTAATATCAGCCACATCGACAGCATTGTTATGTGTTAATGGTTTCCACTCAAAAGCAGGTTAACCATTGTTATTTGGCAGCAATTATGCAGGCTGTCATCCAGCCAAGTATGTAGAATAAACACATTATTTCCCTCCTATAGAGCCAGTGTGTGAAGGCTGCCCCCCCTCCATACCTCTCCCACTTATTTCCCCCCCCCGAGTACATCTGATAAAATTAATTGAAAAGAAAAGCAAGTAGCATCCAAAGGCAGTGTTATTGTTATTATTATAATTAGCAGACGTGGCTTGGCCCACTGTCTCTGTGGCCTGTTAGCTCTCGGGCTAAAATCTCTAATGAGGTGGCAGTCATGTGGTGTCAGCTCCACAATGAGGGAGCAGTGTAGACAAAGCGGAATGCTCTCATCGTGCGTGCGATCACATGCTTGTATGCGCATCCATCGGCACATGCATGTGCGCATTTGCGTGTCCATGCAAATAGTCATTTTATGGGCAGGAAGGCAAAAGCCGCTCCTTGACAACAATCAAGTGCGGTCAAGAATAATCAAGCAGGACACCACAAGCCAAGAGCATATTAGTCGCTTAATGCACCAACTGGATTTTCCAACACTGTTTCCATGTTTGCGCGGACAGGGCTAATAACAGTGTTGGCATAAATTACTTCAAAATGACACCTGTAAACTACATTATATCATTACAGTTATTCTTAATGGTATACCAACAATTACTGTGTGCACCCAAGTAAAAAAAGACCCGTGTTGTCACTGAAAGCAAAGATAATTGTCTAGATCATTGCATCATTAAATTATCGAGGAGTACTCATCCAAACACAAGTGGGTTTCAAACACAGCGTACGTTGCTAAGGATTCACATGATTGAGCTAATTTGCATATATATATATATATATATATATATAGTCTTCTTAAAAAAGAACAGGAAATGTTTGGCATGGAAAATCAGCTCTAGTTATTTCTACATATTCTTTTTAGAATGTGTTCTTATGCCTCATTAAAAAAAGTAAACCCTAGATTTGTTTAGCATCCACAGCTAACATTAAAAAAAATGTTTTTATTCCACAGTATAGATGCATTGCAACAACTGTGTTATTAAGATTGTGGTTATAGCTATTAGAGTATTAGTTAAGTTTAGGCAACTAAAAACTTTAAGGTTAGGAAGGGATTGTGCTTAAGGTGATTTGATGTTGACTCTAGATGCCAATAGTGTATTTCAGTTTCATCTGCTAGAAAAGTTATTCAAAGAAATGCTGCAAAGAATTTTAATCATTTGAATAATCTAATATATGTGATACTTTGCACAGCCTTTAATTTTTTTTCCTAATTTCCTGCAATTTCTCACCAAAAAGTTGAAATTCATCCAAGTCAGATTCTAGCAAAAATGACCTTTGTTTTGCCAGGTTCTACAGTTTAACACACAACAAAATCACATAAAAACCTCAAATTAGCATCACAATGTTTTTTTGAATTTTTATAATTTTTATATTTTATTTATATAATGCAAGTCTGAGACAATCAATCCATACATATGCTCAGTTTATAGCTAAACATCCCACTCCCTTTTCATAGCCCTATGTTCCTCAATTTTACAACAATTGAGAAAAAATCAATAATTTTTGATTGCAATAATTACTGAAAACTGTGGAAAAATACTATATAAACTACCGTTCAAAAGTTTGGGGTCACCCAGATAATTTTGTGTTTTCCATGTTCCATCCTTCTGACGCAATGAGCACACATTGTACCATTACAACACTGGTTGATGGAAATGGACCTCTATACACCTATGTAGATATTGCATGAAAAACTAGAATAGTCATTTACCACATTAGCAATGTATAAAGTATATTTCCAATTAGTTTAAAGTTATCTTCATTGAAACAAACTGCTGTTTTTTTTTTTTTCAAAAATAACGGCATTTCTAAGTGACCCCAAACTTTTGAATGGTAGTGCATTGATTTACCGATAGCTAAAATGCATTTGGTCAAAAATAAATACATTCAGAATGGGCCTCTAAAAAATCAGCATGTTAATCTTCTTTTTGTTTCTTTGGTATTGCAGTGAAATATTAAGCTCCTTCTCAACAATTATAATAATATAAATCCCTTTTGTTAAAATATAATGAAGTAAATGGGCAAATAATTGCCTGAAAAGAATCTCACCAGCTTTTCTTGTATTGGTTTTTCAAGCGATACATTACACCATATCTCATAACTAGCTATTGAATCCATTTAAGAAAAAAAGAAAGCAGAAGTTGGACTCCTGTCTGTAACCACAGTGGTCCTCCCAGCTGAGATCACAGGCTGAAGGGAGGCAGAAGGAGGGCTGCTTCTCCCTGTGTTGAGACTGGGCACTGAAGATTCATGGGAACATGCAGCTGTCAGAGGCCTTGATTGGTGGAGGGCTTTATCAGCCACATGACCAAAACACAGCCTGTGTGGAGGGTTTCATATGAAGGCTGCTGCCATATCGAAGTGTTTAGTTCCTCTGAGCCATCATCTGGGAAATTGCTGAGTAAAAATAAGCGCGCACACACACATACAGTGTGGTGGTCGCAATGGAGGATTGGAGGAAGGGGGGGGGGCGACTCAATTAAAAAACAGCTGTGCCCTATTCCTCTGTAAGCCCTCCAGCATTCCTCACCCCCTCCTCTCATGTCTTACCCATATTCCCTCCTTCCACTCCCCCCTGCCACAAACCCCCTGCTGCTCTGTAAGCTGCCTGTAAGCCTCTAGACTCATGCCGATGGATCTAATGCTTCTCCGTAAAAACACACATGCAAGCGTGCATACACACACACACAAACATAGCCTACCTCTCAAATATGGCGCAAATGCTCATTTGCCCCCTGCTGCTTGATGTAATTTTCGGGCAGACGTGAGTGCCAAACCAAGCACCCCCATCTTCCACCGATCTCTCTCTCCCGCTCCCTGATGTACCTGTTACCGCCTCACATCAGCCCGCTCCCGCTACAGCGATGCACTGGCGGAGAGGATGAGAGGAACGGGGCACGGAGGGAGCACGAATACAAAGTCAAAGTTTGTGTTTACCAAAGAGACCAACAGGCATACAGACAGAGGAAAAACAAGACGCCTGCAGGACTGTTTATAATATACTCTTAGATAACCAGCTTCGTTTAGGACAGCGAAGGTTAGTGTAAGCACAAATTGGCAAAAGATAGCGTCTGACACACTCATTACTCAACAGTCACTCAATATTACTGCGGCTTGGACGACTGAAAGCTCTCAAAATGTTTGTTTTTTTTCTTTCTATTCTTGCTGTGCTATTTTAAATAGCTATAATTTATGTGTTATTATATATTACTGCCGCTGTGAAAAAAGGGAACAGTTAATGTAGCTAAATAAGGGTGTATCCAGAGGCCAGCGATAGTGCTTAGCCAGCTAATCAGTGGTAATTCTATAAGGTTAGGTCCTTTAATTAGCTAATTTGCATTTTGAGAATTAATCAAATTGATTATATAATTAACAGTGCAATGCATCTTCTTCTCGGTGTTTGCCAGGCATTCGCATACAACCCCGACAGATACACACTGCGTATTCATTTTCGGGGGGAGTGGGGGGGGGACCTGGGGATGCGGATCTGATTGGTAGCGATAGGCTTGTCGGAGCAAACTGATTCTCAAACACCCGACACTGTGCAGTCTGTGATGGTGGAGATATTACTGGGAAAAGCAGTTCATAACTAGGCTGCTGTGCGGTCAGGCCCCCCTGAGCATTAGCTATAAGCATTAGGTTTTCATAGGTTCTAATGGCGTGGGCTAATATTGGCTCATGATGGAGAACAGTCAGCTAACTCATCGACATGTATAGCATCTGATGACCCTGCCTCAGGATTATTTTTTCCTCATTTAAGCAAGTCTCATGCGACACATTCTTTTAAGGGTCTGATGATCCAACTATTATTAAGACGGCAGTTTCTAATTATAGCGAAGTCGAAGTGATGGGACAGAAAGCCCGTAGCTGTTAAATAATTAGCACTGTTGTCATAGTTTGCCTTTAAGGAGAATAAACGCTTTATTTAAGACTGGCGTAATAGTAGAAGAGAAAAGGTGAATTATCTTGGCTACTTTAGATACCACTAAAGGCCTTTCGTTTTTTCCTGGTAGGAGCGAGGGTGGACGATTGCCATGACTGATCCTGCATTATGACAAGAGGAGGCCCGTGGGCAGCCTCTAGGCAGAAGCTGGCGGCTGTCTACTCAGAGATTGATTTTAAACCGATGAGCAAAATGCTGGTCAGCCACCCGTGGCTACAGCTTCTGGGCGATCTAATCTGGACTTGTTCACTGGCTGGTCTCCACATCTATGCTCGCTGGGTAAGTGTTGGCCTGTTATAGGAAATATTAGGGCTAATCTCTAGGTGTGTCCATATGTAAGGACTTATATGCAGATGGATAGTAAGGTCCGATTTAATACTGCTGACATCATTATTTATAAATCCCCACTAACACTCTGGAAAATGAGAAAGGGGGGTATGTGTCTTTGCAAGTGTCTTTGTTTTTTTGTAAGTAGTTCATTATCTTCAGGGAAGGAAAAATACTGTAGTCTGTAAGAATACTCCTTTCATAAAAATTCTGAATTCAAAACAAGAGTAGAAGTGTTATCAGCAAAATGTACTTAAAGTTTTACAAGTAAAAGTACTTGTTATGCAGCTGCTTTTAGAGTGTTATATTATCATAGTAAATGATATTGTTTTTATCACAAACAAATACATTATACACGGAGCATTGTATTGTTGCAGTTCTCCAATGTGAAGCCAATTTCAGATACTTTGGGTAGATTACACACACACACACACACACACACACACACACACACACACACACACACACACACACACACACACACACATATATATATATACAGTATATGACTGACTGTATCAGGTGATTTTAATAATGATAATGAAAATACACTTTTATTAATACCTATATAGCACTTTTTTTTACACAAAGTGAATAACAGTGCACTTTAAAATAACCAAAAATAAGACAGCAGACAATTTAAACAAATTATAATATTAAGATTTTATATAACATCTAAAACTGAAAAGTAACTTGTAACTAGTGGCAAACAAATGTAGTGGAATAAATATACACTATTTCCCTCTGAAATTTAGTGGGTGGAAGTACACAATACATATCACATGTAAATACTGTAAATACATTTATAAGTACCTTAAAAATGTACCTTAAGTACTGTAGTTACGTATTTAGTTACTGTCCACCACTGATTATCTTTAAGAAAACAAAACTGAAGAGTGGGCTATATGGAACACTGCAAAGCTCTAGACAAGCTGCACCTGCATGATTAAGAATGGTACTGTGGGCCTAAGTCAAAGCAGTTTTTTTTAGGTTATCACTTGGGGACTTTAAAATGGTTCAGTACACCATCCTATCCTCATCTGCATTTTTCATCTCAAACTGCACCTGCTTTATCCACTAGAGATTCGACGATTCCCTTCTTTTCCCTTTCACCCTTCGCTCTGGATTTAACCGTGCCATCTGTGAATTCAAATCAAGTCAAGGTTTTAAGATTTTACTTACCCTAAAAGCTGACATGCATATTCATCCCAACCCATGTACAAATGGTGTTCAGGAATGTATTGCTAAAGCAGAATAGGAAATGAAATTGTAACATAATAATAATAATAATAATAACAATAATAATAAAACCAAAAGTGTGAGGGGTATGTCCCCTGCCAATCTCTAGTTATGCATTAAAATGCCTCTGAAATGAAATCTTGATCAAAAGAGCCACAAGGTTCTCCTTACAAGGTGTTTTCAAATAAGCAGCCGTTATTATCATACCTCCATTGGGAAATATGCATTTACAGCTTGGAGAGTGAGAGGCAGTAGGGTAACTGTTAACAATGTTTTCCCTAGTTATAGTGCGTAATTGCATGCTTCTGTTATTGCACCTTTCTATTGCTGCTCATACAGAGAAAGCCCATTAGGCAGTGGGGTAATGTGAACAGTACCCTGCAGTGCAGTGGGTGCACTGTTTAAACGGAGATGCATGAGGACCACTGTAATGAGCACTGGGCCGTGGGAGGAGGGTAGCCTACTAGACCCAGAGCAGGCGTGCTCTAGCTCTGAGAAATACTGTGAGTCAACTTTTTTGCATGAAGTTGTAACTATGTGTTGCTTAATTGGCATTATGGAACTGACCTTTTTATTCTCTTAATACCGTGTGTGCTAGTTATCCTATAAAACAGGCATGCATGGGTTTTACTTTGAAGCTTACGATCCATAAATACATGAACGTTTTAAAGTAATTCTTATGTTAAAAATAATATTAAATGATGCAGTACAATAAATTGTGCAGGTAGAAACAAAAAAGGGACTTATAGAAAGATTCTTACCTATTACATAAGTACAATAAGTTCAATAAAGCATACAGAAATTAAATAAAAATATAAATAAAGGATAAAACATAATGCAAAAAGACACAGAAATCAAATAAATAATATAAAGAGGTAGTATCTAATAGTAAAGATATGTGGACAATAAGCATTTTGTGAATGAAATGTGTGAAATGTATGCCTGTGTGTATTAAAGTTAAAAGAACAGCTGTTCTAAGGGCGAGAGTGTCTGTTTAACTCTATCGAATAGAAAAATAAGCGCCAGTTGTGCTACGGTGCTCTGGGCGTTATTAAAAAAAATGGAATTGTTTAATTACTCTCACTCTATCTGATCCCTTGCTGCCGTCGTGTATGGACGCAGCAGCAGCAGCCAGCAGCCCACAGTGGATTCCACACGCGCTGATAATGACCACTGACTTTGGCTTTGGCCGTGAACGCGCGCTCCGTGAGTCACGGTCATTCCTCTATACCGTGTGTGGATGGTCGCTGCCAGGCTGCTGCTGCCGCCGCCGCACTCAGCCTGCACCGATCTGCCGCTGCCGGTTTCCACCGCGCTGAACGAGAATCGGCGGAAGAGACGTTGGGGTCGCGCGCGCACAGCTGCGTTCCTCCGTCCGGGTTTTTCTGGTCAACGTCGCGCAGCTGCCGGCGCCGTTGCCCCCCCCCCCCCCCCGCCCCCCTCCCGTAACGGCCGTCGGCGCGGAATGGATTGCTCCGTTTGAATTTCCCCCCCGACTCGGCGAGATGTTGTAGTGGAGGCTTAAGCTGTAGCCTGCTCCCCTTCACATCAGCTCACCTCTGTGCGCTCATCTCTGTCTCCAGCAGCGCAGAGCCACAGGCAGGAGACAGGGCACAGGGAAAGGTATGCAATAAACAAGTGTCGGGTCGCTTCGGGGCTGTTCGATTTTGGAGGGAAGGAAAAGTTCAAGTTTTAGAAGAAGAAGAAGAAGGAGGAGGAGAAGGAGGAGGATTACGCAGTGAGTGCCATCGCGCGTTGCTGGAAACAGGTACGTGATATTTCATATATGTGGATATATTCCTGCGGAGACGTTGCCGTTTACACGCCTGCGTCCGTGACCACAAACGCCACGCGCGCGCGTGTGTGTGTGTGTTTGTGTGAGTTGGTGCGGCGGTGGGACGGGGAGGGCAACGCAGAGCGATGACATTGAGGTGCCTTTTATCGGAGTAACGTGTGCGGGTCTTAACGCGAGCCCGCGCTCGGTCACGCACGGGCTTCCTCGCGCGCGTCTGCGGTGTTGTTTACGCGTCGCCTGTTCGCCCCGTGCTGTGGTTTTCCCGGGACAAGGCAGGTATGAGTCACCTTTGCGTGAATCGCTCTGGAGTTTGCGTTTTTTTTTTTTTTTGAGAGAGGCCGCGCATCTTATCTTATCTGCGCACCCAGCCTCCGCGTGTATATGCGTGAAAGACTGTTTCTTTAAAGGGTCACATGGAACGTGAGAGCTAATATGTGTGTGTGTGTGTGTGTGTGGGGGGGGTGGGGGGGTTAAGCACGGGGCTCAGCTAACCTTTTAGTTCCTGTCCGATGCGTTTATGGCTACCGCAGCGCAGCATCCCGCTATCATCGCTCAGTTCCATGGGTGAGAAAGTGAGTTTGTCAGAGAGAGAGAGAGAGGATGCTTACAATTCATCATCAGCACCTCTGCAGTGTCCACAGTTGCTTATTTCTTCTTGTTCGCGTTAAGAGTTAATCATAAAATAATGCGCTTTATAGTTTCCACAATATTTGCTTGAAAATGGAAAATGCATTAGGCTTTGTGGAGATCAAAATTAAATTGTGACACAACCGAATCAATCAGTTTTTTTTTTCCCTTCTGCCATGATGTTTTTTTTTCTTTTGGGTGACACAAGCTCAAGCAAATGTTTGCAGCGTCACCCAGGAACCAAATACTCTCTGGGCATGAGAGCAAACTCTTAGTTAAAAGACTTGACGCCATATTGCCTGTGCGAGGGAATTTGCATTAGGATGACGGTGTCCAAAAAAACTTTTTTGGAGTCATTTATGTAGCAAGTAGGGTGTCAAGGGATAAGGCCCACACACCAGCTGTAGATCTCTGAGCTGAATAAAAAAAAAATAAAAAAATACAGAGACACAGATGCCACGCAGATCTTGATGATGAGGCGCCCTGCTGAGATTCACACTTCACACATCTTACTGGTACAGTTTCTCTCCGTGGCCCTTCTATCTCCTCCTTCACCTTTAGCTCTCTTCGAGTGTCCGTGTGATCTCTCACGCTTTTTGATCTCTCTCTCTCGCGCGCTCTCTCCATCCTGAGATTATGACAGCGGCACATATATCAAAAAGGAAAGCAAAAGCCCTCAGATTTGCGTGCGGCGTTACTGACACATTTAAATGAGCTATATGGAAATAAGGGCACATTGTTTGACTTTGCTGTGTCTGGTTTACACACGTACACACACACACACACATATTCACTCACTCACTCATACAACTGCTATGCTCTTTAAGTCTTTAACCTGCTAGGCATATTCATTGTGACCACTGTGTTGTAGCTGTGTGTGTGTGCATACATATGTGTAGTGAGACTCAGTCCTAAGTGCTAATAGGCGCTCACACTGGACAGCAGCAGGCCATGTCAACCACAATCTCCAGACAAGCCCTCAGGGTGTCCCATTTGGCATGAGTACACACACACAGAAGCGCGCACACACACAGACACATACACACACACACACACACTGAGGTTGAGAGGTTTAGACTTGACACAAGAGCCTGAGCACCAGGGGTTTTCGGAGTCCATGTCCTTGTTGGACCTTCACAACTATTCAACAAGATTAACTGTCTGCTGTTACCATGGAAATGAAGATGTAGATTGACTTTTGCACACGCAAACCTTTCGTGTGCAGGCAAGATATTTGTTAATTCATGTGTGAATATGGCCAGAGAGTGAATCACTTTCTGTTTAATTCGTCTCTTCTCCCGCTCTCACTTCCTCTATGTGGGTTACGTATTTATACATACGTTTTACCGCAACACCTGTGAGGCCTGGAAAGAAGAGCATCAATCTTCATTAGGCTGAAATGAGGCTGGTCCTCTTGAATAAATGACGATCATTGAGTGTGTGTGTGTGTGCGCGCATACTTGCGTGTGTGGCTATTTTGTACACATGTGCATGTGTGTGCATGTGTGCATGTGTTGAGCCCTCTAGCCTGCTCTGACCCAGCTGACAGATGACTGCAATGATTTCCAGGGTCCAACAGATTAGAGGATTAAAGACTGAAGGCTTCACACAATAACACTAATGCAGGCGCAACATGCACACCGACTCACACACACACTCCAAGCATGCATCAAATAAACACACACTCCCAGAGCTGTTCAGAGGTCAGTGAAATCCAGCGGACCCCTCTACTCTATGCGTTGTCCTGCGTTGGGCAGATAGGACTTTCCACATTCATACAGGCAAACAGATGGAAAAGAGCATTAGAAATCCTCAAGGGTCCAATTTCACTAATGCCATTTTCAGACAGGCGCGACCCGTGTTGGTTCTGAGAGCCCAGTTAATACATTTTGTCCTTCCCAACCAATTCTGAACCCACTCAGTGTTAGATAATGAACCTATAGTGGGCTGAATGTTTGTGACTAGGCCAGAGCAATTTCATTGCTGATTTGGAGCCAAAAGTGCCTTTCAAATACAAAATAGGCACCATTTTGTTCATTGTTTTAAATTCTGTCAATGATAACTACATTGCAGGATGTTAACTGATGTCATAACAAAAAGCTGCTCATATGTCTCGCCGGTATAATTACCTGAGTGGAAGTAAAGTGCCTCATACTTTTGTATGATTTTTGCATTGCCCATTTTGGTTTTGGAAACCTCTATTTACCGAATGGTGTTCATATTTTTGCCTTTACCTGGACATTTTAACAAGGCATAAAATGCCAAGTGCTATTGCTACTGGCAGCAAAACCATAGAAATATCATTAGGATAAAAAAAGTAAAATTTGGCCCTAACAATAAATGTAATGGATTTAAGGTTGTTAGATGTGTATGGATTTGAGGTTGTTAAATCTATACAAATTCAGTGTTGGGGTCAAATGCTTCGTTTCTATGGATATGCCGGGGAGGATAAAGCAGACACATTGTTCCCAGTGGAGATACACACCTGCAATCTAAAACCTCTATTGTTCTTTTAGTTGTCTTTGCCAAGGAGATATTGTATCATGTATCTGTGAACAGGATTACAGGAAAAAAATTCTCCACTGATTTTCGTGAAACTTGGTGGTAGGGTGTAGAAGTGGTCAAGGATGAACCCATTCAGTTTTGGGGTGTATCCCATGCACCAGAGTTTCCATAGTCAGTCAGTCATTTTCTATACCTGCTTATTCCTCATTAGGGTCGCAGGGGTCTGCTGGAGCCTATCCCAACGCGTTACGGCGAGAGGCAGGGATACACCCCAGATGGTCGCCAGCCAATCATGGGGCACACACACCATTCACTCACACACTCACACCTACGGGCAATTTAGAGTCACCAATTAACCTCAGCATGTTTTTGGACTGTGGGAGGAAGCCGGAGTACCCTGTGAAAACCCACGCAGACACGGGGAGAACATGCAAACTCCACACAGAAAGGTCCCAGACCCAGGACCAAGGAGGTCTTGAACCTGCGACCTTCTTGCTGTGAGGCAACAGCGCTAACCCCTGTGCCACCGTGTCGCCCAGTTTCCATAGTTACAGCACCAAATGATAGTTTATGAGATGACATCATGCACTGTAGAGCCAGGATTCCAAATATTGTGTCAAAAGTCTTCTACACTTCATCATCTGACTCCCACAGCTTCCGCTCTACCTTAATGATTTAGACATCGCAATACCAATCTCTACCAATCTTACTTCCATTTAAACCAGTGAAATCAGGACTTCATTTTGCCTCATTCTAAGTGCCAGAAGAACACTCAGTTTAAAGTTTCTCTGCCTGTATCCATAGCAACCTTGGCAAAGGTATGCGCTCCCTGAGTGCCTTTCTAGTTATTGTTTTTAGTCAGTTTTACAAGTGTGTCCTGAATGGTTCAGAGGTAAATGGAGGTGAGGGTATGATAGCTATTTTATCAGCTAAAATCGCTTTTGAAATTCGTAAATGCTGATGTTGTATGGACCATTACATCCTAGCACCTCATCATTGGGTACAGAATATGATAGGTGATAATGAAGCAGAGACAACCTCTTGTCACTGCTGATTAAGTAAGAACACTGACCTTTATAGAGGGGAGAGGTGGGTGAGAAATGATGGTCCCTGTGACAGAATGTGGAGAGGAGGTGATATTGTTTACACTGTCACTGTACAGTGATCTTCAGGACATGAGAAGTAAACAGAAAAATCCATGGTTGGTGACATATATATCTATACCTAGACCTCTATTACTGGCTGTTCTGTCCATCCTACTATTCCACTACTCTGTCCACTATTTCACAAGCTCCAGGCTTACATTTCTGTCATTATTCATTATATCCTATGGCAAGGGCACAATTTAATTTGAGAAGTGGGGCAGAATATTTCTACTTACATTTAGAGACTATGGTAACCAAAACAAATAATTAATTAGTCACCACGATAAATTGAATGCATAAGCTTTATTGAACATCACATGTTGAGTTATTCAATTATGGATTTACAATTATTATAGACATACAGTATATATAAGTATGGTCAAATGCATGAATAATAAACTGCACAAATGACAAATGTAAAAAAGAAAAAAAAAATAGGCTGTGGAAATAATACATTTCCAACTCTCTTAACATAAAACAGCAGATTACCATGTGTATGTAAAAACATGCACATATAAATCAGTAAACCGTCAATTACAGCATAAAGCATCAATTATTGCATAAAAACATCACAGTTTATTGACTTAAAACACATATTGGAATTATTAAATATTCGACCGCATAAGCAAAGAGCAGAATGGCCATTTACAGCCATAGGCAATGGGGGACCTTAAAGGAAGCAAGAGGGGTTAATTTCCTCATTTGAACCAAAAGGCTCCACTGAGTTCAATTAATGGATCCAGAAACTCTCATATTCAGCTGTGAAAGTGAGAAAATCAGGTGTGGAATTGACATACCTAATTAAATTATTAAGTTCTATTTGAGACCCATTCTATAGTACTGTCATCTATATATCGTTCCCATAGGGCAATTTTTGAATGGAATGGGCTTGTTGGAAGGATTATGAATGAATCTTTCCTCCCAAGAGCCCATCACTCGACATGTGTATGATGGTGATAAAGAGCTACCCATAATCACACCTGATCCCTGGAGGAAATAGGATCCTGCAAACAGAATTAAATGCTCAAAAATAATCATATTGGTTAATGTGAATAAAAACGCCATGACTGAATGTTTGCAGAACCAGTATTTACAGTAGACACTGAGGAAAGGCCTCTAAACCAGCAATATGCATGTATATAGACTTATTTGTACATCAAATGTTGCCAAAATCATATTCTCACCACATTTGACTGAATCTCTTGTCTTCAGAATACTAATGGTATCTCCCAAATAAGCAGTGGATAGCTGTTTCCAATAAAGAAATCAACAAATTGGAATGAAGGTTCAGTCACACAGCTCATAATCCGCTCTTTAGTGTGTGAAGGTACTATGTATAAATCAATTTCATGTTTTAATTTGTTCTGTCGGGTTGGAATATAATAGGATATAACATATTGCGTAGCACTCATCTGTGACCTTATCCCTTTATTATAGTGTTCAAAACTCATAACAACCAGTGAGCTTACTTCATCAGCAGAATGAATTAGAAAAATGAGTTCTTTATACCTTTAGTTCAGCATAAGAAAAAATTTACCTCAACAGGGACTTTCTTCTGTGAGGTTTAGATTGTAATTCTACACCAAATAGCAGGATTAAAATTGGAAAATAGCAAAGGAAGGAGTTAAATAATTAACAGATTATGTTTTCATATTGTTTTTAAAAATGTTTATAAATGGAGGACAAACACATTTAAAGCAGTCACATTTAAGCAAGATGGCAGTCCTTTGCTGAGGACTTCTCTTTCAGCCTCGTTCAGGGCCAATCCCAAGATGATTGATTATTGTGGCACTGCATTACAAGATTTCGAAAGAGTGGAAATTCCTATGGCCTAGTTTGCCCCCCTAGAGTAGCTTTTTTGGCTTGATATGTAACTGTGTCAGAAAGGCTTTGATGGGAAGGGACCAACTCACTTTTTCCCTCATTTCTTTTGTGTAGTGCACAGCTTACTGCCCCCCCATACAGTTCCTGCTCTGGCTGTCTAGTCCTCAATTTGATCCATTCATGCTCCATTGTCCTCCCTGTTTTACGTTTCAACATTTCAACTTTCAACATTAATTGTGCCCCTTCAGGGAGCTTAGCCAAGGCATACGTAGTAATAGCATAGAGGCTAAAATTACAAAGACTCACTGATGAAGGAGCAAATTACACGAGTTGCTGTAATTGATTAATTGGTGGTTAGATGGTTCGAAAACCACAGGGTATGAAGGGAATGGTTGATGGCATACATACGTGCTTCTCATTGTTTTCTTGAGAGGTGCTTTAAGGCTTCAGGATTGGAAAATCTGGTTAAAGTTTAAATGTGCCAATAATACTTCTGTTGCCAACTTGCCAAAACTAAATGCAAATTGGTGTCCATGGTAATCCTACATGACAGTGTTATGACTTGCCTCATCAAATATAACCAAAATAATTACAGTCATAACTCTGCTGTATCACATCTTATCACAGTGCATTATGATTTAATGATTTTAAAAAAAAAGGTTTTGACAAATAGTCTGCTCTAGACCTTTCTCCTAATTGGAAGTCTGTAGCTCACATGCCTAAAGAACAGGGGGTAGAGTGTACAGACACGATCTTAAATACGAAAACAACATTTGAATACATAGCAGTTTTTGGAACAGGCACCGAGGAGACACTCCACACTGACATCAGCTTCCAGATTTACTAAAATTGAATATTTTTTCTAAAATAAAATCTGAAGGCTGTCTTTACTCCGGCACAATCATTGTGACCTTTATAGATTTTTTTAAAAATGTATTTATTTACTTTTATTTTTATTTACAGTGCTCAAGGTAGTGCAATGTGTGTCCATATGTGTGGCGCATGACAGCCAGCATTAGCTGTGCTTTAGAAAAAGTGACGCATGTAGAGAGCAGCCTTCATCTTGGATTACCATGCCCATGGATCTTGTGGGGTTTTGTGTTGGAAGCGATGGCAGAGTGGGATGATATTTACTACATCTGTCTGACAGCTGACCGACTGGTTTTAACTCATCCTCCTCACATGCTCATGGCGCTTTGTTGTGAACTTCCTGGTTAAATTCAAGTAAAGTCGCTAACCCATGTGCCTGCTTGCACGTGCATTCTCGGATAATGCCCAGCCAGCCTAACAGCCTGTGCAAGACCACAAGTGACTTTAATGTGTGATTTAGCAGAGATTTTTCACTCCAGAAATCAAATACAAATGACAGCCCAATGAGTCATGCATCTGTCCACTTAGGTGCAGTCTTGATGTTGATGTCTTAGCAAAGGAGAGCACTGTCAATCATCTGTCAGATAAAATGACACCTACTAGCCTTTACCCATACACTATATATATATATATATATATATATATATATATATCACATATCAGACATAGAGAGCATATATAGAGAGAACACACCAAACCACTTTGTTTTAGAAATTGAAACAAAGTTCTTCCCCAAAGATATATAAGCAAATCTCTTCCTTTTTCGGGATATTCATAATTAACTGCTAACCATTGATAAGAATTTTGACCAATTATTGCCATCAGTTAGACAGTAAAAGAAAGAAGACATTGGGTGTGCACCAACAAAAAATTGGTCTGCCAAATTTATTTTCAACAATGTTACACCTCCACAATCATTCAAAAGAATGTATCTCTCTCTAATACAACATTAACACAAAACATATCCACATATTTTGTGTGGTCGATCAGTAATAGTCAACCACAGTTGAACTGGTTTGATATTGGATATATGTCGAATATCCAATATCTAAGCATTCACACATGTGGCATGCTCTCAAATAAATCAATCACAACGTAATCCAAAAAGCACACTTTGTGTTCTCAAAAACATAACACAAACATTGCCTGCCCAGTGAGATGAACACAGTAACACATAACACAGTAATGCATGTACTCATGTACTAGCCATGATGTATCCATATCACTACTTAACCACCTGAACACAACTGTTAGCAGCTTAGCAGCAGAGTAAAAGACACAACCCTTACCTGTCTGCAGCTCTCAATTTAAAGGGCAAGACGGCATGGCTTGTCCTTGAACGCATTTATTATTTCATCAGAGTCCGGTTTTCCACGAGAACTCTGCAGCAGATAGCACTCCTGCAATGTTTGCTGGGCAAGGAATCACAGTCACGTCAGGTCGCCAGGTGCAGGTGTCACAATGCATTGTCTAACGGTAATTTTATTTGGATGTGACAGCTGCCCCTGTGGGTGGCCCCGGCACACCCTGACACACCCGTGGCTACGACATTGATGGAGGATTTTCCTAGAAAAACAATATATAAACTCATACAAATGTAATTTCTGTCATCACCTATGACTGACTATAGGTTTTGTGTTTTTTTTTTCTTTTTTTTTGGTAGACAGGGACATCCTGAATCTATTTAGTTTTTGACCTTTAATTAGCTGAGTGCAGGGGAGCGTTTTATTACAGCGTAGTGTACATTAGAGGATTCAAAATGCATTCTTTTTGTAAATCTATTTATACACTTGAAAGTTTGAGGAAACTTCCTATCGGCAGTTGTCAGATCGGAAGAGGGATGAGCAAGAGGGAGCAAAGACAAAAGGGGAGAGACAAGGGAGGTGGCGGGTGAGAGAGCCTTCAAAGCTCTCAGTACAGTACAGCCATAGCAGTAATATAGTTCAATCTGGGCAGTTAATGGTTAATTGTCAAATAACGAGTGTCAGAAAAAGAAATGGAACCATGCATCCCTACTTTCTATCCCTCTGCATATTGCTCTTAGCTACTATAACCCACAAATGGTGAAGAGCACTTTTATATGACTGGCGCGGCTAGCTACGCACCCAAGAAAATGTATTTTTCATTTCACGGAGCAGATCCCTTTTTAACGATGCACGTAAACTCCTTGCCAGGCCACAATGAATCAAACTGAATTTCTTGGCTGGTTTTGCAAAGCTAATTTGTACACAAAGTAAGCAAGGAAAGCCTTCGTCTGTCGGCCCTGGCGGAGAAATTTAGGCTTTCTCAAACAGTTTCCCATCAAGATGGAGAGGCACATTCTCGCTTACAAATGACAAATTCTCCCATTACTTCCTCCTGTCTCTGGTTTTTGGGAAACAGTGGACTCATCCTCTGCCGCCCTTCATGGGAAGGTGTGGCTGGTCGAATCATGCTCAGCCACTCTTTGCTGTGACAGAGATCCATTCAAACCCTGAACCTTTTGCACTTTTGGACAGGACATGTAGTAACAGCAGTGAAGAATTTCACTTGATAATGCTTTGCAGCAGTGAACTTGCTCAGCAGCCTTGGACTTATGCATTTCTAAGTACACTTCATTTTATGGCTGTGCGCCTTCGTCTGCCATAACCCTGACTGCTTGAAGACCACAAAGGGGTCTGTGCTGGCACACACTCGCACACACACTCACTATTCCAGTTACTGTGGCTTTGCAATTTACTGTACACTAACTCCTTTATTTTTGATTTGTGGGATCATTCAATTCCCCGCCTTTCACAGTCAATGGAATAACCACAAACTCTCTGTGGCAGCCGATGAATTCTGGAAATTTAGTGTACCTTCCATCCCTCTATTGCTTCTCCTCGCACTCCTTCTCCCTGTCTCTCTGTCTAAGCAGACATGCCTAGTTACAGTCTAAAATGGCCTTGTGAAGGAAGACGGGAGTTAAGATGGCATCCCAAGAGACTTTTCACAGAAGTAATTTAATAAACTGTGATATTTTCCAACTCCACAAGGGAAAGGGAATAGGTTCAGAAAAGTAATATAACCCAGCTGTTGAATTTTTAATATTAAAGAATCAATTTTCTGCACTTGAACATAACCAAGGAAGGTTTTTTGTTGTTGTTGTTGTTTTCTCTCCACCTGAGTTGCAAAAATAATACTCGAAACTGAAAGTGGGCAGATAGAGGTTCATGCACGCAGATACATTTTGTTGGAGCTTCATATTTATTTCAAATTAATGTCCGTGATCAGATGTTAGTTAGAAGGAGGGCTCTACTGATGGTGACATTTTACTTTCAGAAAAGACATTGTTTAAATAATAGAGCTATTGAGATCTTTTCCATTTTTCAACATTTAGATGTTTCACAGTAAGGCAGATATATTCATATAATTCATCATCATAACTGAACTGATTTTCAAGGCAATGAATCTGGCCTAAGCTTTAATAACCAACTCTGTTTTTTGTTACTTTTATTTGAAGAATCTTTCATTTGGATGACAAGAATACAATACAGTGATCCCTCGCCACTTCGCGGTTCACTTATCGCGGATTCGCTATTTCGCGGATTTTCATAATGCATTTTTTTTTTTTTTTGGTGCATTGTGCTCTGCATTCTGATTCGCTAAAAACTCACTCCCGCTTCTTTTTGCAAAGAAGAAAAAAGAGCGACAACAGCTGCCTATCACTATGTTCTTCTCCCGAACAAACACACCTGCAACACACCAGAGCGCAGTCAGGATGCAGCGGCCCAGTCTGAAGAGCAGTGAAACGGCCTACACGTGAGTCACTGTATTTGTATACATGTAATAGTTGCTAATTGTAAAAAAAAAAAAAAAGTTTTCTATTTCGCGGATTTCACTTATCGCGGGTCATTTTCGGAACGTAACCCCCGTGATAAACGAGGGATTACTGTAATACATAATATGATCATACTATCCAGTAATGAATTATCTTAAAGTCAATAGCTACAACACAGAATTATTGCTGAGTGTTACTTGCAGGCCAAATGAAATGGATTTATAGCCTGGTCTTATACAGTTATATTAATTTGGGATAATTTAACACTGCACACTTTACATCAATGTAAACATTTACTGCCAATGCAAATATGTCTTTTATGTAGCAAGAGGAAATGTGATGGTCTGGAGGTTTAGTAGTACATGTTAGTTGCAACCAGTTACATTTACAACTTATCCCTACTCTTAACCATTCCAATAAGTTTTCCAGAAAGAAAAAAAAACTTCACACCTACAAAAAAAGATATATATGTAGGCGCCGCATTAACTGCTTTGGCCCATTGCTGCAATACGCCAACGTGTCTACCATATTGTTACAGGCATGACAGGTCTGCAAACAACGCAACAGTCTACCTCGCCTACTGTGTCCCACAGTGCAAAGCCCTGTTTACATGAGAATGCTTGCAGGTAAAAAAAAAAAAATAAATAAAAATGTAGGAACAATGTTTTTGGGGCTTAAAAAAAAACCAAAAAGAGTGGAAGTGGAGTGGAAAACTTCAATACGCTCTGCTGTAGCATTTTTTTCAACACTGCCCAAGATGCAAAAAGCTCAGATCTAATCACGTTGCATTCACCAGCAGGGGGAGAATAATCAAACCTCTAATTATTTCCATGCGCCATTTCTTCAAGCTGCTCTGGCAGCTCTAATAAACATAGAGGAGACATTCCAAGAAATGTACAGAATCTGTACAGATAGTACTACTAAAGAGAGAAGGGTGTGTAACAACCTTTATCAAATTTTGGAGACATCAATCATCTGAGGCAAGCTAGGCCTTGTCAGTATTGTTTGTTGTGGTCATAGTATACCATCCGGCCTGCTTGGCTTTCACTAAACGGCTGCTGCCGCACTGCTCCTGCTGCGTTATGTGGTTTATGTGTCTCGTCCCCTTTTACAGGCGTTGGGCGAGACTGAAACAAGACCTAGCTGCCTGGCATGCTTACACAATCAAATTCCACAGACTTTTGCATTACCGTATGTATACAGATTTCCTACCGAAAATGGTTGTCTAAATGCAGAATAAAAAGTGAAGATGCAACGCCACCTTTATGTCTTCTGTTTAAAGTCCAGGGGTGGGCAATCCTAGTCCTGGAGGGCTGGTGTGGGTGCAGGCTTTTGTTTCAACCACACAGTAACACACCTGATTCTACTAATCAACCATGAGAGCTCAAGCTAAGGACCTTCATAATTAGAATCAAGTCTGTTCCTGTTTGGTGGGAACAAAAGCCTGCACCCACACTGGCCCTCCAGGACCTGCATTGCTCACCCCTGGTTTAGACTATCATTATATAAACATAGCCTGAGAGTTTATAGGAAGTTGCCTGGACCAATATGGCGGCAGCATTGATGTACAGACCAGCAGCCAATGCAGCATCTACATTATGTAAGTCTATAATCTCTATAAACAGATATCTGCATATGAATACCCATACTCCAGGCATGTGAGAATTATTTTGCCACTTGACACTGTTATAGTTTCCATTTGTAGTCCCCAAAGTATTGAGTAACCATGTTTAAGCAGGCTGTGGTTGCATGCATGTGGCACAACATTGGCCAATTGTATTCTGGACCTATGGGAGTCTGAAGATTTATTAGCTTTTGTTAGCCTTTACAGAGATTAGTCAAAATAGTGTTGGTAATTTGTGGGACTGTAAACAATGACTGATGAACGGAAAAGAAAGTTTTGGACCGGATACCCGCTAGTCCTACCTGATACACAGAAACATTGGAGGTTTTTCCTAGATTGACACTTCTATGGCAACAATCCTGTCCTTGTTTATTTTCACATTTTGATTCACAGAATCTCTCCCATAAGTGTGATTCATATGTTTGACCTCAACATACTCTTGACTGATCATTAGAATGGACACTGGTATTTCATAATTAGCTCTGTTTCCTGCCTTTCATGCTTGTGTCAAGGCTACTGGTTGTTTGTTTACTGCAGATATGCAATGACACTCTTTTTACCCTGACTCCACCAGCAAGAAGAGAAAGAGAGAGAAAGAGAGAGAGAGAGAGAGGTCAGGTGATGATTTATGACTGCGATGCTGCATTCCAACACAGGATGATTAATCTCTTCTGGGAACACTTCACAAGTACAAGTTTAACCTACCTCGGCCTTGCACACGCATGCACTTACACAGACACACTCTCACACACGCGTGCACACACACACACACACACACACACAGACCTACAGACCCACACACATTTCTGTGCACACAATAATACAAGCACATGCACACTCTGCATGCCTGACAAGCAGGACATAAATGCAGGGGCAGGGTGCATGTAGGGTGCTTTTGTATGCAATTCATGTGCAACAACCCCCCACCCAACACAAACACCCCCCCCCCCCCCCACACACACACACACATCCGTCCCCTCTTTTAGTCTCTACTCACTGACCTCGGTGGTTCACTGTCTCACATTCACCCCTCTCCTCTTTCGCCTCGTTCATTCATCACAAACAGTCATAGACACTCACACACACAGAAAGAAAAGGAGGGGCAGAGTAAAAGTAAGAGAACCTCTGTGTAACAACATTTTGGCTGCAGTACCAGTTAGCATAAGGCTACAGGTTTAGTGTTGCTATAGGTGCAAAAAGCACCAATGTCTTAATAAGTACAGAGAAAGGCAGGGACTGTACATCCGTGTGTCTGGATGTGTGCAGAAATGTGTACAACCAGGTGCTCTGCAGAAAGTATAAGTCCTCTGTGGTGGTCCGAGACCGACACATCAAGAGGAGAAGTGTAAATACCTCAGGCTGCATCCGAAGCTCTGTTATTTGAGCACACTTCAACAAATCATTCCATAGTTATACTCATTGAAACACAGAGGGTGGTTGAACACATCTTCATTGTAATGAAGTCATTTATTGTAATGGAATGCATTTACAGACAATAGCTTAGATTCATATGCCTCTGCCATTATGACTCCCTGTCTGTTTTTCTAGCCTGCTCTCTGTCTCGCTCCGTCTCTAGTGACCAGCTATGAACAGTGGATACAGTGACCTTCTCGTTCCAGTGCTATATGTCGTTTTGATTGCAGTGATTGCAGGATTTTTCTTGTTTGCTTTTCTTTTTTTTTTTTTAAACATTCTTTTGTTTAATTAATTAAAGCCTGTTGTTCTCTCGCATACACAGCATGATTTATCAAGGGGACACATGCAAACAAGTAACAACACACATTCCACCACAATAACAAATGAAATACAATTTAATAATTTAAAGAAGTAAATATATTTTTAAACATTCGCCTGTGATTAACATTACAGGGCAAGGTGGGAAATGAAATATTCACATGGTGCTTTTTTTGTTCAGGATGACATTTTAACTATGGGGAAATGAAAGGATAGAATCAAAATAGACATTCCACAGGACCTGCTTGAGAATTATTGTGTTAACAGTTTTCTTGAGTACCAAATTAATCCAGTGATACTTGTCTCTATATTTTAATTGTGTCAATTTAAACATGTATATGAACTAGACCCAGATAATACCAGGTGCCTATCTGTCAAGGCTGTGATAAGATATTAGTGGTGTCAACAATAACCGATTCAGCAATGCATTGCGATGCGGGGCATGGACGATTCAGCATTGATTCGGCTTGCTGCCAACAAAAAGAAACGGGGCTGCAAATAAAAGAAAACTCCACAACGGAAGTGAATTACCGGGGACTATTATTGGCAGTGCACCTGTATTTTTTTTACATGAGCGAAGAAGAATATGAATATGAAGAAGAGGAGGTGTTGTAAAGCAGAAGTAATTAGGGGGCAAATAAATATTTCTCCAGGAGGTGCCGCTATATGACCATTATGGCCGGCAAGGATGATTGAAGAACAAGACTGGAGGTTTTGCGCAAGTGCGGGTTGTTGTTGTTGTTGTTCTCCCCGTGAGACTGAGAGGGATGTATCGTTTTGCTAATCCAGATAAAAAGTGGAAACTCGGCATCTGTGTTTTTTGGTCAATTTTATTGGCAAGTTACATAATTTTGGAGGAATACGAAGAAGAATTATCAGTGTATCATTCGTTCATTCCATATCCGTTTTAGAATCCAAAATTGGAAAGCAGATAATGACTTGTTATTTAATTTCTCGTTTTCAAATCAAAAAACAAATAACGGCATATTTTTCGCAGTTTTGATTATAAGACTAGTAGATGTGACATATAAGATATATGACTATAAGATATATTGCTTTATGTTTTCCTTAAACATGTTGCTATTGCATATACATATAATGAAACTCACACTATATAAACCACAGAAGGCACATTGTATCCATTAAGTCCATTTTCCCCTATATTTACATGAACAGAACAAAAATCTCAATTAATAATAATTATGTAATAATGATCGACTGAACATATTAAAATGTAATAAATTTGTGGCCCTAATTCAATCCTTGATTCTAAATCACATAAAGTCTTTAATGCCAGCTCTTCCCAGATCAACTAATTAATGTTGATCCCTGAACGCCAAACATAACATTCACATAACGATGTGACCTATTTAAACCCATACCAACCCCATACATCTATCGCTGCTCTTGCTAACTTCCATTATAGAGTCAGCAGCTGCCATTAGATTGCCACAGGTTCATTAACTAATGGTCATCCCTTTTATGATTCCTACAATACACCAGGCATTTTCAACATACATTTAATCATTCATCGCCACTGTATTTCCACATGTGCACAGATAATGCCGGACACGTTACGCCACAGCTCCATTCATACCGTTCTCACAGGGGAACTCGTGTTTGCCCTGCCCAATATGAGATGATTTTCTGATTGGATAGATCAGTGGCTTCAAATGGAGCCATGACAGCGGGGTTAGTACGATTTGTCATAGTGTTAAAGAATGAAAGAAAAATCTGACTGGACTATCTAATTAGGCTATACGTGCAATGAACAGTAAGTGGCAAAAAAAAAAGTAGACTATTCAATAAGTCAAGTGGAACATCCACATTCACACATGCTCCCATGCATAGTCCATTTCTTTTGTGTTAATCTTTTATCTCGCATCAGCTCAGATTATAACAGAGGCAGTGACCATTATCACATATAAGGATTGCGAGGGTTAGATTCTAATGATAATGATTCTAATCTCATCATACAAACACACACACACACACACTTGCACTCACACACATACACACACAAGCATACACAGATAAGGTCATGTCTAAACCAGTCATATGTAATGTAAACAGGTTTTCACATAGCTGCAAAGAGAATAGTCCATTTTCAAATTATGAATGGATGTTGTGATGTCATTGTGTATGTATATTCTCTTAGATGTGTGTTTGTGTGTATGAATGTGTTTTTTTAAATTGTATTTATTTATTTGTTTTTGCATGTTTTTGCATGGTCAGAATAGCTGTGTTTAGAGTTAATTTCTCAGCTTCTAATTGTGAGCAGGTGTCGTCTCCCCTTAAGATTTCTTTTTGTTTCTAAGTGTTGCGTCTTGATGGAGCTCCTGGTGTGATGTGAACGTGGATAATAAGGGCATGCCACATGAGTGTGTGTATGTGTGTGTGTAGGCAGAGTGTGTGATTAGTCTAGACACTAGACTTCTTCTAGTCCACCCACTCTCTTCTTTACACTACAATCATTTAAATATGTCTGTACTTGAAGAGGAACGCCTGATGAGGACTGAGGAAGGTTTCAGGGACAGTGTGTTTGATTCAAACTGTTTAAAGTTATCTGAGTCTTTCAAGTTTGAATTGTTCATTTTCATGCATGTTGTGTTTGATGTTCAAATTGAGGGTGTGGGATTTACCTCTGTTTGGTTCAAGGGTTTTCACAGCCACTTTTATGTGAGACAACATGATAATTTTATTAATTACTGCTTAAGATGACAAAATATATCAAGGACCTGAATTTGCAACTTATCCTCAGAGACACCAATTTGATTAAATATATTGATTGACTACTTTGAAATTGATGAAAGCTACTCAGCAAATGCCAGAGCTTTTGTTTAGATATCAAAGATACAACATGCTGATGCACAAAATGGTATTTTACACTGATACTGGGAAAATGGTTTATTTAATCTAATCCTGTGATTAGATTAAAAAAATAAATACAATTATGATTTTTTTAAAATTCAAAATTGTTGGAATGACTTAATGAAATGGTGTAATGGAAGTACACAATTCACCAAATATTTAACATAGGTTTAGTCATTTTCAGACATTTTAATCCAGAGAAATGAGATATTGTGCCTTTAAAATGATATACGGATACTGCAGAAGCTTTAGAAGATTCCATTTTTTTGAAAACTGTAATAATCGAATAATTCTTATTTAGTTTTTTGATGTCTGCATGTTTTAAAAGCTGAAATGTTCACGTCATTGTGAATAATGAAATCAACTCTACATATGACTTTTGTCAATATATATTTCATTAAAGTTACACACACTGAATCGCATTAAACATGTTTTAATATATTTCAATATCACTAAAGAATCTAATTATTTTAAATAACATTGAAGTGTTTTATTTCAAATACAAGGAGTAAACCTCTTTCATTAAAAAAGTTCTTTCAGCTTTTTGAATAAAAAATGCAGACAACATCCAAAATGTATTATATACAATAAGTTGAAGATTGCCATTGTTTTGACTGGGATTTCATGGTTATTGCAATTCTTTATGCCGTTCCTCTATAGTGGAGCAAGTTTAATCTCTCTAACATGATAAAACAAAATTCTATTTGGCTTATTTTGAAAAGAATAACAGACTGTGGTTACTCTCTGTAGGGCAATGTATATATAAATGTAACAGTTTTTAGTGTAAATATATCAATGAATTAATTGGTGTAAATTAGTCAGGCAGTCTGTCACAGCAGTAATTATGTAATTATGGTGCTAACTCATTGAGGTATCAATTGATTATGTTATTTAGGTTTAATATGTTGCAGCCAAATTAGGTTCTTAATAACAAGCAAGACAGGAGTAAACATCTTTTTTCTCTCTTTTACAAAGTATTCTGGATTAGCGATGTGAAACCTCCAAGGTTTTACAGCCCTTGATGTGAGGATTTTTTTTTTTCCAAACACAGTCGCCACATGTCAGAGTCCAACAAATTTAAAGTTAATTTATTGGCTATAAAGATGAATGATGTTCAAAATCACCAAAGGTTTCAGTAAGGGTGACCATGCCTTAACGCTACATTCACTGTGTTTATGAGAGCTTGCTGCTAATTTGAGCCAAAGAGAATGCACCTGCTGTTAAAATAACACTATCTGTGAAAGATCGTCATGCATCCGATGATGATTAAAAAAAAATGATTACGTCAAAAATAAAGAAAAATATGAACAAATTTCATTATATTATCTCTGACTGAGTCGACCCCTTCTGTGGCAGCAGCTACACATGACTGTGGTTTAATTTAAAACGGGACATTAGCCTAAAACTTAAATCACATTAAACAGCATCTGCTGTAAGACCTGCATAGAATATGCAAAAAAGGCTTAGGTGCAATGTTAGTATAACCTCTAACTACTTAGACTATGTTTTAGAGCAAACATTCACATTCTATGCTATTTTCATAGATGTAGTCTCATGGATTTTTATGGATTTAGTTTGTGAAGACGCACCAAGAAAGTCACTTCAATCCATGATTTCTCAACATGAAGAATATAACAGAGAGGAGCAAAATCCAATGAAAGTCTAAAGCAGAAGTAAATCATTTAAACCAGACTTACATGTGCTGGCTGGTGACATCATATGGATTCATATAGAAAAGAATCCTGCATGAAACATCTCAGGGACACTGTTTCCTCTCTTTCCTTTCTGTAGAAAGGAAAGAGAAAGTATCGAGACGTTAATCTCAGAAAAACGTCGACATTTGTATTTCCAAAACTCGGGTTTCGCCTCCCATGTTGAAATAAGCCCTTGCGTAACAGATTAGATTTCTACATCTACGAATTCAAGTGAAATTTGTAGATTGAGAGTTTAACCAAATGTCATAAGGTATGTACACATTGTGATAGAGATTCTTGTTGCACATCCAGTTGCTGTCAGATAGAGTATGTTAACAACATCAGCTTCACTCGAAACTTGATGATTTGATCAATTCCGTTGAAATATTTCATTTCCTGTCAGGCACAAATCTGTCACTGATGTTTCTCTAGACACAGCTTTAAATCCAATGTAGTGGATATGCTGTCCATCTGTACATTTTCATTGTCATGAACAACATTATATTGTTCTCCTGAGTTTTCATTATTAAATCTGCCACTTCAATGATAATGACACAATAGCAGCCTGCCAAGATGACATATATATATATATATATATATATATATATATATATATATATATATATATATATATATTAGAGCTGTTATTTTAAAGCGTTAATTTGATTTAACACTTTAAAATTTAACAAAATTAATTATGAGTATCAACAGTGGCAGAACTATATTCCGTTAAAAGTTTCACGACCGGAACGGCGTTCCGTTAAAAAAAGGAGAAGAAGCTTCCTGTCAAAATCCCATGTTAAATAAAGAAAACGATGTACTAAAGTCACATTAGTTACATTATCCGAGTGCTGGAACAATTCCAGTGTGCTCATTTCAGTGTAATCTACGCTGTTTCAGTGTCTGTCTGTGCCGTTTGGCACGGAGCGACAAGTCTGAGCGCGTCTCTGGGTGCTATGCAACGCGCGGCGAGCCGAGCTGAACAAATATGTTTCTGATTGGCTGATGGTCACGTGGTCACGTTATGTGTTTGCTCTCACCGAGCAAAATTATGTTGGCACAATGCAGCGCAAAATATACGACTATTCTATTATTCATTTTTGAATTGCTATATTGAGCTTAAGTGCCTATTTGAGACAGCCTTATTTTATTTCAGAATTTTATTTATTTAACTGTATTATACTGTATTTGTTTTACATTTTTGAATAATGAACCTGGCCTAACTGGTTTAATGTGCTGGACCTTTACTTTTGGATTTAATTCATGAAGCACAGTTCACCAATAAAAAATTGGATTTCAGGTCTTCTCTTTTTACTGTATTCAAGTGATTAGTCATGCACTACAATTTATTAATATCCTAGAATTCAAATTCTAGGATATCTGTAAGCAGATATTACATTAAACATTTTTTAATCGACTGACAGCACTAATATACTAATATTAGAATACTACTAATATACTGTATATACTATATATATATATATATATATATATATATATATATGCAGAGAATAAAGTACAGTCAGTGCGTCTGTTGATATTCAGTGAGTTCAACTGATGAGTAAACTGTGTCGTGCGACCCGTGTTGCCTGACACCTCCGTTCTGCCGCATTTGTAAATTCCATCTTCAATAAACCACACACTATAAAATATGAATACTAAACAATAACCGTAAAAAGAAGAGAGAATCAGCGAAAAAAAACAATTTGACTGGATTCAAGATATGTTTTTGTTCCACAGCGAGGATTACGGTGGGGCTTTTAAACTGTTAGAAATCCCGCTGCTTTTTAATATCTTGCGTTATCTATTTGTGTCCTAAGCTGCTAATAGCTAGAAGGAATCAGGGGAACGCAGCAGGGGTGGTGCTCGCATAATAGATTGGATATTTTATTTCCCCCCCCCCCAAAAAAAACAGATAGCATTGGGAATTTGTCTTCCCCTCCCTCCTAGATTCATCATTTTGGTCTCAGTTCTTTTTAGCTACTGTGACGTTTCAGAGGTTTCTGTGGAATAGCAGCTCCCCTATAAAAACTCACCCGTACAGATGTTTACAAGCATGTTCTGTACCAACACAAGCCAAGACAGAGCATAAAGACTTAAATCCGGTGTAGGATGGAATTTCAGGACCCTGTAGGCCGCTCGCCAGTAGCAAGTGGATATCACACTGGGTGAGCTGAACCTGAGGAACACTAGCCCAGTGGGTGAGATTTTTGAGAGCGGTATTCTCCATTTCACAGCCACAGCACTGGGACAGCTGTGATAACAATGTGCCCTAAACCCCGACTTATGTACTTATTTATTTGGTCTGCCCCACAGTTGCCTGATGATTATTGTGAGGGGGGGGGGGCAAAAAAAAAAAGTAATTTGCTAACAATATACGTTCACACATTCCATTCTTTGCTCGTCTCCGGTGCAGTAAAGCTGAGCCGCGGCTGATATGAATAATCACAGGTTTAGAGGCGGGTGGTGGAGAGCTATTTTCAAAACCTCATCCTGACAACACTTTCGAAAGGTTCCAAGACAGTCAAACTGCTAATTCTGTATGATCGGGGGGGGGGAAAAAGAAAACTGCCTGTTTTCGGTGGGAGGGAAAACAAATTTAAAACTTCCAAACTTTGCGCAGTTGTGCAGGAAACAAACAGAGAAGCGCAACTGGCAGATAACTGCTCCGTGTATTCACAGCATGCTTGATCATTTATAGCGAACAAATAATTCTCCATAGCATACACTAAAAGCTATAATGTTGTGCGATGTTGTATAAATGTTTTAGAACTGGTGCTTGCATAGGCTTGACCGAGCCTCAGTGGACCAATTTAGCTGACCTTATAATGGCATCTCTAATGCTTCAATTTACATGAAAATAAACAAGTCTGTAAAAAGGAATATTAAATGCACTGTATTATTGCTTATTCCCAAAGAAACAAATTGATCTTTTCATGATCATAAAGCAAGATGGCAGCTTTTTACCACAGCTGCTATAAACAAACTATGTGGTGGGTTTTATTACTTCACTTTTTAGGCTTGTGGATAGAAAAATAGAAAAATCATCCAAATGGCTACACCTGGTCTGCATTTCTGTGAGATGTGTGTGTGTGTGTGTGTGTGTGTGTGTGTGTGTGTGTGTGTGTGTGTGTGTGTGTGTGTGTGTGTGTGTGTGTGTGTGTGTGTGTGTGTGTGTGTGTGTGTGTGTGTGTGTGTGTGTGTGTGTGATCCCTGCCCTAGCTGTGAATCAATCATGGCTGATTCCCTGATCCTGCAGGTTGAAGAAGGCTTTGGCTCAGTGCTGCTGACCCATCTGGACTGTTTGCTGGGATTCTGCCTCATCCATGGACTAGTCTCCGCAGCCCCGGCTCAATCCAGACCTCCGGCATTACAGCTGCCGTAAAAAGAAAAAAAAATAAATTAATGGTCATTGACCCAATGTAGACCTCTGAAGATTTAGTGAGCCTCAGTGTGTGTGAATGTGTTTCTGTAGTCATGTGGAGGACACGGTTCTCGCCCCTCTCCTAGCGGCACGCATAATCTACACAATGCAAACTAAACACCTCAAATTATTTTTTCAATATTTCCCTACGCCACCATAATGCTGATCCTTTTCAATCTGTCCAAATATTGTATCTCCTCTGTTTTTTCTGCCCATCTTATCCTGGAGCTCAAGCTTGATGTGACCTCCTACACACACCACGAGAGCCAAAGAGGATCAGCACTCAGATCCACTCAGATTACCACCTTCTCTGTTGCTTTCTCTCTCTCCCTCAGCCTCATCTCTCTCTCTCTCCATTCCACTTTTTTTTTTGTATCCTGTCTACCTAGCAATGAATGGCTACTCCATCCAGAAGTTATATATTTGGACAAGGACAAATAGTACAACAGGCACATACATAGACAGACACCGCCGGAGGGCTGGGTAACATTTGAGGGGCAGGATGTCAGCTGACCAAGGCCTTGGTGGCTCCCAGTCATCCATGGCTGCCAACTTCACTAACATCAGCTTCACTCACAGTAATAGGACAAAGGCAGCCTGCTGTTTGCTGCAGTTTTTATTAGGGCAGCTCATCTGTGGGCATGTGTACGAGAACTGGAGAGAGACAAGAAGGCAGAAAGGGATAGAAGAATACTATATATATATATATATATATATATATATATATATATATATATATATATATATATATATATATATATATATATATATATACTGTGAACAACAACTTAGTGTCATTTCATTGTAACTTAGCAGGACACTGGGACTATGGGGCTTTAAAGATGACAGCAACCGGGTGGTGTCCTGACTCCCATGTGTTTTTTTTTTCTTTATTCACATTTTGTTTGTGTGCTTGTTGTCACCTCTACGGTGTTCCTCTGTTCCTATGGTTCCGGCCAAATGCTGCAAATATCTTTTTTTTCTACCCTCCAGGTATTCCTGCTGTCACCGCAGACCTCTCTCAGACCTTTAACATTCATTCCCCCGCCATCCTACACACACACACACATACCTGTATTGCGTATCTCAAAACGGCATGCTTTAACTGACCAAAAATATATATTGAGATTTATAAGCTATCACAAAGCGTTTGCTTTGAAAATTTGACATTTTGTTGGTCAGGACGTGCAGCATTTGAGGCTACCTGTAACAGACACTAAAACCTGCACTGAATTCACTCGGCCCATTGTTACTTAACTCCCAGTCATCCTCCCACTCGCAGCAGGGCAGCCAGCCTCTTGACACTGTTCCATTTAGCCCACACTTCTGCCGGAGGATACAGCTAATAACTCGCATAGCCTGAATACAGCCATGGTGTGGAACAATTACTTTCAAGAAGAATCGCAGGAATCAGGGG
Source organism: Lepturacanthus savala (assembly GCA_030544235.1). Taxonomy (NCBI): domain Eukaryota; kingdom Metazoa; phylum Chordata; class Actinopteri; order Scombriformes; family Trichiuridae; genus Lepturacanthus; species Lepturacanthus savala. The sequence continues at coordinate 16,614,866 of CM060464.1, forward strand.
AAATGAGAGAAAGCATGACCTTGAGGGAGTGTAGCATTTCTTTTTTAACATTAGTCAAAACCAAAGAGAAAAAAAAGAGAGAGAGAGAGAGAAAATCATCAGTTTGTTAATGAATCTCTCAACTGAACTGAAGTTGTATTACACCTCATTACTATTCACAGCCTTTCTCTCAGTCTCTGCAGGCCAGAGAAAGAGGCTGGAAAGAAAACAGAAACAAAAATAAACGCCCCCAATGTGTCAGAAATCAACCGGCTCTCCCAATACAACTACCTGAAGCAACTGGGGCCATTTAAGAAAACACACAGCGCATCAACTTTCCCATCAAAAGCATAATTTGCTTATAGTTGTTATACCACACAATAAGACAGTGCCTATTGACTTTACGTTACTGGAAAATTGGCCGGACAACTACAGGCAAGGTCTCTTTGCTCAGTGGATATTAGACTGAAGGAAAGGTATGGTGGTAATGAATAATCAGAAAAAGAGATTACATGGTGCATTGTGCATGTGGGATTCATTACGGTCCACTATTTTGCTTCCAATTTACAAAGTCAGGCCAATTAGGTGAAGTGGGTGCTTAAATTCCCCATAGATTTGAATTTAAATGCGTTTGTCTTAGGGGCCGACAGAGTTAAAGCGATAAAAACATGTTAATGCAAATTCCTTTTACCGCCTCAATTTGTTTTGTTTTTTTTGACAGCATTAACCAAGATTCTGTTGGTTTGCCTCATCAGTAGTCTCACCCTATAACATTTCATCAGTAGTAACTAGCAAAGCCCTGTCAACAAAACCAAAGTCAGTCAGTGTTGATGTCAACTAAGTACCACCATAAATGCTGCTATGCTAACACACAGCTAATGCTAATGCAGGCGCCCTTGCGGCAAACCATTGATTATGTGTGAGGGAGCCCATCAAACCTACAAGGTACAATAGTTTTATTTTATATTTGATTTATATATCTTCTAGCTTTTATTGTTAGCATGTGAGGTTGGACACAATTACCTTATCTGATTTACTTTTGAAGTGATGGATCCAGGGATCTTCAATAAGTAATGTAATGTAAAGTAATCAAAAATGTATTTGTTCATCTATTGCTCGTTGAGCTTGAGTTTCCATCAGTTGAGATATGAGTATATTTTTAAAAAGCTAAATGGTGTACCTGAGAGGTTTCATACACTGGACCTCATGCAGGAAGCAATTCATGAATAAATGTTATTTTTGTTCCTATTCACACTTTGGTGTTATTTCGTAAGTAATATTTTATTACTTTTGCCCTTTGTCTAACAAAGGGAAACATGATTTTTAAATGTGAGGAACATAAAAACAATGCATGCATATATTCTTATATGGTTGGATTATTAAATGTGTGGACCAAAGAAATAGTGTTGGTTCTTTGATTAAGTCTATAACATTGGAGGATATTAATTTTCAGGCATCTCCATCTTGAACATGCAAGTATGAACCATTAGAAACTGGTGTGTCTGTAAATGCATAGCTGTTGGGGGCTTGAGTCCCTGATGTGCCTGGCAGTGGATCATTGTGGAGCGCTTGGCTTGTGTGGTTTGGCATTTTTTTTGCTTCCCTTTTCATATAAAACCAGTCAGTCATTTTCTATAGCCGCTTATTTCTCACCAAGGTCACAGGGGTCTGCTAGAGCCAATCCCAGAATACTGCGGGCGAGAAGCAGGGATAGACCCCAGATAGGTCACCAGCCTGCCATGGGGCACACCACACCATTCACACCATTCACTCACACCTATGGGCAATTTAGAGTCTCCAATTAACCTAAAACTGGAGAAAATCCACGCAGACACAGGGAGAACATGCAAATTCCACACAGAAAGGTCCCAGCTTAAGAGCTTTGAACCTGCAACTTTCTTGCTGTGAGGCATTTTATTATTTTATAATTTTATTATCATTATTATTCTAGTTCCTGTGTCTTCCTGTGCTTTTAAACCATGTAGAGTATCACATGTATGACCTAATATGATGATGAATAATCAAAAGCATACCCTATTATTGAAGTCATACAGTGACTGAGCATGACCTTAAAATAGTCATATTCTTGCATGTCCTTTCACATTTTAGCCTAGGCTACATTTACAGTAGGTTACAGGTTAGCATCTCTATTGGCTTTCTGTTGCATGCATCTGTAGGCTACTTTGCTGTTTTTCTCATCCTCTTAGAATATTACAATTTTAACCTTTCCTGCTCTTTGCCTGGTCATCCTCTGCCTTTCTCGCAGGAAGAAATGTTAACTTTGATTGATGGAGCTTCTTACAGTTGGTAGTAGACATGCAGCTGGCAGTTGCTGTTGCGACAGTGTTTGCTTTTGCTTTTAACGAGTCAAATATATGAGCATCCCTGTCATATGAGACCACGTTGATGTCATGATAATTAGATGGGCTTCATGTATTTGGTTTTCTGACTTTGTGTTAACATATTTACTTGCTGAAATGTAGCCTAAGGGATAAAAAAATAAAATGAAACTAAACTTAAGGAAGAAAATACAGAGGTCATGACCTCAGGTCGTGTCCTCAATGGTGGTTATGGCCCTGCTTAGTATTATGGTGATTTTACTGTGTACTGCTGAAGTTCTTCTTCTTATAGCCTTTTATGTAGCATCTCACCAATTCTTGGGCATATGACAGTTATTGCACCCGGCACAACACCTGCCCTTATCTAGTGCTTAGGGGTTGTTTCTTATACTAAAACAAACAATTGGCCACACCCCAGTTTTGGTTTCTCCGACACTGAGTCAGATATTGCAACCTGCAATATCTGACTCAGACATTGTTGAGAGGGAGATCGCAGCTTAAAAAACACTCACAAGCAATTTCACAAAAGTCAGTGTTTTTCAGAGGAACGTGCACTACACATACTGATGCTAAAGTTTTCTCTGCTTGTTGCCCTTGATGTGATTTTGACAAACTGGATAAAAAATCTCTTTATTACAAGTCCGGGTTGACAAAGAAAGCACTGACGTATGTGCACAGGGGACACATGCCCAAAGGGAACAATGAGAGGCAGCCATGTACCATCCCTTGATTAGATTAAATAAAAAATAAATAAATAATTAAAAATTAAGTAAATTATAATTCCTCTAGGTTAGAAATTAGTTGAAAACACTTGGGAAACACATAAACGTAATAAAATATTTAACAGAGGTTTAGTATTTTTTTTGTACATTTAACCCATATTGGACATTTAAATGCTCACACAGATCACAGATCATCAGTATTAGAGATCAAACCCACAAGGAATCTCTTCTTTAGTAAGTAAGTTTAACGGTATCAATATTGCTATTGTCATTGCATCTCTGGCCTCTCATTAAATCCAGGCACGTTTTGTGGTAGTATGTCGAAAGGCTTTCTGGGAAATATAGAAAATCACTAACTGAAGCAGAAGTAGATTAAGGACGGTTGACAGAAAATGGATACAACAGAAAGGTAAATTACAATATTTAATGACAAAATAACTTGTTGAATACTTGACGTCACAGACTGACAAAAGGAGCCGAGGGTGTATTTTCTCTAATATTAATGTAAGTTTCATTTACTCACTCCACTAAGCGCTTTCACTCACACACTCCACAGTATTGCAATATTGGATTTAGCTTACTCTGATACCCCAATTAAGGCCATTGTTTGCCTTTTCTCTGTTGATGCCATACATGGTTCCTGCACAAACATTTATTCTTCACAGAATAAACAAAGTGTGAGAAAAGTTCCTGCTGCATTGAGGCACTGTATTAGCCATTTTTGCTTCTAGGTTCGCAAGCTAAATCACACAATATTCCGCTCACATTTGGATCACAGATACCATTTACAGATTCAACTCTTTTAAGTATATTCATAAGCTAAATTTTGATTGGCTGATTTTTGCTTAGAAGACAAAAAAAAAGAAAATGGCTGTGATGGTGGGGGCAAGCGATCCATGCTGTGAACATCTATAGGTGGAGGGAGCTTTGCATCTCAGTGTAGGCTGTGTGCATTTTTCATTTGATGCATGGGACAGATTTTATCTAACCCCTAGACCTTATCTAGAATAATCATGATAAAAAAACAACATGAAAGTGGCATTTTTTTTCATGATATAAGACCTTTTAATATGAGTAGGCCAGTCATATGGCGTCTATAAATATGGGAAGCTTCTGTAATTAGGTGTTTCCCATAAATTTAACAAAAATCACAGAAGGATGGAAAAGGCTGAAATGTAGGCACTGTTCCAATCAGTGTAATGAGCAAACTAAATGGAAATGTGGCAGATATCTTGGTCAGATCTTACTGTAGGCGCGTGACTGGTGGAAGATGTTTCTATACAGGCAATTTCTTCTAAGAGATTTTAATTGGGCAGTATATTTATTAGGTGAATGTATGGAAGAAGTCAGCGCAAAGACATTTTTTTCACAACCACATTGTGTTCCTGTGAAGTCTGAGAAATTCACATTTTCACTCAGTGAAATATAGTGTGATATGTGTAACGATGTGTGTGTGTGCGTGGGTGTGTGTGGGTGTGTATGTGTGCGAGCGCGTATCTTAAGGGGGGGAGTTTCTTTTCCGCGGTTGACTGTGGTTGAGTGGAGAGAGCTCATTTGAGAAGACGCGATTTGAGGAGCGATCAGGGAATTCCTCCAACATCATGCTCCTATAAATCATCTCTTTAATCAGACTGAAACTCCCTCTCAGCACACAGCTGCCATATGCATACACAGACACACAACGTTACAATGCGAGAAAAAAAAGAAAAGAAAAAGAGAATAGGAAAAAAAAAAGGGCCTGCTGCAGGCTGACAGAGCGTGACGGCATCACACAGCGAGGTAAACGATGAGCAAGCCAAAGATGAAGGTAGAGCGACTGTAACGGAGGGGAAAGTAAGGGAGATGGAGTCGGGGATATATAGTTCACCCAGGTTGGCGGAGTTGGCGCTGAGACCGAGCAGTGTCAGGCTGGTAATTGGATCGGAGAGTCTTTGGGGAGGAGTATAGACACTGGGGTGGGGGGGAAATGAGACCAGATCGCTAAAAATCCCTGTCTCCTGAGCCTATCAGCCGAGAGGAGCTGTAGGGACTGTATCACGCACTCATTCAGTTGATAGACGTCAACAGCCTAAACAAGGCCGAGCCAAATCATCATCCGAGCACTAACCCGGATCCTCCTGTGTCAAGAGCTTTTCTATTTGAATATATAAGGTCTTTGCCGTAAAGGCGTTTTAATCTGATATCCAAATGAAACGTCTGCACACTATAGCAGATTCCACTGTATATTAATAACATTGCTCTCAGTGATGTTCAGCCTGAATGGAAGGGACAGAGGGAGATACAGAGGTAGAGTTGTCCGATGTGTTTGTATTACAGTAATACCTCGGTTTAATGGATGTCTAGTTTCGAATAAGGCTTGTACTCAGTCCAATTGAGATTGCGTTGCGTCAGAGGGATGAGGTGCGGCCCCCTTCATAAATCCTCTCCCGGATGAGATTGGGGTTCAGAAAGAGGGAACGAGCGGACAGTAAGAAAGACCGAACGATGCACACAAATCCAGCTGAGGATTTTGATCTTGTGATGGAGTGTGCGCGCGAGCGTGTGTGTGTGGGGGGGGAGGGTGAGTCCCACATATGTGCTCTGTTAATCCTTCAGTCGGGCCCGGCGTCAATGTGACACACACACTTTTCTCTGCCCACACACACAGACACAAGTACGCTTGAGAAGGAAGAGCTAATGTTTCCGCGGACAATATTAATTTTTGTTCTCTCTTGCTCATCCCTCTAGCTTGATTGGTCACGCCTTTTTTTTTTTTGCAACCACCCACAGACAGTACAATGACACTCCGGCCCTGTTTTTTTTTTTGTTTTGTTTTTTTTGGTAAGGTGATCTGCAAATGGGCAGACGGAAGAAGGGGAAGATGGGAAGACAGAGAGAGAGAGAGAGAGAGAAAGAGAGGATCAGAAAAGTGAAGCCAGATGGAGGAGGAAACAGCTGGAGGTGGGAAAGGTCAGCCAGCCAGTGGTTCGGCTATAAATTATAAAGCTGTTGTCGGCTGCTTGGGATCCTGCTTAGAATTGTCTCGTTGTGGAATCACAAACAAGGAAAGGAGATTTAGATTTATTATTAGAAGACTATATGTACAGTAGGAGGGCAGATGCAGATAAAAAAAAAGGAGATGGGGGGGGCGCAGCTCAGAAATTCTGCGGGAGGTGAAGTCGGTCGTCTTGAGCAGTGGCTGATGATTTTATTGGGTTCTTCTGGGGGCCCGCGGGAGAGGGGAAGGGTCAGGTTGCCCATGTGTAAACAGCAGATGTGTAAAGCTGAGTGCACACGCCACCACCCCGGGCTCTGGCGAGCTGCACAGTCAAGGACTCGTTGTGTGTTTCTCCGCCTGAACCTTTGCCCATCTGCTGCTGCCTCAGCCCCATAAGCTAAAGCCTGTGCAGACACTGACAGTGACAGCTACCTCCAGCCTGTAGGATTCAGGTGCGATTAGAACAAGTGTTGCTTCCATTAGGCTTTACACACCGGAGTCAGCAGTAAGGCGAGCAGGCCCGGGCACGCTCCTGCTCATTAGTACTGTGGACTCTGCACTGGCAGGGTCTTAATTGTTTTTCTCTTTAACTGAGCAACTTCATCAATAATCATTAAAAGGTGCTCAAGCAGGTGGGGCATCACTTGACTTCGTCACCAGCAGCACCACAACAAACACACACACGCACGCACGCACGCCACGTGTGAATCATCCCTGGCTCGTTTTTTGAATATGCATTTGTTTCCTGTGAAAGGAGTCTCACGCCGCTTATTTCATTCGCAGCTTTTTGGGAGTGTTTTTGGAGACTTTTGAAATCTAATAACAGACATCCTGCTGAGGAACAGCACAATATCAGTGTTAAATATGACTGAAAGAAGCTCATTTACTTAACAGGTTCTGTAAGAAAAAGAATGAACCCAATAGAGAAGACATTAAAAAAAGAATTAAAAATAGGATTGTTTTTTGCTGAGTTTTTCTTATCATATGTGAATGCATTCATTGGTCGCCAGCCTATCATACACACACACACCATTCACTCGCAATTTAGAGTCTCCAATTAACCTCAGCATGTTTTTGGACTATGGGAGGGAGCCTGAGTACTGGTGAAAACCCATGTACACAATATGCAAACTCCACACAGAAAGGTCCCAGACCAAGGTCCTGAACCTGCGACCTTCTTGCTGTGAAGCAACAGTGTTAACCCCTGCGCCACACGTTACTACTTTCGTTGCAGAGTCCCTTCCCCATATCACGCATGCATATTTCACATCATCTCACTTAAAAACCAAACAATCCATGATAATCTTACTTTATATAAACAAATATATACATACAAAAATACATCCGCCTCGTTATTTCTATTCCTATCGTTGACAAGTTTGCACTTATCAAATTACCCTGGTTTTCCTTTAATATCAGTTATTTTCTCTATTTCCATTTAATTATTTTCATTTTTTTTTTGCTTCGGTCATTATTATTAGTATTGTCTTGTCCAGGTCTGTAACATTTCTAATGACGTAAATGTATTAATGTTATTACAAAGAAAAAAAGAAATCCAAGTATGTTCATCTCCAAAACATTATGTATCAGATCGCCATTATCTTCATTACATTGGGCCTAAAGTAGCCCATGCATGTAATACACACAGTGAAATATGTTAAATTGCATGAGTCTTATTTTTTCATCTTGAATTTTTGTAAAACAGCCGCCCATTCTTTCATATTCACATCCAACATCTTTTTTCCACTTCCACTCACGCAGAGTTGAGTTTCATTCCACTGTTCAAAGCATTCTATATTTTTGATATTGATCCAATTCAGAACAGTTTCTTCAACCGGAGCGTCTGAAATGATGGGCTTGCCTTTAACAAATATTTCATTGGACCCAGCTCCTTATCTGCAGTATGTGTTTGTTTCATTCTGTTGCAAACATCTTTAGTGATCCGTCTTAACATTGTTGAAATATGAACGTTATTTTGGAACCGGATTCACCACATTTTCTGTCACCCTGGCGTACGTATTTTTTTTTTTCTTTTTTGTCAGCCGTATCGCCTGTGCGGTACAGATACGTCTCTCTGTGTGTCTAGTACTTTCTCTTGCTTACTGTCGGTGACATTTCCGCTGTGCATTTGGGAGCATGCTGTGCTCTGTAAAAGGGTGTCAGAGCCAAGTCTGCGGCGACGTCTCTCAACCCCTCCCTCTGCCTGTCTGGGTCTGTCCCCGTCTTTTCCCCCCCAACTCTTTCTTTATCTATCCGTCTGTCTCGCTCTGTCAATCATTTGTTTGGATCCCTTTGCGTTCTGTTCTCAGTTTTTTTTTTTGTCTTTTTTCTTGTTCTGTCTCAGTCGCTCTGCCTCTCTGTCTCTGTCGCTCTCATAACGTATCATTATTAAATACACCCACACGGCTCTTCTCCTCCAACCTATAATGCACAGACTCATTACTTCTCACACGCAGCGCTGCCTTTCTCCTCTTTTGTACATGCTCTTTTCAAATATTATATTAATATTAATTTAATAACTTTTGTCATGTTATTTCATGTTGTGTCCTTTTATTTTCCCATGTGAAACTTTTTCCCTTAAATGTGTGCTGGTCCTTCTCATGTTGTGCTCTCGCTACCCCCCCACCCCCCAGTGCTCCGTCTCCCTCCATTAAGAGTGATCTAGCGTTGCTTCGTTCCCCTGTGTCGCCTCCCCGCTCTGTCATCTGTTGCTTGTAGTTGTGCCATATTAGAGGAAGCGGGCCCTGGGGCAGCCTATTTGTATGGGCCGCGTGCTCTCGGAGCCTGCAGAGCTGACGGAGAAGCTTTACAGCAAAACACACTGTGTGTTCAGTTCCCAGTTACACGCAAATCACTCGCGTTCATTTACTTTTCCCGTACTGGGGAGATGTCGCTGCGCTGGGGGGAAAGTTTGCATGCCTTCCTCTGGCAAGGCCTATCTGTGAGCCAGCAAGTGAGCATGTTAAGAATAGCTGTGGGGAATGAATGCTTTTAGTCCCTGTAGGTATGCATGAGCTGCAGACAGAGGATGGGGAGACGACTCAGTGAATAAGCTAATTGAAGACTTCAGTTGTTAACATAGAAATAACAGAACTGTACCCAAATAGCCCTGCTATGGTGGCAAATAGAATTTAAAAAAATTGAAAATAAGGTATTATTATTACCCTATTAGTGCCCAGTGTTCATTTGAAATATGAAAAAAAGGGAGTAGAGGAAAATAACCTGAAATTTGTGGTTGATAATTCCATAAATCGGTTTCGGTATTCTGTAATTGTAAAAAAGACAAAGAAGGTGCCATTTTCAACCCTCGAACAATGCACCCTCCCCCCTCCCTCCCTCTCTTTGGCATTTGTGGCATGGCGTGTGAGTGACAGTGGAGAGATGCAGATCTAGAGTAGTAATTAAATCAAGGTCTGCTGCTGTTAAACATGGGGCGTCCAGGGGTGACAATGCTTATTGACAAAAATCTACGCAAATGTCAACTGCCCCTTTCCAGTCGAATTTGATGTAATTTACCAATGTTGTCACGCTAAATAGATAATTTGGGGGGAAAGGCAGATTTACAGAGGGATGCAGGCCTTTTTCGGCGGACGGATGAATGAAGAGCCGCGAGTGCGCCTCGCTGCTTTCGGAGCGATCTGATGCCTCTTTGTTCCTGTCTGTCATCGGTCCCTCCCGGCGGCGAGCTTCCTTCTCGCCCTCCTTCCTCTTTTCATGTCCATCTTTGCTGTACAGCTAGTGGTAGAACGCTCCTCTGGCTACTGACGATACGAGAGAAGGAGAGAGAGAAATAGCCACAGGAGGGCTGCTAGGCCCGGAGAAAGACGAGATATCAAAATGTTCAGTGGTTTTATTTCTTTTTCTTTTTTAATGTGCTGTATATTGCAACAAAATGGCCTCCGATGATCGCGGGATGCTGAGGCAACACTTGTGCCGCTCTAAAAGGTTTCCCTGTGAGAATTGTAAAGGGTTCATGGGAAGTTGTGTTTGCTTAATATCCCCTGAAACACATATGAACATTGGGTACGCAGACACGTACTGTAAGCTTGGAGGCTGTCAAGCATGCAGACATAGCATATTTATACATGCATGCGCACACACACACACACACACACACACACACACACACACAGGTATCATACACATACACAGTGTCACATTTACACATTAAAGCAAATTAGTCCTCAGCTATGCAGGATAAAATTAACATCTAATTTGCTATGAAATCAGCTTTTAACACCATTCAATGTAAACACTACATCAATGGCAGCAGGGTTACAACTATGTTTTTATGCTCCTAACTCTCTGAGCCGCTGTGATTAAATGAGTATAGTAGAGCGAAGAGGGGGAGAAGAGCGGGAGAGAAGTACAGTAAATAGAGAAAAGTGCACTTATTGGCGTGATCATTATGAGTTGGTCTTAATAAGCATAATGAGGAAAAGAAAGGGTGAAAATTGTCTCCGGATCGGCAGTTGCCATGGAAATGAAAAATGAGTTAGCAGTCAAAGTTGGGCCAGTGGTTGCCATTCAGATATAGCCTTGGTTGAGGGAAGAGCAGGGCGCAATAAGCAAATTTGTGTAGAATAAGCATTTATTTAAATTGTTCAACGTTCCCGCCCATATGAATAGAATGCAAAGGAAGATAAACACAAAACCACGGAGCCCCACCGACTGCAGCAGGTAGATGATGTGGGAAAGAAATCTAAAACAGAATGTCGTTGAAAGAACAAAATGAGGAACTGATGATGATAATGAGATCGGGCTCTTATTAAAGTTTGACTGCCAAACACAGTATGAAATGACACACAGATCTGGGCAGCTGGTTCACCACATTTGTCATCACTTCAATGGGACATTTCAAACAAGCTCAGACTTGTTATTTTCAAAAAAAGAAAAAAAAAAAGTGCCAGACAAACCAGGCTGCTAACCAAACTGGATGAAGCAAAGCTCACTTTATCAACACACAATGTAGTCATAACAGCAGCAGATCGCAGTCTTATATATCAGCGATTCTTTTTTTTTTTTTGTCTGTGATCTCGTCACTCAAAGAGGACTCTTTCATTGCCATTCCTTATTCCAGCGTACATTATCATATTATTACATGATACTGCGACATTTCAGTACTTTCTAGAGCCCGGGTTAGTAAATCACTATAGTATCTTATTTCCCATGCTGGTAATCATCATGCAACCGCTTAATGTTTTCATTTTTTGACCCCTTGTTGGAACCACTAATTTAAACCAAGTAATTTTTGCCTTCTCCTGTCGATACAGCAAAAAAAAAAAAAAAAAAAAAAATCAACCAACCAACAACTCCAAAGTACCTTTTATAGAAACAAATTAATCTTACTGCATGGGCGTATTGGCTTAGTATATAATTATCTCTTTGTTTTGCTGCCACTGGCAGAACTTTTAGAACATGCGAGTGGCAATAAAATGCACCAGGCATGAATGTATCAGAAATGTCTGCCGTGACTCACTGCCTTCTCCTTCACAAAGAATCCATCACAAAGCATGCCGGCCAATGCCACACTTTGCCTTTTTTTCCAGCTAAAAGCAAAAGGTAAGAAACTGCAGGGGAACAAAACAGCTACAGTTGTATCACACAAATCTCAAGCTATTTGTGACAAAGAATTGTTGCATTACAAAAGAGCCTGTCCTTGGAGAAAAGAGACAAAGTCACATGGTGGCTCCTTTTTCTTTTTTCTGGCAACACTTTCATGTTGCCAGAACTATTTAAAAAAAAAGGAATGAATTCAAAGCACAACGGGTAAACATTGTCTCATCTCTTTTCTTAAATCTTGTGCTCCCTCTCTGTTGCAGTACATCATCTCCATTACCTCTCTCTGTTAGTCAGGAAGAAGGAGAAGGTGGGTTAATGAAAATTTGAGTGAAATGAGGAGAAAGTGCAGGCTTATTCAGTTTTATTTGTTTAATCCATTTGTACATGCTTGTGGCTGCATGTTTTCACCAGAATACGCTTACATGAAGTTGGCCAGCGAGGTTGCAACTTGTTTGCAGGGCCCAACATGAACCCTCAGCAACTTGTAATGTGTTTGAGCGCAGCCACACAAGCGCGCAGTCGCGCACCCACCACTGCGGCCACTCATTTACATGACAAAGGCTTGGTTAATTATTTAAGAAGCCTTATTTGATCAATACAGGAGAGCTGTATCCGACTGCAGACACAATCTGAGCCACTGGATTCTATAGGCCTTCATTATTCATGAGCACCACAGAGAGGGACCAGGGCAAGAGGGAGAAAAGAGAGGGAGCAAGAGATAGGGAGCAACAACAAAGGCAGCAGGATCTTGTTTCATGTGTATTAAAAGTTTTCCTCTTTTGGTGCTGATGAATATTTTACAGGGTCTGAAACTTAGATGGGACCTTTCTATCTGCAGAGGTGAGAGTGGAGGGGAAGGGTTAGGTGGCGACACAGCTGCTGTGGCAACTGTCGTTTTGTCTCGGGGGTGAGGGGTCACAGGTCTGAAAGCACCAGTTACATGTGTCGTGTTCGCAAATTCTGATTTCTGCAGGTCACCTTAAAAAAAAAAAAAAGCGGTGGAATATCGTAAAACGTGAAGTTTTTAAACATGCACCGGGTGTGTCGTCTTTTTCATTTCCATGCATGGCTGGATGTGTTTGTGTGTGGGCCTTGTTTGCATGCATGTTATGGATTAGTCACAGGTACTGTACCGGCTCCAGCACAGCCGGGGGCCTCTCACCTAAAAATAGTCATAATCCCACTCGAGTGTGTGTTCTGTCTTCCATCTTCTCTCCCCTCTGGCCATGCCTGGGAGGGTTTGGAGGTGGGGGGTTGAAGGGCGAAGGATGTGAACTGAGTTTGAAGAAGTAGTTTTAGCATGCAGGACCACAACGGGCCCACGATGTGCAAGCATAACAGTTTGCAAAAGAAGACAAGAAAAACATATGCAGAAAGATGCACATACAAACTGTACAAAATACTGAGGTAAACATTATCCTGCTACAATAAAAAAAAAAAATAGTTCCCTGGTTGGAAATTCATCCACTTTTATTGACTCTTTCTTCACTGCAACACAACTCATTTGGATCTTGTTACAATAGGGAATTGTTTATGCAGCTTTTTTGAAGAGAATGCGAGTTGTGTCTCTGTATGTGTAAAGAACAGAAAAGCCCACGAGCAGATTCTGTTGAAAACTACTGAAGATTTAGGTTAAACCAGAACTAGGCACAAGTTTCTATTTCTTAAAAAGGAAATCTTGTTTTTTACCCTTCTCATTGGAAGCATTTTTTACATTAAGCATTTACAGTGAGGCAGCTCTTTTTTTGCAGTTATTAGAGAAAATTGCATAAATGGAAATGTTTTGTAACAGAGGTCAAACCCAGGTAAGAGTGCCTCTAAGGGTCATTTTCATACCGGAACACCAGATGGTCATCAGATGCATTCTGGGACTGTAGAGACTGCTTTGAACGTACCTGTGAGATCTCAAAAAAGGGAGGTATTTTTGGAAAGACAGATCTTTTGTGCACCTTTATGACTTGTGCATCTATGGAGAATGTTACCCGTGTGCATATCAGCCTGTTTGTGTATTTGTGCTTCTGTATGTGTGTATATGGGGGTTTCTGTATGCGTGTGCATGGTTGTAGGTGTGTGCGTGTGTATGTGGGTGTTTGCTTACATGCACATTTGACCAAGCATTCATAATTGGGCTCAGTACCTTTTTAGACTTTGACTCTCCACTCTGGTGTCATGCCAACTGACCACTTTCCTTTTGTGCTGTTCCCATTTTTTGGAGAGATGGCAACTGCATGGAGATGCCTCAGACAACACTGCGAAATGCAGCAGTCATTAGAGCACAGGCGCCGTCCTTACCTTATGTCCCATTTTCAGCTGATCCTTTTACGTCCTTTGTTAAACACTATGTCTTTGTTTCACCGAGGCCTGGCACCGGTCTAGTGTAGTTTACTGAATGTCATTAAATATGTCAGTGGCGTGTGTTGTATCTCATGCGTGTCTTTGTGCTGCAGAGATGACAGTGGGCTAGTCTCATCAATCACAACACCTGCTGTGGTGTCATCTGAAGAGCAGGAATAACCACAGATCAGTGCTGGAAATGAGGGGGGGGACTTAGAGTTGGTTTATGAATTATATATAAAAACTATTAGAGATGAAGGGAATGACAGAGGAAAGGCTGGGATGAGTAGAACTTCTTCAGTCACACTCGACACACACTTGATGCGTCAAAGAGGGATTTTTTTTCCTTTTCTGTCTCTTGAAAGCAACTGTCAGGCAGCCTTTTTTTTCTGAGTCACACCCTCTCTGTTCTTAAAGAACTAAATAACTCCCCATTCCCTCATCTCCGGCTGCCTCCCTCTCTCCATCCGACTATTACTTCTGCCAATTTAACGCAGACCGCCAAAGGATTATCTAATTTTATCAAAGTGTAACATTCAAATGATTTCAAAGTATACATGATGATGCTGCCTCGATAGCAGAGGACCCGCGAATTGGATTAAACTGCTTTTTTCTTTATCAGACTGTCACACTAATTGGACGATTAAGGGGTATACTGTTAGCAGAACCACCTGTGTATCAGAGGATGCTTTACAGGTAGAATTTTTTGCCATAAATCAAAATAATACATTCAGATTCTACCCAGAATCTTCAATAAAAGTGTTATGAACAAGTCTTTGAAAATCCAGTGCCTGTTCTCTATTCAAGTATGACTCCTTTGTGCAGATGAAAATAAAGCGTCCAATCCCTTGTTTGCTTAGAGCAATTACACTACAATTCATCCAATAAACAGATTTTCAGGAGGCTGAGCTGCCGCCCAGTCGGAATCTGAGCTCAAGGCTGATCAGGTTTCTCCAGCTGAATTGTTGCGTTTTGGAGTTTTGGCTCAATCAGTCCCATTAATGGATTAACAGGCAGCACGTAAATGTTGCCCCAGTGATTTGGGGCTCTCTTGGGCTCTCATGTTTGTTAACTATGAAATTCATATCAAAAACTAATAGCCGGCCTTCTGTTGCCATTAGCAACCGATGGAGTCACGCACTGTGTTAGGGAGTCTGTCGCTCGAGTTTGAATGCGAGCGAGCAGGGAGATAGACACGGACTCAGCAGAAGAATAAGAGAGCATTATAAAGAGGGAATCAAAAGACATATCCTGGATTCTGATTGTTCAGGGAGAAGAAAAGGACACATGCTGGGTCTTGACAGATGAAAATGTCAGCTGGATGGTTTGGTTTGAATGGTCTTGAATAGAGAATACCTATGTCTATGTTTCCCTTTTAAAAAAATATAAATAAATAAATAAAAAAATGTGTATGTGCCTAACAGCGATGGGGGCTAAGGCACACATCAGAGCTACAGCAGACGTGAGCAGCCCTGAGGAAAGCCTCGTCCTTCACTGCCTGATCTTTTCCTCTTTTTTATGTGTTTTTTCATGCTGAAGCATATGTGTCAGCCTCCTCTATGAATTTACCTGAACTAGTTCTTATTCTTGTGAGCATGCAGATTTTTTTGTTTTTTTTTCTTCCTTTTTTCTTCTTTTTTTGGGAAGGTGAAGTAAAGGAGAGGAGGCTCTTGATGGAACTCATCACTGCGCTCACTGCTACTTCTCCTGCCTTGTCTGCTCAAAGAGCAATGGCAACCCCCGCTGGGAAAGATGAGAGGCTTGATTACAGTCAAATTAGCAAATGAGCAGGTTAATTACGGAACTAAATTCCTGTATAAGAAGTGTCATTTCTCTGAGAGATGCTCCTGCTCAAAAGAGCCTAAAGAAAAAAGGAGGAAGGGGGTAGAGGAAGAGAAAGAGGTAACAGTGTCGTCCTAGAAGAATGAGAGCTTTCACAGCGCTTCACTTTTTCCACATTTTGTTATACTACAGCCTTATTCCAAAATTGATTCAATTCATTTTTTCCTCAAAATTCTACACACACAACACCCCATAATGACATCGTGAAAGTGAGTTTTTTTTTTAGATTTTTGCAAATTTATTAAAAATAAAAAAACACTAAGAAACCACATGTACATAAGTATTCACAGCCTTTGCCTCAATCCTTTGTTGATGCACCTTTGGCAGCAATTACAGCCAATTACATGCCACAAGCTTGATACACCTATCTTTGGGCATTTTTGCCCATTCCTCTTTGCAGCACCTCTCAAGCTCCATCAAGTTGGATGGGAAGTGTCGGTGCACAGCCATTTTCAGAACTCTCCAGAGATGTTCAATCGGATTCAAGTCTGGGCTCTGGCTGGACCACTCAAGGACATCCACAGAGTTGTCCTGAAGCCACTCCTTTGATATCTTGGCTGTGTGCATTCGGTCGTTGTCATGCTGAAAGATCAACCTTCGCTCCAGTCTGAGGTCAAGAAAGCTCTGGAGCAGGTTTTCATCCAGTCAGTCCATCATGACCAGTCTCCCAGTTCCTGCCGCTGAAAAACATCCCCACAGCTTTATGCTGCCACCGCCATGCTTCACTGTAGGGATGGTATTGGCCTGGTGATGAGCGGTGCCTGGTTTCCTCCAAACATGACGCCTGGCATTCACGCAAAAGAGTTAAATCTTTGTCTCATCAGACCAGAGAATTTTGTTCCTCATGGTCTGAGAGTCCTTCAGGTGCCTTTTGGCAAACTCAAGGCAGGCTGCCTTTTACTAAGGAGTGGCTTCTGTCTACTCTACCTGACAGGCCCGATTGGTGGATTGCTGCAGAGATGGTCGTCCTTCTGGAAGGTTCTTCTCTCTCCACAGAGGAACACTGGAGCTCTAACAGAGTGATCATCGGGTTCTTAGTCACCTCCCTGACTAAGGCCCTTCTCCCCAGATCGCTCAGTTTAGATGGGTTAGGGTTAGGTCAGCTCTACGAGGAGTCCTGGTGGTTCTGAATTTCTTGATGATGGAGGCCACTGTGCTTATTGGGACCTTCACAGCAGAAATTTTTGTGTACCCTTCCCCAGATTTGTGCCTCAGGACAATCCTGTCTCGGAGCTCTACAGATAATTCCTTTGACGTCATCCTTGGTTTGTGCTCTGACATGCACTGTCAACTGTGGGACCTTATATGGACAGGTTTGTGCCTTTCCAAATCATGTCCAATCAACTGAATTTACCACTGGTGGACTCCAATTAAGCTGTAGAAGTGGAAACAGGATGCATCTGAGCTCAATTTTGAGCTTCATGGCAAAGGCTGTGAATATTTAGGTACATATGTCTTATTTTTAATAAATTTGGAAAAATCTCATTTTTTTCATATTGCCATTATGGAGTGTTGTGTGTAGAATTTTGAGGAAAAAATGAATTGAATCCATTTCAGAATAAGGCTGTAACATAACAAAATGTGGAAAAAGTGAAGCGCTGTGAATACTTTCCAGATGCACTGTATTTGTTGCTAGGCTAACTTTTGGTAACCAAAAGAAATAGAGTTTTGTTCACTAGGAACATTATGAGAATCATTTGATAGCTTAATTTGATAATTAGAACACACAGATAGTGTTAGCTAACCAGCTAGCTTTTCTTCTGTGCTAATAATGTTATTAAGACATTAAACTACTCCTGTCTTCATAAGTATTAACCTTACAGTTCCTGGTCGTTTTCATCTCTGCTTTTTCATCATTTTTTTTCTTTTCCTGAGTGATGCTATAAACTACAATTACAGACTGTAATCAAACACTGGTCTTTGGTGACACGGAGCAGTTAAATGCTAACCAACATGAGGCTATGGTTACTATGAGAGAAATACACATAGAATACAGGCCATTGACTAATAATGTAGCAGTTACAACAAAGAATTACTAAAAAGAATTATTGTCTCTCTAGTTTCCAGAGACAGAAAGCTAAAAAGGTTACAGGCTTGTTAAGCAGCTAATGAGTGGGTATGCCAAGGGACGCAAATATTGATCCTTAGAATTCAGTGTAAGCAAAAGGCTCCAGGGAAAAAATGTAAATATATGACGTATAAGTGTGTATGGCAACTACACCGCAATACAGATGCATTTTTCTCTTTTCTTTTTCAAGAAAACTCCCCGGTTTCTGCCCCCTTTTTATCTCAGAAGCTTGCCATTTGAGGCTAAGGGGAAATGGTTGCATGAATGAGCTATTATTTCTTTTTCAGAGGACACTCCCCCCCCCTTGCATTTCCTTTCTCTCTCTCTCACTCTCTTCATGCATCAAACCCCTCACTCCAGCTTTCTACCCACTCTCCTGCTCTCTAGCTTTCATCCTTCACTTCACAAGAGCCTTTGGGAGGCTTCCGATTTTTTTTTTTATTTGCTCCAACCACGTAGAAAAGGGATTTCTGAGACATTGCCTAAAGTTTGTAAGGACGTTCCATTTCACACACGTGCACGCAAACACACACACACGCACAAAAAGAGGTTGACTCTCTCCAGTGGAGAAAAAGGCAAAAGTAATTAGACAGAAAAGGACGATTTTTTTCGGCTGACCTTGGTTAGTGTTGTTCAGCTTGTTCATGTCACAAGCCAGCGATAAGTGTTTAGGAGCTACGCCAGAGTGAACGCTCTGCTCTGCTTTGAATTGGCCATTGGCTTATGTGTTCTGCAGAGACAGTGTGTGTCTGTGTGTGTGTGTGTGTGTGTGTGTGTGTGTGTGTGTGTGTGTGTGTGTGTGTATATGCGAGTGTGAGAGCGAGATGGATGGATTCTGTGGGCAGATGTGTATGAAGTCTGGAGCAAATGGAGTGAGAAGCTGAGCAGCTGGCAGAGGGCAAGGAGTAGGGTAGTGAAGAAGATGGGCGATTCACACGCGTGTATATACACACACGTGCGCGCGCACACACACACATGCACACAAGCAATGATGATTCAGGCTGGTGTGCACATTTGAAGTGAAATGACTCACACCGGTTCGCTTACCAGAAGCCGTCCTATGTGTGTCATCTCTGACACAACCTACTGCAACACTGCTAACGTCGCTTCTCCTGCGTTGTCACACGGATGTCACCGTCTGTCATCAGTTCGGTAAATTAGAGCTTCACTCCGACGCCGTTTCGAGGGAATTGGCACCGGCTGTAGTCACGTCTCTTAATGGAAGTGAAGTCGTGAAAGTAGCTCTTTATAGATTTTTACAGGTGCTGTAGCCGGAGGGATACACAAAGTTGTGTCTGAGGCCCGCGCATATAGACTCATGAACAGTGGGAACTCGGAGAGGGATGTTTAGTAACCAGCAGCGGTGGGAGGGCATCTATATTTTATCTGTCATTCATATTTGAGTGGAGGAGAAGATGGGAGAGGCTGAACATGCTCTCTCTGTATTTTCCACTGCGCAGCTGTCTTTACAGACGTATATCAGTGCAAGTTATCCCTTTTAAATTACAGCATCAGCAATCCACCACCACCCCCAAACCATGCACACACACACACACACACATACACACACACAGACACATGCTCTCTCTTTCTTCATTTCCCTACATTTCTTTCCTCCTCGCCGTTTTCCCCCTCCCACTTAGACAACTCTATTGGATTTTTAGTCCATTCCAAATGAATTGAGCTGCAGCGCTCATGTCGAAACGAGCCCAGTCGATTGCCTAAATGTAACTATGCACAGTTATCGGGAGTGCAGCGCAAGCCATTTGCGGGAAGCCTAAACATTATAAACAAATAAAGCAGCCGTATTGCCTCTAGGCCCTTGGTTAGGAATGCACTGCAGTGTCTGGTGAATGGGCAGCCAGCGTGAAATCCAATATAGGCCTGTGTGGGGAGGAGGAGGGAGAACACTCCACTCCAATCTTCATCAATATAACGCTATACAAGACTGGTGCGGCTGCTGCCACCAAAATACGACCACCATTATTTTGACCACTCCATGCCACATCTGATAGTACTACAGTATTACTGGTGCTTGTGTTGCTTTTACAACACAAATAAAAAAAAAGACTGTACCGAGGGGGTTCTTTGGTTACAGGCGTTTCCTGCAGAGCTGTAATCAATCTATCCAACTGTTGATCTTAAAAAAAAGAAGAAATTTCTTCAAACCTTTAGTAGATCTTAAAAAATGTCCTCCGATACGGTTTCTTCCAAACATTTCATGCACTCGCCGGGGCTGTATTTGAAAGGTTCGATTTGGCCTTGCTTTAGTGACAAGCTACAGAACATTTTTCATCGACAAGGTCTTCTAAAGTGCCAGAGTAGGGATGGCACAAAAAAAAAAAAAATCACCTTCATGACCAGTATAGATGGAAATTCACACTGAGGAGGCTGCGTTCTCTCCTGTCTCCCACAAGAATTCTGTCTTGACTATGTGTGTCTATTATCACGGCGTGCTAATGGTTTAATATGGAACAGGAGCTGTGAGGGATAAATCACCAAGGGGTCTAGGTCCTGCAAGGCATGCGCACCCAGGGGACTCCTTTCTCCTCTCTGATTTGCTGAAACTCATTGGTTACCATGGAAACCTCTTTATCACCGGCAGTTATTGTGACATTGACCCAGAGCAAAGGCCGGGGCCAAGTGTGATGACCACACACCGGTCGTTGCATGGTGCCTTCCGATGCCCCGTGTGATGCTCTTCTGTTTCTGGAGGATATGTGTTTCGTGAGACCACACGCAGGCACGCACGTGCACGCGCACACACACGCACAAATATGCTGCCTTGCGGGTTTGTGTAGCACTGGTGTGATATCGTCTGCTCGGGGTTGCATGCATGTATAAGTGAATGCACACACAGAGCTGAGGGACGAGGTTGGAGGTAATGTGCATGTGGTGATGGATGACCTTGGGGGAGCCTGTCTCATCCGTTGCACTTTGCGCTGCTCAGATCATCAGATATCCGCCGCACTATACATTCCTAATGCTGCCACCAATCCCCCAGATAACCTCTCGAATAGCCACACATTAATTGTTGCCATGACACAACCTCTCTCCGTGTCATCATTGCAAACAGTAATAACCTTGACAAGTCATTTATTCTCGTCTTCAATTTTGCGAAAGCATTTTTCACAGAAAACGGGAGTGAAACAACTCTTCCGATTGGATGCGTTTGTTTCTGCCACGCCAGAATCTCTTTGTTTCTTGAAAGCTCTTTTTTGTTGCATGAGAGATTATGTGCTATTTCTAACTATATCTCACCCCATTGGGTAGATGCCCTTATTTGCGGTGAACACTTTTGGAAGACTGAATGTGAAATTGAAGATTATTGTTTTTGGATGAATAGTTTTTATAGCATTTAAATTTAGCGACATGATGACTCATTGTACCAAGGTGGAACAACAGCATGGAAGCCAGAGTAAACTGTATCTTGCTGATAAGCAATGTGTGCCATAATCTAGCTCAGTGTGGTGCGCTTTTAATTCAACTCCAACTGCTGCATTAATCCATTTCTTTCTATTGGGTAGCCATTACAGATATGACTGGTTTATAAGGTATTTTTATGAGACAGTTTGGCTGTTTGTCCAGTTCTACTGCAAAACGGCCCTGCGAAGGCTCTGCTCTTGCTCCCTCGTCTCCCCCGCTTACCCCTCATTTCATTTCTTGTGTGCGCCTTCCCAGCCACATCCTCTTTAATGAAGCTAAATCTAGCATGCTAAATGGGACCAGTCAGCTATGTCATTGGTGCTGGAGCAGCCATAGCTATCTTCTATTGGCCCCTAAAGGCACAAACACCACTTGAAGACGATGGGTGGATGGCGTTAGAAGCATTCATAGTTGCCTACAGCGGGCACAAACAATGTAGACCCAAGCGGGCAGCAAGCACTTATCTGTGGAAGCTCTTGAATGTTGCTGCCATGCATGCTTGCAGAGACAGAGGTGCCCTTGTGTGGGCTGGGGAGAACAGATAAAGTAACAAAGTCAAAATGTGTGTGTGAAAGTGCAACTGTAACTAGTCAGGATCTGTACTGTACCAGAGATCAAGAGTAGAGAGACGTGCTCTGCAGGATACCAGCTCATCGATTGCACCACTCTCAGCCCCAAAGTTCTCAGCTTCAGGATTTTGTATAGAATGTAATGGCTTTGGAGTGTGAGTGCACATAGTAACACAAGTGGAAAAGCACCATACTATGGAACCGTACATGACAATCCAAAAAGCACACACACTCATAAGTACACACACACACACACACGCACCCTCACACACGCACAGTGTCAAATCTCCTACTGAAGTCCAATATATCCCTCACAAACCCATTAAAGGTGCTTCATACAACAGCCTCTCACAGAATACAGAGAGTGGAAAGAGAGGAGCGCAGACTGAGAGAGACACACCGAGGGTAGGAAAGCCATGTAGTTGTCAGGTGCTCAAAGTTAAAACTAATGCTGCTGAGTAAAATGTATGCGTTTTGTGTTTATGTAATTTTGAAAATAAAATCATCTTTTAATAGGCCCCTTTTTGCTCATCAAGCTGTTTGAAAATGACAAACATAAGCATAGATTAAATACATCTATTATCTTCACACATCAACACTGTTCTATAACTTTTACATTGTACATTTTAACTACCTTAAAGTGAACTAGTGCTATAATGACAGCAGCAGTCAAGCCAAAATTGTTTAAACAGTATCTAATGACAGGTATGCTACATATACCTGCATTTAATGAGTATTCACACACACACACACACACACACACACACACACACACACACACACACACACACACACACACACACACACACACACACACACACACACACACACACACACACACACACACACACACACACACACTTATATATATATATATACTTACCTCTTATTTATTAAACATAATTGAAATACATTGGCAACCATTATTACATGTATTGTTTTACTTGTAGTTACTGACATTACCTCAGTTATTATATATGTGTTGTGTACTTTTATTGTCTGTTGCATGAATGTTTCTTTTTTTTCCATTTCTTTTTTTTCCATTTCTTTTTTTCCTTGCATACTACTTCCAAGGACACAAATATCCACATAAAGCACTACACCCTGGAGCCATGTTACCATGGTAATACTTGTGTTTATGCTTCTATTTCACCCACTTATAAGTGCTCTGGGTCTACAATTTAATGTTTTGTTAAAAATACACAATTAAATCCCATGCAGGATTTGTGCTTAAATTCCACGTTTAAGGTGAGGTTCTGTGATTTGCAATAAACAAGGATGGAGGACATATGTTGTTATCCAGTCAACTAATATAACATATCTATTCAGCTTTCAGACTCTGTACTTGCCATTCAGCATCTTAAAAACACAAAGAAAGAAAAGTGTTTCCTAGAACCAGTGTTATAAAAAATAAATAATAAATAACCTTAAAAGCCTATAATAAAAACTTAAAATCAGGAATATATAAAACACATTGTTAGGCAGCGACCTGTTGGGGTAATGTGCAGTGGTAATATAAAGTGATGTAAAGTGCGGAGGACAGTTTATGGTGCAGAGTTCATGAGGCTTACAGCTTCTGGGAAAAAGCTGCACCTCAGCCTTGTGTTCAGTCTTTGAGGCTCTGCAGCCTTCTGGTAGAGGGGAGGAGCGGGAACAGTTGATGGGTTGGGAGACTGGGGGTGGGGGGTCTAATATAATGTTTGTCGCTCTGGTTCTGCATTTGGTGATGTAAAGCTTCTCTAGAGAAGAGAAGCTGCAGTTGGTCATTTTCTGAGCAGATTTGACCATTTGTGGCGCCTTCTTGTCGGCCGCAGAGCACTTTCCATACCAGAGAGTTATGAACTCATACGGCATCATAAGCAATCGTGCATCTCGAGAGATTGTAAGAAAAAAGCAGCACATTCACATTGAAGCTTATTTTGACCTACATGTAGTTACCTGGGTTGAAATAAGACACCCAAATATGGCTGACACTGTGGTCTCCTCCCCTCTCTCCCCCTATTTGACATTTCAGCCTGAAGAAATGACTCTTCTCTGGCATTTATTCTCTGCTCCAGGGTTGCACAGCCCTATAGCTGCTGTCATTTGCACTTTAATGTGTGTGTCAGTGCTACACTTTTCTCTTTAGTTAAACAATGGCTGTCTTTCCTCTAAAAAGACACAATGGCAGTAAAAAAATAAACGACTACAGTGTCCTCTCAGTATTTCACCTCTGTATACAGCTAATCCGTGACCTGCACAGGTATACACACACACACGCTCCCACGCCCACATACACTCGATGCATGTTGTACAGTAAAAAACAGCCAAAGACCTCAGTATGTCACCTCTGTCATAGTGTTAATTAGACTGTGTCACCGTCTGTCCCCAGTGACATTTATTGCACATTTGAATATTTTACCCAGACAGATGGTAAGAATGTCAAGGCATGACACTGAGTTATTAAGCCTTAGCCCTCTCCCTTGGCGACAGAATGCAGGGCTTGTCAGTAGTCGATTGTTTTAATAACTCTCTGGCAGTGCTGCAGCAAGTTTGCCCTGACTCTGTGCTGCAGCTAGTTCCCAGGGCATAGGTGAAAGAGCACGCACACACACACACACACACACGCACACATGCCCACACACTCGTAATTCGGCTGAATGAAGATGTGCAGGAATTCCCTCACTGAATAAAAGAACAGGTAGCATGCCTCTGGCGACCCCTCTGCTGACATTATCCATCTGCAGACTGCCACACTTTTCTATATATTGCGCATGACCTTCACCTGCACTAACGCTGTTGTCAGAGATGCAGCACAGCATGGATGTGCTCCATAACCTTATAATATGATACCACAATGTCACACTGTGGTCAGATACCTTCTGTACAAAGGACTCAAAGTGACATCTAGCCTGCGCATATGCCTTTACAATCAAAATGAGGACAATACTTCCCTTTCAATCAAACTTTACAGTTTGCTGCATACGCCTAGAAGAAATGAAGGTCTGCTGGCAGGTTGGATCCTTATCATCTGATGATCAAACAATGGCAGATCATGTGGCAGAAGCTGTGTCAGTGATCCCTGTAGCAGAATATTTAGATGGTGCAGTAGAGACAGAGAGATAAATAGCATATTAAATGGTCTATTATGCTGTATGTAGGCATCTTTCAGGGCAAACAAAATATCATAACTTGCAAGCGGTCATGGAGGAAGTTACTTGAGTCAGGTAGAAATATTCTTGTTAAAATAAATTCTCATGGAAACTTGCATAAGTATTATCAGCAAAATCCTCTTACAGTATCCTGAGTAAAAGTACTAATTAATAGTAAAAATACAGCATCATAATATTTGGCACCTTTTACACAAAGCAGATTAAAAAAATGTTAATAGTATATAAATAAAAACATATTAAAATATTTTAATGTATGTAAAATACTAAAATCATACACATACATATGTGAAACATATTAAATAATAAAATCTTTATCTGAAAAGTAATTAAAGCTGTAAAATAAATGTTGAGTATAAAGTGGAGTATAGAGGCAATATTTTCCTATAAATATGAAATAGCATCAGGTAGAAACACTAAAGTACTTGAGTAAATGTACTAACACTGTATGATACAATACAATCACTCTACTAGCATGACGTTTGACATTGCCAGACTATATATTACATATTGTTCCACCCACATTTGTGTACAACATAAAAAAGCAAAGTATTTTAAAGGCTTTGTCATTAGCAGACTGCACAGTAAACCTGGTAAGTGTGTGAAAGTAGCCAGAAAATAAATTAAGCCCAATCAGACTCGCTTTTAATTAAAGATCACAGTGTAAAATTAGTGCTAGAAACTAATGCAATTTCAACACTGAATATTTGCATTATTCATTTGCCCTCTTGGTGCGAAACTGAATGAACAAAGTCTGGAGTAATGCCTGTCACAGCTGACAGTCTAAAAAGGTCCAAGGTTTTGTGGAGAATCTCAAACGAGTTATACATTGTGAGTGTATCGTTGCGTATTTACAGAGCCTGTTGTGGATGTGAAGGCCCTTTAATGCAGATAAATACTCGACAAATATTGATCTGTTGGTGGTTTATTTTGCCCGTGCACTGTGACAAGCCTGGCAGTCACTGCTAGTGTGTAAAAAATTATATTCCTCTGTTGTTTTTGCAACTGTGTGAGTCAATAATATAAGCCTGGTTTGTTTGGTTATTACGGTTGTATCCTTCCCACTGTTCCCGCGCAGGGGGTGCTGCCAAGGATTTCATGAAAAGATACGCTGGGCCCCACAAAAAGGCCACACAAAAACCCTGTACAATTGCTGTAACCAAACCTCCAGATATCAATCGACCAATTCAAACCTTTAAATAACTTCACCTTTGCAGACTTGCTTAGAATCAGTCGAACTTTCTCCCCATTCTGTGTCTCATTCCCACAGCTCATTCCCATCTTGTCCATCATTTCTCCCATGAGTTTTTGAGCAGTGTGTAATTACCCAGCATGTTTGCACCTTGGCTCTAACTGCCTCTCTTGTCACAGCCAGCTCATGTTCACAGGAAGCATGTGTGTGCACATGCGAGGGTTTGCATGCGTCAATCAGTCTTTAGCGAGGACGGGTGTGACGGGCAAGAGCATGCAACAGTGCAAGTGTGTATCTCTGCACATGTGTGCGTCGCCCCGAGCCCACTCCAGCAGACATGGAGAGACGGAAAGGGAGACGGAGAGAGAGAGGGACCTTGTCGTCTCTAATCCCTTTGTTTTGAGTCAGATTAGAGCTTTGCGAGGCCTGCAGAATGTGGATTTAAGGATTAGTCTAATAAACAGAGGCTCTGTGGCACTCTGCAGCCCAGTGTGGAGATTACACAGGCACAGAGAGCAAGGAAAAGAGAGGGGTGGATTGCAACCGACACAACCGACCACACTTAATAAGCAAGCGATTTTTCCTATTTGGCTCAAAGAGGTGTTGGAGGTAATGGGGCGAGGTGTGTGTGTGCGGGGGGGAGGGGTGAGAGTGATGAAATGTTTCCTGTCCTGCACGCCCCTCAGCTGTTGGCTCACAGATCATCTTGGATCCGAAATGGGTTGCAGTTTCCATTTGAACTGGAGCCATGCAAGCAGCCCCAGCCATAATTTTACCTTGTGTGCATAACTATGTTTTTTTTTTTTTTTGGCGTGTGTGTGTGTCTGTGCGTGTGTGCGTGCACTCTCAATGCCACCCGAGATCGAAGACATGATTAATGACTCTTCATGGTGCAAATCCTCTCAGTCAGAGCTCAGTCCAAAGCTCATAAGGCAGGCTTCAGCGTGTGTGTGTGTGTGTGTGTTTTTGTGTGTGTTGTCTGAGAGGAAGGGAGAGGTCATTGCACATTTATAGACACAGATACATATAGAAATATTTATATATGCTAATATATGTGACCAGTGGTGAGGTGGTGCATAGAGAAGTGTGTATCCTCTAAATGTATGCCCCCATTTTTCTTTTTTTTCTTTTTTTTTTAAAGCGGCCTGTCCAGTAAAGGACACACACACACCCCGTTATAAACTGTGACATGTAAGAATACTCTTGCATATTTAGTTCTCCCAAAAAATGGGCCAGTAGTATTTTCCCACTGTCACTTAACTTCTGCTGCTTGACTTCGGGGAGTAAGGATCATCATGTAATTAAAGTTAGCTGTAAAAGAGATGAAGGTTTCTATTCTTATTTTTTTATAGACTGCAACTACTGCATTTTTTTTGTGAACTCATTCGTTCATCCAAAAATTCAGTGAAAACGTATACTGTACATAATCTCTTTATTTTAGTTAAACTTATAATAATACACTTTATTATTATTACAATAAGACATTTGTTGCAAATGAGTATACATTATTAATACTAGTCATGCTCTCTGTGCACCCTTTGAAAAGACTTTTCTATTGAAAACAATAAAATAAACATCAGGATGATAAAGGTTACATTAAAGATATAATGGCAGGTGTAAGCTGCTCTTAGGAAAAATATGAACATGTAATTGGATGCTATGATGTACTGTTTGTGTGATATTTTAATCTTACCGAGAGTCAAACCTTGAGTAAGACGCTCTTTCAGTAATTGAGTACATATAATGCTTCATTCTTTGTCTTTCCTCTCAGTTACTCTGTCTTCTCTTCTTTGTCTTTGTCAACAAACTATAAACAACTTAATTTGATCAGTGGCACAAAAACAGCAGAACATTGACGCCAAATGCTCATATAGCCACAATTGTGTTTTTTGTGATCATGGGGTCTTGTGTTCTGAATAGGCTGCTCAAATTCTTTTCAGATTTAAAAGAAAGAAAGGGGGAAAAAAAGAAATAGACAATAAATGCATCTCCTGTTGACAAGGCGTGTTTGGAAAAGTGGATGAATGTTCTGATGGAGAGGCTCCATGCTGAGTTTTAACCGGCTGCCAGTCTTGTTGGATGATTGTTGCTTTTGGTTTGGAAGGTATTTATTCCAAGGAGGTATTAGTAGATCCAACTATATCAGATGCAGGTGGAAAGTATCATTTCAAGGTTTGGTTACAAATGAATTTAATGAGCCAGGTAATGGCTGCGTTCTTGTAGTCAGACAGTGAGATACGATGCAGTGTGTGTGTGTGTGTGTGTGTGTGTGTGTGTGTGTGTGTGTGTGTGTGTGTGTGTGTGTGTTGAAATTAAAAGTGTGCATTTTATCTCTTTAATTCTATATTGTAGAAAGACTGTTTGTATTGAGAGATTTTACTGTATTTTTGATTGTGAGACAGTAGTTGTAACTGTATTTTGATGTTGTCATTCAAATCAGCCAATCAGAGGAGAGGAGAGGAGGAGAATAATATTAATGAGATAGGAACAAAATGACCTGTTCTTTCTAGAGCTCCAGAAAGAAGCTTAATTATAAAGATGTAAAACCATATTTTGATGAGTTTTGCTACTTAACTACAAATATGTCTTTTTGAGGATATCAAAAAACATAAAACCAAGGAAAAGTGTAACCCCTGGGCTATTTATTGTGTAAAATAATGGTTGTGGTAATACAAAAACATGTAGAAAATATATTTTAAAATATCTGCAGAATTTATGCTGCCTGTCATGAATGAAAAATTATGTTTTAAATGAGTGCAAAAAATGTGAACATTGCAAATAAAAGTTACTCTATAAAACATAATGATCAAAAGCATAGTCCCATTCACATTTATCAGGTCTACAGAAGGTAATACATACACGCTGTGCTCCATATTCACACAGGTAGTGATATAAACTATACAGATTTAAAATGATGCATGGATTTAGAGATCAGTTGATTGACAGAAACAGTTGTAATTCATTTGATAATATCTTTGTTTTCTTCTAGCAAAAACAACGAGAACAGATTTCTTCATTATTTGAGAAAATAATTGCCAGATTAATTGATTTTGATTGATAATTGCTGCCCAAATAGGTACAGAAAGTAGAGCTACATACATCCTGAAATGCAAAGAAAACCTGAAACGGTGCAAGCTCTGTTGTACAGTTTAACTGAGAGTATATTATGTCAGGATGGTTTACAGCTCATACTCAAAGTGCACATGCCCTGCTTGTGCACCCCCCTCGTTTGGCTGCAGCAAGAATCATCTGGACAGGAAGCCTCCCACAGTGTGATGGCACTCACACACCGCCTCTGTGATTATTTGTTTGATATATGAGAGCAGTGGCTGGATGGAGTATTTGCAGCTAATTGTCTTTGGGTATTCATCCAATGTAACCATTACAAATGCAGTGAAATAATATGCACAGCCGAAGCCGGGTCGATCACAATCAGCGTGTTCCCAGAGCGACTTGTTTCTGCAGCATTTCTTCAGGCCGATTTGAGGCATGATGCAACAAAACACAAAATACCTGCAGGCAATTTCAAACCATAAATGTAGTAATGCACCTACTGCTGAAACATTGCAACATACCCCACTGCTGCCTTTAGTTATTAGAATGGCCTCTTGTTTTGGCAATATTTTTGTGCCATTTTGTCTGAATTTGCCATCTCAGCAAAAATCCAACATGTGTGTGTATATTAGGGGGAGGGTTACAATTTGAATCTATATTCAACTTATTTTGACATAATCTGTCAGATGTCTGATTTTTGACAGGTTCAAAAGCTAGTCTGCCAATTTTCCATGTGTGAGAAACACTGTTGGAGCATTTGCTCGGGTAAAAACTAGTTCTTAAAATAGCCGCATCTGTATTTAAAAGGCTCGTCTGTGTCAAAACAGTTTATATTGCCTCCTTGTCTTCTTTGATATTCGGATTCTGTACTTTAAGGGGTTCATCTTGTTTGATGCGCGCTAATCCATTGATGTCATTAGCTTCCTATTAACTGGCTGTCATTTCGAGCTACAGTGGATTTACATTGTGTCACTTTCCATATTTTCTCCCCAAGCTCTTATTTTCCAAGAAAAGGCCATTATCTGTACTAAACTTCACCTCTGTAATTTCCAAATGAATTCTCCACCCTCACTGTCATCTTCCAATTACATTTCTCATTCTGCCAGGATTTCACAGTCACTTCACGGTCACATGCATGTCCCTTTTCTCCTTCATTTACCACCCTTAGTCGTCTGTCAAGGACACACAGCAATAAGCAGGCATGTTGCTTGCATAGTTTTGTGTGTCTGTTTCCTCTGAGCCTGTCTGAGTGGTTATACGGAACTACGCATGTACCTGTGTGCCCGACTGGTTACATAGCATAAAACTATGGTATGTGACCAAACAATGACAATTCTCAATTTGATAAATGAGTTAATCTGCCTCAGTGTGATGATCAGGGGAGTCTGGGCCGCTGTCACCAGAGTAATTAACAAGTAAAAGTTTGGCCTGTATGTGTACGAGGTGAGTGCTTCAGTGTCCTTGAGGAAAACACCTGTGTGGGTGGAATGTGATTGATATGCGTTCCAGACCATGTGATTGACCCCCTGGGCTTCATCCGCTTTATCCATCTATCTCTCATTCTGTGTCCTTTCTCCTCCTACTCAGCATTGCACAAACCGCCGTTCAACCCTTTCTAGCGTGACAGCTACAGACACAGACCGACTTTTTTATCTCTTCAGAGGACATTATATTGACTTACGTTCATTTCATGCAGGCTTACCCTAACCTAAAATTTTATAATTCACAAAGACTCGATCTTTTTTACCAAAAGGGAAGCGTACAAAGTCAATGCAAAGATGGCAGGGGCAAGTAGATGAGTCGCGAATGACACAAAATGGATGCAAAGTTCCCCTGGGGCGACAGATCCGGCCAGTGATGAATTCGATCGAGCCACCACTGGCCAGCCAACCGGGGCTGAGGGCGACTAACTCTGACTGAGAGAGCCGGGGAACAAAGCCGCAAGGTCTTGCTTGCTGCTGCTTCTAGAGGAAGGCATCACACACACACACACACACACACACACTCCCTCTCAGCTGCTGTCATTGAGTTTGAACTAAAGTCTCTTGGGCTGCCCAGATTTTGGTGTTAACCCAGTATTTGACTGTAAACAAATGACCCATATTGTTGATTTTTTTTCTGTTTTTGTATGCCAGGCTGTGTTTGTCCTTTATAAGCTTTCCTTTTTTTTTTTTTGGCCTCTGCTGGGCTCAGATTGTTATCACGAGGCAGAGGGGGCGACGGTGGAAGCTCCACCGAGTCTCGTGAGAATTGTGTTGTGACACAAAGTCACCTGTGTGTGGAAACGTGAGCTGCTGAGAGCCAGGCTGCCTCTGTTGGAAAGAGTCGGGGAAGAGAGCCAGATGCTGCTGGCTGCTGCTGTTGAATTCTGGAAGAATTAACACACCCCGGAACACAGCGCCAGTCACACCGGATAATACGGAGCCATTTACTGGTGGGAGGGAGTTTTTTTTTTTTGTTGTTTTTTGGTTTTAAAACATTGAATTCACTTCACTTTCACTTCTCAACTGACAGAGAAACACAGAGTCACGCACAGCACTCACCTGCTGCTGGCGAGTTTGTAAGAAAATGGGTGAGAACGTTAGGCTGCATGCTGTGCACTTAACTACAAGCCAGGTTAGTTCTAGCATAGCCCCAGTTAAAATGCTGGTTTTCCCAGCAGAAAGACGGGCAAACCACATTAGATTACACACACAAATACACACACCTGCATGATTGCAGTAATAGCATGACAAATATAGGTTTTAGGGTCACCTCCTGTAACTATTTTCTTCTAGGTTGTTTTTTTTTTTTGTTTTTTTTGTATCAACCAGGAGTGGAACTTCTTTTAATGTTGTCACAGTGAGGTTGCTAGGCTACACAGAAGTATCGGCGTGGGTGGATATACTGATATTCATCAAGAACTAATTACTGTATTTAACTCTCCCTGAACACCAAAAAAAGATTTATTCCTGTTTGTGTGGGGATTATGGTTGATAAAAAAATGTTTTAATCAGTTAAATTAGTGCAATAATATTATGTTATTTCATTTTTTTTTGTTGTTTTTTTCTTATTCAAAGGTAGCCAGGCTACCGGTTATTCAACTGGTAGGTGTGCGTAAAGCGGTTTTGATCAAAACTATTTTACACATGTTTTTTCTGTAATTAACCCACTTATGGTGACTTGCCAATGAAACAACAACGAGGTCATTAATTTATGTTTTCATGCTTTGAGATTTTAACAACCGACTCAAGTTTCAATGCTAATGCCCGAGGACGTGACTAATGCCTGGATGCTCAATAGCATCCCATAAGGTTTTCCTGTAATGTTAAGGTTTACTACTCAAATAAGATGAACCTTAGATATGGCTTGGCAAAGGGAGATATTCTAGGGTGAGGAAAATTTACAAAATGTTTGCTTTAAGTAAGAGACATAGCTATGAAAGAGGTGCGCATGTACTGTGCTGTTTTTCACTTGGTTTCTTTCTTTTGTTCTCCAATTCGTTTTCCTCTGCTGCCTCCCATTTTTTGAAATTGTTGTTTTCTCCAAACATATTGAATGAAATTTTAAAATCGGCCATTGGCCATCGGCCATCCTTCTCTGTCAAGTCATTAGTTCATCAAGTTGATCGCTCAGCTGTGCTTGCAGCAGTTGACTACACATAAGGTTGACAGCTGTGCTCTTGCATCTCACGGATGAATTTAGAACAGTTATTAAACTTGAGCCAAACTACATGGGCATCAAATGTTTCTAATGCACACCTGCTGGCCAATCAGAAAAGAGCATTCACTCAGACCGCGGCAACATTTTTGTAAAAAATAGGCTAATCATCTCCAAGCACCACCTGAACAAAAAGAAAAAAAAAACTTGGGCCCTGGGTAGTCAGGTCCATTTTCCCCCCTACTACCATGCCCAGGAGAGTGGTATTGATCTTCTCATTTAACTTTTGGAAAGAAAGCCAATAAGTGAACTTGTAATAATCATCTCCCTAACCTCTGTCATATATACTCATCACACAATCCCTTTGTTTTCCCATTGTTTGCATAATGCCGGTCACAATGTCCTCACATATCCCGAGCCAGCATTTCCTCACCCTCCATTTAAGGTACAAACACATTAAGGTTGAACTCCTAATAGCCTGTGTGATGGATGCCAGAGTATAATGAGCTCTTTATGAGACTTAATACCTACTGTTAATCAATGGACATAGCGGGGCACTTTTCAATACTACATCCTAAGCATTTTAAAATGAGCCCTCATTGAGATTGACTCGCATTGTGGGTCCCTCGCTCTCTTTCTCTCCCTTCTCATTCTTCCTCCATTCTGACGTGCAATTAGATACATCACATATTCTGAATCAAAATGATACCTGCTCTGTGGAAATGCCCTCGTCTGCACTGATATCAATAAATACTGTCCGGACCGAGGGATATTTTGATGAAAATGCAATGCTGTGCTGTAATACAGTGGGTGGACCAGACTTTTCTTGGCCTTGAGCAAATAGAAACCAGGATGACCTATTTATTACCATAAATATCCCATACGGGCAGCTGCTGGAAGCATAGCTGTCAATTACTGCTGGTTGTTGTATTGTTGTACTTTGATCTTTAGCTGCTAATGTAATCCGTTGCTCAAGGCCGCTGCACTATTATCATGCTGTATTAGCATCAGAATCATGTATAATCTGCATCCACAAGTGTAAGATTTGAATAGATTATAAGTGGGCTGGTTGCGATGCAACAGATATGGACTGATTGGGCGGTAGCACAAAGGAGGTGATGTCTTGATGCACATGTTTAGTCATGTTACATGTCCTGTTACAAGCTGTGTCAAGTTCATGTAACACTGTTGGCTCAGAGCAGGTGCCTCCATACTGTATGCTTTTAAATGTGTGTGCGCGTGTGTGTCAGCGTCTGAGTGTGTTTGATTATCCCTTACAGCCTCTAAGGGAGCAGGATTCATTCTCACTCTGATAATGAGGGAGAGACTACCAATGCCCTCAAGTAATTTCTCCTCTTCTTCCATCCTTCCTGTTGCTTCTGGCTGCTTTCTCGCCCTTTTTTTTTATAATCTGCATCTCTATTCCTGTCATTGTTGTTTCTCTCTGCTCTCCGCCCCTTCTTGTTCATCGTCGTTTATTAGCGTGTCTGCGATTGTGCATTGATGACATCTGTGTAGGATGACTGGGCCACGTTTGAGTCACTCTGTTTTTCTGTCATGGATTTAAATGCCTGACTGACAATTTTTCATCAGCCCAGTCCATGGTTGACCATCTCTGTGGACCACGGCACTGGCAGATCTGTTCCTCCCCACAATAGCTGTATCCCACATCAATACTCCGATGTTTTGCATATTTGCCTGGCTGCTCTCTGTGTCCGTTTTGCCGCATTCCCTCTTACCTAACTTTCCCTGTAAATTCTTCAGGGAAGTGCAAATCAAGAGTGAGTCACAGCAGTGCATCCATTCGTTTTATACCAACCTTTCGCTGTCTTTTCCACTCCCTCCCTCCCTCCATCTCTCCCTCGCTCTATCTCTGTTTTCCAGGTGACTGAAGTAGAGATTGACATTACAGAGGCCCGCTAGGAGGCCCTTCCACCCCCCACCCCCCTCACCACCACCGCCTCCTCCCATCCGCCAGCATGGATCTGAAGGACCGCAGGCACCGCTCCTTGACCAGGGGTCGCTGCTCCAAAGACTCGCAGTACAACACCTCCTCCCTGGACACGGATGAATGTCGTGTGCCTACCCAGAAGTCCTACAGCTCCAGCGAGACGCTCAAGGCCTTCGACCACGAGCAGAGGCTGCACTACGGCGGCTGTGTGACAGACCTGGTTCACCACGAGGCTGATGAGTACTCAAGGCAAGGTGGGTTTGTAGAGCAACGTGTCCTTTCCAAACACTGCCTTACGATGCAGTTTGCAGCTTCAGACATACAATGCTGGACTGGAGACGTTACGCCTCAAATCAAGCGAATTGTGTGACTTTGGCTCATTTTAGTTCATTCACATAGGAAATTGGGTACATTTTACAGGTTTTCTAAAAAGATTGACATCATATGACATCACAGGGTCATGAAAGATTTTCCGAATGAAAGCTGACATCTCCAGCTCAAAGACAAACCTAGAAGCTCATTTTTCTCCCTTTTCTCCATTTCTTCTAAAGTGTAGCAATTATTTCGGATCTCAGTGCTTCTCAGAATAGCTATGGCAAATTATTTTCCTGTCCAGCACATACTTTATGTTTGATCCCGGCATAGCTTGTGTCTCAATTCCAGTTCAATCATACGGCACCAAAATATTTGCCATATATTCAACAGCCCACATTCAACAGCCACGTCGCATATGTAATATTCCTCCAGGTGTGTGCTACTTTTAGCCGCTGCGAGCAGGGCCACTGTGGCAACCTGTTAATGTAATCAGTTGGCGTAAATGCTGCACTTTGCAGCAGACGACCAAAGTAGACCTTTAGCACAGGCAAGCTTGTCATAATGAACTTCTATATCCCCCGGTGAGCAAGTTAGCCGATAGGCCGATAGGTCATCTCCAAAGAGGTGGGCCTGCTCTCATAGGCGTGTCTTCAAACTGCGTGTGTGTCTGTAGATGCATATGTGTGCATGTGTTTATTGCAGAGAGCCATGAAACAGGCTGTATTGATCCCTGGCTAGTGAAAGGAGTCAGACTCAATGGGATTGATTGGTGCTAAGCTCTGTTTTCTCTGCATGGACACAGGCAGGAGAGGAAGAGAGCTCTGAGAAACAAACCACAACATTGCAGAAGAGTGCAGAAAGATATGGATAGCTCTCGATTGTAAAGTCAACATTTTCAACAGGAAAATATGGCTTGAAAAGGTAGACCTCCTCCATACTAGCCAACCCTCACTACTTTCTTGAGAAACTTACAATTTCCCTTGCCCTCTACTGTATTATTGCACTACTCCTATAAATTTATACCGTATAGCTTCTATAATCTGTGACTCAGTATATATGATACAATGTTTTATTGGCATTCAGTTTCATTAGACTTTAGAATGAAATGCCTTTCAATGAGCTTTAACTAAATCGTAACCATCTGCCAGGTGTAACTACCGTTGATAAAACATGAATTTCTTGTATAAAATTGTAAATGCTCTTCCACAGGTCTGTCTGCAATTTATTGCCAGCAAGCATCATTTTTGTCTGCTGCCATACATGTCTGGTCTTGACATTGTTATATCATTTATTACCTGGGTTATATTATTATTATTGAATATAAGTTTATTCCAGAAAATATGCAAGGTCACGCCAGAGGTTCAAATTATTTTGTATTCTGTCCACAGATTAGTATTCAGCATTCCTAAGCTTAACTAGTGCAGTGCCCATTCTGTTTAGAATGGGCTGATATCTACCTAAAATATCTGTAGAAGCTAGAATTTACTGATTTTCCCTAAACTCCTCACATGCAGGATCAGAAGAACTGTGGAGCCTGTTTAAAACCCGCCTGAGACATCCTGCACTATATCTTGACATATCTTGAACAGACATGCCAAGTTTCATTCACATGCTGCGTCAGGAGCAGGCATAGTAGAGCTTAACTCTCAGAACTTCTCTAACTCATTCTATATAGGATTTCTTATCGCTATCACGACCACAATTGTGGTTTATGAGGTATTTTTATATATTTCTGGAGAAGCACTTAATCAAACAACTTCACATCTGGACTGAAGTTATTTTTCTCTTTTATAGCACCCTATGTGAAAACGCTTTTTTTCTGACTCACTGTAGATCTTTGATCTTGGCAGTATTCGTGACATGCAGTCACAGAGACCTATAGCCCCACCCTGCTGCTGCAGAGCTAAGCAAGTCAATGATCACTTGTTTATTCAAAGTTTATTAATACCGAATGTGTCACCGAGTCTGAATTGCACCAAATTCGACACTGCACTTCCTTGGCTCCCCAGCAATACAATAGCTGTAGTATTGTCAGGTTTACGTGTCTGACTCTGCGAGGTTTGCAGGAATCTGAGAAATGTATCAATCTCACTGTAGTGAAAATAGCACACATACATACATAAGGAACAAACTCTTCATTTGTCGAAGAAAAGACAACAATGGAACAGAATCCTTTTTGCTTTTGCGGAGGCAAAGTGACAATGGAAAATGGCTGATTGATTGGCGGGATGGATGAAAGGCTGGAAGTCAGTGGTCTGTGCTGTGCGGACACACTTCACTGCTGCACTAAGATGACCTCACACCAGGCGATAGCTGATCGATACCACAGTCCTCTCAGCCTATCATCTCGCTCAAAAGCCCAGAGCCACAGATGCATCGTGGGAAGTGTGGCCACAGGGGACCAACAGTGTTGCAGCACCATATGGACTGTGACACCACGGGAGGAGGAGTAGTGCTGGAAGGAGGGAGAAAGAGAGGGAGTTAGAGTGAGAAAGACAGCGCGAGCGAAGCAGCAGATAAATGGAGTCTTCTTCGTCGTTCAAGCAAATATTTTTATAGCTAGTACACAAGAGAATGAGCAACTGAAACAATGTGTTAGTTGTCTTTAACAGTTTGTAGTTAGGATAATGTCTTCATTTGATAACTAACAATTGGTTAGATGGGAAGACCATCCAATATTAGCTATTCATACACTGATGGGGCCATACTAGAACCTATGATTACCTTTGATTGAATCATAATGAGGTTGCTGGTTTGGGTGTGTGGAGCCATTATGGTGTTTTTGCTTCTTGCTGAGAAGTTTTGAGGTCACCGGAAGCTATTCTCAGACTGCGATTGGTTATGTGTAGCACAACCAATTTACAGTTCTGTGGTGTGTTAATGCATATTGACTTTCCCTTGCAGCTGTCATTAGATTCATGTGTGAGACAAAAAGGTGTGAGTCATGCTCAGGATATACTGGAGCACCCAGAGAGCATTTGCGCTCACAGATATAGGCACACACACACACACACATAGGCACACACAAGGACACACCATACTGTAGCTATAGTACTGTAGTTGCCTTCCGAAATAACTCACTTACACGCACATCATTATGCATGAAAAGCATCACTGGGATTTCAGTGTTACCTGAAGCATAAGTTCAACTTAAAAAAAGGAGCTTCATCTCTCTTTGGAACCCTATTTGGAGTGTGTTCGGTGTGCACTACATTTGTGTTTTGTGGCTCTATGCCTCCCAGGCAAGAAATATTTTCGCTGGAGTTACCTCCTGGGCCATTAGAAAACTGATTTCTGCTTTAAAGGAGGTGAGAGGAGCTGATGTTATTGGCCTTCATTTAGGTATGCCCCAAATCTACTTGTGGATAATGTATTTTTCCTACATCCAGTGTATTCATCCTGCTGCAGGATAACCTGCTGCCATGACTATTAACATGCTATGGATAGAATGCAGGAAATACTATCTGTCTGTCTGTCTGTCTATTATTAAATAAAAAAAAATCCTAAATGGTCAAGAATGGTCAGCATACAGTCTGAGCACAGATGTCTGTCTGTGCCCAGTTGAGATGAGGTACTGTATCTTGCCTCTGGTGGTAGAAACCGGATGCTTCCATTTAATACCAGAGCAGAATACAAAGTGTGTGATCTGGGAGATTTCAAAAATGAAATGCACTTTTTGTTCTCTTATCCATCATGTCATGGTTTAAGATATAGTCTTTTCCTAAAGTAGTCACAGAATGTCCTGATGTGTTTGTTTTTTGTTTTTTTATGGCTGAAGTACACTCCTGAGCATGGCACTGATTGACATGTATGGAGATGTATAATACATTATTTTTTGGTTCTTTCTTTCTCTTTATGCTTAGTGTTCTTGTCTATGTCAAGTTTGTCTCAGCTTGTAAATCCAGGCAGCCATGGTGCATGAAAAAAAATTGCTTACTTGCATAAATGTAGTGTTAACTTCTCAGTTGTTATCTGAAAATCAACAAATTTAATAAATTGATCTACTGAGAAGAATATTTAAGAAAGTATTGCTGTATTGTAAATTTCATGGTTGCTAGATATTGGAGTGTCTATTTCTTGGATGAAAGGTGCTATACAAGTAGTTGATTATTATTTCAATGCAACTATACCAGGCACTGTTTTACTATTTCCTCAACGTTCCCCATTACTCACTTATTACTTAGATAAACACAGCCAAACAACACATTCTTTTCTTGCCGTAACATGATGTAGCAGTCTGGCGAGCTCATTACCGCTGTTCACTATGTAACACCGCAAGCACAACAGATTTGAAAACATCAGTGATTCCAGCAAGGTACAAGCCCCATTCACATACAACCAGAAATATCAGACACGTTTGCCAGCATGTTTACATTATTTTACATTTTAATTGGAACTAGTTTCCTTTCATGTATTTTCAAAGGGTTGTTATTCGGTGACTATGCACAGATAACTGCTAAACAGATAATCCCATGACTCAAATACAAACATGACAAAAGTGTTTACTCTGATATGCCACTTTTGAGAAGTGAACAAATGCAAACTACCTCTACTGATTTTTTTCTTTCTCTGTGAGGAAGAGTTTTTCTGTTATCTGCCTGCTGTCACCTTTCTGTCTCTCTGATCTTTCAACCCATACTGTACATATCCTGGTCAGGTCTCTATGCCGTTCTCCGCTCCTATTCACCACATCCCAGGGGTGTGTCATGCTTGGCATTATCACAGCCACTTCAGTCTCTAGAAGCTTTGGCCTTTTCTTCCAGGAGGATTTAAATGAGCCCCTCTACAGTCTTCTCTGCTGCTTTGCCCCCAGGGCTGGAAAGCACGCAGAGAATCCACCACCCACCTGCCTGCTTCTCTGCCTGGACAACACTCAACATCATTTACTATCCCTCCTTATTCTATCTTTGTGTCTCTCTAAGGATTTATCTTTCCATCTGTCATTTATTTCTCACTTTTCTCTTATGTCCTCTTTTGCTCTTTCGTCACACGTTTCATGCCTCTTTCTCTTTTTCGCTCTTTCATTACTCTAACCTTTGTGGTTCCTGTAGGGTTGCTTTCATGGTCATGTCACACATTTGTTAGGTTGAGTCGGTCATTATGGCTTTTCTGAAGCAGCACACTGTATCTTCACCTTCATCAGCTACCTATAGCTTTGACCTCTTCACTGATACGCCACACATGCATCTACATTATGTGCTCCTCGTGTCAGAGGATGAATTGAATTGAATGATCCCATTCAAACATAAAAACGATAGTATGACTAGTATATATATTTTCCCCTCTGGTCCCTTCAGTTTTTCACAATTTTACGATTCCCACATAACCAGCAATATATAGCTTATTCCCTCCCTTGCTACATCTGCATCATGATTGCTGCTTCTGCCACTACGTAACTTTAGCTATCTTCTGCTATGTAGATATGTAGCTCTGACACTCAAGAGTGCACCAAGTAAGTGCACACAGCGCACTACA
Source organism: Lepturacanthus savala (assembly GCA_030544235.1). NCBI lineage: Eukaryota > Metazoa > Chordata > Actinopteri > Scombriformes > Trichiuridae > Lepturacanthus > Lepturacanthus savala. The sequence goes on from CM060464.1 coordinate 16,655,459, forward strand.
TTTTTACAAAATGCATAGTGTGAACACACTTATGTACTTAAAATATTAAGTGTAAGTGGTGAAGTATTTGGGACACAACATCAGTGTTGTTCTATTTATTTTTATTTCTTAAGCCTGTTTAGATCTTCGATGGGTAAATTCCTCAAAAATTTTGAGAAAATCACACCACCTAATAAGATATAAGATATATATATATATATATATATATATATATATATATATATATATATATATATATATATATATAATGCTGTTTATCTGTTTATCTCATTCTGCATTCACTTTTCTCTGCTGACTTTGATGTGTCAAATGACTTCTGTGGCCAAGGACAGCATTGTCCAAAAAAACCTGCCAAACACTGCCAATCGAATCCTGCCATGATTGCCTCCACTGCCAGTATTCAATGCACTGCTGGGGCGGCTCAGAGGAGGTTTTGTGTTAGAGAGGCATCCTCTGCTCCCTCTGTCCCTGTTAATTGGGGAGGAAAGACCTCCTGGTTTCTGCACAAACAGCAGCAGCACGGTGTGTCCTCTTCAGTCCGATTCAGGGACCAACCCTTACTCTCAAGAAAGACTATAACCTGCTGTTTGACAGTGTTTACAGAACCCTCCATGACAGGATGAGAGCACGCTTGACAAGGATATAATTGTGATTTGTCACGTCCTTGACCACTTCAAATCACTCCTTAACGAGACGGATGTGTTTATGGTCTGCAGAATGCTGCATCTTTGCAGACTCCTGTTTTTCCAGCGTTAGAGATTTTACACAGGGACCTGGGTTTTTTCCTCAACTATGTTCACAGGCAGTGTTAAGGGTCACATGCTAGAAAACCACAGTTACATGTAATATATTACTTTTAGCAGTAACGCCGTAATATAACATACACTACTGTTCAAAAGTTTGGGGTCACCCAGACAATTTTGTGTTTTCCATGAAAAGTCACACTTTTATTTATCACCATGAGTTTTAAAATAAATAGAAAATATAGTCAAGACATTGACAAGGTTACAAAGAATGATTTGGTTTAGTAATGAATGGTTTTATAGCTTCTCTAACCAGCTAAACTGTTTTTAGCTGTGCTAACATCATTGTACAAGGGTTTTCTAAACATCCACAGCCTTCTAACGCATTGAGCAAACACATTGTACCATAGGAGTGATAGTTGCTGGAAATGGGCCTCTATAGACCTATGTAGATACTGCACCAAAGACTAGAATAGTCATTTTAAAATAGTAATTAGTCATTAGTCATTAGTCATAATGTATAGTGTATTTCTGATTAAAATTATCTTCCCTGAAAATAATTTCGAAAATAAGGACATTTCTAAGTGACTCCAAACTTTTGAACAGTAGTGTATTACTAATAGGATTTGGGTAATATTATAGTCATTACTATCTCATGTAATGCAAGTTACTGGAAACTCAAAACCTAACCTAAAGAAACAGCTGAAAAGGGTTCATCATAACAGAAAGCTAACTAAGGTTGCTAATGCTAGCGGTAAGTGGAAGAAAAAGGCAGAAGGCAAGCTAAATCAACAATATATATATATATATATATATATATATATATATATATATATATATATATATATTTATATATTTTTTTTCTGATATGCTTGAACCCCGAGAAGTGAGGAGGGCCGTGGCAGATTATGTTGTCAAAGATATGAAGCCTCTTTCAGCAGTAGAATCACTACCTTTTATAAAGCTTATCAGCAAAATCCCTGTCATAAAAACTAAAGTAAGCTAACGTTGCCAAGGTAGTGCTGAAGAGAGAGATGATTTTTAATTAAAAGTACTAAAAACTGTAAATAAATCTTTGTTTCCTATATAAAATGAATGTATGAACTGAGAGCTAGAAAACTTACTGTCACTATGGTGACACTGACATGCTTGACTTTCCCTGTAACATCTAAAAATAGCTTTGCCAGCTATTGTTTACTTGTTTAAAACCTTCTGGAAACCATTAGAATTTGCTACCTGAACCTCACTGTTAAGACTTTGTGTTGCTCAATGATAAAACGAAACACAAGCTCACCATCACTAAACAGGTAGCCTGTTTCATGTAACGTTACTATACTGTGTGGGTTAAGGTTTGCAGTTTGTTTTGGTTAATCAAGATAAACAGGCTATTTTATTTTTTTTTTATTTCTTTAACCTTTATTTAAATATATCTACAGTACAGGCCAAAAGTTTGGACACACCTTCTCATTCAATGTGTTTTCTTTATTTTCATGATTATTTACATTGTAGATTCTCACTGAAGGCATCAAAACTATGAATTAACACATATGTTATCATACATTACATATATTATGTTCATAACAAAAAAAGGTGAAAACATGTTTTATATTCTAGTTTCTTCAAAATAGCCACCCTTTCATCTGATTGATAAAGCAAGAAATTCCACTAATTAACCCTGATAAGGCACAACTATGAAGTGAAAACCATTTCAGGTGATTACCTCTTGAAGCTCATCAAGAAAATGCCAAGGGTGTGCAAAACAATAATCAAAGCAAAGGGTGACTATTTTGAAGAAACTAAAACATTAAACATGTTTTCAGTTATTTCACCTTTTTTTTTGTTAAGTACATAGCACCATAAACATATATTCATAGTCATTCATAGTTTTTATGCCTTCAGTGAGAATATACAATGGAATATACAATGTAAATGTATAAATATGAAAATAAAGAAAACATATTGAATGAGAAGGTGTGTCCAAACTTTTTTGTGTATTTGAATAGAAGGTTGACACTAAAGCGAGATGCCTTCAGTCACTTTATCGTGTATCTGGTACCAAATTAAAGGATAAATTAAAGTCACTTCTCTGCAGTTATTTTGGTGAAAATGGCACAAAATTAGTGGTACTGTGGCATGAGTTACTCTAAAAAGTAACTCATTACTTGTAAATGAAAGTAACTAATATGAATGGTGCCAGTGAGGGTTTACTAGCAGCTTTTACTGCTTGGGGCACTAGCACAGTGGGGGATTGAATTAGGGAAATATTGCACACCTACCATGTGTTGTTTCTCCTGGTGAAGCTTATTGCTTTCAGCGGCTGTCTGTTTGTAGCCCTCCACAGGCCGAGAGCATGATTAACAGTGAAAATGACTGCACTGCATGGGAAATTGGACTTGCAAATTAGGAGTAAACAAGTGCAAAAATCCATAGGAATGAAATAAAATATAAAACAAATTTAGAACGTGTGTTTCTATGCTTCACTGTGTATATGCATGAACACATGCTCGTGTGTGTCCGTGCATTCCGTTGGTTCGCAGTCAACCTGGACTACCAATGATCAAAGAGAGAACAAAGCAGATGCATGCTATTAAAAATAAATGGCGGTGAGATTAAATACTACAATCCCTCCCCTCTCCTCCTATCACTCTTGTCTTCTCCCTGGCATTCTCTGCCTCTGCCAGCTGCTGACACTCAAAAACATCATGTAGCTTCAGCAACACAGCAACGGAGACACCGAATATCTAGGGGCAGATTCTGCTCCACTCCACCAATCTTAGACATGCGCCATCTCCACGTTTTCTCCTTCAAAGACCGGAAACTTGTTTGCATGTGTGGCAAGGTCCCATATCATAGAAAGTGAGAGTTTTTTATGATACGAAGGTCTTATAAATGTTATGTAAATGCTGTCCAATGTTTCAAAAAGGTCGATCCACAGAGAAATGCACAAAGTCTGCATTTAAGCTTAAAGCAAATCTTCAGTACTTCTGTTAATTTTTAATGTCCCAAATATACAGCCCTCCCCATCCCCCAACCCTGCACACACAGATTCACAGTCATTCATTGGTTCTGCATAGAACCCATACACACTAAGTCAAACAACTGTCCATGTCAAAATGTGTATACCTTGTGTGAAAGGAAATACAGTTTACAGACTCAGCTCTTTTCTCTGCAACAGTGATGCATCTGTATGAAAGTGTCAGACTGCGTATGTTTGTGAAAAAGACAGATTGATTAATAGTCTTTACAGGTCTGTCAAAACCTGATGTGCCCCAGGGATTCACTCCACAACATTATACACACAACCCAGGGTACAATTCGGCTTAGTTTGTCAAATTCAGTTTCACTTTTAGCAGTGATGCTGGCACAAGTGCACATGCACACACATTCAAACACTGGGTAGCAATGAGACAAACAATAGGGGAAGGCGGGGAAATGCCTGCTGAAGGTGCCAACTATTTAGCATTAATGCTCACACACACACACACACACACACAAAACACACACACACACAAAACACACACATAGGGTAAACTAGACAATTGACAGTCTGGGGAAATGTATGCTGATGTCTGCATTTTTCCTAAGACTAAAAATCATTTATGAGACAATGTAGTGTGGGTATTGTGAGTTAATCTATGTTTACTAAGTAATGACCCTCTTTGACTCTGCTTTGGCAGCTTTTGATAAATGAAGCAGATTGTAAATGTCACTGTTATCAAGTGTTTGTTTTTTTCTTTCTCAACCAAGTCACTTGCATCGCAGGCAGTAATTAAACATGTTCCCCTGCCACAGGCTTTGAATGTGTGTGTGTGTGTGTGTGTGTGTGTGTGTGTGTGCAATTCTTTCACACAAGTTTATTTTTTTGTTGGTTCCCTCTCTGCTTTAATCACAAAAATGATACTAATACCAATGATTTGCTTTCCACTTGTTGTTGCTGCATATGCGGATTAAAATTTTAATTTAAACAGGTTATGCAGGAGATGGAGGAACTGCATATTTCAACGTATTCTATAGTGAACAGTGTCATGTGTTGCACAAATAACAGATGAGGCTTTCACCAACAAAGGAGTATGTCACCAGCCACTAGCTGTGTTCACTTTTCTTCTTTTTTTAAACTTATGGTTAGAGAACAGGACACTATGTCTGTTGTCATAGTTACTTACATTTTAATATACCCTGTGCAGTGAGTTAGATTAGATTTGTGGTTGAACAATGGTGATTGAACAATGTCTGGTCTGCTAGCCTCAGAATTTAGGTTGATTTTGGTTGTTTCATAACACCATGATGACATCATTGTGGAGTATCATCACAATTATTTTGTATTGTTTCTATAGATTCCACTATAAATGTGATAAAAACATTTAAAAAATCAGTTAAATGGTAGCCGTGAAGAGGATTAATGGTAAATACAATATTGGTTTTACTTATTTATTCTTCTAGATCCGCTTATTCTTATTAGGGTCGCAATGGTCTGCTGGAGCCAATTGCAGCGCATTACAGGCGAGAGGCAGGGATACGCCCCTGGTCGCCAACCTATCGTGGGGTGCACACACCATTTACTCACACACTCTCACCTATGGGCAATTTAGATTATCTAATTAACCTCAGCATGTTTTCAGACAGCGGGAGGAAGCCGTAGAACCCGGAGAAAACCCATGCAGACACAAGGAGAATGTTTTACTTATTTAGTTTTCATATTTAATCTCCAAATTAATTCAGATTAAAGCATTATTATTTTAAGTAAACCAAGCATTCCTTTCCTTGGGAGGAAATGTTTCTCCTACCTTAGAGACAATCTGTTCATACGAGGGGTTCTTGCATGGGGTTCACTGTGCATACATCATGCATTAATAACCCCCTAACCTGAACTACTGAATCCCAAACTCTATAATCCCATTGACATTTAGGAACATATACCGCATTCATATGTGATTAGGAATTTTCCACTTTGGCTCATAACTCTCTGAAAACATACAGTAACCATATGGATATAGTATACCTAAATGAACAATGATACCCTACTGCAAAAAATCCATATAAATTGCATACTGCATGCTAGTCAATGTGTAACAGTACAGATGTTTGTTTATGTATTCATAGATTGTGTAGATGCTCTTCACCTCTTGACAGCGAACATATATAATTTCCACATCATCTGCCAGTCCAAATCTACAGATTTATTGCAAATATGTAATATGAATGTGTACCACAGACAAATGTGTTAGTAACCTCCTAGCCAAAATATTGACCAGTATATGAAGTTAGGCTTCAAAAAAAAAAAAAAAGATGAAACAAAAGAGGCTGAAGAGGCTGCTACAGTTCCAGGGCTCTAATACAGTTTTTTTTGTTTGTTTGTTTTTTTTTAAATCATTATGAATCATTTCTCAGTATTTAATACTTTTCTTAAACTCTTAACGTATCAACACACCTACAACACACAATTGGCAAAACGATTCATTTCATCCTCAAAATCACACTTTGTAAACTAAACACCAACACTAATTTTCAAAAATACAAGAATATTCTAATATGCAAATGTTCAATGTGTGAGGTGAGCCTCCGCAGGGGGCCACCAAAGGGAGGCTCATTCAATGGAAGTGAAAAAATATCATTGGTTTATCACATTACTTATCAAAAGGAGAGTAGAATGGAATGTGTGTGATATGGTTAAAGAGTTAGTCCAGAGATACCGTAGTTTTGGAGGATTTGATCCTTTTTTTCCCCACTTTCCCAGAAACTAATGACTGCCTTAGGACAGATCTTTCTTTTTATGTATTTGGTATAGTCCGAATTTATGTCACATAGCAATATTAGGTTACCTTGGCTGTCTGTGGGAACAAATACCATATCATGTCTCAGACTTATAAAACCCTTGCAAACAATACACCAAGTCTACAGCAAACATTGCAAACATGTTTTCTCCTTACAGCAGCATTTAAGCAATCAAAGCACAGTGTCATGAAAAAACACTGTGCCACAATACTGCAGTTTCTTTTGAAGCCTCTTTATATTTCCCTTTTAGTCAATACATGCATTTTTTTTCTTTTTCTTTTTTTTTTTCACGAACATTCAATACCGAAAGTGAATGACCCATCACAGAGTAGATTTATAGAATATACGATTTATGAAATAAAGGAGACAGTAAGCGACGGAACTGCTGCAGTAAAGGCTTCATTTGCATTTGGAAATTCTTGTTAGAGACAATATAAAATATAAAAATGGAAAAAAATGTCCTCTGCTCTGGTTCTTGTCCTCTGCTTGTTTGAACTTCACCACACAATCTAACTACCTTTTCAATTTTGAGTCAAGACAATTTTATTTGTATATATATGGCAATGTTGTCATAGGGGGCTTATAGTCTGTACAGCAGTACAAAATCTACTGTCCTTCGACCTTTGTGTGTACAGAAATTACAGAATGCAGCAGTGAATAAGTTTCCTTGGTTACCTTGTCCATGTCCAGCTCTTTTCCCTCATCCTGATACTCCTCTTCTCCTTCAGCTTCATGTTTTTATTCTTTCTCACTTAATATTTCTCTATATAGTTCTTTGTCCACACATGGGCCCAAAAAGGATCCCCTTTTACTATAGTCATGTAATTAAAAAACCTCAGCAGAAAGCAAAAAATGTTTTGTATTTGGTACAATAGGTCCGATATTAAGTATAAATATATTATTCTACTGGCAGGTCATTCTTTTTATTTCATTTTTGCCAACACAGACTAATGCTGCTAATTGTGTTTTGGAAAGAGTTTTGGAAATTTGACTAGAAGACTGAACAAAAGAATTATAGTGTGAAAAACTGTAATAATTCTAATAATGTAGTATTATCACTCCCTATACAGTAGTGTGAGGCTCTAGTTGCCATTCTCTCCACATTTTGGCCAAAAATTCGATGATTGTGGCTTTCTATCTCATATAAGGCCACAGCTCTTGGTCTCCCAGTCTTTGCTGTTCTCTTTTTCCACCAACCTATCTTCCTTGATCCATGTATCCAAACAAAATCATTCCAGAGCCATCTCCTTTTATCTGTTTGAGAGGCCTAACTGATTTCAGCTGTGTTTGGAATGATTATTGTGAATATTCTGCTAAGATGGTGTATATATATCAACATGGTTACTGCAGAAATGCGTAGAATTTCCCATCAGTCTCTTCTGAATGTGCAATTAATCCTTTTGATAACTTACAATGTTCAATCATATGTTGTATTCATTTTACAACATTCTAATGAAATACTTTAATTTGACTTTCTTTTCTTTTTCTCAATAGATGTAAATTGTGTATCATACTGTTACGATTAAGAGAGATAGAGATACATGTCTCCCAGTCTGGTCAACTTTGGCCTCCTGTTCATGGATGAGAGGTAGCCTATTTCACAACTTAGCGCTACACTTCTCAGTGACAAGACCTCCTCCAGAGCGCCTGATGTCGTGTCAAGTCCTGTCCAGCCCATGCTGCCCTCTAAGCAGGGGTAGAACTAACCCAGGGATGAATGACATTTGGCGCACCTATTTTGGTCTTCTCATTAGGAGGTGCAAGTGCCCCTGTGGCTCAAACGAGAGCCAACAGAACTGATGTCATCTGGGAAGTGTTTGACCATGACCTGGACCTACATGGTTGTGCGCGTGTGTGCATGCATGTGTGCGTGTGATGGATCCCCAGCCCATCGGGGTTCACTGTCATCCTGTCATAGCATGTCAGCATGTCAGCCATGAAGGGAAGATGTTACTATAACATATCTGAGCTACTGCTACTCACTGTAAATAGCAAGGAGCACTGTGAGAATTAGGGGAGTAGGCGGTCACTATATAAATGTGAATATTTGAATATCTACATAATATCTGGCTCATACACCCTCAATATACAACAAGGCGCATGATAGACAATACAGATAAAACACCACAAATGTTCAAGTATCAAAGTAAAAAACAACCCTATTGTGATTTAATTCATGTAAATAAATCACATCTATGTTTTCTCTGCGATTTTTTTTCTCTACATTTTGTCAATCAATTCTTTTTTTTTTTTTTCAATTCAAATACTTTTTGGGAGATGAATGTGTTAATAGACATTCTAAACTTTACAGGTCAACTTTTCTTTTATTCAGAACATTTTTTTAAATAATAATAATAATTTAGCAATGTGTTTGTTTTTTTGCTTGTTTTACATCAAATTAATTATTAAATTATCATTAATGTGGTATTTTGACAGCTCTAGTTAATACACATGTTGCTGCTGTGGGTGTCTACATATGGAGCAAGTACTTTGCCTTATTTGACTCCAAAATATTTAACCTGATTTAAAATGTTGTTTTATTTTTTTTGTTCAATAATAATAATAACAATAAATCATGCTATTGCATATTCAATTGAAAATGTATATTTATGTCTAACATGCCCTCAACACTTGAACTTGGACCTATATAATAGAACATGTAGAAACATACATTCATGCCATGACCTGGAAGTACAGGCAATTACACTCGAGGTGTTCTGATAGAGGTCTACACTAGCATAAGCAACATTTCTCTGTTCAATATGCTCTATTCCCAAAGAAATACCATTGTCTTTATATTCTTGAGTTCCAAGAGGGTTCTCCTTTGTTCTGCCTGTTTTGATCCCAGTGTTTCCCTGGGATCTCTGTATGTTAAGAAAAGTAGTTTGTTCCGGAACACAGCGTTACCAATATCCCGGCTTCAAGCATAGTCTTTTGCATTTGTCACAGAGCTGCTGTTTAAGCTCTTGTCTTATCTTGTTCTTCTTTCTCTTTCTTTTCTGGTTCCATTTCGATTTTATCCCTTTCTCTCCCCCTCCCTGCCTACACTCATCGCTCCCACCACAAACCATTTCATAAATGATGGAGACATTAAAGTAATGTTAAAGGATTTTAATAGCTTTTTTAAAGAAAAAAAAAACATCCAATCTAATTGTCAGTTTTCCTACAAAAGTAAAAAAGTAGGAGAGAAGTCAGTAGAGAAAAAGATAAGCTATTTCTCTCTACTGAGGAAAGGTTGCTCTTCTTCATGGAACCTGCATCAACAATGCCGTGTTTAAAAGAGATGTGTACGGTAAGGATGTTATTGAGGATATGAAGTCTCTCTGAGATGGGTTGGTGATATGCAGCTCTTCTTACCATGGCTGTTTCTGCTTATGCTCTTCCTCCCTGCATTATATCTGGCTGATCCACAGAAAAATGTCACCAGATATCTCCAGTTGTTGTTGTCTCAATCTGTTTTCAGCACTGCTATCAAAGCTATGTTAATTTAATTCAAAACATATTTATTTTCCTATAGACTCTTCATAATAAAAGCCTTCCGTTATTTGGTAATTTAAAGGCAAATGCATGAGATGTTGGGGTTTTAACAGCAGTCACTTAACACGACTGATACATGCTTCATTTGACACATGACTCAACTTCAGGAAGTTGGTTTAATCAGAACAGAGTGGGCTCATCAGATGGGCCATAAAGAGATGGGGGCTAAAGCAACCTGTGTGAGACAGAAGCTGATCTGAGGGGAAGCATAAAGGGCAAGTAAATGCAATAAAAAAGATCATCTTTTAAATCATGAATCACTCAAACGGAGTCCCAGAATAAAAAATACTGCTGGAAATGAGCATAAGAGTAAGTAAGTAGTAGGTGATACGAGCAGGAGTTCACTCTCCCAAGGACTGAGCTTTTTAGATAGTTACAACTGATACATTTACTTGAAACACATTTTCCACATTGAGAAAATATAAAAAAGCCTACCGCAGTAGAGTAGATATTCCAAGATCTGCATCTTGGAAGTGCCTGTATGTAATGCTCAAGTTAAAAATAAAACATAAGCCGCACCAAATACGGAAGTCTCATTATCAACATCTGTAGAGGTTTTGTTCATTAGCCTGCTCACTCGCAACGTGTGTACGTATGTGTCTGTGCAACATTCCTCTTTTAATTTTAAACACTACTTCACCTCGTCACTATGGAAACCACGATTTGTGAAGGTGTTTATTAGTACTCTCCACTGCTGCACTGCGTCTATGTGTGTATTAAGTCAAGTAACTTTATTGTCATTGAATAAAACAATGAAACAGCTGCAACAGAAATACATATTAAAAGACATAGTAATGCATAATTAATTTAGAATATTGTTTCTATGCTATTGTATTAAATGTTATTACTATTTTTGCTAATTGTAAAAACACAAACATTTATGTGTTGAGTTTAAGAAGACCCAAAATAATTTCTTTTTTACGTTTGTTAATGAAAAAATGTATGTCTATGAGGAGATAAAGAAGTGGATCCAAATATGCTCAGGTGGTGTTGCACCCAGGTCACCAAGGTGAGGGACGCTTCCCCTCAGAGAAAACCTGGGAAAAAAAGATTGGTTTATATGTCTTCATTCCTCTGAACATTTCACTGTTTTTTAGGTCAGTACAGTACAAAAATTACAAAAAACAAGTGTCTCCTAAAGATAAAAACATTATGTAGCATGAGGGTGAAGAGTCTGTTGACCTAAATAGTGTGTTAATAATACTTAGTTTAAAAGAGCACGAGTGTGTGTTACATCACTGTCAAAAAGAGCTGTTATAAGAGCATAACATGAGAAGCCTGTACATTGTTCAGTGTATATATATATATATATATATATATATATATATATATATATATATATATATATATATATATACCTTATATATATATATATATATAAGGTATGTTAAAATACTGCACATTGCTCAGTTAATAATTTTACAATAAACTTGAATCTTAGATATTTTATTTTATTTTGTAATGCACATAAACAAACATTGTTTATTTGCTTTGAAGTGTCTTGAAACTGTCAAAGACATTGAAACAGAGAGTATTATATTAGGGAGCGTTCAGGAATTAATGTGTTATGTTTTTGATTAAATTGTTACAAATGAGAGAAAACTGTTTTCATTTCTCCGAACATTTCATCTGTTTTTCAGGAGCGGGAAAGCAACGATTCTGTTTCATTTCGTTACTGTGTTTCCAGTTTTGGGACCCATAACAAGTGCATGTGCAGATTAGCATGTGTGCACCTTTGTGCATGTAATATAATAACTAGGGGTGGGACTTAATTAAAAAAAAAAAAAAACAATTACAGGTTTTGTAATTAATTAATCAAAATTAATTGCATAACAATATTTGCCCCAAAAGCAACATTTGTTAAATGTAAATTAATTTTAGTCGCTATCTGCAGCACATTTTAAACCTTATTTTCAACCATTGATCGTTGTCTACAGTCCTGGGAAATTCATCATTGTTTCCAATGTTGATTTACCATAAAATACCTAATAAACATAGGGTTCAATTAACCACCGGAGCCTTTTTAAACTCCGGGTGCAGGTGTATATTTTGACAGTCCCACCCCTAGTAATGACATGTTTAAAGTCCAGACTACATGTTGGTGTCAGAGGTTGTGTACGGTGGTGGTGGGAGCAGAGAGGGGAGAATGTTGGCTGGGGAGTTTTGTTTAGCAGCCCGCCTGCTTGGGGGAAATACTGTTCATCATTCTGGTTGTCCTTTCACAGATAGACCTGTATCTTTTGCCTGAGGGCAGGAGGTCAAACATGTTAGCTGGATACGATTGGTCTCTGATGATAGTGAGGGATCGGAGCAAGCAGTGGGAGGTGATGTGTATCTGTCTCTGTCTCTCTCCCCACTATAATTCTTTACCACCTTCATCTTATGGTTCCCATATTTTTTCATCATCGGTTTGTCATATTCTCTATTTCACTCCCAATGTATTTAGTTTTTTCTTATCAAGCTTAAAAGAAGTCGTTTTTCTCTCTCTGGTGCATACCTAATATACATACGTGGTAAGAAAAGTGACACTTAGAGGAACATCGTCTGAAACGTCAACATTCACCATATCTGTGATTTACATAAAAAAAAAAAATACAGTCAACTGTCAACATTTTTCTCTGGAGTTTGGGATGGATTATTGGAAGTGAGCTACCACTAAACAGCTGTTTTTTGGGAAAAGCAACATTAAAGTGTTTTTTTTTAAGGCACATGACAACAATTCATTATTTTAACACACTGTTTCCCTCTGTGTCGAGAAACATTTCTTCTCTTGAGCTCTATTATTAGGAAAGAATATATATATATATATATATATATATATATATATGTGTGTGTGTGTTTTCTTATATATATGTTTTATTGCTCCATAATTTAGACAAAATAAAACACAAAAGAGAAGTTAATTCTCATCAGGGATAGGGAAGTGTGGTGCAGATGCATTTTAAATTAGATGTAGATGAAAATGGAAAATATTAAGAAATTACACATTTTAGGCTGCTGCTAGCCACAAATTCTAGCATGTTCTTAGTGGTGACAAAGAAAATAAGGCTTTTTACTGTTATTAACAGTAATTGCAGCTATTTCAGGGGATTGTTGGAGAACATACCGTGCACAGTTGCGTTCACTTCCTGATTTATATGCATCCTCCACCCAGGAGCAAATCAGTTCAGCAGCTCAACACTTCAGGGCAAATCAGAACATGTTCTGTACTGGTGCACCCTCCAAAGCTCAAAATGGCATGTCCGAGGGTGGCCTGCACCATAAGCTATTGGATCTTGAAAAAGCAACATAATTGCAGGCACTGAAGCCCACAGGTTCTGCAGCCTTTACATCCTTTGCAGAATTACACTGAGGGATGAGGGAAAGTCAACCAGCATAATGCAGTCCTGCACTTTGCCTGTCAAACTGCTAACAAGCACAAATGATTTTTTAATGATAGGCCCCTCTATCCCATAAAGCTGTCTACTTACAAACACTCACACACGCGCGCACACACACACCACGAATTCGCTCACACAAACACACACACATCCACAATGAGTTTTAAGGGAAGTACATTTGCTTTAATGGATCGCCGTAACTGATATTCTATTCTATTCTATTTTTTGCTCATTTTTCTGAGACACACGCTGCAGGTGTCTGGTGCAGGAAACTCACCTATTCCTCCTCAGCAAAGACTGTAACTGAACTCATGTAACAGTAGACAATGTGACTACATAAGGTTAAAGGTGTGGCCAATAGTTTGATGTGTTTAAATTAAGGGACTCATTGCTGAATGCAAAAGAGACAAACATAATTTTTTGGATTTAGTTGGGTCCTAACTTCTATATTGCCTCTACTTTTTCATTTTCACTGTCTCTCTGGTGTTCTTGTCAGTCCCTCCAGTAAATTTTAAGATTACAGTAATTAATGGTCATAAAATCCAAATTCAACCAAACTCATATATATGAGAGAGTGGTATCAACTACTATGTTGGGAAAGGCAAATGCAGCAAGAGATGGGAGTTACAGGTCGGGAAACACCATCGTCTCACGGATTCAGACAAAAGCGACACAATGAAGAAATCCAACCCCTCTCATTAACCAAGGAAAATAACTGCAGAATAGCATGCAAACCAGATTCCTGATGCTTTACATGAAAATGAGGGTAAACTACTTTGTACTCTGTGTGGTTGAACACAAGCTGGCAGTTCTCGCAGTTTTATTGGAGAATTGGCTTGAAGATGTGCCAGGGCAGCCTGAGGGGAAAAGGCCATTAAAATAATCAAACAATGAAGACATGAATGATGCGATTTATATCTGAGGGTGATAGTAATGGTTAGATTTTTGCAATTCTGAGTTGAAAGAAACAGGATTGAAGCAGTTTATTGACAAGGTTTTTGAATCTCAGTTTTGTCAAATATAATTTCGAGGTTTGTAGAGTTAGAGTTGATGTAAGGGACGAGCAGGCAGACAAGCTGAATGATCTAATTTGTAGTGTTGAGATTGAGTTCAATTTTATCAATAGTTCCAAGAGGACAGAGGACATCCAAACCTTTATTGCAGCTAAACAGATGTGGAGAGTTCCAAGGTTGCTTAAATGGATAGTTCGGTATTTTTGCCATGAATCTGTATAGCATCCCTATCATCAGTGTCACACTCGCACTGACTTACCCCCGACAGTGTCCTGTGAGCCGAATTATGGCCCGGTTCTGGTCAAAATGAAAGTTGTCCGGCAGGTTTCCGGGGGACACTAAAATAAAACGTCTTTCTTCTCATACAGCATGTGTTCAAAAGAGTGATATATGCATCAGATATATCGCTTATATGCATCACAAAACCAATATCCATGAAAAAGTCCCAGCTCGTAATCACTTGGGCCTACTTTCTCTCCCTTCGTATCGCTCTGCGCTGACCAGAGCCAAGTCCATCACAGAAAAGCGATAAAATCCATGAGGAGATTCAGGCACATTTCTGTTACAGCCTGGGTAGTCACAAGTGCGCCCCATTTTTACACACATGTAGGTATATTATGTTTATAGCTTGTATCATCCCAAGTCTCCCGGAAGTCCTGGGAGTCTCCCTGATATTGATAGTCCACGCTGTCATCCTGCTGACTGCTGCGCACTAGTCAACACAACTTTTTTCAGTTGTTCGGTGGTGTCCGCGTGTTGATATTAGCATCGCTAACGAGCTAGTTTGAGAGAATTAGACTGACACGTTTACAGACATCCCAAGTTCCAAAAGTCATTTCAGGGAGATGTTTATTTCATGGCGCTCTCTCTCACTCTATCTCACGCACGTGCCTGTGCAATCGAATTGAATCGAATCCCGGAACTTCCGTGAGACTTGGGATGATACAAGCTATAAACATAATATGATTTTTACACATAATATGTGTAAATTGTGACTATCCAGGCTGTAGCAACAAAGATGTGCCTGAATCTCCTCACGGATTTTATCGCTTTTCTGTGACGGACTTGGCTCTGGTCGTCTTGCGGCAGCGCACAGAGATACGAAGGGAGAGAAAGTAGGGCCAAGTGATTACGAGCTGGGACCTTTTCATGGATATTGGTTTTGTGATGATCTCCCCCGCAAACCTGCCGGACTACTTTCATTTTGACCAGAACTCAGCTCACAGGACACTGTCGGAGGTAAGTCATTGTGAGTGTACGACACTGGTGATAGGGATGCCATACAGATTCATGTCAAAAATACCGAACTATCCCTTTAAATCATCTGGTTTTCCAGAATAATAAAACTATACTGTCTGTGTAATCTCTATAAACTATGGTTTCTGAGATTAAGGTCTATACAACAGTGGTAAGATATACAACTGACATGACTTATTATCACATCTAAGGCAAACATATATAGAATCAGCAGCACTTTTGTCATTTTGTTCTTGGCAAAACCAGACTGGAATTATTGTAAAATGTTGTTGTCTTAGACAATTTGAAGAACCCTCTCAGAGAAATGTTTTTTTTTTTCCAAGTGTCTTTGATTTAAAAAAAAACAACAAAAAAAACAAAGAAGGGAAGAAAAAAGCAATTTTGAGATGGCCTAAAATCGTCTTAAAATCTTTCTCAGACGGATCTGAGACAACTTGTATTAATCAGAGAGAATTTATGGTCAGTCTTAAAATGAAGACAATGGTTATTCTATAGACATTCTGCTCCAGATTGAATGACTGATTGAGTGATGTTGATGAATATAAAGATGTATATTAAAGTACCTTACAATATGGATCCTGTCCATTGTCTTCATTGTGCTTGAAGATAATGGATGATAGAAAATGTGAAAATTCTGCAAAAAATCACTTTGTTGAGGGGAGAGGAAGTAGATTACACAAAAGCAGACATGGTTTTGACAGTTGATTAAAGCATTAGTAACTCAAAGTTCTGAAAGTGATCTGAAGTGATATGTTTACTCTTAAAAAGAAGGCTGTAGACAGAAGCCTGTGCCCCACCACAGCCAAAATAGCTGTAGTCGTGACTTAGTTAGTCAACTAAATGGTAGTCCCAAAAGTTTTGCCCAAGACTGTGCTACTATTCTTAGTATTTTTTTATTCACTGACCATGACAGGGGGTGTGAGCCTTGCAGGAGTGCACAGTGAGCTGTGTCAGAGTGCAGATGAATTCTGAATTAAATACAAATGAAAATGGAGAATATTAGGATATGACACATTTTAAGGCTGCTATTATCCACATATTCTGGCATTTTCTTTGCGCTGACAAAGAAATTGCAACTTTTACTGTTATTAACAGTAATTGCAGCTATTTCTGGGGGAACATACCGTGCACCGTTGCATTCGCTTCCTGATTTCTATGCATTCTCCACCCAGGAGCAAATCAGTTCACTAGTTCAGCTCTTCAGGGCAAATCAGAATGTGTTCTGAACTGCTGCTCCATCCAGTGCCCAAAATGGCATGCCCGAGGGTGGCCTGCACTGTTAACTATTGGATCTTTAAAAGCAACGTAATTGCAGGAATTGAAACCCACAGGTTCTGTCTACTCTACTTCCGTTCGAGAATTACACCGTGGGGTGAGGAAAAGTCAACCAGCATAATACTGTCCAGTACATTGCCCTGCACTAATAGTTTAAAGGTGATAAAAAAAAGGATTGTAGGTGTGAATAGTAGTTTGCTGTGTTAAGCAAACACTGATTAAGGCCCATCTATTCCTATTCCATATATTTCACCTTCTATTTATGTGTATGCTTAAAAAACAGGTTTGACGTTGTAACCTACCTGATACAACGTGTTCTCATCAACCAATTTATATCTAACAAAAAGATCTGCTTACTTTTCCATACATAATTCTAGGAATGCTCAGCAACACAAGTGATCAAGCGTGCCTCCGTATTGTTGCTATGGTGGTTGCCATGGACTCTGTTACATCAGACAGTGCGATAACATGCTGTGTTTAAGGTCTGGTTAGGTTTAAGCACAAAAAAACATGATGGGTTTGGGTTAAAATGCCATAAAAATGTCCCGACCTTCCTGATTTCATTGTTAAATAATGTAACCATTAACATCTTATATAGGGATCAATGTCATTGGTCATAGGATATCATAGGAATCAATCAATTATTTTATATATATATATATATATATATATATATATATATATATATATATATATAACCTGGCATATATTTATAACCTGGCAGCTTGTGCTTTTTAAAAAGCAAGAAAAAAAAAACATCTGTATATTACTCTTATTATTATTAATCATTTACATAAATTAGAAATATACCCATCATTTTCTTCTCACAATATAGTTGTATCAAAGCGTAAAAAACATCTGTTAAAAGGCTCCAAAATACAGGAAATAATATCTACAATTTTCTTGGACAGGACCCACGGACGTCTCTATTATATTACCCCACATTTTAAAATGCTTCCTACCTTGTAGTAATCAGTTACAATGAAATGGATCATTGACAGTTTTCCTAGACCTAGCAGCATTTCATCACAAAAGACAATTCATAATATTATTATTACCATTTTCATTATTAAGCATTTTTTTTCGGAGCAGGATGGGGAGGGTCGCAGGAGACTCAAGATGAGGTGGGGACGGGGATTTGTTCAAAAAAGGTTGAGAACCACTGCAATGGAGTGACTGTATCTGACTATAGCGCAACAGTGGGCTTGTTATTTTGGTTATGACGAGTGTACAATAATTACCCTCAAAATACAATATCAATATTTCCCACTTTGCAACGCTGCCACTAACCCTCTATTCAGTTTCACATCCATCCACTTATATCAGTTTTTCTGCTTTTTGTCCCTTCCTTCCTTCTTTCCTTCCTTCCTTGCTCCCCTTTGGTCTTTTACCCTCTATTAGCAGAGAACATTTGGGGAAGCATTCTAGACCACATTGCATTAGTTCGGCCTAATTCGGCCCTCCGTACAAGTCACCTGACAGACAGACATGCCCATCAGCATGAACACAAAGAACAGACACAGATGTGCGCAGCGCGAGGCAGCTGCACGCTGCGCGAGATACGCCGCGTCTAGCGTGCGGGGAATGACAGTGGCGGTGTCGTACACAAAGAAAGGCATTGATCTGATTAGAATGCAGCACAGTGTTTGCCCCCACATCTGTCATAATATCATGTAACAAACATGCAATTGGTTTTCTATTCGCGGAATAACTGAGATAGATTTTCATGTCTGCTCCAACCCCTCACACCAATCCATCTCTCTCTGAGCGCATGTAGATCGCTACGGCATCGGGCTGTGTCTACTGCTGATAGTGATAAGGCGTGATTGGATTTTGCATGTGTAATCACTGGTTATGAGATGTTAATTGTACATAGTGGTGGCCTATGGCAAGTAACAAGCAGATATGTGTGGCAAGCATGCACACGCCCTGACGCGCACACACGCGACACGAAGACTCGCAACTGTTTCTACATCGTGTTTGTTTAGACTAGGAGATGTGTTTGTGGCAATTATTGTCATTGTAGCTGAATGGGATTATTTGCATAAAAACTCATCCTAACTGTGATTGTGGAGTAGGCACTTTTCTAGTGAGTAGATCAATTCAAGATGATTTGCTTGACTGTTAAAGATTGCGGCTCAGAAGAGGTAGAGCAGTCATCCACCTATCGGACGATCAGCGGTTCGATTCCCGACTCCTCTGGTCCATATGTCGATGTGTCCTTGGGCAAGATACTTAACCCCAAATTGAGTGTCTGCCAATGATTAGATTGCATCGTGATGAGCAGCTGGCACCTTCTTTGGCTAAGAACTGACTGGTGACTGTACACTTGTAGTGTCAAGTGCTTTCAATGGTCGGAAGACTAGCAAAAGGTGCTATACAGATGCATTCCATTTACCATTTACATGTGCTCTACTCTCTCAGGCCTCCTGGAGTTTTCTCCTGCCCTCCTACGATACTTCATGTCAGGTATAGGTAAGAGTTAGATCCTGTGGATACAGGCGTGCTGCAGTGTAAATTACAAACAGATTGTAGAAGTCCCCAGTCAAGCTGCTTTTTTTTGTCATCTTTTTTATAAAAATTGAGAAGAAAAGAGCAGCAAGAAGGAAAGTGATGATGAATGATAATATTCCCTGGTGTGTTGCAGTGTTTAGATCACTTTGTAGATGTTTGGCTGCTCGGTGAGCTACTTTATAGCTCCGTAACTGAATCCACCTGTTGAGGTTTTGTGCTTGCCTCTGTTCTCCCATCCAGTCAATGTGTTTGAGTAGAAGTACAGAGCCATGTTTCCTATCAGGCTGTCCCTCTCCTTATTACTTTCAGCACAACCCTTGAGTTCCAGTGAGGCCATGTAGAGGAGCCAGGAAGACCCAGCAGGCACTCATCTTTTTAATTCGTCCCCCTCTCTCTCTCTCTAATTTGCGCCCATACGCCTGATGAGTCACAGTTAACCCAGTCACAAAGCTGTGATTCCCAGCACATTGATTCATACAGTGGGCCGCAACAATGCCAACCTTGCTTCTCTCGCCTCTCCCTTTCTGCTCCCTCGCAAACTCTTAATGAAGTGAATCACAACTGTTTTTTCCCTTGATCCCTTTACCCCAACAGCTGATGTTGAGCGATCGCATCCACAATGCTCTTTTAATTAGTATAGAGAATAAATTGGTTGAGCATGCCTTTTTCCTTAATTGCTTTTTCCTCAGCTTGGATTTAATTGGGCTGCAGCACTGTTTATTGATCTCCTTTGATGTGCTTTAATTTGGATAATTTTTTTTTTTTATTTTGGACGTGACGAGTCAGTTCATCTTGAGAGGGGAGGGGGTGTTAGGCAACGAGGTCCGGCACCGTGGCCGACTGCAGTGGAGCCCGGGGTCCGCCGCGCGATGGCAACTAGGTGGGGAGATGATCAAACCCAGAAGGCGGCAAAGCAGCTCCACTACATTCTGAGTGGCCTCAAGTGAGCAGCTCTTTGATCTCACATCAACGCTTCATGAATGCCAATGCGGAGCAGTAAATTGGGGGAGGCAGGCGTTCTAAGCCAGCCTCAACAGGCCTGCAGGCCAGTTCTTATTCCTTCCAGCAGCTAGTCTGTAGTTTGTGCCTGGTTCATGCCACGTTATCGCCGCCCCCAGCCCCCCACCCCGCCACCGCCTGCAACAACAAAGCCCAATTTTCAGCCTCCTCCTCCATAGTTTAATAATTATTGTGCTTCTCTGCGTGTGACTGTGGGTTTGTGAGTGCAGGCATTTGGCCGAGTCTCTGTTTACCGGTTCCGGACCCACGCCCCCCTCTATGTAACTCTTTCTATCTCCCTCACAGGGGGTAACTTCACCCTGGCAGAGCTGGGCGTTTGCGAGCAGACGCCCTCGCCACACCCCACCGCCGTCCCCTACTGTCCCGACCTGGGCCTCCTCCAGAGGGGCTACTCCCTCAGTGCCGGCTCCGACGCCGAGTCGGACGCAGAGGGGCCGCTGTCCCCGGAGAGAGCCATCCAGCTGTGGGCCGGGAGAGGACAAGTAAAATCCCGCCGCAGCTCGGGAGTGTCCAGCCGCGAGAACTCGGCGCTCACCCTCACCGACTCAGAGAACGAGAACAAGTCCGACGACGAATCAGGTAGGACGGGCGGCTTCTGGGAAACAAGGTCTAGATGGTATAAAAGTATAGGATCCATTGATTTAGAGGAAGTGAGTGAGAGTGAGTGATACCTGGGATTTTGAGTGAATATGTTTATCTTAAGTTTGTCTATGTTGTTTAAATCTATGAGACCACCTCTCAGACAGCCAGCCATCGTATGACTTAGGGGCGTATTGGATGTATAGATCGCCTCGATTGTTTCTGATCTGAAGAGCAGCAGTAGGATCCCCCCCCCAGAGAGCCATCACTTCCATCAATAGCACTTAGACGAAGCCATACTCTCTTGCACTACTTAAAGTCTCTGCTGAGTTCTCACCATCGGTGATAGTAAGCTTTGTACATGTGCAGACAGAAGCTAATCTTTACTTTTCGAGTGCGTCCTATCTCTGAAATCTCCCTATGAGTGTGAGAGCGCGAGGCCCCCCGAGGTAATATCCTTCCTCTGGCAACTTTGTTTATTGCAACTTCCCCATTTCCTTGTTAATCCCAACGCAGTCGTAAAAAAAAAAAAAAAAAAAGGAAAAGGGAAAAAAAAAAAAACCTGCATACGTGCTTTGCCGAGGTGTCAATGGAGGTTAATGAAAAGTGGATGGAAGGAAAAGCAACAATCTAATTAATTGAATTCTCGGCAGCCACACATATCAACTGTGGATCAACCGCCATTGGACTGCGGGCCCCGCGAATCAGAGGCAACTTCTGCCAACTGATCAAACTACTCAACACCTATTAAACATGTCAAGAAACACCTTCCCTGAGACGCGTCTCTCATCACACCACCCGATAATTGCTTTGTGGTTAATTACCAAGCTAATCTTGCAGCCACAGATATCAGCCACAGACGCCCGCACCCGCTCTACTGTCTCAGGGCCAGTGAATGCCATTGAGCACTCTGTCGCTGGCATTTCCAGACCTTGTAAAATAAGCTTCTTAATCCAGCACTATATTGTGATAATTATTAGCCTGCAGTATGATGTCACTGAATGTGGATTATTGGGAAGATTTTTTTTTCCCCCAAATTCCCAATAGAAACAAAATGGGTTGTTCATGGTATGTCTGTGCACCATCATGCATTTGTCTGAGAAATTCATAGTGTTAATTATGCAAACTATGTGTCACATGAAAAGTTGTAGCTTATGTTCCAGGAGACCACCAGCTCATGCTTTTAGTGTTTTCTCATGGTTTCACGTACCAGAGATTTACATCAGGACTCTGCGTTTCTGTCTTCGCCAGCATGCAGAGATCAGAGGCAGCGAGGCGGCCTTATAAAAGAACCAGGTGTGTGTGTGTGTCTGATTGGGTGGATTCATTAGCTACTCTGTCGCTCTGAAAATCTCACTCTTCGCTCCTGCATCTTCCTCCAAAACAGAACATCTGATTCCGAAGGCACGTCACACCTCAAAGCACCCCAGAGGAAAGCGACGTGTGCCCCGAGCAGTGCGGCTGCTGAAAGTGCAGCGTGCGTGCGCATGTGTGCGCGTTGCTGAGTCTGTCATTGTCTTGCATGCTATTTTGTGTGTTTACAATGTTGAGCGAATGCGTATGAGCCCGAGCACTACATATGCGCGTAGAGGTGTGAAACAGGAGCGACGGGAGTCTTGAAAACAGCAGGAGGAGGATCTGAGAGTCTAATAATAGAGATTGACGGAGGCAGACAGAGAACCAATATAAACACATGCTAACAAATCAAAAAGACGGTGACGTGCTAAAACACCAAACGGCAAAAAACTGCACCGCTCTCATCTAACAAGCCTCTGAAGTCTCACCTCCTCCTTCATCTCCCTCCACTCCCACCTTTCTTCTTCTTCTTTCGGGCTTCTTCTGTCTCCCGCGCTCGCTCACACCGTTCGTCTCGCTGTCCCTCGTTATGCTGCTGTCAGTACAGCTTGCCTGTGTGACTGGCAGGTGTCAGTTTAAGGGTCTAGGGTTCCCCTTTAGGGCAGGAGAATGAATGTGCATATGTGGTCTATTGCAGATGTCACTACCAAAATAGAAATACCCAGAGAAATGGTGACAGATACCTTGCAGGGAAAGCAGTATTTGCGGGAGAGTGAGTGTGAGTTTGTGTGTCAGCAGAGCAGAATAATTGCTGGATGCGTTCACACACATCTTTTACCTCGTATATATATCGTATGCTTGCTATTCCATTGTTTGTCAAATCAAAATTGTTTAAGATAAACAAACTAACTCCAAAATAACATCTGTCTGTGTTTTATTAAAACTAAGGAAAGACGGAGGTGATTCTTTTGCAGTTATTGACTCTGGGAAAATTGGCTTTTTTTAATTAATTTTTTTTTTTTATTATTTCAACAGAATGAATGTCTGCGCAGGCAATATACACCTGTCTTTCTTTCCTCTATGGAAAGGTTTTAGGCTTTCTTATATTATATATAAATTATATATAATATCTAAATTATAATTTGCCTGACTACACTGTACTATTTTTAAAGGTTTAAATTGCACCGAGGTAAAATTCCTGAGAAAAGCAAACTGAAAAACAAAGCCTGAGTCGATAACAAATTAAACAGTGTGAACCTTTTGGATACATAGAAGTTGTCAGTCAAGGTGCGCAGTGAGTTTTCTGGTCTCAACACAATTAGCACCACATACACACCTGACGTAAACAAGTGGAACAAACAAAATATGCATCGAAAACTTTAAAATAGAGATAGCATTTATGTTTGTGAATGGATGGAGATTGCAAAGATGTATTTGTGGGGGGTTAGTGTTGTACATTTGGCTGTGTGCACATGAATGTTTTACACTAGGGATGAACAATTAATTGCATTTGCAATAATGTCACGATATGATAAAAGGCAATTTTCTAACGGCAATGTGCGCGATTACAACATGACGAGGACGAAGAAGTGGAGGACTCGGCTGCATCAATTTTTCATGCTGCCCTTAAATCAGTTGCGCAGCGGCCCATGGCTCGACAGAACAGTCAGAGATGGACAGAGCTGAGAATTTAGTCTCGAAGAGGGACAGCGTGTCGGTGGTGTGGAACTACTTTAGTTTCAAAAAAAGATGCTGCACAGCGTCAGGTGTTATGCAGAGCATGGCGTTGCTACTTCATGCCAAGCAGTGCTTGCTGCAGAACCAGGTTAGAGCTGCTCCTGAGTCAACCCCGCCCACCACCAGAGTCAGAGCATCTTCAAACTCATTTCAGCACTTAAAAGAAATCACAAATGACAGCTGTATGGTGCTATATGACAGCTATCTGGCCAAAATGCAGAGCACCAATGCTCCAGACAAGCCAAGTACTATTATAGTAGAAGTATTATTTGAAGTCAACTTTTAATTTAATTCCAACAAATTGAAAAACATGGGGGAAAATTAGGAAAGAACATTTTGAATACAAGAAAAAATCAGATATTAAATCCCAATTGGAATATTGGGGGAAAACTTTGCTGTATTAGGCTGTTTTTTCATGATACTGACACATGAACACATGTACATGTGCATTCATGCACCTGGGCTGGTCACTATAGCTTAAATCAATATTACAATAACAATGATCCAAAAAACAATATTGGCTTGTGTGAATTTATGCTGCTTGGAATCATTAATTTAAACTGGTCTGTATTTGTAAAACAATTACACAATCTGATCATATAATTAAAAATAATGGAATATTGTCCAACTCTAATATTCACATAGGAACTCAGAGTGAAGTAGGAGACATCTTTTAAACATATGAAATGATAATATTTTTATATTAATGGATTCTTTCATTTTTAATGAGGGAGATGAAGCATATGTCATTTTAAGGAGATAATGAACTTTCTGTCTGATGTGGGTTTTTTTTAAACCAAAAAAGTGAAATTAATCTTGTTAAAATCTTTAAAGTTCTTATCACAGATGCATATGTTAAATATTGGATCAGAATTGACTCCCATACGGCAGTTCTGAGCTGCCAACCCCTAAAATATATTTGGCTCAGTATCATGTTATAACGTGATATGTATCATGTTATTATTATTTTTTTTTAATTATTTCATGATGAGCGAAGAAGAAGAATAATACGAAGAAGAGGAGGTGTTAAAGCAGAAGTAATTAGGGGGCAAATAATTATTTCTCCAGTAGGTGACACTGTCTGACCATGACTGCTGAAGAAGACTGGAGGTTCCACGCATGTGCGGGTTGAGAGGGATGAGAGGAATGTATGCACACTCGCTCGGCTCCTGCTGCCCATAGAGATCATTGTTATCCATCTAGCTAAGAGGACGGTTTAAATTTTAATTAATGTTCTTGTATTTGCAGCATTGAGGGTTCCCGGCCACCGTGATAATTTCACATCACGTCATAACGTGATAAGTATCACGTTATAACGTGATACATATTACATTACAACATGATACATATCACGTAATTACATGATACTGAGCCAAATATATTTTAGACCGTACTCCCAAACTGTTTGTGTCACAAAACATGCTCATGTAGCCCCGCCCCTTAAAACAGCTTCAAACACTACACATAAATAATGTTGTACAGAGAAGCTCAAACCTTCAAATGATAGTAACAAGAAAAGGAACACATTTTTCGGTAGAGGGAAACTTTACTGTACTATAAACTCAGACTCTGAAGCTCTCTAATTATTTTTTTTCCTCATTTCTTTTAATTCACTTCTAAATTACAGACAAGTAAATAAAGCCTGTTAAATTAGTTTCCTAACTGCAATTCAGGGATCTCAAAGTTACCCTACATCCAGGTTTATTGTCAAGTATTGAATAAAGACACTTTGTTTTTATTGCCTCCCTCCAGACACTATTAAAATAAAGGGACTAGAACGTTGACTTGGCAGAGCCAATACGAGTTCAGTTTGCACAAGCAACACCGTGAGACAAACAAATATGTGCAGCACTGAGAGCAGCATTGGGAGATTTTCATTTTGGCAAAGTGGAGGAAGAGATTTACTGTCACACTGCGCACTGCCTCGTAAAATGTCCGTCTGGAAACACAGGCATGAGAATGGGAGCGCTTGTAAATCCAGTTCAAATTGCAGCGCCTGATGGCCACATCCAAATGCATTGATCAGGGGGGAGAATGATTAAAACATGCATTAGATGAAATAAGATCAGGCTTTGACATTGATTTAAACCTGAAGCACAGGGCAGACTTTATGGCCACAATCCATAGTCCGGTGCTTTACACATGCCCGCGCGTGTGTGTGAGCGTGTGTGACCATATGCCTTCGCGTTTCCCTCTCGTTAAATAGCAGCCTGTTAACAGGCAGAATCTAATTCAACTTCGACATTGTTTTCCGTCAATAAATCTCGCCTTTATCCGTACAGCCGACTTTATAAACAGAGACGCGGCGGGCCCGCAAGACTCCACATCCGCCGGCCCAGTCGCACACGCTTGCTGATTAGCCACCTCCAGACAATCGCTCTCTCTTCCTGCCTTCCTTCTCTGGCTCAATCTCTCCATCTGCTCGACTGGATAATAAATCATAGGGTAGCATTTGTGACATGTGTGACAGTATGTATTAATCTCGTAATTACAGAATGAAAAGGTGGTGCTAAATTTAGTCTGGCCTTTCTGCCTAACCCTGCCCCCCCCACCCCCCACCCATGCATGCTCAATTGCCCGGTTTCCCCCTCAGTGAATCTTTGGAGCGTTTTGTCTTCTTCTGCGTAATTACAGTACAGTATGTTGCTTAAATTGTGTGTTAATTTGAAAAGGAAAACTTTCCGGCTGCCCCTTTAAAACAGCTGCAGTCATATATTTATTTTTTGGAGTTGTGCAAAGTGATTCTAACTAATCAAATCTTCCAGCACAGGTGGCAGAGTGGAACCCTCGCTTTTTTTTTCCCTTTTTCAATGTATCACAGAAAATCCCAACATAATTCAAATCAAATCAGCCCCATTCAAGTCAACTGATGTGTTGTTACTGTAGAGAATATTTTGAAGTGGAGCTCTGGAAGGATCGTCCTTGTCATCAAGGTAGATGAAGATAAGATTGATTATGATTATTTATGATTTCCAATAAAAAGAAAAATACATAGTGCTCTATTCTTGGAAATAGAGAATAGATTTATGTGCCACACGCTGATTGTGAGACCCTTTTTCTTTCACTCGAGTTCTCCCTGAGCCTCTGTTTCGGATTTCCACCGCAGCCACTCTCAACACCAGTAACTCGGTCCATGCAGCTCCTGTCTATCAAATTCAGGCAACACTTAGAGAGTTGGACGGATGGGGTCCCTCAAGACCACTGCAGTCCCCTCAGGGTCTCTGTGAGTGTGTGTGTGTCTGTCAGAAACTGAAAGTGAGAGCCTGTGTAAGTGCGTGTGCGTTAAAGGTTGGGGGCATTAGAGTCTGATTGAGTTTTCAGGGAGCAACGTGGGGTGTGAACGGCTCGACAATGGTCTAACAGAATTAGTAGCTTGTGATGAATGGTGTGTGAGAGCAGCACTGACAGCCGGCTTTCACAAACACACACACACACACACAGAGTGTGTGTGTTCGCACACGTCATATACACCTCCTTACTTGACTCACTGTTTCAAGGACTTTTTGTCACATATACACACACATGCACACACGGGGTGTGCATCTATATGTTTCTGTCTTCAAGCCCAGGGTTAGAAAAAGAAAAAAAAAAAAAAAAAAAAAAAAAAAAAAAAAAAAAAAAAAAAAAAAAAAAAAAAAAAAAAAAAAAAAAAAAAAAAAAAAAAAAAAAAAAAAAAAAAAAAAAAAAAAAAAAAAAAAAAAAAAAAAAAAAAAAAAAAAAAAAAAGCTTTTATTGGAGGAAGGCGGATAACGACATACACACACATGTACATGCAAGCAAGCGTGTTTGCGCACGCACACACACACACACACACACACAGGCAGGTGCACACGGAATGCACACAGATGCATAAGAGCAGTGTTTAATAAAAGCCCCAGGTTATTGATCACAGCAGATGGATGCTAACTCACATTAAAGGGCGGGAGCCTAGAGTGATGGGGGAGAAAAGAAGAACGGGAAGAAGACATAAACGATGAATAAAGGGGGGGGCGGGGGAGGGATTTCTAAATAATTTTATCCTAAGCCAACAATGGGAGCATGAGCAAAAATGTTGTTGTGTGTATTGGGCGATGTGAGCAACACAGATGCTGTGGTTGTGTCTGCAGTGAAGCCCCCTATCCATACTAACAGCATTATTAGCAGGTAAAATAGACTCGCAGGAGTGGTAAATTATCATTGGCGTCACACTTCTAACTTGCTTTTCGACTATGCTGCCGCCCTAATAGGAAATTTAGCGAGCCGTAATGGCCTCTCATGCCATCTTCAGACCTGCCAGGGAGAGAAAGAGGGAGAAGGAGCACTGAGAGCAAATTGAGAATTCTCCAACCAATTATGAGTGATCATATTTTTCCTCTGTGTGGTGCTGGAACTACTTTTGTAGTTTAATGGTCAGTGCTTTGCTTCCTAATGAAGGCTGGAGGTATTGCATCCATTTATTTATTTTTCCACACAAGGTTGGAAAAGGGTGAGGGCGGAAGGTTGCATTCACTTTGTTTTTGCTCTTTTTATTCCTTTGTAAATCTTTTTTTTTTCCTTTCAGAATGTTTCTGTGCTTTTTATATTGTCCACTTTCAGTTTCGATTTTGTTTCAAATTTCCCAACTCATTTTGTTATAATGTTTTCTTTTTCTTTTTTTTGCTTCTTTTTCTCCTCCTTATCCTTTCTGTCCTCAATTCCTTTTCCCTCCAGCTTACCTAGATGATGAGGAGGATGAGGATCCATTTGGAGACTATGTGATCAGTAAGTCACGCCTGACCGGAGCCTCTCTAAGAATACCCGGCCCATTTTCGGCCTGTGTGTTTGTGTGTGGCTGTGTTTGATGTGCTTCTGTGCCCTCCTCTGTGTTTGTCTGTGTGCGTTTTACTGCTGTTGTCTATTAACTGATATCCGTATGAAATAGGCTGTCGCGCACAACGTAATAGCTTCTAACTGTGCTCCAGCTGAGAGAGTACAACATTATCCTTGACTCGGTTCAAAAGCTTGCTCTTTTTTTGAAACTGTGATTGCACGTATTGTCGTAATATCTACATCTCCACAATCCAATTGAAACATTACATTTCCTTTCAGAATGCCTATTGTGAAAAATTGTCAGGATGCTGGGGGGTGGGGGGGGAGAAGTAAAATAATTGGTTTCCGTACATTACTCTTGTGTTTCATCTGTTGCAAGACGAGGCCATTGCTCTTTTTCACATGCCTCATCTACATTTACGAGCTCCTTTCATTATGATCTCCTGTTCATTAGCACACGTCCAACTGGTTAATCTCTTTGTACTTGATCAGAGAAAATTTCCCTGAGGGTGCTTTTTTTTTCCCCCTCCCTCCCTCCGCTCGCTATCGGAAAGTCAGCCGTATTTACTTGTGTCTGAGATTGTTTGTCTCCATGAGCGTGAATTAGTCTTAATGTTTGCGTTATTGGGCTAGGCTGAGTTTTCATTAATAAGATGAGAGTGGTATTAGGAGTGAGTATGTAGCGGAGGAAACTAAACAAACCCCTGTTAGCGGGCGAAGGATGTTGTTTTCTCATGCCATACGATTTGCACAACAGTTGTTGTTGTTGTTTTTTTCCATCTGAACACATCACTGACATCTTAGACTTAATATGTAAGGTCGCAGCCTGTCGGTAAATAAAGATGAAGTAAAGATATTCATGCGCATGGCATCGTTGAGTTGTGGGGATAATGGAGCACTGGTTGTATTTGGGATATTGTAAAGGTTAATCTTCTTGAAATACTTCTGAATTGATATAGGAGACCGAATTCATATATTACCCCACTCAGGCGCAAGGACACACACTGTTGGTTACCTTACACACAGCATAATGCAGTATGTACATACTGTAGATAAGAGTGAAAAAAAAAAGAAAGCGATGCAGCTCAAACGCTTCTATTTCTGACCTTAACATGTACTGCATAGAACACTGCTGAATGAAATTGTGATTAATAAATTCACAGACTTCACTGCTCTTCTGGTTAAATTATATGAGGAAAAGTTATGATATTTACTGATGTTAATTTCCCTCTAGGCCTTTTTTTGTAAATAATTTTCTTGTCTGGGGAAACACATCAGAAATATTCTATTTGCTCTGTGTGAACTCATACAGCTGCAAAAGTGTAATTTTTTGTTTTCATCTCTCTCATTACACTTTGTTTAGAGTGACACTCGCATGAAGTCTTGTTTGGAAACTGTCTAATGATGTGAACTGACAGGCCTTAATGGATACTGATAGAGGAAGAATATCAGTCACCAAAGCCTGACAGCTGTACAAATCAAAAAACCCTATTTCTCCTTCCACCAATTTTGCAATTATTAAAGCTGTATTTCATTTAACTTTTGGAACTTTTCAGCACATTTCAATGATCCATCAAGAGTTCCCTTGGCTGACACCACAGGCTGTCTAGATTTATTCCTAATTTTCTATTCCAATTAAGTGAAATAAAGAATACTTTTCTTTCTTTCTTGCAATAAGTTAGATCTTAATTCTTTTTGATGAATTTAAATATACAGAACAAAGACACATGTGCATGTGTTTCAGGCACCCTTATTTAAAAAAAAAAGAATGTTTTAAAATATTTAACAATTATCTTCATCCAAAGTTCAGTAAACAGAACAAACCTAAATTATGCCGCCTTTACAACAGCGCCAGTTATCTTTGGTTAACTTGTTTTTCAAGGTACTTGGCAAGGTAGACATTTTGGAGAAGTTGTGACATCTCTTCTGTGGATTTAGGCTCTCACAGTTGATTCTCTCTCTTCATGTAATGCCAGAGTGACTAGATGATGTTGAGATCAGGGCTCCGTAGGGGCGATACCATCTGTTGCAGGACTCCTTGTTCTTCTTGTTGCTGAAGATAGTTCTTGATGGCTGTATGTTCGGGGCTGTTGTCATGCTTCAGAATAAATCTGGGACCAATTAGATACAATTCCCTAATGTTACTGCATTATGGATGCAGATCTAAACATCTAAAGTGCCTAAAGCTTTTCACAAAAAAAAGAAAGGAAAAAAAAAGGCCG
This sequence comes from Lepturacanthus savala, assembly GCA_030544235.1. NCBI lineage: Eukaryota > Metazoa > Chordata > Actinopteri > Scombriformes > Trichiuridae > Lepturacanthus > Lepturacanthus savala. The sequence continues at coordinate 16,686,592 of CM060464.1, forward strand.
TTCACAAAAGAACACAGCATCTTTGTAAATCGTACCAAACAAGTCAAAAGTGTTGAGGTTCCTCCCTATCCTCTTGAATAAAAGGATGCAGAATTCTCCTCATGATCATACCGTATCGCATAGTTTTTTTTTCTTTGTTGTTGTTATTCTAATAGGAGATTTAAGCACCCAAACGCATGCATTTGGGTGATAAATGGTTAAAATGTTTTCAGACACATTTACAATTAGAAATAAAATGTGCGTAAATGGCGTCCTGGCAGGTGCATGCCACATAAATGCAACTTCCCTGCTTCTGTTTCTGTTAGATATCCATACATTTCATAGCCTCTCTCTCTCTTCCAAAGAAAACTTAGTTGAACTTGAGCTTACTTCAACAACAGCCTGCATTTTTAAAGTTTTCTTTTGTCTGCAATAAACACTGCGGTAAATAAATGCTTAGATATCATTATGTACAGGCGAATGGAGGGCACCCTCAGCTGCAGCCTTATTGAGAAATATTGTCTGAAGGAGAGGGTCAGTTTTATAAGGCTATTTGGCTTCGTCCTTTTATAGTATCGACTTAAATCAAGTGTTTAATAGCGTGTAAAAGCCAATAAGCGCTAAGAATTTTAATGCCAGTCAATTAGATAAATTCATATGAATGATTCTGAACTTTTTAGCCTTTTGATCCCTGCAGATTCTTTAGAGGGTCCATCTTCACTAACTCTTGGTTTCCACTTTTTTCTGAATGAATTTTATTAGGAAGAATGAAATGAAGATGTGATTAGTGGCAGACAGTAACTACATACATTTTTATACAAGTATTATATTTAAGTAGTGTACATGACTTTTTGTCATGTACGTTTTTTCATTTTATGCTGTCCATTGTTTCTATATTTCAGAGGGAAATATGGTGCTTTTTACTCACTGCATTTATTTTACATCTTTAGTTACTAGTTATATTTTAGATTTAAATTGTTGCATTAAATAACATAATGATGGGTCTATAACTACATTGTTAATTGTTGTTAGTTCACACACTGGCATGTGGCCCCTTAGAAAAAGGTGTGTAGTTCAATCATCTTATCATATTTAGATTTTCTTTTTCTATTTTATTTCATTAAATACTTAATATAGTATAAGCATATTTAGCTGGTAATAATTTATGTAATGAAGTATTTCTACATTCTAGTATTGATACTTTTAATTAAGTAATAGATCTGAGTACTTCTTTCACCACTGTACAGCCACAGATTATAAAATGAGCTGGTGTCAAACAGTGTAGAAAACAGTGCTTTATCTGAATGTGAAGTTATGTAATGGGACATTTAGGGAGGAAACGGGGAACATTAATTTGAAGTGGTCAGAGTTTGTTGTAAATGCATCAGGGGAGGCATTTCAGATGGAGTTTAAGTGGGGCTGCCAGATCGCTGGTGGTGGAAAGATATAAAGTGGACGTAAAGTTTGCAATCCATGTGACAGGGGAAACGGTCGTGAGACTGCTGACAGATCACAAACTGTATTTATTGTTTGGAAGGAAGTTGTTAAAAAAAAAAAAAAAAAAAGCACAAGCTGTGTTGAGCAGCAGAGGGCATGGTTTATGACAGCAAAATCAGAGTGAATAGAGGAGGAAGCTGTGGGACACCAGATATCATTCAGTAGTTGTTGTTTGTTTTGTTTTATTTATTTTTTTTTTGCTTTTTCCACATTTTTTTTCAGAAGGAACAGTTCCAGCAGCTGTCACTTTATTGTCCCTGCATGCATGTAAAAAAATAAAAATAAAAGAAATGAGAATCAGTATAATCATAAACAGAATGGGATCATCTGTGTTGTTAATAAACCTTCAGTGCCTTAAAAAAATCAATCAAAAAACATACTTTAAAATAAAAATCATCCAGCACATGCTCATCCAAAAATGAGTCAGCCCCGTTTCTCCGCTGTCTGTACATCAACATGTAGCAGCTGTGCCTGGCGTTCGGCGCTTTCTCCTCCGGCAGAGTGATTATGACAGGCTGATTGGTGTTTTGTTTTCTTGGGGATGAGGAGATCAATGCGGGGCTGATAGCGAGGGCCGGGCCAGGAGCGGAGAGAAAGGATAAGAGCGAGCGAGGATGAGGCCTTGTCGCTTTCGTGTAGGAACGAGGGATCAAGAGATTTCGGGGGGGGCTGGGGGGGGAGAGGATGGAGTTAAAGTGAAATGATAGAAAGAGGACAGAGAAGGGGATGTGGGGAAGATTTGAAAGGGATTGCAGGAGAGGATGTGATGGATAAAGAAAGAGGGGAGCTAAGGAGGTGGAGCGATCCAGCTTTAACAGTACAGTAGAAGAGATGGCTGAGGATTAACATTCTGTGACTGTCTGCGAGGGTACGGATAATCTCTGGCCTCCTGTGGAGCGCTGTGGGAGCCCACCACTGCCACAGGGGGTTGAGGCCTACCGCCAAGCCTGTCACTGTGTGCATGTGTGTGTTGTTCTCGTCTCGGTCTAGGCGTGGCAGGTGGAATGAGGTGCTACTTCCAGCCCCCCCCCCTGCGGCACACACTGCTCTAAGCAGCTTGGTGGATACAGCCCCTGCAGGTGGGCGCGAGGCGTGGCACAGGCGTTTTTTTTTTTTGTTTTTTTTCCACGATGGCCCTCAGTCCGGAGACGGTTTATCTCCCGCACTCCACTTTTTTTCCCCTCTATGATTTAATAGGGGGAAATCTGCAATCCAGCATAATAACTGCACACATTCCCTTTCTTGAGCAGTGAGGAGAAGTCACTGGATATCTCCTCGCAGCGTTTTTAATCCGTATTGATTCATGCTTCACGCTGTCTCATCAATGCAGCATGGCGAAGGCATGGCATGCCATCGCCTCGCGGTACAGTGTTTGCTTGTTTGTGAATCAGACAGAAAGCGCGAGATTACCTGTTATATAGATACAGGCTCAAGGCGATGTTGTACTAAGGGACGCAGCCGGCTCCACATGAGACTTATGACATTGTTAGGTTGAGATTAAAGTGGTACTGCAGCGGCTACGTTCACATGGCCACAGCACTGCGATTAAGACAAAAGTGCGTTTATACTGCTTACATGATTGCAAAAGTAATAATAAACCCATTTACATGTGTCATATAGTCAATCCAATTATCCAGAGCAAATTGGGATGATGCTTACTTCGTGTTGTTATGTTCTATTACTTTTAAGTCAATAGCGAAAACACAAGAGCTCAAGATAGCCTTGCTTGCTTATTCTTCCATGCACATCATGCAATAGGAACTCGTCTACAGAAATGCTTCTTCTTTTCTTTTTTTTTAACTCTGCTGTTACATCTAATTGACAACACAGAAATGAGAGGAATCCCCATCCACCTGTGGGGTGGCGCGTTACTCCTTATATGGACATTGGCTCACAGAGCTGTATCTATTGTTTGTTTCCCGCCCAAAATTTTAATTCGTAAAAGCATAGAAAAAAACGCATTTCAAAAAATAGAGTTTCAGGAATTCACTTCGGTTGTATACATTGCCTGTCTGGCCACCACTAATGTGAGTAAAATCACAGTAATCCACATATTACACAGTGTCTGTGCTTACAGCTATGAGCACAATCACATTATTATACAAATGGTATGGTGGAGTATTGCCTATGAAACTTGGCTCAACATAAGCCATTTTGAAAATGGCTCCCATCGTGATGTCACAACAGGAGTGAAAGTTAATTGTGACCACCCCGGGATCCATGTAGCCGCCCCCCTCCTTCCAGAGCTGTTTCTCCAACCGCAGCTCTGTGAAGGGAGTTACGTTTCCAGCATGCTGGTTAATATACACACAGGACCTTTAAGTTGTAGAAAACAGCTGCTATTCCATTATAAGAGAAAATTAAAATAAAGGTTGTTTCTTGTCTCTGGGTTGTTGCCCCATTTGTCACGGACATCTGCATTAAACTGAACTTTTCTCAACTTTCCTACATCTTAATAATCCTCTGTATGGTGAAACTTCACAAATCCTGGATCCCACATTTCTCATAATGCAACTTAATAGCTTCCTACCCGTGCTTGTCTCTGTTAATGCCTGAAGTTCTTCATGTAAGCTTTCTGTTAAAAAAAAAAAAGATAACTATGGGAACGATACCATCATCAGAGCTATTTTCTCAGACTTTGGAAAGCTTTGTCCACAGCTACAGAAAACATTCACATTTCCATTTTCACAGGCGTATATGACTCCTGATAATATTGATGTGTAAAATCTGTACAGTAAGCTTTTAATATGTGGTACACCTCAGTGGAGGAGAGTTATGTAATCACTAGCTATAATTTCTTCATTCCCAATTTCCCACCTGAATCGACATATATCAAACTGCCTAGTTTGTCAGATTTAGATCAGCTCCCTGCATAGACACCAAGCAAAAACACTGGCACTGATTAAAACCAGTGGAGGGAAAAAAAAAACAGCAGCAGCGGTGTCAATATTTCTGTTAAGACCATTTCTTCTCCACTCAATACTTGCTTTAATAGGTTGGCTTTGTTTTGCGGGGAGTCAAACGGGAGGAAAAGGAATAGATGGTAAATCCATATCCGTGTCTCTAAACTCTGATTGTGCAAGTCATCTTGTTTTGCCACTTAATACTCAAAACTGGCTAATCATCAGACAAGTATCTGACTTTCTCCATAACCAAGCGTGGAGACAGGCTGGCATCTCAGCTGGTTCCAAATCTTCCTTTCTGAGCCCTCTCCACGGCTCTCTCCAACCCCAGAAAATAGAGGAATATCACTCTTTGGCTCTTCATCAGCTGTTTCAGTTTTGCCAATTTCCTACTATCTTGATTTTGCAAATAGGCCGATGAGGAGTGTTTTTTTGTCTTTTACAAAAGCTTGGTCCGCTCATGCAGTGCCTTACCTGTCCCACCAGTTATGATCAATAGTACAGCTGAACAGATAGGTCACCTTTATACTTAATCAATGGGTCAGCTTCAAGTACCACAGCATTTGTCCCCAGTGGTCCCTTTGCAAAGTCATAACTGTAGGGCAGACAGCAGAAAGTCACTACAATCAATAAGAATGCATACAATAAGTCCCTGGCTGATTTCTGAGATCAGTCGCAGAGCCAATCAAGGCTTTTTAAATAGATTTGTACCAGTATATATAAAACCTAATTCATTTCTAATCCTTTGTTTACAGGAAACACAACCATATAGAAATACACTATTGTGATACCGTAACCTTTGCATTCATATACAGGGTTTCTACGGGCAACACAATCACTAAAGCAGCAACAGGTCTTTGGTTTCGAGGAAGTTATCCCACCATGCATCAGCGAGCATAGCAACCAGAGCTGCTTTGGATTAAAACAACCGTATCAATTTCAGCTATGTTTCGCAGGATTACCGCAGCTGTAAGTGCTGCTGTTAGGTCAAAGACTCTGTATTCTGGAGATAAAGACAGGCTGTCCGAATCCTGTTTAAGCCTTTCTGCCTAACACTTTAACTCTTTCTACATTATGAAAAGCACTGTTATACATCATACTTTAGAAAAACTTCAAAGGGTAGATGTGAGTATAAATTAAGTTCTTAAAGCAAATTTATGAGCAGTACACTGGATTGTATTGAGCAGTTCTGTAGCTTTATGCTAAGAGTATTGGGTAGGAAACTCAAGATTTCTTGGATCAGGATCAGAATATGTGATAATAAATAATATTTTTCTTAAAGATCCCATATAGTAGAAAGTGGAATGATTTTTGGTTATATGGAAGGCCTTGGTGGTATATAAAAAGGCCCAATCCACTGAGAAATGCACACAGCCTGTATTTAGAAACTGTACCCTAAAAGAACCCTCAGGACTTCCATCAAATTGTGATGTCACATTTTTACAGTCGCTGCCCCCCACCCCCACTCATAGACATTCAACTGAGCCAATCAGAGGAGTGGCTCATTAATAATAACGATACCGACAAAATGCGACCTTTTCGTCTAGAGCTCTAGAGAGAAGGTTGAAGAGAGGAAATGTAAAACTATAATGAGATGATTTTTCGTTCTTAGAACTACACCTATACCTTGTTAGGGACATCACACCTTCAAATAAAACCCAGGAGAAGTGAATCATATGGGACCTTTTAAGCTTAAAACCAAAGTTAACTTTATAACCGAAATCGTTACCCATCGCTAGATTCAGGGCTGAGCATCTAATATCACTGTAGGTCAGCAGGGTGTAGCAGAAATGGATGTCTGCTGTTATTTTGGAATCTGTAATTGAATTCTTTTAATTAACATAACTAAAACCACGTCATTCAGGTTATAGGCGTACATTTTGGTAAGATGTACAGGGCATACATTCCCCTCAATATTTAGAACCAATTAAAACATGAAAGAAGCAGACATATTTTTTTTAGGAATTTTATTTAAAAAAATGCTAAAAATTAATTAAAATGAATGGAACTACTTCCCCGAACAAAAGGCAGACAGAGAATAGAAGATTAAATCATGCATTGTATTAGATTATATTTTTAATTGTTACTCGGTGCCTACATTTTCTGCTTTGCTTTGGACAAATAAAAACATTTGCACCAGAAATTAGTGTATTTTCCAGGATGCATTAAATCAGTTTTGGCACTTAATCTTTGTGCGAATATGTTTAAAAAGAAACTTACCCATGAATCAACACCTATCAACACAATCACCTGTCGTGAAGGTGGAAAAAAGCCAGAACAAACTAAAGTGAATTGAAACAGACAGTAAAGAGACTGTAGCTACCACTCTTAAAGAATTCCTCTCTAATATATTAGCTGTTAGAAGCTGAAGTGACCAAAATCAAGATAATATCTGTCTAATCGATTCAATTTCAGTTCAATAGAATTGAAATTAAATTGAACTCTACTGAATGCGAATCACACTGTTCAACTGTGATGACATTGACATGCTCTGTCCTTCTGCCACAGTCATCACGTAACCTTTCACCGCACAGCTCAGCAGCGGTATAAATCAGAACCATCCATCCAAATCAATATGAGTATGCTCCTGTCACCTCTGGTTGTAATTAATGCAACCCAGCCCGCAGAACCTATTAAAAATAAATTGACCAATCGCAGATCGGTTGACAGCTATTGCTTCCCTATTTCTATCCAAAGGCAGATGAAACATGACATTGCAAAGTAGAACACAGAGGGCAAAAAGAAAAAAAAAATCAAAAAACACTGGGACATTTTTTTTTTCTTTTTTGAAAAGCAGTGAAATTCTCACAGCATGTCTTTATCTTTTCAGTGTCTGCAAGTCCTCTTGCGTTTTCATCACAAGCTTACATATTGATTTTGCTTTCTTTTGATTCTTCCATCTTTTAAGCCTTTTGGGGATGAACGCCGTTGCGAGTTTCCTCATCTGTGTTGCAGACCTGAGGTGCTAAGATCACAACTACTGGCTACTATTTGCTTTTAGTTTTTTCCTCCAATAAAACTCCCCGCCCGCTCTGTCTTCAACTATTTATTCTCACAGTATGTGTTTGCATGTGTTCTTGTGAGCTGTGAGGAGGCTGAACAGCTATATCCGGCCCGAGTGTGAGTTTTAAATGTCAAGAAGTGTGCAAAAGACAGATATGTGTGTCTTTGCTCTGTAGATACACCTGATATTTCAGCCTTTTGCTCTGCCAATAACTCTATGTGCTATGTGCTTTACAGTGTGTGTATGCTACTACCTCAATCACTTTTTTGTTGGTTTCTGCATAAGTTTGTAGGCATTCATGTCTTTGAGTCAAAGACAAGTGTTTGACTTTTTGAATAGATCTCATCTCTGCCTTTTTTTTCCCTACTCTTTCTTTCATTCTTTTGTTTTTTGACGTCCTTCAGCTCTTCACAGATGTTTTCAGCTTTTTGTTGCTGCCTGAACTTAACTTCATCATGAAAGCGTCCCGAGACCTTCTGGGCCCAAATATAGAATTCCGTGTCTTTCTTTCACTTTTCCGTTTTAGTTCATTTTGTCTTTGATGTTTTTGTCTTGTATGTATAACTGGTCTCGTTTATCTTATCTTGGACAACGTCTGAGTTACAGATGAAAACAGGAGTAAGCGTGTGTGTGTGTGTGTGTGCGCGCAACATTGTACAAACACACACATGCAGAAATGTTCATATACAGTACATGCACAGAGAACCATACATGCATCAGTTAACAATTAGCCCCAAGTGTGCTTGACTCTGTGATGTTAAGGACCCATCCAAAGATTGGTGGTGTGGGATGAGAGGTATAAAAAGTGAGAGATTACTCACCCTTTCCAATATGCCCACGCACACACACACACACACAGCCGCACTCACCTCGTCGTTCACCCTGTCTCTGTCATATGATTAAAACCTAAATCCTATTTTGTGTTCTCAGGCCCACACATATACACTGTCACACAACGAGGTGCATGCTACGAGTCTAACTAGCTCTGTAGCAGCGACACATAGCCAAGTCCCTGCCTAATCAGGCCACTTACATACACATACACACACACACAGGCAGTCAAACATGCACAAACACACACATGCACACACTTTGCAGAGGCCATGTGTTGGGAGGGTGATAGAGGGTTGGCAGTTGGCAGACAGACAGCAGACGCTGTTCTTCAACATCAAACGTCTCAGTGCAGAATCTCACTTTCATGCCTACTCTCCCTCTCTCTGTCACACACACACACACACACACACACAGTTACACACACACAAACATAACAACGCACATTGCCTCTGATCTCGCTGCCAAAACTCAAAGACTTGGAAGGACTAACACACATACATGAAACAGGCACATACACACTGACATATACTCGATAAAAAGTCTTGAATTAAATTTCGTCAGCGACTGTTGAAACCATCTAAGTGCAAGTTTCATGTGCAGCTTGAAAATGATTCATGATATATATATATATATATATATATATATGTTTCCCCCTCTCAACATTGAATCCTGTCAAACATCAGGAATCTTATCTATCCATCCATCCATCTTCTAAAGCTTATCTGGGTCGGGTCGAGGGGGCAACAGTCTCAGAAGAGAAGCCTAGTCTTCCCTTTCCCCAGCTACTCCAAGGCATTCCCAGGCCAGACATAGTCTCTACAGTATGTCCTGGGTCTTCCCTGGGGCCAGGAGGCATCCTCACTAGATGCCCGAGCCAGCTCATCTGGCTCTTCTTGATGCGAAGGAGCAGTAATTCTACTCTGAGATTCTACTGGATGACCGAGCTTTTCACTCCCAAATGGAGAGCCCAGCCACGAGGAAACTAATTTCGGCCACTTGTATTTGAATCTCGTCCTTTCGGTCACTACCCAAAGCTTGTGACCATAGGTGAGGGTAGGAACGTAGATTGACTGGTAAATCGAGAGCTTCACAAAGATGGACCAATGCAAAGTCTGCATCACTGCAGACACTGCAACGTTCCCCCTGTCAATCTCCTTCTCCTTGGACAAGACCTGAGATACTTGAACTCCTCCACTTGAGGCAGGATATCATCCTTGGCCATGGCATCAGATTTGGAGGTTCTGATTCTCATCTCAGCCGTTTCACACTCGGCTGTGAATTGCTTCAGCTTGAGCTGAAGGTCATGGTCTGATGAAGCCAACAGGACAAGATTGTCTGCAAAAAGCAATGACCCAATCCTGAGGCCACCAACATCCTGGCTGCACCTAGAAATTCGGTCCATAGATGTGATGAACAGAATCAGTAACAAAGGGCAGCCTTGGGGAACTCCAACTCCCACTGGAAACAAGTCTGACTTATTCCCAGCAATGTGGATGAGGCTCTGACACCATCCAGGGAGCTGATGGCCTGTGTCAATGGGTCTGGAACCCTATAGTTCCAAAGCACCCCCCCACAGGATTCCCTGAGGGACACAGTCAAAGACCTTCTCCAAGTTAGTCAGTCATTTTCTATACCCACTACCCTCACCAGGGTTACGGGGGTCTGGAGCTCAATCCCATTGCAGGTGAGAGGCAGGGATACACCCCAAGACAGAACGCTAGAATATCGTGGCACACACACCATTCACTCACACCTGTAGGCAATTAAGAGTATCCAATTAACCTCAGCATGTTTGTGGACTCTGGAAGGAAGCTGTAGAACCTGGAGAAAACCCACACAGAGATGGGAAGAACATGCCAACTCCACACATAAAGGTCCCAGTCCAAGGTCTTAAACCTGCAACCTTCTTTCTGTAAGGCAACACCATGTTGCTCCTTTCTCCAAGTCCACATTGGACAGGTAGACTGTTTGGGTGAACACCCATGCACCCTCCAGTGACAGGCTAAGGGTATAGAGCTGGTTCACAGTTCTGTGACCAGGACCATGGTTTAACTATCTTATGGACCTTCCTCTCCACCCCTGAATAGACCTTCACAGGAAGGCTGAGGAGTGTGATCCCCCTCTAGTTAGAGCCCACTTTCTGGTCCCCTTTTTTGAAGATGGAAATCACCACCTTAGTCTACTAGTCCAGAGTCACAAAACAGGAATCTTATCTACAGCCGGTAAAAACACATTGCATTTAGAAAAAGATAATGCATACATTAAAGGGAAGGAAATTCCAAGGAGCTCTTGAAATAAGCACAGCTGAATGATGAATTAAAGGAAAACCCCTGGAAAAATGAACACAGAAACATGACAAATACAGATTATTTCACCAGCATATAAACTGAGATATTATCCTACGGAAAGAACGTTGCTCTTCACATTTTGGTATAGCTCCACAGATTTGGAGGGTCTCTGCCAAGGAGCCAATCAGGAGAGACTAGTTTATAAATGTAAACTTTTGTTGATTAATTGGATTAGAAGTTGGTATCGACTCCGTCAGAGAGAAACCTGGAGAGAGAGAGAGAGAGAGAGAGAGAGAGGGAGAGATGTAGACGTCCTGATTAAACTTTTGCTTAGCTCCACTGAATAATGTAAAGGCCTCTCTTATTCGTGATGGATGACTAGTAACGGACAGTGATAGAGAGTGAACTCAGACAACAGACAAGATGGAGAGATATTGCGTAAGATATGATTGATAAGATGAAACATGATTCATTGACTCATCTTGACCCAGCAAGAGCTGCAAATTGAGCCATAGGAGGCGAGCCGGCGAAGGTGAAATTGACTTCTTGTGTCTTTAGGAAAGTTTAGACCAGGGCTTACATTTTTTTTTTCCTTGAGATAAATCAGAGCGACGAGAGGAAGTGGGGCGGCTGCGGACCTTTTTCACGATGCACTTCTCATCGTCGTCGTGCTCGAGTAGTTTGAGCCACTTCTACGTTCACACACACACACGCTGACTTCCTTGCATGTGTGATGTGTGTGTGCAGCTGCCCATGGATGCACTCGGGACACACACACATACGGCCTTCACCTTGACAGACTTAAAATGCAGTATTGATTCAAAGAGTAGCTGCACTCTGCATGTATGCGTGTGTGTGTGTGTGGGTCAACAGAGATACGTGATGCTTTTCGTATGCTTGCCTTCATGCACGTGCGCGAGCATGCAACCCGGGCTCTCCTCTAGAGAAAGTTGGTCGGCCCCTCCGCCCTTCAAAGTCATTTGGATTTCATCTGTGAGCTTGACCCTGACAGCTGTTTGTTTTTCCTCTCCGGAGAGAGAGGAGAAGGAATGGAGGCACGGTGAGAGGGGGGTGTGGTTAATGAGAGAGAAAGTGATAGATATCGGAGAGGACAGAAGAAGAATGAAAGTGAGACTTCGGGAAAACTTGAGGGGAGGGAAACGGTAGTGGACTGTTTCTATTCCTGCCTGCAGTTGCCTTGCCGCTGTTTGCCTTGTTGAGCATTTGAGACACACAAGGCATTAAGTGGTGCTCTGAACAGCTTCCATTAGTATCCCTCATAGACCACTAGTATGAATGTCTTGAATCTGTGCAGTAGCATGAATGCGAAGCGGGGCGAGGCAGCTGAGATAAAAGGACACACAGCTCAGTAAGCCATCCCTGGGTGTAAATATAGGTTTTCCATAAAAAAAGGAAGAAAAAAAGAAAAGTGAAAGTGTACTACACAAGTATGTCATCTGGGATCAACACACTGAACATTTTAAAGCCTCTTCAGTTGAGAGTGATGAAGGAGGACGCCCGGTGGGATGAAGAGGTTCTGTCTTTTGTCTGTGCTCAGTGTAGGTGTGAGCGGATGAGTAACTGGACACATAAGGAGGGAGGAAGAAGGCTGTGAGTTGATTTCTAGAAAACAGGAGCGGAGGACAATAGCAATGAGAGCTGCACGGAGAGTCAGAGGTGAAAGGAGAGCAGGAGGAGGCCTGTGATTGGACAAATGAGCAGAGAAGAGTAGGTGTCAAGGGAGAGGTGCTATCCTATTTTTACACTTCTCCTTCTGGGAGCCCCTACACTCTCGATCTATCCATCATAACGACAGAAACCCCCTAACTCACTTGTTGCCCCCCCCACCCGTTCTCTCTTTTCTCTCTATTTTCACCCGCATTGTATTCGTCGTTTCTGAATATCTTCTCTTTTTTTATTGAGATTTCAAGGGTGTCTAATGTAAACAAATTAATAGACTTTACATTTAAGCCTCTCAACACAGAAATTGCTTATTGAATAACAATAACTATTTTAAGCATGCACAATTCACTCAGACAATGAGTTCTCACACACACACACACACGTGCGTGCATGCTTCACATCTAACAGCGCTCCCTTCCAAGGCTGATTCCTCCTCTCACAAGTTTTGTGGTCTTCCTTTGCGTTGTCACAAGCAATTAATTTGGCCATAGCTTGTGCGTATTGATCTGTGTGGCATAGGCATTGTAATCTATTCAGTCTGGCAAAGAGGCAGCATTCATGCCCGTTTAAGGCCCAGTATAGGACACACACACACACGCAAACACACACACACATTTCCAGCTGGAAATCAATCCCTCGTGTCCCTGGAAATATAGTCATGCTTTCTTAAAAGACATTACTTCGTGTGCTTTCTTTGTATGTAGTTTTAGGTTTTCTTCCACAGAAGCGAAGTCAATTATTGGAATGTTTTCTTATTGACCGTCACTAAGACGTTTCCTTGAGCTCCTAATTCATGAGTTTCTGCGCTTCTGTGTGTTTTTGTGTCACACAGGGATATACACGGGGGGCTTTTGCATTTTGTTTGCACTGTTCTGTTTACCTAGCCATGACAGGTTTGTGGCAGCGCTGCTTGTTTGTCTGCTCTTTGTTGGTGCCTGATTAAATTCCCCAGAGAGGGATTCATCATCTTTAGCAGGCAGAAAAGAGAAAATTACAAGCCCATCAATCCTTGTGTTTGATCTCCCGCTCTCCCCTTCTCCCTCGCCATCTTATGCCCTCTCTATTCGACGTATCCAGGCCTTTATTTACCCGGTTCTCCTCAGGCCCGCCATTTCTGTTTGTCGGTGGGAGGTCATTTGTCTCTATGTTAGACCTGTCCTGCCCCCCCCCCCTCATTTTGTCCTATCTGGCTGCTCCAAACCTCTCGGCTCTTCATCGTAATCCAGATATGTGAGCTTCTGAGATTTTGTACATTTTCGCTTTCTATTAGGGGCATTTACATTCACGTGTGTCTCTATTTGCCCTGTCTGACTGCGCCCATTTTTTATTGTTATATTGTGAATGCATGTTTAGCATCTGGAAAACAAAAAGTGCCACAGGGAGAGCGTATGGAAAGTTTTACACTCCAAATCAGAAGGGTGCCATTTATCACCAAACCCCTTGTAAAACCGATGCTTTGTAATAACAATTAAACTGTACAAACATGATGTATGTGCTGCATAATAATATCACATACATACATACACCCTGATGGATCAGCACTCACTCCTGTGTTGTGGCAGCTCCGGCCTGCTCGTGGATCACAAATCCTGTTTCCATCAATGTATTTTAAAGTAAAATAATTAAAAAAAAAAAAAAAAAGTAAAAAAGAAATCTTGCAATTTTGCCCTCACTTTTTTATTTTTATTTGTAGATTTAAAAAAAAAAAAAGAAATGGGAGAATACATGTTAATTTCCATCTTTAGTCCCATTCACAGGTTGCTCTAGATAATTTTCATGTTATTAATAAAACACAATAACATCAATTAAAAAATAAAAGGCAAAGAAAAATGAAACCGCATAATTGATAATTAAACATACAAGCCAAGCGTCAGGGTCATTAAAAGCGTTAATGCACAAAAAGGAAGATGTAAACAGCTTTGTTGAATAAATTCTGACATATTAAACATTTAAATAACACGAGCAGCTGCTTTTTCCCCAGGTAATCCCGTAGTATGCATTTTTTTGTCTCTGTCTTCTGACACATATGGAACATGCCGAACAATAGCTGTCGTGAAAGAACTATCACAATTTGCCCGATTCCAACAAATTCCCAAAGAGCTCTCCATTTTTCTTATTCTCTCAGTTTATTGCAGCCATGTGTAGCATAGTCTATTCCACCAGTAGAAACACAACTACAGTGAAAAGAGGTTAGATTTATACGCTTGGCTGATAAACTTAAAGTAGGGAAAACAGCAGAATTTTATAGCTGGAAAAGGAGAAGATCCAGATCCCGAAAGATAAGTTCAAGAAAATGTTTTCGACTTTTATTGATCCAGTCCCTCTGAAAACAACCACACACCCCTGTGGTCATGATTTTCACCTGTGCTCCTTCATGGGAAGATGTTTAATCAGAATTATCAGTTACCTGATTGGATGGTCATCACAGCAACTGACAATTGCAACAGTTTTTGTTTGTTTTTGGCAAGCTGGCAACGAATTGCCCATGAAAATGATTTGATTCCTACCAACCAGCAGAGATTTGTGAATTCTTTTGGAAGTTCTACAGAGATGTAGCTGCGCAGACAAATTGAATTGGCAATGATGAGGGTGTCTTTATGTTCACAGTTGATATGATTAGGGGTTTGTTTTGGCCCCGCACCACTGTGATTCATTCAAGTATGTTACTTGATCTTTAAATTAGCACAATGAATCCCTAAATAAAAAGTGCTGCAGTTTTTTTTTACTGAGATCTGCTAAACCAGAGAGTTTCCTGACTAATGGCAGATGCATGCACCTGAAAAAAATATGGAGACACAAATATGTTGGTATTTTGACAATTAGTTCTTATTAATCCTTGATATATTACTGTTTGTACTTAAATCAAAGCAGACATAATTAACTAATTAGTTTGGATGAAAATCTTAAAAAAAATATTCTTTAACTGTTTAATCAAATTGTATTTCATGCTTTCTAATTTATTGTCTGGTCACTGAACTGAAGTGAAGTAGTCGGTACCTATACCTGTCAATCAATTCGACAATGTGCCGACAATGAACTTTGCCATAAAAGACATTTGTGTAATCTCTGAGATGTAAAGGTCAAGACACGAGGTTCCCTGCTGGGGAGAAAACTGTGGAACCAGGACGGCTCCCCGCTTGTCGCTCTGCGAGGCGATAACCTTCTCTCACTCTCTCTTTTTTTTTCTGCATCAAATCCCTTCTTTTGGCATCTCATGAAAACACAACCCATCTGCGTGTGTGTCTGTGTGTGTGTGCGAGCCGCGCTGTTTGCTCAAGTCAAACAGTTAGATGAGCGTGGCGATGAAGGCCGTTTGATGTAGCACTGGCTCGGGCATGTGTAAGCACAGTGCTTAAAATGCATATTTGAATTTGCGAGCTTCACAAAAACAAAAAAAAAATGATGAGGAAAGCACTCAACCTCCCTGACCCCCCCCCCCCCCCCCCCCCCCCCCAAAAAAAAATCCTGCCTCAATCCCCTCTTTTGCTTTTCAAATCAGGTTTTACACACACACTCCACTGCTCCTCCTATCCATCCATCCCTCTCTCTTTCCACTCCAAATTCAAAGATTTCAATGATACCAGTGGCGCACAGAATTATTCCCACAATCAGCTGCTTGGAACATGCAGCGACACCACCATGCTGCATGCTTTCAACGTGCAGTATATGGATACATATGCTGTCTTTCAAAGCAACATCAGTATTGTACTGAGCTATGTATTTCTCTCTCTTATTGTCAGCTATAATGCATTTGTGGTAAGCTTTGTTTTCCATTGTAGTTAAATTCAACAGTGTGAAAAGCCTCCAAAGTCACTTTTGGGAAGGAAAACATCTGCTAAATGGACATCTCGCTCCCAGACCCATAACTAAACCAGGCTTTACCTGGTGTGTGCCTCAGCGCGCGTGTGTGTGTGCGACTGTGTGTTTGCCTGTGTATGTGAGTGTGCGTGTGTGTGTGTGTGTATGTTTGGCAGTGCAGAAACCCTGGCTAACCCCCTCTGTGCTTCCCAATGTCCTGTCTCTGAAGAGCTATGACCATTAAGCAGCTGCTCACATCTAAAGCCACAGAAAAAAAAGAAAAAAAAAAACGAGAGAGCTGCGAGAATGCAAATGAGTCTCGGTATGCGCCAAAACTTCCCTGGAGGAACACACTGTTAGGTCAGGCACACACACGGAGGCGCACGCGGTACAGTATTTGCACCGGCACGTGCACTCACACACTCACAGTCGCACGTATATGCACGCATGTGCCGCTATAAGGTTAGACTTCCTATTATGGAGTGCAAGTATTCTCTTGAGTATCAAATGATCTCGCTCTAAATACATTTTTCTTGGAATTGAAAAGCAAAGGCTTTAGAGTCCAATACATCTGATTAAACAGGCTCCATGGTGCAGACTTGTACTGTAACTACCTGGAAGCAACACATTCCTATTCATGTTTCAGTTTGATACAGTGCCTCTCTCTTACACTGTAATTGTTTGGTACACAGTCTATTAGGATGTGAATGTGATTACAAAGAAGGAGAGCATCATGCTGTGCATGGAAACAAGGGCATTGTTTTAAGGACACTTTGAATTTGTACATAAAGCAGCTCCTTTGTGTAGCTGGCCATGGCGCCGGAGCCACTGTTGAAAGTAAGGGGAGGAGGACAAGGTGAGAGGGAAGTGAAAGAACAATGTGTGTAAGCATGTACAAGCAAAGAACACAGCGTTGTTCCGAATGGAAGTGTAAAAATGTCGATAAATGACTGACATGGAAAATGTTAACAAACACATCAGAAAAAAAAGCTTGTAGGCCTTTGTTAAGAGACAGTTTTCAGATCAGCTGGATGATGCATATTACTTTCCTGAACAACTTCTGCTATTGTATAGCAGTCAGCCGCTTGCTAATGAGCGCACATATTGAATGGTATAAAGCATTTGATGTTATTTTTTTTTCCTGTGCCCTAGTTTTATTTATATTTTATAGCAAGTTATTAGTTTTCCATTTCCAAATGAATGAAAGAAATTATTTTTGTGTTTTTTTTTTGTTTTTTTTTTGCACATACATGCAACACTTCTGTGTGTGCAGGTGCATCTACTCCTTGTGCTCTGTCCCTAATAAGAGCTTAACCTTATTAATCACATTAGTGTGCTGAGGGTGGCTCTGGTGACACTCACACATGCTCGCGCAGACACACAGACACACACACACACACAGACATGCGCACACAAGCAGAGGCATGTCAATCTGTCATTAGTTAATAGCTCATTAGCACAAGGTGATTAATTACTCTGGCAGGGTGTGTGCGGGGGGGTGGGGGGGTGACAAGGATGGTGGGTGGGGTTGGAGGGGGTGAAGGAGGAAGGAAAAGGACTGCGGAGACAACAAGGCTTTTCACTGAGGGAAAAGAGCGAGAGGAAGGGTGGGGAATCGGCGAAAAAACGTTAACCTCTTCTCGCTTCTCCTAGAATGGTTTCACCACTATCGATTCTGGATTCTGAGGCCTACTGCAAGGGCCATACGTGTGTGTGTGTGTGTGTGTGTGTGTGTGTGTGTGTGTGTGTGTGTGTGTGTCTGTGTGTTGGGGGGGGTTGAGGTTGGGGTTGGGGGGATTGTACTCAGCCGCCTCTTAGGGACGTGTTTTGCTGGGTTGTGTTTTTTTTTTCCCTGTGTCTCGCGGGGATCAGCTGTAAAGGTTAACTAGTCTTTTCTTAAGCTTTCAGCCTGATGACAAATGACCATGTTCAACCCATGGGGGCACCTTATAGCACACCTTCCCTCTCCATCTATTCCTTTTCCCTCTCTCCCTCTCTCTCTCCCCCCCTCCACTCGCTCTCCCCGGCTGTTTCAGTTCGGGGAGTATAGCTAGAAGGAGGAAGAACGAGAGGAGGTAGGTAGACGGGAGCTGGCAAAGATAAGGGGAAAAGAACAAAAAGTGTCATTGAAGGGAAAAAAGAAGAAATTGCAACGCAAGGAGAGATGGAAAAATAGAGAAAATACAAAATAACGCTCTCTGGGCACCTGTAAGTTGCCAGCTTGCAATTCAGCCTGGTTTTAATTTTTAGGAACCCAATGTTAATCTAAGAGGGTAATACTAGAGATTAAGAAAAAGCAGGCGAGATTGAGTAATTCTGTATAATAGATAGAGGTTTTACTTCATCTTGTACAGTTACACAATCCTTTAGTCTGTATGACCTTTACACTGATGCGTTCTCTTTCTTGTTCCTTTTTATATTTTCTTTTTGTACAGCCACATGACCTACACTCTGAAATACAGGTGGTACAGCAGGCTGAATAGACTCTTGTGAATCAGTGTCTGTACAGCCCACATATACACCTCATACTGTATATATATATATATATATATATATATATATATATATATATATATATATATATATATATACAGTATGTTGTTATACAGATACGCCAGGTATAATGATGCTGAATGGCATTGATAAATAACTTGCAGGGGAAAATGTATCACTTTGCATTCACACACGTGTGTATGTTCAGTACATGTGTATGTGGACGCGGGCTCATGTGAGTGTGTACGTGTGCATGATGGAGTATTACAAGGTGTTGTCAAGAAAGCAATTTGTTTCTGTCTCGGATGGGTTTTTTATCATGACAAATCGACGTGAACCTCATCTAGAGATCCAGCGTCTCCTCCCGCGCCGATTCTACCTGGGCCGCACTCTCAACTTTAATATGATGAAGTCATTGCCACACCCCCCCTTTCTCCCCCAGCACCCAGTCCGCTGTAAATCGAGTCTCAACACCTGTGTATGAACAGTGCGTGTATCCAGGGAGGCTACCTGATCCCCGCATACATATGTGGGAGCATGTGTGTACGTGATGACACATGAAGGGGGGGGGGGGGGGGTGCACGCCGGGGATGCATCTGTGGCTCGTTTTGAGGATGATAGATGGGATCTGAGAATGTCACATGAAGAGGTAGAAAACGAGGCTGACAGCGGCCCTCCGGATTGGTGGCTCAGGGGCTGGCCTTTAGCGCTCCTCCGCTCCTCCTTCATAGCCACAGCGCACGCCACACGCGCACACTCACTTTCTGTGAGCCATGGCTTCCTCCTCAGAGCGGTTTGCTCTGTACTCGCTGCTCAGAATGTGGGCACGCATGTCTCACTCTGAGATCACTGTCTACTTTCATTCCAGTGTCATCACTCTTCTGCTGTGGCTTCTGGTATCGACGTTCACGATCAACGATTGGTCTCGTGATGCGTAATGAGCTTTTATCTTCGTTAGATTTTGAGTAACGTCAGGATGCATGCTGAACGTTGATCAGTATATAGCGTGATGCAGGATTATGTTAATACTCCATTTAATATGGTGATGAGCTGGTTGATATGTGACAATATGTCTGCCCTCTGCTGGGCACTGTGAAGACCTTCACTCACCTGCTGACCTGCCACCTGAGCTGGTGACTGGACGGTGTGTGTGTAATGCACTCGCATTATTTGCATAATGTGATGTTTGCGGTGTCTGTGGTGACGTCGGTGCTCTTGTTTGCGCGTCACTTCTCTGGAAATGAAATGAAATGAAATTCATCTGTGTGTGTGTGTGTGTGTGTGTGTGTGTGGGAGTGAGGTTGATGTTTGGTCCCGTCAGTGCAGGAGTTTTGCCAAACGCATCATTGTGTCTATAGCTGGAATCCTCCCGTGTCATTTGACATTGTTCATTTTTTTTTTTTTTCCTGTTTAGGGACATTACGTTGATGTGCGCGCGCCCCATGTGAGATCTGACATATTACTGGCTTCACCGTCGCAGTGTCCTCTGCCCTTCCTTTCTCTCCCTCCCTGCTTCACCGCCTTGTCTATTTTTTTTTCCCTCTTTTTACCCTCAACCCGATCTTTGCCTCGCTGCCTCCTCTCCTCTCGCCACCCACTCCCTTGTGCCTCCTCCAGCCCGTTCTATCCTTTTCCCCTCTCTCGCTCCCCTTTGCCTTTGATGCGCACGCTTTGTCACATTCCCGTGATTCTGTCACTCTTTCTTTTTTTTTTTTTTTGCTCTCAGGCTCCGTTGCATGCTCCCCGCCCTTGTTGCCACCTCCTCCTCCTCATCCTCCTTATTTCTACCACTACGCTTTCCCTCTTTCACTGGCTCACCCCTATCCCTTTCTCTCTCCCTTTTGGCTCATTCGTTAGCTCCCGCTGTCATCCTTCCTCCCCCTCCATCTCTATGTGCTGCTGGTAGAGAGAGAGAGAGAGAGAGAGCGAGAGAGAGAGAGAGTGTGTGTGTGTGGAGTCTGCTCTCAGTCTCAGCTGTGGCCAGATGGAGGATGGAGCCGCAGCCACATCTCTCCTTCTCCTCAGCTCTGCCTGCCACAGGCTGAAAGGCGCTCTCTTTTTCACTCAGTGTCTCCTCATCCATCCGTCCCCCAAACGCCTGAGCCGGCCTTGATCTGTGACGGATTGAGCAAAAGGAAGGACTGAGGACAAGAATCAGGAGACAAAACAGACCTGCAGTCTCCTGGAAAAGGGGAGAAAGGCAGTTGCGCTCATCTCTCTCCCACTCTCTCTCTCCATCCCCCCCCCCCTCCGTGGCGTTCGTCTCTGCAGTGCAACTGCTACACGTGTGCAAGTGTGTGTCGATCCACACTGCCAGAGTGCGTGCGTGTGTTCACGCGCGCTGGAGGGGGGGCGCGTGTCTCGGGCTCCTGCTCTATCCACCGCTTTCTCTCCCTCTCTCTCTGTCCTCGCACGGTGCTCTGGCACTCAGCTAGCGGATTGTGCTCCTCAGTGCTCACTGCAAACAGACGGAGAGGGGAGAAGAAAGGAAAACAAGAGAGAGGAAGAAGAAGAAGAGGGACGAAGGAGAGGCGACAGAGGGCAAGGACTTTGACGGGAGAGAGAGGGGGGAAAACAGGCTGCGAAACATTGAGAATCAGGAAAGGAGGACTCTAAAGGGAGCGGAGAGGAGCGGAGTGTGGAGGAGAGGAGACAAGGGTAGGGGGTTAATCAGAGAGAGAGACGAGTACGGAGCGATGCATCACTCAGGCAACACTGGAAGAACCAAGACCCTCTCTCATGAGACAGGTAAGACCCCCACATACTTCTTTGTCAGTACGGCGGTCAGATGGCATTGTGCTATATTCTCTCTCCAGACAACGGGAACAATAGAGCTTCGCTGTAACTTGACTGTAGCCAAACCCCGTCTTTCACACACACACACACACATACACACACACAAATCCAAAGTAGCTCACAGATCTTGAATAATTTAATGTGGAACCTATACATCTTAGATTTTAATGTTTTTCTTAGGTGTAGGTTATATACACATATTTGAATGTGTGTGTGTGTGTGTGTGTGTGTGTGTGGAGGGGGGGTGAGTGAGAGAGAGTGTGTGTATGTGGCATGAATGGTGGTGATCAAACAGCATACATCTGTATAGAACTCGGCTTTGATGTGCGCTTGAAGTTCTGATTGGCATCCATGAATGCCAGCATGTACGTGAGCGACTCTGGTCATTGGTGTGAGTTGTTTTTTGTTTTTTTTTTCCGTGTGTGTGCCCTTATTTCTTGGCCCCTGGCTTTTCTGTTGAGCACGTTCCAATTGACGGTAATTACAGTGATTGACAAGTAGCTGATGGGGAGAAACGGACAGGACGCGGGTCGCCCCCCAGTTCCACTTCAATCCATAATTTATTCAAGTGTGTGTTCCTCAATATTTACAAGGTTATGGCGAGGTATTTGCCTTTCCAAATCAATGCTGAAATAATTGATTGAATATTTCAATGTGACGTGGATTGAATTTGAAAATCCAGAGTGGCCGGATAAGTTGTCAACCGCGCATGTTAATTTGCGGGTTTCTGTTTTGTGTTGTTTGGCAAAAGAGTTTGACCCAGGGAATAAAGGTTAAGTGCATCTCCTTGCGTATTTGTGTTTGCGTATGTGCCATATAATAGCTTTTTTGATTGCTTTCTGGGTGTGAGGGGATTGCTAGCACTCATCAAGCTAATCAAACAGTTTCTACAGACAATCACAACGTGGTACACGCCCTCTCAGCAGCAGCAGCTCTGACACATCTGCCTCCTATCCGAACAAACATTAGGAATTCACATGCTAGACAGGTGCAATTTAGCTTTTTTCTCAAAAAGATGAAGGCAACATTGTTCAAGGAAATACAGGCCTTTCACAGGCTCACACACACTCTTTGAACCACCCACTCGCATTCTCACACACAGACACACACACACTCAGATACACACCAACACATACACGTTACACGGATCTGACCCAGCATGGATAAATGTGCTTTTCTGATTGCTGCCACAGAAGGGACGTGATTGGCATGGCAGACCAGGGAATTATCCATGGTTTCCATGGTGACTAATTAGGAGGGTCCTGACTGTTGGGTTTATGGAGACAGATGACTGATCGGTGGTGCACTTCCTGCATTACAGAGCGGGTGGTCCCATTGGCTAGCAGGACCCCCTGCCGTCTGAGACAGACAGATGATCTGCAGGCCACCTCACATGTGTTCAGCTGTCACCAAACATGCAACTATCAAATGAAATAAATCAGATCATTTTTAGACAGGTTAGTTTTTTTTAAATAAAAACGGGGGGGGGGGGGGCATGTTATAGGGAGTGTGCCGGTCTCACTGAACACACATTATTCACATATACTTTGCTTTAAATGTGTATTACTGGTAGATAAATGTACAGTATTTCCTTACTGTGGTCCTCCACATGTGCCCTGGTGTAAGCTAAAAAGCCGTCTCAGATATATGTGCATTTAGAGAGCGATGCAACCTTTTATGTGACAATAAACAAGTCGGACACACACACACGCTCATGCTGATTATGTAGCTATAGGGCATGTGAGAGAGAAATAGGTGTGATTGGGTCCATCTGTGGCGGAGAAAGCGAGAGAGAGGGAGACAGAGAGAGCTCCATCTGTGGACACCTGCCCTTCCTCCAGGCTACCGTCCCTTTCCTCTGAACTGCCAACAAGATCTGTGGTTGCGCAGGTGCGCGAGCTCGCATGTGTGTCTGTGTGTTTTCGTGTTTTCGCGGCAGGCGGTCTGTGCGTTCTCAACGGCCAGCGTGGCCGAAACCACCGCGAAAAAAAACAATGAATGAATAAACCGAACGGGGGCCTTCGCCGGACGACGTGTTTCAACGCTCAAGAGTCTAAAACCGGTGTCAACCGTTACAGTACCAGGCCTTTATTTCTCCCTTTTTTCTTTCTTTTTTGTCCTCCACAGTACAAATAATGACATGTTTCAGCAGGAAAAGCACAGGTGTAATTAATATCACTAACGACGCCACATCGCATTAAGGTGTTCCGGTTCCAGCAGCTCACTATTTAAACGCGCGCTCGTTTGCTGGGCTTACTGGGACGCGTAGATAGAACGGAGCCCTCGTTAAGATTATTAGTAACACCTGTGCTCTGCCTGCTCTGACTGATCCAGATGTATGCTGTGGAAAAAAAAAGAAAAAAAAGATTTACTATACCGGGCGTTCTGTGGCTTTAATCACAACACCGTGCTCAAGGTTACCTCTGACTCTTTGTTATTTTCTTCTTTTTTTTTTCTTTTTTCAAACCTGCAAATATTCTACTGCTTCTGCCGAGCGCTACTCACAGCACTATATATAATTGATGCCTCTGGATATAAGCAATATAGCATGTAACACACTGTTAGACAGCTTCAAAAACACACTGCCAAAAGAAATGGTGATAACAGGTAGAGGAGAGTGAGCCTTCTCCTTCCATTTCATTCAGCTATCATCCGTCCTGCCTCTCTCTCTCTCTCTCTCTGTCAGGCACCAGCTCCACCTAATGGCCTCTGCAGGTACTGATGCACACACACACACACACACACACTGACACACACACACACCGCTTTGATTAAAATGGCTATAGCACGATTCCATTTCACCACAACCGAGCGAGGTAGTTAGGAAGCCACTAAGATGACGGCCACGGTTTGTTGTGTTGGCAGGCCACTGTTTGTTGTGGCACAACCCCACACGACGCAGGGGAGCGAGGCGGAGCGGAGGAGAGGGCACGGAAAGGAGAGGTGATTGGAAGAGGCACAGAGTGGGGAGAGGGAGGGAAAGAGAGAGAGGGGGGGGAGAAAAAACAGCAAAGCGATTGAAGAAGACGTGTGTGTCACGGCTAAACAAATAAGCATGTGTGGGAACAGATGGTAATAAAGTTCTCTGTTACAAGACTAGTGGCTCGTACCCACACACTCACACACGCAGACCCACACACGCACAGCTTGATTATGCGGAGTATTGGGCCGTGAGTCATTAAGTCTTTGCCTTAGCGGAGCTGACTCGAAAGTGAGCATCTACAAAGGCCGGTCACTAGCAGTCATCTCTTTCGCCGTTCCCTCTCTTTGCTCCGTCCATCTGTCTCTGTCTGCATCGCTCCCTCTCCCTCTTTGTTTCCACCTATTTTGGCCTCTTCACCGATTGCACGGTCCGCTCTACCCGCCGCTTTCATCCACCGTCCTCCGCTCATCCCCCTCTTTACATTCCCCGTGCCTCCCTCCGTCCACCCCCCCCCCTCCTGCTTTAGGAAAATGAGTTTTTCTCAGCTTTTCGGTTTTCCTATCTGGCGTTCCGTAAGCCAAAATGTGTGTGTGTGTGTGTGTGTGTGTGTGTGTGTGTGTGTGTGTGTGTGTGTGTGTGTGTGTGTGTGTGTGTGTGTGTGTGTGTGTGTGTGTGTGTGTGTGTGTGTGTGCCGATGGGTGAGGGCGATATGTCCTCAATCGCAGTGAGAGCATTTGTTTCCCTCCGCCGGTGGAAATAGATTATGTATTTCACTCCTTTTCCTCACATTGGGTTTTCTTTTCTCTCTCTCTCTCTCTCTCTCTTCCCTCTCCATCACACATTTTGTCCTCCCCACTCAAGGTCAGTTGGAAGATTGCTTTCAGCCCCCTGTGTCCTCCCTGACGCACCACGCTTTATTGTGTGCGCGGCCGTCAGCGCCCCGTGCGTTTTGTGTATAATACCGGTGCGGTTTGATGGCTGCGTGCGACTGTTTGAAATCTCGGGGAAGAGGGGGGGGGGGGGGGGGGGGGGGGGGGGGGAAGGAGGAGGGGGCACTTGTGTGTGTGTGTGTGTTGTTTTTTTTTTTTTCTTTTTGCACTATCCAATCTGAACCCGTCTCTCATCAGGTAAGCGCTTGTGCACGGGTGTGTTTGTGTGTCACGGTGATGGAAAGGCAGTCAGCCAGCAGTCAATCTCAGCTCCCAAGTCAGTTCTGATGAAAGGACCCGAAAGAGGAAAAGAAGTCATTTAAATTAAGAGGACTCATATTAAAGGGGGGAAAAAATTATCTCAGGCTGTTTTTTTTGTTTTTGAACCCCTTTTAAAATGGTTCAAAAGTGTTTCCTCAAGTTTTATTTTCCTACGTAAATATTTAATGCACTTATTGATTTCTTGAGTGTGTGCGTGTGTGCTTGTGTGTGTGTGTCTGCTATGTGGATTGTGGCTGATTTTTGCATGGACGGTTGGAGGTATTAATTTTCACAGTGGTGATTTGGGTGAGTAAAGGGCTGGCAAGCTAACTGGTGTTCTCAGCAGGCTTCTGAGCCTGTGTGTGTGTGCGTGTGCACGCGTGCCTGCGCGTGTGTGTCTGATCAGCGAGCTGGCTGATTTTATGCTTCACTAGCCTGGCTGCTCATCCATGTGTACCATCTGCATGTGGCGCTGCCATGTGTATCACCTATACCCCACCACATCCCACTCCTCTCATATCTCTAACCGTCCCTCCATCCGCACCTGACACTGTCCAATCATTGCCCCCCTTATCGCTGGCTTTATACCGCTCTCATTTGAAAAGCCAATTTATAAAAAAAAAAAAAAAAAAAAGGAAAAAAAAATCCCTGACATCGCAGTTAATTTAAAACCTTCCACTTATTTTACACTGCATATTAATAAAGAAGAAGATTTTTACCCCGACGTTCATCAACTTCATTCACCTTATAATAAGTAAGAAAGCGTCATTATCCTTGATCAGAGCAACAGCGCAGGATGCGGCGTTCTTCCATTTGTTAGCCATGCAACGCCGCCGCTCTAAGCGATCGATCCACGCCACCACTAACTATGTGACAGATGAAAGTGTCACAATTACAGTCATGCCGAAGTGACAAATTGATACCAGCGTTTCTGCTGGAAAGGGTTTTTTTTTTTTTTTTTGTCTTGGAGGTGCTATCGTTCATCCACGCAGCCTCATTATACCTCCTGGGGTAGTGGCGACAGCGGTGACTCATTGACTCATCACGCCGTTGTTTGTAAACTCCAAACCCGACTAACCATTCGCCATTCCATTCGTCATCTTATCTAATGTCCCCCCATTTCTCTGCTATCTCTGTCTCCCCGCTGCTATTACCTCCCGTCCACGTTTCCTTCTCGCCACCTCCCTTCATCTTTAATATCCTTCTCCCCAAAGCACTGACTCCAGCTCTCTGAACTCTTCACCCCTTCTTTTGTTCTTCTTCCTGCATCTCTTCCTTCGCACCCCCCCCCCCCCCCCGTCACTGAACACGCTTCTCAGGTCTGTGTCATTAACATAAAAAAAAATGGAGGAGGTGGCCCTCATTTTTTTTTTGTTTTCACCCAGCCCCAGACCGCGAGTCACTCCGCCCTGCCAACTCCTCACTGGCTGTCACGTCGGGGTGAAGACACGCACACATTTTTTAGTAGACTGATGCGCTGCTTCTGGAGAGTAAAAGAATGTAGGATTGTTTCACAAGCACCGGAAGCTGATTTTTTTTTTTTTTTGCAAAGCAAGAGTGTAAATGTAGAGGAGCAGCTGCCTTTAGTCTGTCAGGCCTGGGGACTGTTAAAATTCTGGCTGTGTCATGTTATTACTTTCTAAACGCAAAAATTCTGCTATATATATATATTTTTAATTATTATATTTATAATTTAAATTGCAAATGACATATTATCAATCGATAATCAATATTGTACCATGGATTTGTCCACCCTATTCTTCATCTTATTTTAAGATGCAGAAGTATGCAGAAATGCAGGAAATGAGATTCAAGAACCTTAACTGACTACAACCCCCCTCCCCTTACTGTAGAGCTGTCACAGTCAGATTTACTGTAAAAAAAAGACATTATCGATTACATGTGTCCTGTAAATCACAGCAAGAGGTTTAAGCCTGCCTTCACGCAGACAGTAATGCATTATAGTTAGTTTTATTACTTTTGAATTACTTTGATGAACACTCCGAAAACGGCTCTACCGAAAAAGATACATTAGCCGTCCATCAATTTTGTGGGGTGGGTGACACATTGCACTAAAATGTTTTTTCACTTTTCCCTCAATTAACTCTGCGTAATGTCACTTCCACAAGGAGATGATTAAACGAGGAGACATGATGGCATCCATTTTTCTCCATTTCAGCGTTCAGTCATGGCATAGGCCTATTTCCAGCTCAGGGGTTGGGGGGGGGGATTTGCTCAGAAGGTTCAACAGCGCTATATTATCCGGTTTGAACCGCACACTCTGACTCTGAAAGGACCTGTAAAGGTCACTGTGGTTGTGATACACAAGTAAGTCATTATAGGAATTTGTAACTCAATACAATAGCTTTAGTTTGCATAACGTTTTGTTTTTCCTGTGCATTACCAGCCTTAATCTCTAATTCTCTGACTTGAATACACAAACACACACACACCAGACAGTGGCTCCAGCTGCCGCGCTAAACAGACGCTATGTTTCCTGGAGAAAGGGCACTATGACCTTGCCTTGGGGATGATGACAAAGTGAAATTCTGTCTTTGCATCTGCATCAGTGTGTGTGTGTGTGTGTGTATGTGTGTTGCTAATGACCAACGCTTAAGGAGGAGATGAGGGGAGATGGGCCGTGCAGCAGGGCAAAGGGGGCAGTGAAATGATTGCATCGATCATTCCTGATCACCTAAACAATGTCGCGCAGCACATTCATCTCACCACGTGTCTCCTTCTCTCTTTGTCTCTCCTATTGACACACATTTTGACTCTCACCTCGCGCTTCTAATTTTTCTCCCTCTGCATGTGTGCGCACACACACACACACATACACACACATGCTCTCAGACTGATGCTGCAGTGATGTCACTGGCCAAATGCCAGCTCCTGCACAGTTCCATTAGCATTGCGAAGGCTGGCCGTAGATTGCTATTGATTGACTATTGCCTCTATTCATAGGCTATTGAGCTTGAAGTGCACACACACACACACACACATACATACACGCAAGCACGCACGTGCACACAAGTGCTCTAGAATAGGAGAGAGTATGCGAAACCAGCCACACACTTTAAAGTCTTTGAGGAGTTTCAGGGTTGTTTCTGGGCTCATGAGAGAAAATACAGAACTTTTATTTCTATTTTTTGTATTATTTTTTTTTATTTATTATTTTTTTAAACGAGAATTTGAATTGAAGTTGACTGGCTGGCTCGAGCAGTGAGCGGCCATGCACAAAGTTTGGGAGAAATAAAGTAAATATGTGCGGTTTAACGTCTGATCGGTGGCTGTAATGGCCTGTGTGTACGCTATGTGCACTCGTAGGCTTTGACAGGGACTCGAGGACGTCGAGCTTGTCAATGGCTGAGCTTTGGATTTTAAACAAATCAATGCCGAGTGACTGGACCCTGGAGCCACTTCTTAATGAGAACCACTGCTCAGAGATCTCCATAGTCCCTCTGTCTCTGCTGCTCTCTCTCTTTCTCTGTCTCTATCTCTCACACCATTTTTATTTATTTATTTATTTATTTTATTTTCCATCTCTCTGGTTTCTCTCACCTCTTGCCCTTCGCCCACAAGAGAACATGCACCAATGCACATACACCTCAAGCTTCTCCATTTTTTTTTTCTGCATGCTTCCATTTTATTTTTTTCTTTCGGTATTTTTAGACAGCCCAATGTCAGACCCTCCAGTCGCAGTCCAGAATATGTTGAGGCACTGCTCATCTAATCTGTGAATTTCACAGCAGGGAAGCTTTCATAGCAGGTGACAAGATGCCTTCCTGTAAAATAAATAAATAAAATAACCAAAAGTGCGAGATTTAATAAAACCTGTCACATCATAATCTGCAGTGCTGTTTCCTATTTACAGGAAAAAAGTGCTGTACATGCAGGTGTGTGCAAACAGCTGCATCTATTGTGTGCGTGTGTGTGTGCGCACACACGCATGTGTATGTGTGTTTGTGTGTGGACATTTTTAGGGGATTAAGGATGTAAGGCAGGATTATCCAGCAGGTAGACTTCCCACTTCTCCTGCCGAGGAGGAGTTGGAGAGGCAGAGCAGACGGGATGGAAAAGATGGAGGGAATGGATAACGGGAGAGAGGGAAAAAAAAGTGAGGACGGAGAAATGGAGGACAGAGTAAACAGAGGAGAACAAGAAGTCGGGTTTATTAGCATTTATATACTCTGGCAGTTTGAAGTGTCTCCATGCAATAAATCACTTTAAAGGAATTAAAGACAAATATTCACCCAAGCAAGGTATTTCGAGAAACTATTTGTTTTATTTAAAAGGAGATGTAAATATAATAGACGTATAAATAGTAATTTACAGGTCTGATCCTCTGGTAATTTGCTCCACACGTGTGAGGCATAGTGACTACTTGACTAATCTTTCCGTGTTACTCAAGGAATAGCAAACAAACCAACTCCACATGATCTAAGAGCTCAAGCAGTTTCATATCGTACAAGAAAGTCAGCCTTGTATCGCGGGGCTAAGCCATTTAATGATTTATAGACGAGCAGACATAAGATTTTTAAATTCCACTCCGTGGCACAGTGGAAGCCGGAGCGAGTTCTGAACACCGAGCCTGTAAGTGTGTGTGAGAAGGGAAGGGGGGGAGAGAAGGAAAAGAAAGAAGAATGCAAATAGGATGCAAAATGCAAATATACCTGGTGAGAAGTGGCACAAATGTTTCACTGCGCCACAGAGAGAAAGTGAGAAGAAAACGAGGGGGTAACAGAGTGGGAGAGGCACCGGTGGAAGGTAATGATTGGTGAAGCACATAATAGTGGATTTTCAGATCGGGTAATGGCAGAAAATCATCCCTCCACCTCGCGTATTTGTATATTTGTGTCAGCAAACTCTTTGCTTTCTTTGCCAGCGCTCTTAACATTGTTAACTGCACACATCACTGTCCAAGTATGACGACACCTATTCGAATGTAATGAGACTTGAGTCATTGCCGTCGCTCTGTTCAAAGTGTTTTTTTGTTGTTGTTTTTTTTTTATTTAGTGCAGCGTAGTGCTTCAAGGGCCCAACAATTGCCAAGTATTAAATAAAAGATACACAGCAAGAGCAACATGAGCAAAGGAGCCTATGTTCCTTGTTTAAATCCCACATGAGGTGAGAGGGGTGATCTCACCCCCTCCGCCCCACACACACACACATACACACACCCAGACACACACACACACACACACACAGTAGCAACCAGGGGGTTCGAGGTCTATCTGTAGCGTTTTGTAATTGTTTTGGGCTAATCCTGGTTTTAATATGTCTCTCACAGCAGGAAGGCCTTCATGCTTAATAGACACTGTGGATTTGTTTAATTATGTGCGTGTGTGTGTGTGTGTGCGTGCGCTTGTCAATTGTGTGTGAGAGGGTGGAAAAGTTAGTGGTCCCAGCGCCACTTTGATGACAGTTTGTTTTAGAATCTATGCATATGTAATGTTATAAGTTTTAAAAAAAACTATAAGCATAGAGCAATAGGACACATGGAGGCATAGAGACAATACATAGAACTGATGCACACACACACACGTACATGCACACGTACGCATGCGGCAAGTGTGAACCCTTGGCACTACTTCTCCAGTCTGTTTGAAGTAGCGTCTCTCGGGAGGCTATAGGACTGTGGCAGTGTTTCACCCACTCAAACACACAGTGGCTCGCAGGGAAAGAGGGATTGCGCAGGGAAAAGGGGAAAAGACAGTAGGAGGGGCACTTCTCCTCAAACACACTCCAGCTCGTCTCATCCCTGTCTCCCGTCTCTCGCTGCCCGCTCCCAGTGCAGATGCAGAACGCTTGAGGAATAGGCTGTGGTTGTTTACAGCCACAATTTTTTTTTCTTTCCTCCCCCCCTCCAGTGTTCACACACTCATATCTGACTCCACTCACTCCAATTTTGTCAGATTGAAACTGCATCACCATCAAAAGGGAGGGGTGGGGGGTGGGGGAGCCTTCTTCTCAATTGGAATTGCCGGCCAGAAGGAGGAGACTTCAGCTGAATGGGAAATGAACACAAACACTAAAGCCCCATGATGAAAGCCACCATAAAGAATATTTTAAACTATGGTGCATATTTCCAGGTATATATTTTTTACTCTGGGGCTCTACTGGAATATCATTGCATGATTCATGAAACTCCTCATTTCATCTCATGCTGACCCTTTACATGGTCCCTGAGGTTCATCTCTGTTTGAAATAGCACTGTCTCTTTAAGACCTACCGATCGGTCAGCTTCAGGTAGCTGTGTCATGGCCCGACAACCCGTGAAACAAACTAATTTTAGGGATCTCCTAAATGTCAACTTCTCAGATACATCCCTACTAGTGCTGCATGATTTGATGAAAATGTGCAATTGTGATTATTGTGGACTGCATTGTGATTACGGTATTACAAATGAATTATGTCATGAGTTTACTTGTTTGAATACCAAGGGCAACAGAGAATTACAATAGTTTGTATATTTCTCAACTCAAAACATACAAATATGACACAAACAATATAAAATCGGAAGTTTACGCTACTGTATTTTTTCCCCAAAAACCTAAATATCAAAAAGTAAATAAAAGCTTGAAAATGTTTATTTGTGGTGTTCCAAATATTGATATAGATCAGTTGTATTACTGCAGGACATAGTGACTTCATAGTGAATCCAAAGTATCTGTACAACAGAAGTTGCTTCTTTTTTTTCCGGCACCAACTGAGCATTTCCCTCCTCGAGTTTCTCTTCGGCATCCATGTTGGCTCCTCTGCTCTCGAGCCCTGCAATCCCAGCACATTTTGAAAGCTCACTCCAGGTGCAGGCGGGAAACGGGACTGAAAATTCTGTCCTGCGCAAATTTGTGAGGACTGTTCATCACATCTATGTAACCTAGGTTACCGTCCGCATTCACACGATGGTGCTTCGGTATCAGTGGAAAACGGAGCTCCGGAGAGAGTGAGCATCATGAGCTGTCTCCGGTGTCCTGTCCCCAGGACTGCATCAGAAATTATTATTATATAAACTACAACTCCCCCCTGCACAGTGTGGATGTGGCGTCACCGTGCTCCACGGCGCACAGGAGATAGTCCCTTTCATTGTAATATCTGTACTGATATGACTCTATTTTCATGTAGGCTACATATTGAATGTCTGATTTTTTTTTTAATGTAAGATTTTCATTTAAAACAAATCCTGGGGCATATTGGTTTATATTTAATCGCAAACCGCATTCTTTTCTGCGATTACGTAATTGTACAGAATGACATTGCGATTGTGCTTTGATTAATTGTGCAGCACAAATCCGTAAATATTTGATCTGAAATATGAGAGTAGACAACGCAAACTACACATTGAAAAAAC
Source organism: Lepturacanthus savala (assembly GCA_030544235.1). NCBI lineage: Eukaryota > Metazoa > Chordata > Actinopteri > Scombriformes > Trichiuridae > Lepturacanthus > Lepturacanthus savala. The sequence goes on from CM060464.1 coordinate 16,719,331, forward strand.
CTTAGCAACGAACTTAGCAACCAAGTCTAAAGAGCATACAGCCATCCATGGGCATGCGTGATGATCGGACTCCTGACACAAACACAAACGTTGCAAGCGAAGCATTCAGAGCAGGCTAAAGCGCTTGTTTTCAAGTTGCAGGTAGCATTTCTATTTTGGTCACGGTCAAGTTTTGGAACTTTGACAGTGTTGAGCATAGATATCGACAATGTATAAATAACAAACACACTTTCAAACACAGCTCTCTGCCTGAACGTCGCTCCTCTCGTTCTCATTCTCATTTTTGTTCTGTCTCTCTCTCCCTCATTCTGCGTGACCTGACCAAGGCCGCACAAATTTCTTCTTCTCAGTTTCACAGCCTATAAGCTCATCTTTGAGAACAAAGAAACAATACACGCAAGAAAAAGAGGCACAATAGATAAAGTGGGAATTGAAAACGTTTGAGAGTGACGACTGACTGTAAAGTAAAGAGGTCTTTTTTTTTTCCTAAGGGCGACTTTAAAAAGCAGCTTGTTTTGAGTTCTTCTGTTTTTCCGCCCTCTGCCCGCAAATGCCTCCTGTTTTCGTAAAACAACAGAGACGTGCACACATACGCACACACACAGACACGTGGGAAAAAAAATGACTGATGAACAGAACAATCTCGCTTAAAGACAGTGCTGCGATCCTGCCAATCTGCAAAGCTATTATGTTATTTTCTTCCTGGCTCCGCTGTGTGTTTGGCTCGTTTTCCACACAATCCCTCTAAACCCTGTATTTTGTATATCAGCTCATATACGAGTGCAGGTATGTGGACAAGGTGCTGCATCAAACCATGTTTTTTTTTTTTCTGTCATCCCTTTTTCTTACTCATTTCTCCAGACACCCCCCCACCCCCACCCCATCATATCCCTTGGTGGAGCAACAAAAGCAGCTAATGGAGAAGGAATGTACCTACACAAAGGCACAAATGGAGAGGCAGAGCGAGAAGGAGAGTGAGAGAGTCATGCATAAACAGAAGGGTAGAAACAGGAGGAGAGGCACAATGTCATATTGTGGATTGCGGAAAAAGAGAGTAAAAAGCTCTGTCATGTTGCCAATGTTTCGCTCTTGTTCCATGTGTTTATCCGCCGCTTCTGCCTCCAAGTTGTAAAATACTTCACAACTTAACCAAAACACCCAACTCAATGCACTAAATGCACCGAAAACCCATTAATGTTTCACATTCAATTATTTGTGGCGGCCCGCCACGAATAAAAACTTTGGCCGCCAAAAATTGATTTTCTATTTTTGGAGCGGTGCACCCCCCTCCCCCTCTTCTCTTTCTCTTCCTCTGCACAAAAACATCCTTCTCTGAGCTTTAATCTGCCGTCACATTACGCCATCTATTGTTACTTTATCACCTATAAGTTGTAAATACGGGGGACGTCCATGGTGCATTCAGGTGCACCTCGATAACTCCAAAATCGACTTGAATGGCCACTAAGGATGTTAAAAATGGCTGTATTGAAATACTGTCCTTGTTCTTTAAACTGCCTTTAACAATCATGTAGCAAAACAAATCCATATTCCAACAGATTCCAGATTCTTCAAAAGTTCATAAAATAATCCAAAATATCCTTGTGTGAGTCTCTAGGTGTCTCCGATGATTGTCCATGTTCTTTTGCTGCATAATTTTTAATGATTAGACACAAAAAAAATAAAATCTTATCGATTAATACATTTTTTTAAAACATTCAATTGAAACATCTTATCAAACAGTCATCAGCATTCAGCCACAAGCAGTCATTATCATTATCGATCCATCCGTTATATTTTTCTGCGTAATCAATTAACTGATTAGTTTACGAAATGTCAGAACACAGTAAAAACCGTCCGTTTTTTTTTTTTTTCCAATATACAAAGTCAACTTAATTAAGTTCATTTCCTAATTGAAATAGCTTGTTTTTTTGTCTGAATAATGTCAACATTTCCAGTGATTTGAACCAGAGAAAAAGCAGCAACTCAGCAGCAATGTCTTTGCCATTTCTGTTTGACAAATGACTATGAGCAATTAGTCAAATACCAACAGTGTTGTAGATTAATTTTCTGCCAATCAGCAAATTGATCCATCCAATATGATATATGTAATAATATCATGCCTAATTCCGTATGAATCTTGCTTAGTTTGTTGCAGGTTATTGTGTTATTTTTCTGTCTCTATCTCTCTCTAAATGTTGCTCCGCTTTGCATCACCTCCCAGTCCTCTCCTGGAATATTTACATTACAGTACGTAGGAGGAGTGCAGGGGGGTTTGATTGTTTTATTCTCTTTTATGGCGTGTCTAGACATGTCTATTTTTATGTATACCATCTATAGAGATTACCGTCCGCCGACAGCGCATCCACGGATAAACTCCTTGGTTTCCAGGAAGACATTTATTTCATTGCTTCGTCTAAATTTGCTGTCAGGTTTCTTCAATGCAATTTCATAATCTGTAATGTTTACAATATATACATATAAAATATGTATATAACATGGGGATGTGTTTTAAATAATAGAGTGTGTGTTCTCCCTTCTTTTACTGTTCCTCTCCTTTCCTCTCTGAGGCCTTGATTTTTGTTTCCATCTCTTTTCTGCCCTTCACCTTCTCTCTTCTCCTTCTCCTTCATCCCCGAGCTCTCCCCTCCTTCCAGAGGCAATTTTTTTTTCATCTTCACTTAGCTTTTAGTGCTCTTCTGTGCCCCACTCAAGGGGAATCCACCTCTTTCCAGACACAGCCTTATTTTAGCAACACAAGCTGGTCCTTGGAGAGCACTGTCAGACCTCATACACTGCTCCGTCTGCCCCAGTGTGTGTGTGTGTGTGTATGCACATTTACATGTAATGCAATGTCATCAATAAACCATCTTCAAATTTATTTAGTTGTCATAATTTTTCTTTCTATCCCTCCTTCTCTTGCCTGCCGTCTGTCCCGTGTTTTTCGGAGTGGTCAAACCCACAGGTGAATTATTAATGAGATAAGGAATAGTCGTTCTACCTCAGATCTCCCACCGCGTCTTACATGAAAGAAGTGAAAAAGGAAAGTCTCTGAAGGCAGGCGAGCAGGAAATACCAAACATTTGCTTTTTTTTTTCTTGATTTTCTCTGAAATTCAGGAACCATCAAGGAACATGTGTCTTTTGTAGCTTGAAAATCCCCCCCCCGTCCGTGTTGGGTGACGTGTGTGTGTGAGAGAGTATGTGAGTGTGTGAAAGACTTATTTCCATTTAAATATTCTTCCCTCCCCTGGCCTCCTCCTTCCTCCGTCCCTTGCTCCATTTCGACCCCTCGGATCACTCGGTAGCGTTTGGCGAGCTGTGCAACGGTGCGACGAAAACGAGCCGGAAAGACGGACCATCTTCAGAAGCGTCACTGCGGGCAAAATGCCTTATTATGTCAGATTTACAAATTCCCACTCCCGAGTCGGGAGGAAAAAAAAAAGTGACCTACATAACTACAGACCAGGAAAAAAAAAGAAAAGAAAAAAAAAAAAACACCAATGGCCCAATTCTCCTTTCCACCACTCCTCCTCCACTCGTTCTTTCTCTCTATCTCTGCTGCTCCCTCTCTGGCCGCTCCCTTTCTCTCTCATTTCGTCACCCCTCGTTTATCTCTATCCTTTTTTCCCCGACAGCGGCTTGCTGAGTTATCACCCCTCATTCAGATGAGAGGAGCGGCCTGCACGAAGGTCTGCCCCCGCCCCCCGCCATTTTTTTTTTTTCATTTCATGTTCACACCCTGCGTGTATGTGCGTGTGTCTGTTATATGTTCGACGTTGCTAAAATGGTACGGTCGGTGGGTGGGGGGTGTGGGGGAGGGGGGGGTTAGGTGATCCAACCAACCTGCTACTAGGTAAACACCATCTGTTCACACAAAATCTACCCACTCCGATGCCACAACTAGAATAGAGTGATCCAATCGCACCTCTCCTCGCACACACTTCTGCCATGCCAGGTTCACACCAAGGTGTGTGTATGTGTGTGTGTGGCACTGATGATAATTGATAACGACGGAACTGTTCGCTCGCGAGTCGCATTCTCAGGTGGTGCTCTTTTAGATTTTTACCGCACGACGTGCACACACGGGAAACATATTTTTTATCCCTCTCTCCCCTTTCTCTCCCTCTTTCTGTATCTCATCCGGCTGTCAGTCCGTCTCTCTGTCTGCCAGTCAGCCTTCTTTCTCCCGTCCTCTCTCGCTGTCTCTCAGCCTGCGGTGGAATCGAGTCAAATCAATCAATTCAGGTTTCTTGGGCAGACCAGTGGTGTGGCAAGAAATTGACCTTTTCGTTTCAGTGTGTACAGTATGTGCGCGCTCGTACGCCGAGCAGAGGGAAAGCAGTTAGAGCTGAGACGCTGTTCGCCTCAGAGCTGATGGTGCCGGCGAGGGTGGCGCTGCCCCCAGCTAGCCACTAAGGATTATCCGCACACACACACAAATGCACACACAAAGCTAAAGGAGATATGACACAGGCTGTGGACACAGCATTAGCGAGGCTCTGTGTCTTTTTATAGCTTTTATGCTAAGCAGCGTTGCAGGCTTTTCCATTTTTGCCCAACTGGGTATTGAGTGTATTGAGTAAGTGAGGTAGCCCGGGTTAAGTGGCTGCGCTTAAGGGCACAACAGCATGGCTGCAGCTTCAGGAATGAGCCCTCATCAAAACGCACATGCATGCGCCCGGCTGAAGAGCGAGAGCAGACGGCGGTACGTGCGTGCGTGTGTGTACAAATGTGTGTTTGTGTGTGGGGTGGGAGATGTTTGATTTCCTGTCATCCCTTTGTTTTTTGCTAGATTGTCAATTTGTATTTCTCTCATTTCCTCCTCTTGTCTCCCACACTCTCATTTATAGATTGCAAAGCCTCCCTATTTCTTTTTCGCTCACACACACACACACACACACACACACGGAGTGCCAGATGTGGGCTGACACTCCCCATCTATCCAGAAGGTGGGGGTTTAATAGAGATTTATAATGATTATCGGGAGACTGAGGAAGGATATATATCGTCACTGCTTAAAAGTCTACTAATACAGGCCCCGGATAGACGGAGTGAGAGGATGGAAGTGAAGACGAGGGGTGCTGTGAACGCAGGGAGTGTGTGTGTGCCGCAGGTGAAGTCATGGAAACAAAGTCGCGGAAACACAGTGGGAAACGTGCGGGGGCCGAAGCCGCTGGTCGCTATAACCCGAGGGCTGCGTATCGAAAATAAATCCGGCACGAGCAAACTCTTTTATGTGTCCCGACGCCTCGCTCAGACTCCTCGCTGTACTCACTTGCTCCGCGTAGCCCCCATAATATTATGATAATGCGCTGTGATTCCTCCGCTCCCAGAACCTGCGCCTCTCCAGAGATGTTTCCGTGGAGAATTTTCTTGGCCAGCTTGAGCCCTGCACTCCGCCGATGTCTGTCTGTCCCCATCCCACTGTTCTGCACTAAAACAGCTCATAATTATTATCTTAGCATCCTTCATGTATAATTTATTAGCCGTTTAAAAGGCGGAGGTGCATGCAATTAAATCTATAGGGAGCTTCTGTCTTTTCAGATCTACCCTACCTCACTCCCTTTCATAAATCCCCCACCACCACCACCACCCCCCACCCCATTTTACTCCCTCTCATATGCGCAGGAGCTTTCAGTCACGTCTGTGTTATTCCTTTACACTGCGCCGTTGTGCATCCCGCTCCTTCCTGTCTCTTTCACTCAGCGCTTGAGTCCATCCTGCGTTCCCGTCTCCTGCTCCCTCTCCTTAATATCTAAATATGTGTTGGAAATTGGTTAAATCAGGCAGAGGTGCTCTTATTCTCTCTATCTCCTGCATATCCATTTTCTGTTCATCCTTCACTCTTTTACTCCCTTATTCCCTCCCTACCAGAGAGAAAGGAGAGGAGAGGCGCAGAGTAATTGGATTCCCCCTAATAGCGAGGGTAATGTTGACAGTACATAAATCCTGCCACTGAAATAGCGCCTCGTTTATCTTCTGATTTTGCCTCATTGTTTTTCGGCGCCTGCCCCCCCCCACCACCACCCTCATCTTCCTCCTCCTTCCAACTCCTGTATGCGCTTTCCCCTCCAGACTTCCTCCCTCCCCCTCCAGGGTCTCATCAGGTAGCCTTGATTGTCTAGATGGGCCCCCGTATGGGACAATGTGTCTCTGCATAAATTGGTCAACACGGTTTGGTTGCAGCCGAGCAGATATCGAAAAGAACAAGGCGGGGAGGTGGTTGTGATGGCGGTGGGGGGGGGACATAAACTCGAGACACAGATAAAAGGGAACATGCATCGGCTCCGTGGTGCAACATAAGGCTCGGAGGGAACAATGAAGGATGCAATTGACTCTGCTCTGTGCAAATAAAATCTGTTCATCCTTGCACCCAGCATTTCGCCTCCGTGCGTTCATCTGGTTTCAAGGATGGCGATACTTTAGAATCACCTTAAATCACATTCAGCGTTGAATCTCTAGGTACCCGTAATCACACCTGTGAAACAAACCACTGGCTCGAGAGCTTTTACAAGTCAGCTCCACAGCGGAAAACTTTAAAGGGGCTATTTATTATTGCAGTTCGGCAAAACTGGGAAACTCAGAATTTAAAAATAAAGAGTTTTCAAAATCAACCGAGAGATTCTGGTTTGTATTCCCATAGGCTAAAGCTCTAAAAAATAAAAAAAACCTGGACCCTATATTTACTATAAAACGTGAGCATCTCTTAGGGTGTTTTACACCTACCTAAAACCTAATCAGATCAGGACTGTTGGATTTTTCAAATTGATCCTAAATCAAAATTATAGTTGCGAAACCTCCCCTGGACCATGATCCAAACTACAAACACGTTTATTTATTTATTTTTTTGATTGGACTTTCAGACCAATTTCAGGAAGCGCTGGCAGACTTGTCGAAACCAAAAAAGAAAACGGACAAATGAGCTGCAGTAGCACCTGGGGAGAGGACGAATCAACATTTTTTAATTGAAATATAGTCTGAATACGTGATTAAAAATCAACTGAGGGGGGAAAAAAAAATCATAAACACACTTTTTTCAGGTATTTCCATAAAGGATGAGAAAGAGAGAGAGGGGGTATGCGAGGTCGCCGCTTGATGATAAAGAAACTGCTGCAGCAGTATACAACGGTGCGTGATGCGAAAGAGTGGTGCATCAACAAATTAGAAGGATAAATATCCTGTCTATGACGAGTTAGATGGCATCCTGGGCACTCGCCCAACAAGCTCACCCATTAAATTGGTGAAGTATTCCTCATCAGCCTCGACTTCAAGTGCATCTAACAATGTGACCAGTGCTACAGAAAACACTTCCAAAAGTGTTGAGCAACTAAACCTATTTGCTCACTAATAGCTGCTAGTAGCGATGCCAAAACAATATAATTACAGTGGCGACCAAATGCATCTGTTAAGTGGCGTGGATAGAAGGCGGGTCCGGGAATACCTGGGAAATCCCTAATTGAGAACACACCCCAACGAACAGTTTAATGTCAAACATATGGAGACGTAGCCCATATACTGTAGGTGAAGATGGCAGGTGTGTCGTAGATAGTCTTTTGGTGCATTTGCGTAATTACAGGGCGAATCCTAGTGCATCCAAAAACCCACTCTTTAGCTTGGACCTTGGTCTGGAGTTTCAGGTGTGAAAACCTCCTTAATCAGCCCATTTTCGTCCATGTTAAGATGTTGAAAAGGTTCTATAGAGGCACAGGGGATGTTACACAACACACTGAGTATTGACCACGATGAGTAAACTGTACAGTAGGTGGAGCGTCCCTTTCAAGAATGTATAAGACAGCATCCGCAAATAGGCCGAGGCGATGTGTCAGCATACAAAATGCCTACTTAAAATATTTTTTAAAATATACAGAACAAGAAGCGCCTTTGCAGAAGAAGCCCACAGGTCAGAGGGAATCGAAAGCGGGTAGGGGTAGCGAAGCAGTCGTGTCGCTTTTTTTTCCCCACCTCTCTTCTTTTCCTTTCCTCCTCTAAATATCAAACAGCCTCATCAATAATTGACCGACTCTGGCAGTTGATCAGCGATGAACGGCCCTTTATAGCCGCATTAGGAAACAGTCATGCGCAAGCACCCCCACGCACATGCACACACACACACACAAACACCCTCCCTTTGATGCTCTTTCATGATCCATCTCATTGACGCAGGAGTCCAGGTCAGGTCAGCTAATCAATCACCTGTGTGGCATTTGAATTGTTTGGTGTGTCTATAGGCTTCCTGTGTACCCACTCCTCTGATCTCTTTTTCTGCAAACACAGAAACACTGACAAGGTGGGCCACGAGAGAGGTGGCTCATTAACGCACGCACAATAGGTTGCACGGCCGACAGCGTGCATTCCAGCCTGGCCGACGATGCGGAGAGAAGAGCAGCTAGCGTCAGGGTCAAGAGGCGCCCTTTTATCCTCGTGCCTCACTCACGGGGTCCACTCGCACCTTTAATATATATGATAGCCTGGAGGAACAGAGATGGAGAGGATGATAAGATGCTATGCGTTTGTGCATTTGAATTCAGCTTTTTTTTTTTTTTTTTTTTGCGCGTGTGTGCGTTCACAACTGGGTGCACGGACATCAAAGACCCTTTCAATCCGTGTAGTGCTTCTTCATCTGTGTATGTAGGCCAGGAATAGTCGTATATTTGCTGTTTCCCTGTGGTCCGCCGCCGCTCCTAGCACCACAGAATCATTTAATTGGATTGTCAATCTGGGGGGAAGCTGACTTCCTCCTCTGTTTAACTCTCTTACATAATAGCACCGCCGCAGCCCTCAGGCGCTGTTACCTTAACCACACATCATAATCATATAATAATCAGATTTTATCTGTCACAGAGCCGAGTCCCGGGTTAGATGCTAAAGATGTGCCGGCGAGTGGATGAATCTGAGCGATAGTAAATTAAGATGAAATAAATACACGGAGGAGACCGGGAGAGGAGGGCAGGGAAGGAGGGAGGGAAGACATTTTGTCTGGTGGTGGTGTTGTTGTCCCAGCGCCACCACCGCATCACCCCCCCCTTCCCTTACTCTGAGCTCTGACATCTCTCTACAGCCAATCAATAGGTCACATTTCTTATTACACCTTGCCACTCACCTACACCAGTTCCTGCTCATACACACAGGCACGCAACACAAACACACACACACACACACACATGCAGGAGCTATTAAAACAGCCTCTTCTTCTTCTTAGCCTGTTTCTTTCTGGTGAGTCACCATTCCTTTGTATCCTTCCTTTCCCTCCATCCATCCCTTAAAGGCTACAATCTCCCTCACCTCTTTGCTCTGCCACCAGCAGCAAACGCAGCAACATCCGATGTCCCCCTGTCCCTCTTCCTTTAACGCCCCATTTTATCCCTCCTTCTCGCAATCTTCTCATCCGGTTCGCCCTCCTTTTCTGAACTCTGCCCCCTCCTCCTCCTCCTCCTCCTCCTCTTATCGCTCCTTCTCCTCTCATTTTCCACTTTGCTGCTCTTCTCCTCATCAGTCAGTCGGCCTGCGGTCTGACAGAGATGCCGAGTTTCTGACGGCCGCTGCCAGACCATCAGCGCATATCTATTCACCGCCACATATGCACGCCGCACACTTAACATGCAGCGAAAAGCCGGAGAAACACGGGGGGTTGGGGGGGACAAAATGGAAAGAGCACAAACAAACGCTTCCATATTACTGAGTTCCATTTGAATTTCCATACTCTAAATAAGTCTTATAGGCGTGTTGTCAAAAAAAAGGGGAAAAATTGCTTGTTGGTTCACGAATGTGATTCTCTTGACATTATAATTGGGAAGGTGTGTGTGTGTGTAGATAAACAAACTTTAAAGCCATTGTTTGTGCTCCAAGCACCAGTGTATGTGATATTGTAGATGTTATCTGCCTGATATCATAGTAGTGGACTGTTTTTTTTCCAAGGCCAGCGTGTAACCGTTATTGCAAGTCGTACCTGTAAACAACTTCCAAGGCCGTGCATGGCCGCTTTCCGTAAAAAAAAAAAAGCTACCATGTTGTTTGGACGGAATCTAAAATCTCATCTCTCCGTTATTGTGCTCAACTGTGGCCATTTTTCAGCCTCGTCGCCACCTTCTGCCTTATTCAACCGGAGTGTTTTACAGAAACAGCGTTTCTCGGTCGGTATCCGTCAAACCGAGGTATTGGAAAAGGGCTTGACGAGGCGGCTTTGATAGTGAATTTTTGCTTCACACGCAGCGGTATCAAAGGAGATATCATTTCTCTTTACTGAAATGAGTTTGATTCGGTCTCTCATAGCGCAGAGTAAACAGACGCAGCAGGCCTTTGGTTTTGGCATACTGATGTCCTGTGAGAGTTGGTCTATGAGCAAAGATGAAAATATGCACATTTTGTTTGATTCTGACGAAAGATGTCCTCCGCCCTGCCACTTTTCCTCCAGCACGCTGTTTCTTCCAGCACTCTGTTTTCATCCCCTGCTCCCTTGTTAGTTCTCCGTCTCCAGGGTTTTGGATTGGAACGGGTGGGTGATCGGTATGAGGACCTTCCGTGCATGCGCGCCGTGCGTGTGAGCGGCTATTAGCGAGATAATGTGACGGACAGGAATGCAGTAGTTTGTGTCTGGGTTTGATTCACCAGCAGTGGAGAGGACAGACAACCGCGCAAAGCCAGAATTTGGTCCCGCTGGCGCCCAAGTGCAGCGGCTCCAACTACAGTAGAGTCCTTACTGGGAGTGCGAGTATTTGGAGATTTATAAGAGTTGGATGAAGACAAGGAAGAACAGACAGTGCTGGCCTTATAGGAATCAATCTGTTCCCCTCTCAAAAAAATCCTTCACAGAGCGAGGGCTCGGCTTTGGACTCAGCCCTCTTCTCTGTCTCCGCTATCACTTTCTGCTAGGAGGGATGTAACAGTTAATCCACTACCACAAGTGCCATCAAGACCCTTCTGCTGCCTCCAGCTAACGCACTTTCATACATGCATATACGCCTTTTGCTTACTCCCTCTTTTTGGATGAGCGATCCAACAGTTAACCCCCACCACACTCCCTTTGTATTTTCACAATGCAGTCATATGCTTGAGTTTCTGGCTGGAAGTGTCAGGAAAGGAAAAACGTGTCATTCCGCAGTGAAGCAGATAGGATGTGGAAAGTTGACTCTGATTTTGACAACTACCCCTAACTGCAAATAATCCCAAACCCTAACCGTTTAACAGTAAACTCTGACCCTAACCCCAAAGCAGGTAAGAAAATCTGCCACTGCATTTCATATAATAACGCAGATAGCATGCGTTTGGAGAAAAATGAAAACTGACTCTGGGTTTGAATCAGAGCTCCAAATACATTCAAAAAAGTTGACATTTCCAGCCAAAAGAAACTTTTCGAAAAGCATTTGTTAAATGGATCATCAGTAAATGAGGCGCTGCCTGTTAAATGAAGAATCGAATAATGTGCAGTTAACGATAAACAGAACCTCATCATCAGCCCAGTCTAATGATAGTCTAATTGAATTTTTTCATGGCAAAAGAATTAGAACAATCATTTTGACAGTGTGAGCCACAGGCTATGATGCAGCTCCGGATCGTCGATAAAAATAGCGAGCCATTTGGATCTGTCATTTCGCCAAACTGTGCGCGAGCCTCTAGTATTTGTTTTAAGATGACTTCCGCCATAAGTCACACTGCTGCATCTGACCTACAGTGGAGCATTTTCTATTTTCCACTCCAGCAAAGAAGTGATTAAATTGTTACACTCTCTAACAGATTTTAACCCAGACACCAGATTAAATTCTCTCTGCAGAGAAATTTATATAAAGCCCTTTGATGAAGTGCGATTTCCAGTCATTTTAACGTTATCGCAAACCCTAGCGCGCTCCAGAGCCTCCAGATGTGACCCAACCCGAGCTCCGCCTCCGTCTCCGGGGCGAGACTCGCCAGATGTGGGGTTGCGGAGCAAGTTAGATAGATAGATAGCTGGGACATTGGGGTGGAGGTGGAGGGGGGGGGCAGGTCCCTCCGGGCAAAGAGGAGCCCTGTGACATTGAGGGGCACAAGTGGCCGCGGAAGCTGACAAGATGAGAAGTGATATGCCCTCACCATTTCTGTCAGTCACGCCACCTTATTAGAGTCAGAGAAAAAAAAAAAGGCAGCGGGTTAGACAGCCAGCACAGGATTGCAGCGGCGGTATTTATATTAGCGAGACAACCCAATTTTTTTTGCCGAATTACAATTATAGGAAGCCTCCACAGCTGTCAAGGAACTAAGTTCAAAGAATGGTAATATTAGCATGCCGCCTGTTTGGCACACTAGCATAGCAATGAGGTGGTGCATGCGGGGGCGACCGGCTAGCACTGCGGCGGAGGTGAAGGCAGGGCGGAGGGGATGAGCGCGGCGAGATAACATGAAGGCATGAAATATTAACCCCTGGCTAAACACCCAAGCTCAGCCGTCTGTGAAATCCCACTGTGGACAACGCTAATACGCGCATTCACAAGGGAGACGACGGGGCCTTGTTGCACCGCCAGATGGGAAGTGTACATTAAAGGAGCTCTTATGTATCCACGCAACCCATAATAGGATCTATACGACGGAAATCCCGACAGTCATTTTAGGAATGCGGGACGGAACAATGCTGCAGGATCCAGAAACACGTGCACGGCCGCACACGCGCAGACACACAACATCCTTTGCCTCTGAAGCTAAATAGTTGATTGATGGTCTAAGCTGTGAAGAAATGCTCTCCTTTATGTCTCTAAAGGTTTGTAATTGCTGCAGTGAAAGGATGCTCACTCGCCTGGAATATTGATCCTAATGGGATTACTATCCTCCACCAGAGAGAGGGTGATGGAGAGAAAGGGATGGAGGGAGGACGAGAGCGAAAGAGAGAAAGAGAGAGAGATGAGGAGGGGTCTGGACAGAGAGGTGCACAGATAGACACAGAGAAATCTAGTTTGTCCTTGCCGTATTTTATTGATCTTTTTTTTCTTTTTCTCTTTTTTTTTTTTTTTTAACACTACAATCAATCAGTAATGACTTCCGTACAGGAACGATAAAGCGCAGAGATGGGGGGAAAAAAAATAATAGAAACGAGGGGAGGACAAGTTTCTCAAGGGAGAGATCATGGAGGGGCAGATGCACCCCCACCACCACCACCACCACCTTCCCTCCAGGGTCCTCCGGGACATTTGTTGTTGTCGATGTTGCAGTGGCTGCTTCTCTTCCTGCAGCTGCAAACAAAAAGTGGGTTCAAGCTGAATGTGGCTACGCCGGCTAAGAGAGAGATGATAAGGTAGAGGAGGGGGAAGAAAAAAAAAAAGGAAATGTTTTCTGAAAGAAAGAGGGGAGGAAGGAGTGAGACTTATATAACTGTAGAGCTGCTCAGCCGGAGGTGTAGTGCTCACAAAAATTGAAATAGAGAACAACCATATGCTCTTGGTGGCCACGTTGTATTTCTGGGAAAGAGCACGGCTTCGCCGCCGCTGCTGCTGATTATTCCTATCGCTGTGCTCTGATTTCACCACCGCCCTCCTCATCCCCTCGGAATTAATCAGCGTGGAGGGCCATCAGCCTGTCCGTCATTCCATCCGTCCGTCCGCCTGCCCGTTTAACTGCAGTAACCCCAGATGGAAGGCACGGCCAACAGTGTGTGGCCAGGCTGTCCTACGCAGCTAATTGAAACGTTATGAGGCCGAGTCACGGAAATCTGCATATGTGTGTGCGCCTCAGCCGATAACCCGCGCACGTGCGAGAGCGTGTGTGTGTGTGTGTGGAGGGATGCGCGTGTCAGTCTGTTTCAGCCTGACCATAATGTCGGTCATCTGCCCGTGTTGTGACTAACTCCCGGGCTCTTTGCACGCCGCTGAGCTTGAGCACGTAGCGGCGCCCCCACAAAAGTCACCTTTCATGAATAATTATCAGAAAGCCATTATGTCCATTCTGCAGCTCTTGATATCCCTCTACAGGAGCGCGTCTCTAAGCCTTCCCAACATGCGAACGTGTGACTCATCGCTTGGCAGGCTTTAAAAGTTTTTTTTTGTGTGTGTGTTTGGGGGGCAGGGGGGTCTCAGGGAGAAATGACTTCGCCCAGAATTGGAAAGGAAGAAAGGGGTAAGGATTATCCAGACGAAGACGTGGCGGGTGGGTGGAGGGCTGAGGAACGGCAACGAGCTCAGCAATAAACTCTAGCCAAGACAATAATAATCAACCACAAACCGACTAAAAGAACAAAGAATATTGCCTAACCCACCTGGTGAAAGCTGTCTCGCTACAACACACGCGTACACACACTTCTCTCTGTCTGCCTGTGGGGTGATTGTAAAAATGAGTTTCCAATAGTCTACCTTCAAAGGCTTCTAATGTAGCCAGCAATTTCATTTTGACAGACACAATTCTAAAGGTGCGGGTTTTTTTTTTTTTCTGCGGCACAAAGGAAAGCTTGCCGCACGCACACCTACATGTCTGCATGTGTGTGCGTGCGCGCAGATGCGGCGGAGATCTGACTCCCACAGCGCCGTCTCAGCCTTTAAGAACTGCAGGAGACTTGTAGAGGACAAAAACCAGCATGAAAGGAGAGAGAAAAGAAAGGAGGAAAGGAGAGTAAGGGCAATGTCGGGTTCACTTTCCAGCCGTGAGTTTGCATTACTTTCTGAAACTACACTTTTTTTTTCTTTTTTTTTTTTTTTTTGACAAGGGGGGGCCTTCGCGAGCTGATCATCAGAGCGCTGACACACATCCTGCTGGTTTTAAAATAGCTGTTCGATGTGAAAAGCAAAACCCGGTTCCAAATTCTAATCACTGCGGGTTAGGGGGCCGAGTTTTAAATAGACCCGTAACGCTGTTTACCCACATCGGCATCACTCAGATCCAGCCGTCAGATGGACGCTTTATTAACTGTGTAAACCCTCACACCAAATCACTGGCGACATGGGCAGATGTCCTCTTAATCCGCACAAACACACGCAGATGTTGAAAACCTACATGCACATACATTGCTCTGGGAGGGGAAAAAAAAAAGAAACGCCAGACAACCTGATTTCCGTAGAGTACAGCCGGTTGCAATATATTCCATATACATATTCAAAAAGGCAAAGACATGGGCACACTCCATTAGAGGCGTCACCGCTGGTGTTCCCGCAGGTGGTTGATCCGCACGGCAGCCCGTATGTCAGGCTGATGACCTGATGATGATCATTTATGACATGGGCAGGCCACGAGGAGCCCCGGGGGCCTCCGGGGGGCCGCGCGGTCTCATTTTATATGACATCACTGGCTCTGACCTCAGAGGAGGGGCACCGCTAAAGGCGGGAGGCGTCTCATTTGACTGAGCGGCACAGGAGCTAAGTGAGATGAAGATCGCGGCTCGCTGCTGTGACAGCGTGCTGCGCTCGTGCTGCTGTGGAAGCGAACGGCGCCATTATTTGTGTCGGGGAGCAAACCGCCTTTGCCGGTGTTCCGTTGAGTCGCATTATTCTCTTGGCGAATAGATGACATTCTTTTAGCAAGAAAAAATTAAAAAAAAGCACAGATCCAGGAAAGTAAAGTAATATGCTGATGTAGTGATTAATAGCAGCCTATATTAAAGGCCCCATGAAATGGAGTCTTTTGTGATTCATTTCCCAGTGAAACTAATTATTTGAGGTTTGAACAGTTACAAGAGGGATTTAAATTGAATCCTCACGGTTGATTGGACCAAAAGAAAGTGGGCGGATCTTAGCTTTTATATAACATGGATGTACATACAGAGTTTGTCTTTTGTTTTATATAATTCCTATTTTTTGTAAATTCTCATATATATATATATATATATATATATATTTGGCATATACTGAGAGAAGCGTGGACTTGGGTGGGAAAATATATTTTTCGTTTCATGGGGCCATTGCTTTTATCGTATGTAGGTGTCTTTACCATGTAATCATCGTATATTATGCAAAATTGTGTTACAGCATTTAGTCTGTATCTAAGCAACCAGTGACAGTACTGTAATTAAGTTCAATTTGAAGGCATTTTGCATGACTATTTACAATTTCTTCTACTTTTTTTTAACTTTACTTCACCACATCTATGAGCCAAATATTGGACCTTTTACTAAATAACCAGTTTCCTTTGCCATTTATAGGCACGAGTGTTCGTAAACCGATGTGGTGATTAATGCTACTCTATAATAAGACTATTGCTTCTGTACTGTGTGGGTGTCTATAACAGTGTAATCACCAGCTATTAAGCCTTTATTCAGTATCTGAGCAACCAGTGGCTTCACTCAGGTACTAAGGACATATTTGTGTTTTGCATGACTATATTTCCAATTCATTCTACTTTTTACTTTTCCTTTTACCAAATAAACAACCTACTTTTCTGTTTCATAGGCATGAGCATTAGTAGTCATGACAGAAGCGGAGCAAAAACATCTTGAGTCAAATCCTCCACATTCATAATCCTGCGGCTGCATTATTGCTGCTCTGATATGAATTCTGTAGTTTTCCTACAAAGTTTCCCCCCAAAGTGACCCCTCCTCTATGGCTGTGAGTTGATAGGGGGAATCCAAAGATGCAGATTATCCGTGATTGATGGTATGTGGAGGACAGGTTAGATTATTCCTCCTCAGATTTATAGTGTTTGAGGAGGAGCCCAATTTCTAACTCAGTGATTATGGCTGGAGGCCTCAGCAGGTTGTTACCACGTGTGTTTATGTGCGTGTGTGCATATTTTTCAGGACACAGTACCCGGAGACTGATGTGCCTTGTGTGTAATAAAGAAGTGGTATAATGAGATGCCTAACTTTCCCTCTTTGAATGATATTTTACATTAAAAATGTAAATTAAACCCCCCCCCTCGCTGCAGCACGGACCTCTCTCTCCTCATCACCATGTCCAAAACAATTTTCTGCATGGCTCCCTTGCAGTAGTGAAATAGAGTGTATGTTTGTGTGGACTTGTGCGTGCGTGTGTCTGTCCTCGTCTGGACCCTAACTGATTGTGATTGCATTTCCATCGGATTTTCTTCCGGCAAGGAGGAGCACAGGGCCCAGACGGAGAAATGGGATCAGAGGGGGGGAAAACTCATCTCCCCTTCCCAGACACTGTCCCTTTCCAGAGTGTGCGGTCATGCCAACAAACGTGCGCACACACACACACACACAAACTGAATGGTGTCCTCTATTACTTGGAGTATTAGCATCACTAATGAGGTGTGAGAGAGGGACAGAGATGGAGCAAGTGGAAAACGAAAAGGAGGTAGATCAGTGAAATAGAGCGAGAGGAGTAGGTGCATCAGAGAGAGCGAGTATCAATCTCATTGCAGGGGAAACGGTGACAAAGTTAAGGTGAGGATGGCAGTGGAAGCAGAAATTTATTGGAGGAGAAAAGTGGAAGAATTGAAAGGAAGAGGGCAAGTGAACGGGGCATCGGGAACTGAGAAGTGTCATTTTCCCATATAAAACCATCTCCTCCATGGTCAGGCGTGTGTGTGTGTGTGCGTGCGAGCACATGCGCTGATGCTCTGTGGTCAGGTATGTGTATGCATGCCACCACCATGTACAGGTACACGTATTATCAGACACACATATGTAAGACGCTGCTTATCATGTCTGTTAATCCAAGAGGATTTCATGATTCATTGAGAAGGATGAGAGGATATCCTGACTCACTAACAATGGCTTTAAGAGATTCTTTTCATCCTTCCTACTCACTGTATGCCTGTGTGCATGCGACCATGCGTGTTTTTTCTGTGTCCATGCGTGCGTGGGATCAGACTGCCATTTCAGAGGAGTGAGGCCCACTGGACACCTGTTCTGACAACACAACATTGACAAGCTTATTGTTCCAACTGCTGCCTACACTATAATTCCCCATCCAGTCCATAACACATGAATAATGAAACATCACCTACAGCCTGTGCTGTGCGTATGTGTGTGTGTGTGTGCCACGTGTGTGTTTTACCCCAGATAGCATCTTTGCTCTAGATACACCTATTGTTCTTGCCTCTAACCAGCGTTACACCATTATAGGGGGGAAACTGTTTCACAGATTCAAAGCCCAGAGAATCGCTCCTTATCCGTCTCCTCGCTCTGTCTCCTCTCCTTCTTCCATCCATCCACTTTTTAATTTCATCGTTTATTCATCTGTTTTACCCCTCTCCATCTGGTGCCTCTCAAACTTTTTTGTTCTCCCTGAACCTCATTTGTGCAATCACTCGCTTCTCTTTATTCTTCCCCCTTCCTCCTCTTCCTGCCCTCTTTCTTTTTTTCTTTTTTTTTTGTCTGTCATAGCTGGATAGAGCACAGCCATTTGCTGCTATAGTGTAGCTAGAAGCCCTCTCGCTGAGATAGATGCCTGCCTATGAAAGACATTTGTTTCCTTTACTGTCACTGTGCAATAATCAGCCACTCTAACGTAATCAACATATTGCCCTTGCGGTAAATACAGCTGAGCAAGTGGGTCCACGCACATTTGTGTGGGCATGTGAGCTTGTGTGTGTGTGTGTGTGTACATGGGTGAGAAATGGTGGGGTGGTGTTTTAGTGTTATGAGAGTTTGTGTGTGTGTGTACCTGCAGTTGTGTGGATGCGGATGTGTCTATGCATTTTTTATCTTTGGCAGCGCATGCGAATGCAAATTCTTATGCATGCGTGTGCCACGTGACAGAGAGAGATGATTCTTGGTGAAAAAGCAGTTTGTTAGCGAATTAGAGTTAATTAGCCAACTTTCAGTTCCCAATGCTGTAATTGGGCCCATTTCTCTCTGTTTCCTCCAGCTGGTGTCTCTCATCCACTATGGAGAAAAGAGGGGGGAGAGAGAGAGGCTGACTCGGAGGAGTTGGGGGGGGGGGGGGGTGCATAACATGTTTGTAGGGTTCTGTGAAGAGCTAGCGAACCTACCCCCTGTGGGTAAAGAACCACTTGTGCTGGGGATCGAGAGAGTGCGGAGTATTAACCAAGAGATAATGACGAAAGAAACGCTGATAGGAATAAAAATACAAAAGAACGCAAAAGACGATGCGGAGAGGAAGTGGAGAGAGTGGTGAAGAGTGGGGGGGGGTGACAGAAATGGTGAAAGATGGGCTGTGAAATCATGAGCCATTACAAATAGAGGGAAGGGGATACACCACGGAGCAACATTTGCAGGAACGGCTGCTTTCAAGTCCAGCAAGTCTAGAAGTTTCTCACACGTTCGTCTTGCTCTCTACAACCCTTCCTCCTCTCTCTCGCCCTGCCTCTCTCTCTCTCTCTGCGCCATCCTAATAAAAGCAGAAATGCCATTTAAAGAAGACAACACTGCAGGGTCTGGTTGAGAACAACGGGAATGGGGGGGTGGGGGGTGGGGGGAGGCAAGGGAGTCGAAAAGTAAAGAAGGAGTGATGAAAGAGGGGAACAGGCCCTCTCTTGCTGCTGCAGCGTGATGATCAGTAGAGTCTAATGAAGGTGCAGATGTCCCAAAGGAGTGCTGCACTCTCTTGACGACCACTGGGAATGGCAATTAATGTGTGGTATACTGACGGCAGATGCACATACACACACACACACACACACACACTGGTAATGACACACATTCAGACGCACAATTTACATAAAATGTACCACAGCCCCACTTGAAATAGTTTAAATTCAAGTACAGTGCAAACAGTATATGGTTCATTCAGCATAATACACTTAGCATAAGAAGTTACACAATATAAATGACATCTAGAAAGCAAGAAAATCCCCAGTTATTCCATACCTACAATCAGAGAGTTTTGAACACATGTGCCTCCATTGTACATATAACCACCAAGAACTCTCAATGACAGGACCCCGTTTCGTTTTTTTGTTTTATTTATGTTGGATTTACTACACAAAGGAGCCATATTCTCTCTACTGCGTTGCCCTATATTACTCATACCAGCTCTATACTGAACAACTGAATCCCCTCACGCTGGCCCTGTGCTCATTATCTTATTGATATTTTTTTTATTCCAGTCAGTGCATTGACATGAGTAGAGATGTAAGATAGAGTTGGAGAGGGATACAAGGCTCAGGTGGATGGGGCCCTGCACTGTGGATTAGTGGGAGCAAAGCAGCATTGCGTGTGTGTGTGTGTGTTTGCCATGGAACCGCTACTTTTAGAGCAGGTCACAGAGGGACTGCACAGTTATGTAAAGATGAAAGGATAAACTGCTGAGACTGGAAAGAAGTGGACGGCATAAGAGATAAGGAAGAGTGTGTGTGCATAAGTGTATCTTTTCACATCGGTGCATAAATGAGAAAGTGTGTTTGTGTATGTGCGCGCGTGCACACGGTTGGCAAATGTTACAAGGCAAATAAGGCTGGTCTGGCCTCTTCTAAGATAAAAGCATCCACCTCCGTACTGCTGAGACTGCGGCCTAATGGCGCTACAAGACTGAAGCTGACATGTGATTGGAGAAATGGTGGGGGGTGGCATTACAGAAACTATGGGCGGGTGGCGTGAGTACATCCCCGGAATTTGATTTGCACCGCCCGAGGCGAAAAACAGGCTCTCATGCACCTCTTGTAGTCAGAAAGATGGACAGAAACTTTCATCTTTCTTTGCAGTTTGTACTCTTTTTAGCCATTGAAATTTCCTTGACCTTTGCATATGTCAATCGAGATTGTTCCTTCCTTCACCTCATATTTCATCCTGCTCTGTGCGGTACCTCCTCACTGCCCATTGAAGATTATACAATGCACCTTTTTGTTGTCTGAGGCTACATCAGGCTCAAAAGGAAAATATTTTCTTCGCTGCCCTGCCATTCTTCATCAGCTACAAACGAGCACAGAAACCTTAAAGCTAAAGAGGCCCAGAGTTCAGTCTTTCAGCTGTATAATTCTTCAGCTGTAGACGTAAAAGTTTAATGGTATTTGCTGTGGAGTTTATATTAATGAATGGAATGCGCCATCTGTGAAACACAATCTTTAAAAACATACACATACACACACGCCTGCACATACTGATAGTTTAGTGTCAGACAGCAGAGCTGCTATCAGTTGTAGTTAAGGAGGAGGGGTCTTAGTTACCTCTAGGTTAATGATCCTCATTAATATGCTCTAATATACCCCAGGTCATGCAGTAATTAAAAATCTCATCTGACACTCTCAGCTTAAACTGACTGACTTGGCTTCGTCCTACAAAGATTAGCATTTATTATTTGTCTAGGAGGTCTGTAGTTCATAGCCGTTCCATTTTATTTATTTAAAAAGACAATGCACATGAATCAACATTCCTGTAAATGTGCCAGTGTTAGCCAGCTGGCTAATTTTCAACTGCAGTTCTTTGGCGAGATGTTTTTAATACTATAAAGTGATAGAAATTTACAGACTAAGGACCCCAGAAAGACTGCAACAGCAGCAAAACTGGAATTCTACACAAGCCATGGAGAGGAACAGAAAACGGTGAATCTGTACAAAAATACAGCAACAACAAACACCATTTTGAGACATTATAACCATGCAAGCAACGCAAACAACACAATAAAGCCAAGCAATATCAACCACAGTGGTTTTTTCATACATGCAGATATGCAGAGCAACAAAAACTCCATGCAACACAGAGACACAGCTATAATTGCCTGGAAGATATGACTTAATCCAACTGAGCACATTAGAGGAGAAATTTAATTTGGTACTTAACATGAGTATTATTTGTTTAACTGTATTAAATACCTTCTTTAAATCTAAATATGGCCCCACTAACAGTAAGTGTGACGTTCTCCAAGAAGAAACAATTAGCTGTCTTGGTGGAATGGTTGCCCCCAAGACCAAATTGCATTGGGTGCAGTGTGTATGCCCTACTGTTGAGATGAGTGGTCAGCAACACTGCAATTTTGGTCTGCAATTTTGGAGATGTCGGGTAGAATGCTAATAGGCTCGTAATTGCTCACACTCACGGGGTCTCCTGATTTATGAACTGGCACAACGATGACTGACTTCCTGTCCTTTGGAAATTTTCCTTCTTTATTAGAGGCATTAATTATCCTTGTTATTGGTGCAGTGAATTAATCTATATGTCTTTTTAGAAAACTGGAGTCCAGTCCAAACGTGTCTTTCGGTTTAGAGCTTTTAAAGAGGTTGGTTGGAACAAAAACTACATCGGCCCTCCAGGACCAGGATTGCCCACCCCTGATCTAGAGGTTGATGTGTACTGTTATCTTAACAGTATTCACAAAGTAGGAGTTGAAAAGAGCTGTTGTTTCTACTGCCCCTTTAATCCGAGAACCATTATCTTTTATCTCCAGCGGTTAACAGCCCTTTGATCATACCTGGCTCTTATGTGCCCATTTGCCTCAGTCAGATTCTCACATGCTACCTCACTCGTGGCCTACAAACAGACCAGGAGGTCACATATGGCAGAACTCAGACTGTGGGTGATAAGGAGGTGAATACTTGGCGGCAAGTCAGATAAAAGCCTCAAGGAGGCAACAGGATGACCACTCCACCCACCACCACCTGACATGTGTGACACTAACAGCAAACGTCTGTACATCCGTCCTTAAGCGAGGCCAATAGAACTGCCTCCTAATCTGTATCAGGGTCTTTCCCAGAGGAAAAATGGTTTCTGCCAGACCTAATCTCTCTGATCTGTCAACTTCTTTAGAAACCTTTGGGTTCTTTATCTGAGCGACTTCACGCCATGTCTGGGATTTGAAGCCCATGCATGGCATCATTTTCCTCTCTACTTCCCGCAGTTCCTCAATCTCGCGGGTTTCCTCATTAACTTCTGACGCCACCCTCTATCCTGCCAACTCTGATTGCAGAGGGGCACCTGCACATAACCTCTTTCAACCCCTCTTACTACTACATCTGCCTGTAAAAGTGACATTGTTGAGCCAAAGCACACCTCTTCATAACAATGATTGCTGTCCTCCTTTGTCCCTCAGGATCGTTATCGACACTTGCTGCCCCTCGTCGGTCTCTGACACTGTCCCTTTTGACACAAATCCCTAAAAAACAGTCAATTCTCCTCAGTTGTCTGGGGACATGGCTGAACAAAAGGCTAACGGATGCCCAAATTGACCCCTTTTGCCACACAGATTTTTCTTGTCTCCCAACTTGCCACAGTGGAAACGATGGGTCTCTGGAGGAAAAAACTAACCCCAGCCCACCACTGGAATTGCTTCAGGTGGCCTAAGGAACAATTATTCTCTGACAGGAGCTGATTAACCCCTTTCACTACCAGAAGGATAACACACATTGCCAACAGCTTCCCATCAGTGCGGAAACTTCCCCCCTCAACTTGTCTTCAAATGGCTGCCTTTAGTTATCCAGATATCCAGCTACTCTACCACGGATGACCTTGTTGTTATCTGCCAGCTTGACACGTGCTTGGGGCCTTTCATATATGGGGAGCAGGTCTGAATTGGCAAGGCTATAGCTTTTTGGCTATGGGGATTAGGTTGTGATCTGACAGATCGGGAACATATTGAACGTTGATAGTTACTTTCTCAAGTTTGTTGCTTAATATCAGATCAATTTGAGTTCTAGGTCCCTTTACTAGCTCCGTGAGATCAAGTTTATTGGTGATTTATTTTAGTGCTGTTTTACTTGACTTGTCCTCCCAGCTGATATCAAAATCACACATAATAAATTACTTTCTTCCCCCTGAACTGCATTTCCTAAGTGTAGCATATCATTTCTTAAAATAGAAAAATAGATTGTTGTAGAGGGTAGTCTGTATATTCCAATGAGGATGAAAGACATTTGCCGTGACAGTCTGGCGTTTAGACAAATATGTTCTAGGTTATTCTCAACAGAGCATTGAATCTCTTTTCATCATGTGCGATCTTTAATATAAAACAACACCCCCCACACACACACCTCTGCCTGCAGCTTGAAGTTAGAACCTGCTAGATGTTTAATTTAATTTGACTTGTTGAAATAATACTGTGAATATCCAGGTGCCCTCCTAGTAGACCTTGGGGTTTTAGTGCGAGGCTCTCGCAGTACTCTGGCATTATTACGTAATAGTGAGGGGTAAGACTAATAGGCTAATGTTGAGCATTTGACTGGGCTGTCTCCGGTGCCTAGTAAAGTCGTTTGCCTCTGCTTGGCTGGGCACAACTGTTTATGAGCTGAATGGGTTTGCAGGTTGTGCCTTGGAGAGTTGCATCACGTTTGCGAGAGAGTGTTTGTGCCAAATGGGCACACAAACAAGCACTCAGAAACACACACTCATACGCGCATACACCAAGATGTGTAACTGCATGTGAAGTCCATCAGCATGGGGACTTCCATATTCCTCTGAGTCAGCTGATGTCAGCTGATGCAAGCTGTGCTAATTGTAAGGCTGTATGACGATTGCATGTTTTCACTGAATGACAGACAGACAAGTAGATAGATAGATAGATAGATAGATAGATAGATAGATAGATAGATAGATAGATAGATAGATAGATAGATAGATAGATAGATAGATGCACTGATTGATTCATTTAGATTGAATGAGTTATGATTTTTTAAATGTATTTTCTCTCCATCCACACGTAATTGCATCAGACACTGTCTGCTGAAGTGAGCTTCAGAGGCTTGTGACTCAACCTATGCCTGTCTCACACATACACACAAATACATACACACACGCACACAAAGACACACAAACATATTCACATCACATTCACGCAGCAGCTACTTAAAAGGACCCAGACATGCACGGTAATCGCTAACGGCTGCTCTCCACTCCCCTCGCTATAAAAACACAAACACACCATTGCAAGACCAGTTGTTCAATGTTGTTCATTGGACCAGATTCATCTATAGTATAGAATATCCATGACAGTGCAGCAGAAGTTTGCCCCATACCGTTCATCCCATTTGAGCTCACAATCTGCATGTAATTAACATCCGATTTACTGAGTCAGTAACTAATAATGCAATCAGTGATTAGGACCGCCTACCAAGCACGTTCTGCAAGTGACGAGACCAAAAGGTGCAGTTCAGCAGCAGGATTTGTCTGTGATCAATAACCCCTAAAAATGTAAGCAAATTATATATTAAAAAAAAAAACACAACGATAACATTAGAAACATTGCTACGTCATCACAGAGACATATGGACACAACTCTGCACTCTTTGCTCCTTTATTAGAGTAGAGTCCATAGCAGAGATGACTAGAAGGTTGATGGAAAATGTACAATATTCCGGGGGGAATTATTATCTAGCTTTCGCTAAAGACGGAAGAAAATTATGGATCCAGGCCATTAAAAAGGAGGATTGGAGTCCCGGTGGTCCTAGAGGCAGCCTGGGTCTGTGCAGCCCTTTGAGAAGTTTAATCTATAATAGTGTTTTATAAACTGAGAAGTGAATTCACAAAGGGGTTGTGAGGCTTTTGTGGCCAATAAACCTGTGCAAATGGGACAAAGAGATGCCACTCACAAATTGCATCTATGTAAATTAGGTAATATGAATTAAGAATCCGCTCCTTTCCGTGCAAATGTTCCTCATTGCAAAAAGTGTCTTAATTCACATACACCAGCACTAATAGTACCACACAGTTGGAGTGACATTATTAGTGTCTCCAGAGAGTGGATGGTAACTGAAGCTTATTCTGTGTGTGTGTGTGTGTGTGTGTGTGTGTGTGTGTGTGTGTGTGTGTGTGTGTGTGTGTGTGTGTGTGTGTGTGTGTGTGTGTGTGTGTGTGTGTGTGTGTGTGTGTGTGCGCGTTTGTCTGTTCAAGCTTGTGAGGCATTGAATGATATTGAATTGATATTGAATGTTGTTGAATTGTTAGTCAGACATGTAGGTGGAGGCATCAAATGGGGTGGTAGGTTTATCTTGAACTTTCATTCAAAATAAATAATATCTTGCTGGTGCTGAAGGAGCTCAGCATTCATACAGCCTGCTTTATTACAACCTACAACCTTCATTTTTGTGCAGTCAGATTCCACATTGTATGGAATCTGTGTAAAACATCTGATTGCTGTAGATGTGTAGCTGAACAGAGGACATTCATTGTCAGATCCTGGTATAAACCAAGATATTGCTGCTTTAAACGTTAATTTAACACATTTCACATCTGCCTGAATCTCATTAATAGCTGTATTTGACATTTGACATTTCATTAGATTATGTTGTAGATGTGAAATTCAATGGGAGAGAAGGAAAAAAAATAATAGAAGTTGATGTAGTTGAACTCTGTGTGTGCACACATCTGCTAATTATAGACATGTAATGCGAAGCTTTTGTGCCCTCTTCAGTTATCATTATGGACCAATCTGTGCACTGGCATACAGAGGAAAGCCTGAAAACCTGGAAACCATATCACACACTCACACAGAAAACAAGGGCAGATTTGCTCACCTGCTAAACTTCACATCATCAGCACAATGTCTTTTGTGAACAGGATCTTAAAACGGAGCAAATACCTGAAAACCATTCTGTGTGAATTCACACCTAAGTGTTTTATATGTAACAGGCAAAGTAGGTGCTGCATACAAATTTGAGCTATATGCATCGGAATAAAAGGTACAATATTTCATAAAATTAAAAAAGTCTGTCTTAATCCCAAATGAACACTGAGAAAGGCTTGGCTCGCTGTAATCCTTCCTCCTGTTCACACTGACCATCAGATCCCCTCCCCATGTGCTTTCAATGTAATTGATGAGGGACAAAATCCACAGTCCTCATTGTGAGAAAAAACGTGTTTAAAAGTTTATGAGGCTTCAGCCGTCTAAATTAGTCAAATAAGTGGATATCTCCCACATTTGCAGTCTATTGAGTTAAAAATCCCATCTTTGTGTCCTGACAGACAGTGTTTTCTGCTCAGCTGCAGTAGAGGGATCATAAAACAAAAAGAGGGCATTTGGCACTATAAAGTCATCAAGTCATTTGGACAGCTGGATTTTCAAATAAACATACAAGAAGGATTGTGGAGTTTGTTCCCCACCATTTAGAATGATAGTGCATTCTGAAGGGATCTTCTAAACGGCAGGTATGAACAGTTACAGCTAAACCTGTTTCGTTGGGGATCAAGACAGACTTTAAATGCTTCTACACACACACAACATTTCATGAAATATTGTACAAGCCCCAAAGTAGCCTTGTCAAAAACATTTATTTTTATTTTGAATTAGTTAGCTAAGTGACAAGCTCAACAACCAGCGGAACCTAAATTGAGCGAAATTCATAAAATACAATTCAGTAAGCCGTGCAGTTTTCATTTTTATTTGTATTTTTTCTTTTTTTATTTTGTGATTTGTGATGCAAATGAAAGACAAACAGGCCCGACTCTGTAATGGCATTTTGTTATCGAGTCAACAAGAACGTGCCTATAGAATGCCTCCAGCAGCAGCAGTCATTAAGCATTAGAAAGATTGTTTTAAAAATTAGAAGCACAGTCAAATGCTCATTTATTATTGACTGCTTCACTTAATCTTCCTCTCTAAGATGGTTTCTGCACACGTCTCTGTGGCGGTGCACACACATTACCGTACGTATGTTGTCACTGAACATTATATTGAATGCAATTTACATTTTCTCTCTTTTGCCGCAACCTTTTTTTTTTGTTTTGTTTTAAAGGTGTGAATTACGCCTGCAACGGTGACCCAAATTGGACAAGTTATTGTATCTCCTCTAATTATTTGCACGGTCTTTGTAATAATGCACGTGAAACAAAAGGGAGAGGCACATGGGGCGTTTCTCAGTCTCTTCATCTTGAGAGAGAAAGCAATGCTCAACATTACAGTAGTTATAGAGAATCATGTAGCTTACAGTGTTTACAGCTCTCCATCCTTTCTCTCCCCCTGCTGTTACTATAAATAGATGCCGCAGAACATCAAAAAGAGTTTGTTTTTTTTCTTAGCAACAGGCCACAGAACCATTATTATCCGGTGGCTCCAAACACACCAGTGTTCTCTCCAATGTGAAGGATAGCAGGCGCTTGCTGTACAGAATGTGTGTGCACGCTAATCGTCAAAGGAGACACTGCTGACTCAGCCACGCAAGCTGTCACACACACGTTACTTCGCATATTGTAGCATCACACCAAAAAAACAAAAAAAAAACTTAATTCATAGAAATTGAGTTTATTCATGAGATTACGGTACAATACAGCGCTGTCGTCTGCACAAGGTCACAAACTGGCAAACAAATTCGAATAGCTCTCTATCTCCGTTTCTCCGAGGGCTCTTCCTGCCTCTGTTCTTCTCTCTCTCATATATTCTTTCCTATTCTTTCAGGTTTTTCTTTGTCTTTCAAAGGTTTTCTCTCTTTATCCGTTTTTTTTTTTTTTTTTGATGGAACTAAATTGTCATAGCAACCACCATTAAATGATCAGACATGACTATAACCAGGCAGTAGCTTAAACCATCAGAATGCAAACTTAGGGTGTTGCAAGTAGGTGTAAACATTTAATTAAAGCTCCAGTGACTCATATTTGGGTGTCAATTAATGAATATGTTTTCAACTGTGAATTGAGTTTCCTCTTTTTTTCTTTTCAAATACTCACCTTGATCTGTATTGGTGCATTTCGCTGGCCTCATCTTCATTTTTCAGTATAATTCTGGCTTTTACCTTGACTGTTACAGGCAGGAGGAAGTGTGGCGTACAATTTGTTGTTTCCTCTAATAAGGTCTTTCCAAAGCTGCAAACAGGTACCTGTTATTTTCAAGTTCAGTGCCAAGTGCTGTCAAAGATCTTGTTCATACGGAACGTTGCTTTCGACCTTTCTCTCAAGTGAGACTGAGACTGGTATCATGAAAATCTCCTTCTTAACTATCTGAAACACTTTTAATTTGGGGAAGAAAATCTTTTTTTAAAAAAAGCTTAAATGTATTAAAATATTTGTTTTGTGCATGCTGCCACTGTCTTTTATAAGTACAACACCTTTTGTAATAACTGGGTGGCATTTTTTTTAAGCACAAGTTGCATGTTGTGACAAGAAATGAGTTCATTTTGTATAGTTCTTGTTAGTCCATTATTATATTTTACATCACTATTGTTTTGGTGCTGATTTATGTTCATAGATAAGCTATGTGCATTGTATAGGACACAGTAGCTGCAAAAGAAAAGAAGTTGAAGAAATCGTATTGTTGCAGGTTACTCACTGTAAAGAAAAGACACACACACACACACACACACATGCAGATAGATATGTCCCCCTTTGCAGATGTTTTCCTTTGAGCCCCATACAGAACATGTTCAGAGGTAATGGAAGGCTGAGAAGATGGTTTTCTATCTTTCTGCACCTGGGGTTGAGGGTTTCTAAGGGTTTTTCTGTGTGTGCTTCACATGCACATGCTCCTATACGTGTGCGTGCACATATGAGTGAATGTGCATGGTCATGCATCCATGCGTGTGTTTGCATTTATGTGGGAGGAGGAAGCTATTATTTTGATTGTTTTCAATGAGAGTCCAATGTGTAGAATCCATAACAATACCATCAATCCACAGCAGCAGCAACAACATGGATGTAATTTATATGGTAATGCAGCCTCCATGGTTGCCCCAAGTTACGCAGTGGACATCTCTGACGATGGACAGCATGGGTGTGCTGCAGCATCCTAATGCTATGTATTGCCTTGCGCACGCACACACAGACACACACACATGCACACACACACACACATGCATACACACACACAGGCTTCACAGCAACAGGGAGGCATGTTTCAATTAGCAGATTCAGACAGGTGCTGACTGTTTCTGGGTCAAAAGGTTGAGTGTATTGTTTTGTGTCAGCTTGCATCTGTCCTCCGCTTCTCAAAATAATAATAATAATTATAATAATAAAAAAAACAGGTACTTGAGTCAGGAGAGGAGTGAGGAGTGACTTTCTGAACCAGATGTTGTAAATAGTCAGGTGATGTTCTGTTAGAATCCACACGTCCTTTATAATAAACAGTCAAATAGGTCATTTTAACATGTACAGACCGACCCATTGGATCGTTTTCTAATCAGGCACCTCTGTCAGCAGAAATCAGAAGGACATACATCATTTGTCTGTGTTTTTAAAACCGTCACACATCACTGTAAAAAAAAAAATCTGGATTTTTTATAATGTGACAGTGCTGTGATTAAGGTCTGGTTAGGTTTATGCACAAACAATCCATTTGCATAGGGTTAAAATGATCATTTGAAACATGGTGTGGGTTAAAGTTACTACTTCCTTAAAGTTAGGCAAACTTCATCGTTATGGCAACAGTAAACACCAGCCAGTCAACTCGCCACCACTTAAAGATAAACCGAACTGTGACACTTCTCAAAAATAATTATACGTTGTTACAGTCTATTATGTTCATATCATTGCAATGACTGGCTCATTCAAATTCATGTTGCGGGTTATTTTTTACTTAGTTTTACCTTTTGTTTTTTACAAAAATCCTATCATTGTGTAAAATTCTGTTGACATCAGTATGTAATGGGCCTCCATATACGTGCTCCACCTTATATGAAGCTCAAAGGATATTGTTAAGAGGAGATTTTTCTAAATTCTGCCTTTTCATTATTCATATCTTTACTTTCCACAGATTATTGTCACATAATCCTGTGAGCTGGATAATCAGAGAACATTATTCATATTTTATTTAGAATATCAATAGAAAAACATCACAGGATTCATTGATGAAAATGAGTTTTTATATATTTATTTATATATGTATTCACTCACTGAGTTAACTGTAACACCTGAGAGTGTGTGAAAAGCAACGGGAGCTAGCAGAGGTCTAAACTGTTATCTGAAATTAAAGGATAAGTGGCTGAAATAATTTATATAGTAGTTAAAAGCAATGAATAAGCCATTACAGTGATTAGGTAACTGATGAATAAATGGTTGAAATACATAACCTAAAGTGTTGGATGGTGAAATAGCTGAAAGTAGACCTAAGGGGTAGATGGTTGAAATGTCATCTTTTCCCACTACAATTATTAGTAACACAGTACAAATGCAAACTTGACCGAATTCACATTGACAGTATGAAAAAAAACGAGGTAAAAATCTCCTCTTCAACGTAATTAACGGTGTTAAATAACGCCCAGTACACATCTATTGGAATCAACTCATTTGAAACGCGATAGATGGCGTTAATAGCAGCAATGTGAGTTCATAAGATACAATAAGATGGGATGAGATGACACTTTATTGGCCATTTGCATGAGAATATGTCTCGCTTCAAACATTCAACAGATCAAGCGCAACAATCTGACATAGAGACACGCGACACAAGAGAACATCACACGAACACACATGATGTGATTTAATATGCCCGGCACATCTCGTAAGGACAGGGCTGTGGGGAGAACATCAAACAAGAAACGCTGAGAGGTGCTGCTGTTAACTATAGTGAACACAATGTTCTTGCATCAGGAAAAAAAAAAAAAATTGGGGGGGGGGGGGGGTGCATGGGAACAGAAAATCCGTTTTAACCAGCCTGCCACTGTGAGAATCTGTGATGACAAGCCTCGGTTATCCTTGAAGGAGAAATGCAAAATGAGTCGAGAAATACTGTTTTATAGAACGAAACAATGTGATGTTTTGAATCTGGAGAGCACCCCCCCTCCCCCCACCCACCCCCAGCTGGAAGGCGTGCTCAGCATCAGCTAAAGGCTGTTTGTGAGTGGAGGATCTGCCTGTTTCGGGCACCGTAGCTTTTTGGAGCGACGGAGTGATGCGGGCGAGATGAAAGAGAGAAAGAAGCCGAGCGCGAGGGGGGGAGAGCTCGAGGCCAGAGAAGAACCCAGACGCTCTGTTACACATCAAAGAAAAGAGCCAGTGATACAATCATCTCTTTAGGCTGTGAAAGCCCAACTTTATTAATTAAAACACGTCTGTTGAATCATCCTCTCCATCTCCTGCCTTCCCCTCTTTACTCGTTTTATCATTCATTTTCCGCGGTGGCAGTGATTACGAGAAGAAGAGAGGGGCGGGGGGGGAAAGGAAAGGCAGAGAGTGTGGGAGAAGGCTCTTCCGCGGCGTCGAGCGGGCGAACTTGGACCGTCGCTGGATTGGCTGCGATCCACTCGTCACTCTCGCACGCGGACAACAACAGGTGTGCGTCTTGCCACAGTCGAGATAAATGCGAAATATTGAAAAGGGGATGAATTAGAGGGAAGAGGAGGCGAAGGGTTGTGGGGGGAAAATGGGGAGGGAGGGGGCAGGAAGAGAGATGAGATGGAGGAGACAGACTGCACTGTAGATAAATAGAGAAAAGGGCCCATTGTGTCAGCAGCTGTCATGACTAAATAGCCCTCAGATCACTGTCAGACGCTATCACACACACACACATATATGCGCATATTTACACGTACACACACACTGACTGACAGCTCCCCCTCAGTCCAACATCTGTGCTGACAGCAGCCATGGTAATGAGTCTCTGCATGGGTGTGTCGCTCCTTTTTGCTGCCTCTTCCTGCGTACTCATTCAAACATTCCACGTCTGCCTTATCTTGTTGTTTCCCCCCTCTTTCTCTTCGTCATCTCCGCAGAAGCGCGCGCTGATTGACTCAGCAGCGCGAGCCATACGAGCAGCGACTAAATGAGAGCGGAACCAAGCGTAAAGTTTGGTGGTGTGTGTTTTTTTTTTTGAATTTTTCTTTTTTTTTTTTTCAAGAGTTGCCATCCAGGTGCGGCTGTGTTTTTTTTTATTCGATGTAGTGGCGTGTGTGTGTGTGTGTGTGTGCGCGGAGAGAGAGGGGTGGAAGAAAGAGAGAGATGAAGAGATGATGAATGGCTCTCGTTAGAGGGGTAATTTGTCTCTCCTTGTCTGACTGGGCTCCAGCTGTCGCTCCATCCCTCGCTCCACTCCACTCTCCTCGGCCTACCACTCCTCACCTCAGCCAGATGGGTGGACTGGAAGGACGGGGCGAGGAAAAGGGTGGTGGTGGTGGGGGGAGACGGAAATACGACAAGGACGGAGAGGAGAGGAGAAGAGACGAGAGAAAGTCTTTGAACAAACAAACGGGCAGAGTCCCTCCTGATGTCAAACACCCGAGCACAGTAAAAGAACACAACTGCGCAGCAACAGGCGAAACTCACACACGCTTTAATGACAGCGCAACAAGCTGATTACCATCCCGCTCTCCTTTCTTCCGCTATAATAATGAAACCACTGAGGGATTTGACTAATGCCTCCAACGCTACATTGTAGTGTTTTCCCCCCTACTTTTCGCACTAATCAACACTTGTGAGGGAGAAGCGCGGATTCGCGAGAGCGAGAGACGAGCGCGGGCAGAAGGATTGAGAGATGGATGCAGATGGCCGGGGAGGCGGCTGAAGGATGGCGACGAGCGGGAATCGTCAGGAGAAGCCACGTGAGCTCATTGCCAAGTCTTTGTTCTAATAACACAAAGCAATTTTCACTGACCTTTCTCGAAATGTAGCGGGCAGAAATGACTGAGTTAAGGATGCCCCACAGCATAATTGCTAAGGAGATTAAAGTCCCCTTAATAGCTTTTGGCCAACTAGTGCAATCCTTCCCCCTTTTTTTGTAATTAAAGTGATTTAAAATATTAATAACTACACCCACGTACACACATAACCTTCCGTGGCTGGGCTCACTCGTAATTGTGTACAGTCCTCAATAAAAAAAAAAAATAAAAAAACACGGGGTGGCAATAAAACAATGTTAAGGGCATAGGTATACATTTGTAGGTATGAAAAACACCTACAGATGCAGCCATTTGTCATCGCCTGTTGTCACTAATGGCTTCATTACAGGCCTTGTGAAATATGCAAATAGCTTTTCACATCTATTGAAGTGAGTGATCAATTCGTTTAGATCGATTGCTTTTTTTTTTGTTTTGTTCTTACATGTTTGTCCAGTTTCACTCCTTCATTTCTTTCCCTCCTTCATCCCCTGTTCAGCCCCATCTTGCTGCCTTTTCCACTTCTAATTATCCTCCTCGATTGCTTTCCTTTTTTTTTTTTGGTTTATTTTTATTTTTATTGGCAATAAGTTTTGTCAGCTCATAGCTCCTGGACTGTCCTCTTTTCCTCCTCTGCTCCCTCCGTTCATCTCTCCATCTCTTCTTCTGTTTCTTCTTCTTCTTTCCCCCCCCCTCCCCCCCCCCCCCCCCCAGACCTTGACTCCTCTCCCCCACTTCCATCTGCGATCCCACTGTCCCTCTCTGCCTCGTTTCCTTTCCGCGGTGTTTGCTTTGCCATTGTTTATCCATTTTTCTCTGTTTGCTCTGATGAGATTGACCGGACACACACACACGCAATCTCACACACACACATACCTAAACAGAAGACAAGGCTGGCATCTCTCTGGGGTGTAGTTAACGTGGGGCTGCGGATCGATCCGAGCTCTGGTTTCCATGACGCAAGGCTCTAAGCTGGAGCAGTTTGGACAGCAGGACAAGAGGCATCACTCTGCCTCCCGTTCTATCAAATTTCTATAAAAGCAGCCGCGGTTCACTTTGTTTCACACCGGCTGAGGATTTGGATTTATTTTATTTACACGCACATCTACGCGCACGGATGTTCATATAGAAACTGTTAAGACAAAAAAAAACTGTGAAGAGTGTGATTTGTGATACAAATAAAAATTGACTTGACTCGATCATAAACCTGGAATTGTTTTGTGTAATTTATTCAGACTGAAGCGAGATAATTGAGGCAACGACGTGCATTTACATTTCCGAGCAGAATGGAAGTAAGTGAAAGAAGTTAGAAAATGACTTAAATTAAGCAATTTGACCGCATAATAGCAAGAAAACTTTTAGAGTCAAATTGAGTTGGTTTAACCTAATTAGGCATGTAAAGAAAAAAAGCAACTTATTGTAGTTGTGCTCAATTCATCAGTTAGTTCATATATATGAGATTTACTCAATAAGTAAGTCAGAATGACTTAAAAAGCCATCCAAATTGTTACTTAATTGTCCTTTTTTTTAAAAGTTGAGCCAGCATTTTCCTTTTAAGAGCACAGATTCAAACAAGTAATTTCTAGGATTAACATGTTTTATTTTGATGCAGCACAGATGGGAAAGTAATTTAACAGCTTTGTCCAACCACTCTGTAATTTAAATGACCTCTACATTGATCCCCCGCACAAACACACACACATACACACTCCCCACCCACATACTGTTTTCCTGATGCAAGCGATATTGCCCTGTCACCTAAAAAAAGACCCCATCTATCATGGCCTTTACACAGTTTGATTTCTATCAATACATCTTGATGGAAAGGTGAATGTCGTCATGCCATATCTGTATTCAAGGGAGCACGAGAGGCAAGCAAAGGAGCAAAGAAAAGGAAAAAAAAGTTTCGATGATGAATGTTCAGGGATGTCGTCTTTCTTCAAGGTCTCGTCGCTTTGCTTCCTTTCGCCGGAGAAAGCGCGGAGTGAAAAGAAAGACGAATTGACTAACTGAAAGGTTGTGCATTGTAATTCGTTTGATGAAGTTTTCTGTGGCAATAGAAAATGAATGGATGAAATGTGTAAAATAGCTGTTTTTTTCTTCTCCCCCCCAACCCCTTTACACAGTACATTCTTTGGACATGCAGCAAGAAATACAAATTTGTAAAGCCCTTTAAAGAAAACAGTAGCCCCCGGGGATAAAATTCTGAATGTCGAATCAAGAGAAAATAAGTGATTATGAGTGCGTCAAAGTGTCTTTGTTCGACTAACTAATTAGTAGTTATAATAACCTGAGTCCTTCGGCGGATTGGCTGGACTCAGTGGCCTCATTCTTACCGTATTGTTGATTGATTGAGCTACAAATATGGCAGACATAATTATTCTATATTTTGAGCCGTCTCTGAAGAGAATTTATTAGATTTGTCTTTGTCCTTGATTCCAAACCTTTGGAGAGTAGAGTGAATTCTCTCCATCCCTCTCATCACTCTCTGGTGTATGGGACAGCCTGATTGTGTCCATGTGTCCCACGGCTCCAACTATTTTAAGGCTTGGCTGTTAACTTTCTTTTGTCTTGTCTTGTCTTTTCTAGAGGACAATTGACAATTAGATGGTAGAAAATCTAATTCTGTGTTTTGATATAATGTGAGACTATGCAAGAACAGAAGAAAAGTTGATTTTGGAATAAAAAAAAAAAAAAAGCACTGTTTTGCAATGGCACGACCTTGTTCTTATGGTGGCGGGCAAACTTCTAATTTATGTGTTTACAGTTGCATAGTGAACAAAAGAGAGATTTTTATTTTTAGATTTATGCGCCTAAGTCTTTTAATTAGACAAGAATTTAAATGAGCATATATTCCATATCGGCTTGAGCCGATGTGTCAGCTTTGCATGCACTGAGAGGTTTAAAATCTCGTTCATGTATTTAGGAGATCTGTGCGCTTTCTGTGTGAATCTATCACAATATCAAGTCGCTCCAGTCCCTGAAAGCTTTTCTGTTTGTATCCAAGCTGCTTAACATTGCTGAATACTTTTTTGCAGCAGCAGCAGCAGTTCAGCTTTTAAAAGGTTGGTTTACATCCAAAAAAGGGTATATTTTCCAACTTCATACATCCAGTGATGCTGATAGCTTTGGTTTTATTTGCCCAGATTGTGACATCTCTCCAGAACTACTTTCTTCTTCTAAAAACAAAACAAAACAAATACGTAATATAGTGGTGGGATGCAACAAAGTACATTTACTCAATACTCTTTTGAGGTACTTAATTAAGTATATCCATTTTTTTGCTATTTTGCTCTTCAACTCCAGAGGGAAATATTTAATACTGTACTCCACTGCTTTATTTATTAATTACATGCTACTTTCCTGGTTAGTACTTTATTTGTAAATCAGTCTATATCACGATAAGTTCATAAAATATACATTTTTATATAAAATATACAGTTTTATCTTGACAACTTATGTGTAACCTAACCTTAGGTGTACACATGCATCAGAAGAAATTAGAATATCCAATATTAAATATATTCTTGTATATACAAAATATATACAAATATTTTTGTCAGTCATTTCTAAAAGTAAAACTTATTTTTCATTTGCACATAGAGTGAAATATTTCAAGCCTTTATTTCTTGTAATTTTGGGGATTATGCCTTACAGATAATGAACACCCCAAACTTTGTATGATATTATAACTGTCTAAGATGCACCCGTACATGTCCGTGAATAATTATTATAATTGCGTTATAGATACTGTATACTATTAAATATAACATTAAACGGGAGCCATGACTAATAGGCATGTTTTAATACTTTAATTAGATTTGGCTGCAGCTGCTTCTGTACATTTACTTGGGTAACATTTTGAATGAAAGACTTTTACTCGTAATGGAGTATTTTCTTATTTTCATTATGGCATTATAGATTTGAGTACTTTTTCTAACCGCTGCTGTTAGAACTCTTGACAGAAACAGACCTATCGCTGCTGAATGTCTTAAATGTTATTTGAATCTGATAACAAATCCAGAGAATCTTTGTAAACCAAGCCCCTGTATCATTGTCAACCATTGCCATCCGTTTTGTCTAACGCCGCGCCCCCCTCCCCTTCCCTCCTTCTCTCCCTTCTCTCTCTCCCTCCATCCTCCAGGTCGCCCACTCCCTCCAACCTCTTCCTCCTCCCTGCTCCCTCCGTCCCTCCCGTCCTCCTCGTCCGCCCCCCACCACCCCTCCCCCGGCCCGTCTCCGCCGATCAGGGAATGCCAGGTGCCCCTGCTGGAGAAAAACTCCACCCACTCCCACCTGGAGCCCCACCCGGAAGACTCATACTTGCTCCGGGCCCAGCCCTCCTCCACGGGTAAGAGTTGAGCGCTCCATTCCTCCGTTCAGCCTTTTATCCTCTCATTCATTTTATATGCACATCAATATATCATCCATCACCTGGCATTACCTCACCATGTGTCCATTTCCTGATCTGATTTATTCCTGGCTTGGTAAAACGCCAAGCGATCTGTCGCTTTAATTCAACGTCACATCAGGAACTTTCGGACCTTTTCTCTCTGCTTTGTGCATTCCTCCAAAGTCTCTGTTCGTTATAATAGCTGTAAAACGTACAATTACAGACTTTAGCTCTTTTTTATTTTCAGCCAGCAGCACTAAAGAAAACACTCAGCCGCTCCTAATCTTGTTTTGTGGCTCAACGTAACGAAAAGCTCATTTTGAGGAGACAGTCGGTAATCTGTTAATAAAAGTGTCCCCCCCCCCCCCCCGCACTTTTGTCAACTATTGCCAGAAAACAATGATGCAAGTGAAAGCAACCCCCCTACACTCCGCCGAGCGCAGATTGGTTTAGCAGCGGGTAGGTGTGTTTGTACTCATTTTCCGTATGACATTAATAATCCAGCGGAAAGTGAAAGGTAAGGGGGTGATGAATTTCAAGTGCCGGCAGGAGGATCAGCGTAGCGAAGACAAGTTAGTTCCCCGGCTCTTAACGTTCTCTTTCATCATTGGAGACTCTCTCGTTGGTTGTTAAGAGGCCCCGCGTGCTTATATCGGCACCTTGCAACTATTTGTTCCCGCGCACACATCTGCGGCGATGAGTTTCTTCATCAGCATACACATTTATCCTCAATAATTAGCTACCGCGGGCCAACTCCCTCCGTCTCTCCGTCCCTCTCCGTCTCTCCTCCCCATCTCTTCCCCAGTTTCTCCATTCCTCTGTGCATCTGCACTTGTAATCAGCAGATATATTTAGCTAAGGCCTGATGGGAGGGAAAGGGGGTGGGCAGAGAAGTCCTAATGTGATTTTTGGTGGAATACAATCTATTGTTAATGGCGTTAGGCTCTCCTTTGATCCAGTATAAATCTTCATTAGGGAAGGCCCGGGTCCCAGGTTCAAGAGCAACGTGATTAGGAGGCTTTTAAAATGACGTTACATCAGCCTTCTAATTGGTTTACTGTTTGCTGGGGCAACATCAATCATTAGCCCAGTAACCGCACAGCAAATAAATTCACTCTGCCACTGACACCCTAATGGCAGACCCTGGCAAAGAGGGAGAGAGTGAAGCTCGCAGGCACACTTTCTCATTCTTGTTCACATACACCCACACTTTTTGTTCTGTGGCTTCTTTCAGTCTCTGCAGAGCATGTACACACACAGAGAGCCAGGCGGGCGAGCGAGCAAGAGAAAGAAAGGAAGAAAGAGAGGCGGGGAGGGAGGAAAAAAAGGAGGGGCAAAGAGGCAAATGGGAGCAGAGACGGAGAACGACAAACTTTGACTTCTGAAGTTGTTTAATGAGACATCTTCCATGAAAAAAAATCAAGCGTGAGAAAACCCATCCAAAGAGCATAAGTA
The DNA here is from genome assembly GCA_030544235.1 of Lepturacanthus savala. Lineage (NCBI taxonomy): Eukaryota > Metazoa > Chordata > Actinopteri > Scombriformes > Trichiuridae > Lepturacanthus > Lepturacanthus savala. The sequence goes on from CM060464.1 coordinate 16,758,427, forward strand.
AAAATGGATAGAAAAAGCAAGATATGAGAGACAAAGAGAGGAAAAAGGGTGGGGGAGTAAAAAAAAAGGGGGGGGGGTATGATGATGAGCACTTAGAGGGTGAAAGAGAGATATTTGGATGGAGAGAGAACAACATTGAGATGAAATTGCAAATTGCTGTGTTCCCCAGCCAGGACGGCTGATCTAATGGGTGCGGAGAGAGTCCTTGGCTTTGGGGCGTCCATTAAAAATCGGCCTAAATGAGTTTAGAGTGGCGGTCTGGCACCGCATAAACACACCCTGGCATGTTGGGAGGATACAGGGGCGGCTGCGGGGGAAATAAAACACCTATAACAGTCGACTGTGCTGCGGCAGTTCACGCCTCGCCTGCGTGTCCTTGCGAGGAGGATGAGCGTGTGCTTTTTTTGTGTGTGTGTGTGTGTGTGTGGTCATGTAGAGCCTGGACGCTGGGCAGGAAATGAACCTTACCAAGCCAGGCAGAAACTGACCACAGCGAGATAATCCTCAGGAAGCTGCATGCTGCTTGAATGCGTGACTGTGTCTTTGCATACAGGTGTGTGTGTGTGTTCTGTAAAGCGGTCCACCGTTACCTGAGCTAACAGGTGGACAGACATGACTTGTCTTCCTAGTGAAGCGTGACAGGTGAATGGGAACGGAACGCTGTTTGCCGAGGATTGGCTGGGAATTGGGTCCGCGATTGTTTATGTGGGAATACTGTCTGGCTCGGAGCACCTGTCTGGGAACGCTCCCCCGGAACGCCGGGAGAGAGCTGAGACGGCCAAACAGAGCGTAGCAGATCGCTCCTGGAAAGAGCTAGCATTAGCGCTGTCTCTGGCCATTCATTATGCATGGGGAGCGCTAAGCTATTTTTAGCACTCGCCTTCTTCTAAAGTGGCTAGCTATGTGGCTTGCCACCGCAAGTCTGATGCCGACGCAATGAATGTTTAATGGCATTGTTGAAACAAATCTACAGAAACAAAGGAGGCAACAAAGACGGGCTCTTCTTCTGCGCTAATGTTATTCTTCTTAATGGTGCTTATGTAAGGGTGATATTTGCGTAATGTGTGTGTACATTTATACCATAATGTGTGTGTGTGTGTGTGTGTGTGTGTGTGTGTGTGTGTGTGTGTGTGTGTGTGTGTGTGTGTGTGTGTGTGTGTGTGTGTGTGTGTGTGTGTGTGTGCGTGCGTGCGTGCGCGCGTGTGTGGGTGAAATGCACACGTGCATTTCTGCTCACAGAGGCTGTTTGTTTTTGGCTGGATTTGATGACTCTTCTCTAGCGGATTATTGCCTCCTAATTAGACAGAGATGACTAGCCAAGGCAGAGGCGGTGTGTGTGTGTATGTGTGTTTGTGTGTGTGTGTGTATGTGTGTGCGTGCACGCGTGTGTATATGTAAATGTATGTTTTTAACTTCATCCCCTTTTTTGCCTGTATGCAATTGTGTGTACGCTCGTCTATTATAAAGACAATGTGCGAATCTGTCTGTGTGTGCATGCATGCATGTGTGTGTGTGTGCATACTCGCGTGCGTGCACGTGCGCGCGAGTCTTGCTTTCACCTCAAGCTCTCCTTCTATTGTGCTCAGCCTCTCAGCTCTGAGACGAATGACAAATGAGGAGCATGTGACATTCTGAGGCGGGGAGGACATATGAAGCAATACCACCTTAAAACACAGGGTGCATAGCAATTAGCTCGGAGAGAAGGGGCATGAAAAACAATGGAGGGTGGCGCGGCGGTTTTTAAAAAAGAAGGATGGAAGCGGTGGAGATATGGGGCGTGAAATAAAGAGACGGAGAGACAGAGGGAGGGGAGCTGAGCCCTGCAATGATCCCTTTTTAACTGCTGAATGGGCATTTCTATCCCACACTCGCACACAGACGCACATCCTGCCCTGAGACTTTTCTCTGTTAAACACAGAAAATGTCAAACAGTTTCCCCATCCAGGGCTGCAAAAACAAACTGCCTCGTTTGGTTCCCGCTGCCAGTTGGCCACACAGACGCACACACTGTGAGATTAATATGGTGTGGCGAGCCCCTGCCTCTCTGTGATGTGTGCACGCACAATGTGCTTTATAGGGGAGGCAGGTTAGCAGACAGGCTAATGCCCCTCTGCTGAATGAGGCGCTTTTGAATTGGCGAGCATAATGAACTTCCAGGGATTAGCCCGAGCCAAACCCACCAGCTCACAGCTATAGTCCCCCTCTCTCCTGTCGCTGGGGACCTAGGACAGAATAAACTGGGTCAGGCTTCAGTAGCAGTCAGAAAGGGCTCTGAGCTTTTTTTTTTTTTTTTTCCAGAGAAGTGGCAGCGAAAACAATACAGAGACCTGTTGAGAAAATCTTTTTGCGATCGCTGTTTACTCACACCGGTGACTGAAAGAAAGCAGGAAAGAGAGGAAGGAAAGATAAAGTGGAATAAAATGTGATCTGCTTGGCTGCTCTCTAATTGCTCTATTTCCTCACCGCCTGTTGTGTCTTTTATCAGACCGGGTTCCTGGTAAAACGATTGTTCCTATTAGCCTACCTGCGGGTTGTACTTCAGCAGCCGGACAATTCGTCTGGCTATGTCTCCTAATTTATTAGACCCATTTACCTCCAGCCTGCTCTTTACTTAAAATCGGGCCTCCGTTCCAGTGGTTTATCAGGTTTGTGTTGTCCGTGGCTAAAATTATCAGTGTTTTCCCCGGTTCTCCACTTGTATAAAAATCTGCCTTCTACTTCACGATATGTTCCTGCTCCCCGTTCGTACCCCGGCGAGCTCCGTGCAATACGCTTGTCTGTGTATGAATCTGATTTGAATATCTCGCAGTGCATCTAAAGAGACTTTTTTGAACTCCTAGATGTGCGACTTTCAAAAGAAAAGATGGTTTTATATGACGCAGAATAATTTAAAATGCAAAGAATATGATAAAACCTCTGTCTGATGTATCACTGTCTCTGTCCATAGTTTTCTAGATTCCTAAAACAACCACACAAACAAAAGCAGCTCTTACAACCTAGACGCCACAGCTGCAAAGAGAAAAAAAAAGAAAAGAAAAAGAGATACCATATATCATATATATACCTTTTCATAGCAGTTCAGTCTGGTTAACCTGCGGTGAAGTACATGAGGATTCTGTAACTCAGAGTATGCCATAAAGACTGTAAATTACAGGAAGTTTTTTTTTTTTTTTTTTTGCAGCATTTACACTTTTCTGACATAATGCAGATGAGCATTTGCAACTTTTTCTCTGCATCAGTAAGCGAAATGTGAAATCTGTATTTAAAATTTTGTAGATGTGAGTCTCTGCAGCAATTCAGGATATGACTCCCAGTGTGGCAGTGTAATAGCTGGATCGTTCTCTCCCAGTGGGGGCTTATGAGTGCACACACACACACATACACACACACAAAAAAAGGACTGACTTGCACACATACACACACACTCAGGCCACTGCAGTTCATGGAAAACTAGGGCTACTAAACCATGTATTTTTCTCCCGTACAAGGAGGTGCCATATATTATTCATCCAAATTTGAATGAAAAAACTGTTTAATATTTATGGCAGGAAAGTGAACAAAGGCGAAACGCATGCATTTTTGTAAGCAGATTTAAACATGGGAGACAGCGGGGTAGTGTGTGTCAGCACTGGAGTGCCTACTTTTATTTCTCCATCTTTTGCGTCCATGACTGCATACGTGTGTGCAGGGGTCTTCTTCTTTTTCTTCTTCTTCTTCTTTTTCACTCTGCGTCATGTGCATTGCTGCTATGCTACGACTAGATAAAGGTATTTATGCAGATAGGGTGAAGAGGAGCTATTTCACATTTTATAGTGGCATTGCAGGGAGGGAAAGTCAAGTCAAATTTATTTATAAAGTGCTTTTAACAAACAAGGTTTATCTCAGAGTGCTTTATATCTGAGCAAAGGACACAAACAAAATGCAAATATAAGCAAGATGAAAGCAGGGGAAACATACTCAAGAAGAAATGCAGCTGTGTAGGGCAGAGGAGGAGGAGGAGGAGGGCGTGCGCAAAGAAATAAAACATCGCTGCATACTTTAATATCAATTTGCTCATTGCATGTATGATGCAGAGGTTTGGTTTCATGAGTCTTCCTGCAGGTATGTAACTGCATGTATGTTTGCATAATGTGAGAGGTGTGCAGGGTGTGTGTGTCTTTCTCCCAAGAGCATCTTTTGCAAGTGCAAACAGATGTTTTGTGTCTCTCTGGCGATGCAGAGGTCGGGGTCCCGCCATCTTTCTCTCATCTCTTTCCCCTCTTCCCCTCTTCTCTCCTTACACAAGCATCTGTTCTTCAGGGGCCATGCGGGTGACACCTGTGTCCCTGTGGCGGCACAGAGGAATCAGGTCACCTTACAAACCGGTGGAAAGTAACTAAGATTTACTCAAGCACTGAACTTAAGTACAAGCTCGAGGTACTTTACTTGAGAATGTACATTTTAGGTTTTAAATATATATATACATGCATATGTTCTAAATTGTGACGTGTATTTTATATTGTGAATTTATTTATTATATTGTGATCTAGAATTTATATTGTACTGCAGTGTTGTGGAAGAGCCCAACCGGGGACCAGGGATTTGAGAATTAGCTCTAGCTATAAACTCTATATGCATCAGTTGCATTCATGTAACTATGTCTGACTGCATTGTCCCTGTCAAATGAATAAATACAATAAATAAATCTATATTTTTTACATCAAATTAAAATACTTTAATATTTATTATCTATTATCCATATTCTATAAGTGTCACGCTTTTACCATGCACGTTTTGCCAAATATTATGATGCAGTACTATTAATATTAATAAATTGAAAGTACTTCTAATTGGCTGCAATACTTCTGCATTTTACTTAAGTAAAAATGTCAGTTCAGGATTTTGATATGTTATTGATTTTTTGACAAGCAGTTCAACCTTTACTCAAAGTAATAGATCTGAGTACTGCCCCCTGTCTGCTATAAACACCCAGAAGGAGGCAAATTAGGAAGTAGGAAAGTTATTTAGCAGGCAAAGAGGCGTATTCATCTGCATGAGGCAGTGGCTGTTTACATCTAGTTTTGTGTTGTGTATGTGCATGTATACGTGTGTATGTGTGTGTGTGCATGAAATTGGTATCATTTAAGCCTCTTAGGAATCTCTCGCCTGACAAATATCAAAGCAGAGAAGCGGACAGGAGAGTGCGACACATCCTCTATCTAATGCAAGGAGAGATGACAAATAGAGGGCAAGTGTGATCGCACAGCTTGACAAAGCAGTTCTGTTTGTTGTTTCAACCCGACACGTATGTGTGCATACTGTATGCGCACTTACTCCGCTCTTTGATCAGCAGCCTATGAGGAAGGCAACGTGCAAACAAACGCAATCACGATAATGAATTCCAAGCTTAGATGTGTAAAATAATGATGAAAGTGAGACGTGTAGTATTGATGAAAGAAAAAACAAACTGCGTTGTAAAGCCAGAATACAAAGCCAAATGTAACATCAACTACTCTTTGTGTGCTCTACGATAATCCCAACATTTCTATTCAGCATGCTGCATTACCACAAACATGCGGACAGTTTGTCATGGCGAGCCTTGTTGGTTTAATTAACATGTGGTTTTTTGACGTCTTTTTGATCAGCTGTGCATTGAGTAGCACACCTGTCTGTGTGGGACAAAAAGTATGCTAATGGACGAGAAGTGCTGCAACTGTGTCAAGCTCTGCATAGTATGTGGTTTTATTGATCTTTCTGTACGACACACACACACACACATTCAAAACGGGATCAAATCCCCCACCGATTCTCAGAGCGCGAGAGACTGAGATAGAAAGGTGATGTGCGAATGGGTGTTCTTGTCTGAGTCATCCGGTTTTGTTTTTCAACTTTCTCACTCAACAGTCCATTAGCTCAGTGTTGGAAAGGATGGTATTGGATTCTAGCTGTCATGTTCCCCAAAGTCTAAGGGCAAGAGATGAGGGCACACGCTGTGCTGAGTGCTCTAATATTGCTCTCGCACACACGTGCACGCACACAAGCGTTTTCTTAGCTGTGAAAAAGAAGACAAGTGGTAAATGGCTAAAAATAAGTGGGACAACACATGGACGTGAGATTAACATGCAAAACATGACTGTGAAATACCACGCATTCGTTTTGAGGTGGAATTTCCTTTTAAAACAAGTTATCGACCATTTAGAAAATATGACACCTACTTGGACAAAATGATTGCCGGTATGAAGGTAGCACATAATGGAATCTTAATTAAGTTAGTTGCTGGCTTTATTGTTTGGGGGCATATTGAGAATTAAACACCAAAATATCAAATAACATTTGTGCCCTACATTTGGCTTCATAGACATTTTTTTAAGTTAATTCTTTCACCTTCATCTGAAAGTGCCTTTGATTATCCTCCGCAAAGACGCGCCGCTTAAACCGTCTCCGTTGTTGTCTTCTTCCAGGGGCTGCGAACCACCACAGTCAGTCCACACTACGGCCTCCACTGCCCCCTCCGCACAACCACCACACCTTATCCCACCAGTCCGCCAACAGCCTGAACAGAAACACCCTGAGAGGGGGGCGGAACCCCATCCACGCTCCTCCCCCGGGCCCTGGAGATGGACCAACTACCCCAGAGTCGGTCCAGCTACAAGACAGCTGGGTGCTCAACAGTAACGTCCCTCTGGAAACCAGGTCAGAGATATTCCACTTTTGTATTTTTTTTTTTGACAGATTTTCCTTGATTACTAGAACCACAGCAGTGGAATAAGCCCCGGTCAATAGTAAGGAGTAAAAGGTCAGAGTCATGCTGCTATAACAACATTCCTATGAACTCAGTGGACAAAGTAGCCTGGCACAGAACAGTTCAGTCAGTAAGAGTCATAAATTGTTATATAAAGAATGTAGAGGATACAAACTAGTATAGCAGGTAAAATCAATGTGAAGACTTTGTAAAAAAAACAAAACAAACATGACTAGTAGCGAGGCTTTATGTTAGCAGGCTTTTATACTGTCTTTTTCACTATTATGTAGTTGGGTAAATGCAAAATGTCTGTTGGGAACTATAAATCTGAAATGGACGTCTAAATCGGTGTCACCACTCGTGTGACATTAGAGATGACACTCTGGGCTCTGTGATGATGCAGTGAATGAACCGGGAGTTGCCTCCTTCACTGCTCAGAGATTTGCAGAGATGTGGGGGAAAAAAAGCAAAGCAAAGAAATCATGAAAAGAAGACAGAAGTCCATTCTCACAGCAGCAGACTCTTTTCTTAATCTAATTTATAGCCTCTCACACATATACTGCCTCTATTAGCACCTTTTTAGTCCACAGGCCACTTTAAAGCGCTTTACGTTCATGTTCATTCATTCATTCACAGACATTCATAGATTGATGGGGCATCTGCCATACATGGTGCCAAGGTATGTCTCGCTTGCCGCCTGATAGAAATGTCATCAACACGCCGTCTCGCTTGCACTGGTGAATTCACTGAATATATTATTTACACATACATGTGTGAATGTTCGGTATGAAATAATTTAAACTTTGCACTAGACGGCTTGATTCTGAGCTGACTGATTCTGACATCTGTGTTCATACATACAGCTCCCCTGATAAATGCCCCGGATCGTTTTTAGGGTTGCAGTGGCTCCCTAAAAGGGGCTTCTGTCTCTCTGTCTGTCTGTCCTTCACATATCTCAAGAACCATTAAACTGGTGCAACATGGACATATAATATTGATAAACTTTGAATAAATCAGCGAACGTAGCAGCAAGGCTAAGCTCTGCTAGTAGGTACACCAGAAAGTGCACAGCAAAGTTTCAGTGACATGCAAAACTAGTCACTAAGAGCTGTGTTGCACCCAGTACTTCACCGGCTAAAGTAAAACTTGAGTTTATAACAGTACAAAAGTGTATTTAAGAGGTTCTTTTTACACCTCTTTTAATACCGACTACAAACCAAAGTTATATAAAATATATTGGATAATGTGACAAAAGGTGGATGCCTCAATTTTGGTTTCTACAGCTTCATTCCTCCAATAGGTCAACATTATTTCAACAACTTCTCCGTCTTTGAGATCAAACACACAGTGACTGACGTAACTGTCGATGCAAGTTCATCAAAATTACACTAATAGGCATACACATGGGGCTTAATTGATTAAGATCCCAAATTAAGAGGGCTAATTTGCATAGAATGTGTGTGTGTGGATTGATGGATGTTTTGTGAGTGATTTACTAAGAATAACTGTGTAAATGACGCCACCATGTCATGTGGCCGATGCCATTTCAACACAGAAAGATGGAAAAGAGGCTGTGATGAGCTCTGATAACCCGACATCTCCATCATATAAAAGCTAAATGCAAAGCTATAACTGGCCAGTTTCTGTGTAGAGGTGTGTGTGATTATACTGTAATAACATGGAGTCATTTTTGAGTGATTTAATTAAGGAAAACAGTGAACAGCTGTGCATAAAGACAGTGTACTCCGCACAGATGTAGATACATAATCTTTCAACTGATACTGTAAGAATCACCCATATTTATTTATAGATCAATGCAGACTGATTTGAATCATGACTCTGGCCTATCTGTGCTACAGTTATCTATTTATTTCATCTTGCATATTCACCGAGGCGAGAAGTAATAATTGGATAAAACATGATACTATATTTTAATGACGCAATACACAGTGCGCATCCTTAGTGAATCAGTTAATACATTTATTTGCATATGCTATAGATCAGGCCCCATATCTTATATTCATGAAAAAAATATGAGGCAAGTTACTGTAGCTGATAGAGCACAAATGTAAGTTTCAGAGTTTACCACAATTGAAATTCTACATCAAAGCCTCCTATAGACTGTGAGTGAATCATGAATGTTTCATTGGAATAACCAGAAACTTTATTTTGAAATACCACTGTTAGGGTTAGTCACCGTTTTTGTAACTTCACGCACACCTGGCATAATACATTTTCTACTGCAAAAATCACTGATTGTCTTTCCCACAGTTATTTTGTATTTCTAAATCTTAACATAAGACAGCGAAATGTTTGGATTCCCTCTGTGATGTGAGCAAGAATGTCCAGGATCAGCAGTAAAAAGGCATGAAATTTCAGGAGCAGATGGACATTTCAACTAATTTTGCAGCTAAGACACAAGCGTGTTTTTCTAATCATTTGTTCACCTAACAGATCAAAGCCGCACTGAGCAAACACAAGGCGTCAGACTCACTCCCCTGCATCATTAGCCGGTATCTGAACCTCCTGACCAAAAGGAAAACTGCTCTTTGCCTTTGATTCACAAAAGGCCGCTACTCGAATACATTTGATCCCTGAATGTGACGCGGACAAAAAAAGACGGCGTGTGTCAAAGCTATTATGCATGCAACCTAGAGTGAGGCGAAGCAGGAAACACAAACCATTTCACATGCTTTTTTTTCCAGCCTGTGCACAAAGAACACTTACCAGGCAAACAGAGCGTTCATGCAAGGTATCACTATTCATGAGTCATGCGGTGAGGGGAACACTGCCTACATGCTTGCTAGCATGCGCACGCTCGCTCTCTGAGCATTTACTTTGCAAGCTGTAGTTGTGTTTCTCCTGCTGGGCACTGGGGCTTCCAGCTCTGATGGTCCCAAATAAGCTCCCCAGAGTGCCGGCCCTGTGCAGTATTTATGAGGCCTGTCCATGTTTAATTCAGCCCTGCTGATCTGAGGTCTGTGCTCAACCTGTGCTGATGTATCGCACTGGTACGCTTGATGGGTAAGAAGAAGTATGTTTTTTAAACAAGAATACCAGCAGCTTTAAATAGAAGCTATCTCCAGTCGCAGTTGTTTATCTAGACCTGTGTCGCCGCGGTGACAACGTATGCTACTGAGAAGATTTGTACGTTTTTTTTATTTTGCTCCCACAAAAACGGTAGAGCGATCCCCGGAGAGGAGTGCAAAAAAGTGAAGTTTTCACAGAGGCTGTCGCGATTGCCATCTTTACAGACTGAAATGAAGCAACACGCTGTCGAGCCCTCCGCGGTGCCAGTGTTTGGCCGCGTTCAGGTGGTGGGGTTGGGCATGGCTCGGAGCCCGCCGCAGTAAACGGAGCCCAGAGTCGGAGTTTCCAGCTCCGCCCTCCAGCCCAGATTGGGCCCTCTTCTCTGGGCCTGGCGATGGCGGAGGCTGGGTGGGCTGGCAGGAGCTGCTGGAGCTCGTGACTGGGCCAGAGCCAGCCGGGCCGAGCCAGAGAGTCACACCATCCCCTGCACTGGCAGAGCCCGTCCTCCATCTCATTATAACCACCGGCTAGGAGATGATGAGCGCACGTGTGCGCGTGAGGGAGGGGGAGTGTGTGCGACCGTGCGCGGTTGTGTGTGTGATTGCATCCAGACATATGTGTGCTTTCTTTCACTGTGACTGCTCCTCAGTGATCTTATGTAAATCTTGGCATTTTTTGTCCACTCTTTCTTATGAATGTGTGTGTGTGTGTGTGTTCACACAGGTGTGTGTGCGTGTCTTTGTGTGTGTGCTTTGGCTTGACCCAATACTGTGACAGTGCTGAGAGGATGAAGATTGATCACCTAAGAATACCCCAGGGCCTGGATGACTGGCAGAGAAAGAGAGAGACAGAAACAGGCGTGGGGGTGTAGGGGGTGGGGGGGGGGGCTGATGATATAGGAGAGAAATATAAGTCAAGAGAGGGGGGAAATGGAAAGGAATGGTTTACGGTAGAGGATGGAGAGATAAATAGGGAGAGAGAGGGAGAGAAATGAAGAGAGGTGGTGATTGAAGGAGATTGTTTTGGGGAGTGTGTGAGAGAAAAGATAGAAAAGGCAGAGGAGAGAGATTGGGGCCTTTAGAACATGGATACATTTACCGCTGTGAGATATATGACTGTAGATGGCTGGTGCCACTGCGTGCGTGTGTGTGTAAGTGTATGTGTGTGTGTGGGTGTGTGTCGGGAGGGGAGGTTTGCATTTCTCTACATGCACATGTGTGTACATGTGTTCACCTGATTTTCCAAGCAGTCCCTTGGAGCCTCTTTCTTGGCGAGCCTGTGCCAGTTTCAATCTTGATCTCGGGACATTCCCCTGCACCCCCTGCCCACTCTGCCATGGACCACAGCGCTGGGGGATAGAAATCAGATCACTGAGAGTGATGCAGCATCTCAATTTATCTGGATGGAGCCGTAGAGGGTGGAGTGGGGTGGGGGTGGGGGGGACTGATTTGAAGCTGCTACCTGTGGAAACCACAGGGAGTAGACAAGCAGAAGACGAAAGATTCATGTCCAGCCCTGTACCTGCTGCTGAAATATACATACTGTATGAGATCTACATAACCTCAATGTTTATTGATGAGCTTGTATTCACACAGTATACTGAAAAATCTTATATGCAATATTATTACTAAGGACTCCTACCCTAACAAACTAAGCTCCCATTTTTACTGCATATATAATGTATAATATGGAGAATGATATGTTTCAATAGGAAATGCAATGCCAATAAAAAACTCAATAGGTCAGACTTTGAAAGTTTGTGGCATGAACCGAAAAAAGGGAGTTCAACAATCACAGAATCGTTGAGGGTAAATTATACTTTTGTCGGCTTGGAAGTCCTCAAAAAAATGGAAATTCCAACATGCTGTGCAGGGTTTATGGAATGCTTTACTTAATTGGCCTTTTGGTGCGATTTCTTTCTTTTTTTCTCAGCTCGGCAAGTCGATTCGCTGGGTTAAAACTGTAGTTGGAAATAATAACTAGCACAACACAGCCTGTATGAGTGCTGCGTGTATGAGTTGCAGGGCCAGCGTAAGTGCCCGATCCGTGAAGCGTTCCAAAGTAATGTGGATAAAGTATCGAGAAAATGATAAAAGGTGCAAAGAGTCCATTGGCCTGAATGATGCCGTCGAAGCACTTTGAGTGGTTGGCAGACTAGAAAGGCGCTATACAAATACAGTCCATTTACCTTTTGATATAACTACTAGACACCAAAACACTGCATTAGATGACTTTGATATTTTTTTTCCCCTTTACAGACATAAACCAGCCTCAGAATTCGTTCCATGTCCGTCTTCAAAGCGATACTTTGCAAATGAATGCCCATTATGCTGCATCCATCTGCTTTTTATTGTCTCCCACAATCGGAGCTGGGGAACAATTCTCATGACGGCCTCCTTGAGCATTCTCCTCTCCCGGAGCCTTTTGTTTCATTCTCGGATCTGACCGTTTTTCGCTCACCCCCATACCGAGTCGACCTCTGCTAATTGTTCTCGGGCTCTGATGATGATTCTCAGAGTGCTATCCGGAGGAGCCACATGTTTACAAGAGCTGGGAAAAATGAAGAGTGTGCGCGCATGCACGTGTGAAAGTACATGTGTTTGCATGCGTGCGGGTCCATTCGCTCAAAGGGAATGTGAGCTTTGACTTCCTGCTAATTACCCAGCATGCTCTCTGTTCTGTGGTTAATTGTCCAGGTCCTCTTTTTCTCTCAATGGGGAATGGGCTTGGAATGGAGTGGAAAAACATCCCCCCCACCACCACCGCCACCTTCCTCCGCTCTGTCTGTCGTCTAATCTGTTGTAGCCCCCCCCTTCTCCCTCGCCATCCTCCATTTTTCTCTTATGTCACTTTTTTGCTCCGCATGGATGCAAATTAAGTGTTTGGTAGCGCGTACGGAGCGATCTCGTGAAAGAAAACCCACATCAATTTCTATTGTTTGCGCGCAGGTGGGCGCCCGCATCTTAGTCCTCGCACGTCAGCCTGTGTGCCGGCGCGCGCTCGTCCCACATGCGCATGCGTGCACGTGTAAGACAGGATGCATGACAGCGAGGTAGTAATGGTTCGACTCGGGGGGGGCGGGCATACTCTGTCAGCTCCCTTCTAATTATGTGTGACGTTTCTGTGCTGGACCACCATCAAAAAAATCCCCACAATATTCACGCCCAAATACACAGACACACATGCAAGCACACGCTAATGATACAGAGTTGTGATTGCCGCCTGCCTGCTATGATAGAACCCCTACATAGTCCTCTGTAACATAAATCAATGTCAATTACCTCCCAAGAGCACATTAGACACTTTCCATTCCTACTAGTAATTAGTATGGCCCATAGACATATTCCCATCCCACACCAAGCTCACAGTGGATCTTCTGCACACAAACAACAAAGCCGGGGAATGAAATGAATTCAGCACAGGCACCTGAACACATACCAGCACATCAATTCATATACATTGTGCTGCACGCAAGGCAGCAGTTCACTGTCTCCTTGTGTTCACACACACACACACTAGGGCTATTGTAATTAATTACTGCCAACCTTCCCATTACAGTGGCTATGAAAAATCAAGAGACACATATTGGTTGACCTTGGGCACAATTTTGTGTATACGTACACATGCGCGTTTGAGAGAGCGTGTAGATTTATGCATGCATATTGATGGCTGAGACGCAGAGAGGCTGGTATTTTTAGACAATAACCTCATATTTCTTTGCGTGCCATCTCCTCATGCTCCTGCAGCCTCTATCTGTCTAGAGGGAAGGAGGGGGGGTATCTCCCTCTCTTCTCTTGCCTCCATTTTCCTGCGTGTCACGCGCTGCACCTGACAGGTAAAAAGGGAGGGCGAAGCAGAGGAAAGATGTGGAGGAGAGAGGAAAGGAAGTAGGATAGCAATCCGACAATCAGTGGCATAGAAGATGAGAGCGAGAGAGAGAGAGAGAAGGAAAGAGAGAGAGAGAGAGAGAGATAGCGGAATGACTGAATAATTGATCGAGTGTGGAATGCTTCTGAGCACATCACCTGTTTTTGTGTTTAGATGAGCAGACGTGCCGCTATGAAACAGCAATTATTAAAGACATCGAAAAGAGAGGAGACCAGACACCAATTCTGAATAATAGGCATCAAATCAAACTATATAATTACTGGTCCTACTAGCCTTGTCTGAATGAAAGAGACAGCGGGTTATGGGGAGAGAACAGAGCACTGACACACATTTGTGCACACACACATATATATCTGTGTATATTATTGCATATGCCTCAGATTTGAGGCAGTCCTGAGACATGAATCTGGTGGCAAATTTACACTCTATTTGAACTTTGACTTTTAACAATCAATCAGTTGTCATCAAAGTTTTATGTGTCACATGTAATCATATCACATAGAGAAATGTAATCCCTCCATCCTTTAATTTGTGCAGTAAAAATAGTTTAAATAAGTAATGATTTGTAATAATTAGTAAATTATTAAGGGGTGGAGTGACCTGATTCAGGATTCTAATGGATGCAAGGGTAGAAGCTTGTGCTGATTCTCTCAGTGCTGGCCTGATGTGTCTCGTTCCTTCTTTTTGACAGAGAAGGGAAAAAAGGCTGTTACCCAGGTGTTTGGGATCTGTCATGATTCTCTTTGCCTTATCCCATCAGCACTTGATGTATACATCTTTAAGGCAGAGTAGGGCTTAAATCACCTCTTGCTGATGCTGGCCACATCTGGTAAAATCGCCTTAATTGATTTTTATGCCCTATAGGACAATGACCAAGAGGGAAACTTAGGCCATTTTTTTTTTCCTAAGTCCAAGTTTTTTTTTAATCTTTAGGATAAAATGCCTTGATTTAGGCAATTTAACAAGCTTTTATGATGGCAGCTGCTTCAAGAAGCAAAGGAGAATTTATGATGCAGAAGAAACTCTATATAAAATCTCTATACATAATTCTTGAATCAATTTCTACTGCTGAGTGATCAGGTTTATTATCATAAAGGCTGTAAACCACAATGCTTGATGTATGTCCACCGTCATCCACTGTCAAGGCCTTTTTTTGATTGAAATGATTAATAAAAATAATATCATCTGCATTTGATGAAGTTTTTGTTTTTTCCCAAAGACCCGAAAAATGACTTAATCCGTTATTTTAATAGGGTGATGATTTGACATTCAGCTTGAAAAAAGTAGAGACCATTGACACAATCAGCATGGTAAAGGAACCTTAATGTCCGAGATTTGGTTGCTTAATTGTTGTCTTTCACAATCAATAAACAATTGTCACATTATCTGTCATTGATAGAGAGCCAGCATCAATATTAGCCCATTGTTCCTAAATTCTCAATGATGTGTTTAGAACTAGGAACAGACAAAGGACATGATTTGGGAATCGATCGTGTTAATGTGGGGCTTGGGTCTTGTTTTGGGATTTGACTCGGGACAGCGAAGACATATTTTTGATTAGTAAATAAATTCCTTTGTTCTTCCTCTACATACTACATTCCTAACCCTGATTGTAAATTAGCCTTTTGGCAATTTCATTTTTACATAAACTGGAAACATTTGCATGCTGTCTGATTGTCTGGCCAATCTTTTCTTGCCCAGAGAGACTTTGCTGTAGTGACATTTAACATAATGTTATCATAACTGATAGAAATAATTGACAAAAACTATGCAAATAGGACCCAGGTACATTCATCCCTTAAGCATCACGCCTTCAAAGTCACATATTATTAAACTAAATGAATTGTCCAGTGCTTGCACACATACATTTTAATTTTATGTACAAGTGGTTTATACATCCAAATTTATACATCCAAGATTTATATAAGACTTATATAAGACCCCAGGCCTTAACTTGTGGAAGTGGAAAATGGGTGTAATATGTACTACAATTGGACTTTAACCAGCCCTTTGAAAAGACCACACAAGATGTGCTCTCTCAAGAATTTCTTCACTATATCTATATTGATAGAGATAACAGCACACACACACACACACACATATATATATATATATATATATATATATATATATATATATATATATATATATACACACATATACACACACATTTTAATATAGTTTACATGCCAAAACACACGGAACGTTTGTCACTATGTGGCAGTTCATGACAATTATCCCAACACATACAGCTGCTGCTGCTACATTGAAAGCGCTCTGCAGGACAGCAGGATGGTGAATTTCTGAGTGTTCTTTAACATCATGTGAGCATTGATGCATCGGGATTGAGGCACTGAATAAAAAACAAAAAAGTGACCACATTTGTGGCACAGGGCGGTAGCAGAGTGGAAGTGTATGTGTATTACACCAGGTTTGTCTGCAGCATGGTGCGCCTGGCACTCCTCCCCACTTACCATCCCTGCAGAAAAATGGAAGAAGATTCTATTCCCTAGTTGCAGCTCATGTATTCTAAACGAAAATGGACCAACACCGGGCTGCATAGCTTTTGGTCTGGATGCAGCCGTGCAGCATCAATGGTCATGTCTTCTTCCTTGTTTTTTTTTTTCTTTTTAATAAATTAGACTGTGTGTTTATTTGGAACCGGGGCGTTATTTGTCAAAATATACACCTGTACCTGGAATTTAAACAGGGCCCGGTGGTTAATTAAACCCTGCATTACAGTAAGCCAACATCAGATACACTGATGAATTCCCAGGACTGTAGACCAATATCAGTGGTTGAAGATAAAGGTTTAGATAATGTGCTACGGATAGTGACTAAAATTCATTTACATAATAAATGTTGCTTTTGGGGGACATATTGTTATGTGATTAATTAATTACAAAACCTTTAATTCTTTAGATTATTTTTTTAAATCAAGTCCCACCCTTAATATATATATATTTATATAGTTTATTGATAGGGACACTGCAAATTAACATTGTATCAACATATCAACATCAACCTGTTGTAGAACCATGTGAAGTTAACTGATGGCAAAAATTAAAATTACAAGGTTACATGCGGTTCCAACATGCAGTAAAAGACCATTATAAAATAGTTAAAAATGCAAACATCTTTGATTTTCCTTCAGCCACTCTTTAGCATTTTTGTTTAAAATCTTGGGGCATAAACTAATTAATTAATTTATTTATTTTTGGACAAAAAAACTGTAAAAGGTTAAAAAGGAAAGTATTTTCATAGTCGTGTATCGGAATTATCACACCAGTGTTTAATTGACACTCTAAAAGTGTCTTGTTCTGGTGGAAAGAATCCTTTTCTTAGAAGAGAGTACATGTTTTTGCGTGCAGTGTTTCATTTCACAAGACATTTCATTTTTGACAAAGTGGTTAAACCTCTTTTCATTTTTTGTGTTTAGAGTTCTGAGAAATTGAGCCACAGTTTCCGGAATTGAGTTTAAACGTTTGGGGAAAACTCTGCTTTGGCAACAATGTTCCTTCAAGGTCAGAATAGGAAAGAGTTCTGAAAAGGAGGAGAGGAAATCGGAGGATGCAGAAAGGGCTGTGTGAAGGATTGGAGTGATGGCAGTAGGGCGATATTGACTGAAGAAAATGATAGTATGGGAAATGGGAAGGGGACGGGAGGGAGAGTCGCAAAGGGGACGCACTGGGTGAGCAGGTGCAGCTGTATCAGAGGATAATGGATAATATGAGCAGAGCAATGATGGTTCAAATCTCTTTTATCCTTCACGCTGAGCTCTGACCCCAAAGGGGCGATGAGGACAGGAAAAGGGGGACAGCAGTGATCCTCCGCAGCCATGGAGAGCAGAAACACAGCACTCTGTAAATGGGCTGTGTTGAGGCAAAACAGAGGAATGGAAGATGAGTAGAGCAGGTGGAGGTTAAAAACAGACCTTGGACTGGAACGGGCAGAATTAGAGACACAATCAGTTCAAGGATATTCAAACCCGTATGACAGGAAGGGCTCATCGGAACGAGAAATTGGACCGATGCTTGCACACATGTTACCCTGTCATCTAGAGTAACTGATAGATTGCTGTGCCTGCTCCATGTTTATCCTCCCAAACCTTCTTTACCACTAATTTCAGCATCGGTATTTATGAATAACATGGACTATTTTTCCTACTTGCCTGTATATTGACCTTTTCTCTTTTTGCTTTTTTTTCATGCATCTTCAGGCATTTCTTATTTAAGACATCATCAGGGACCACCCCTCTCTTCAGTAGCTCCTCCCCCGGTTACCCTCTGACCTCTGGAACGGTGTACTCTCCGCCGCCTCGCCTGCTACCCAGAAACACCTTCTCCCGCTCCGCCTTCAAGCTAAAGAAGCCGTCCAAGTACTGCAGCTGGAAATGTGCCGCGGTGTCAGCCATTGCAGCTGCTGCCCTGCTGGCCATCTTACTGTCCTACTTTATCGGTAAGTGAGCGTGCACCAAGTATTATTCATGAGGAGATTTAATTACATTTTATGTGTTTTAATTAGAGGGTGTCATTTGATGGGGAGTTAAACATACACGTCCATTGTGATGCTGGAAAAGGGAGTTTTAGAGACAAACCGGCACACAGACAACCAGAATCACCTGTTGCTCAGTCAAATTATCTCTTTTATTTCAGGTCAGTTGTTTGTTTTCCACTGACCCATAATATGTGAACTTTTCCCTTTTTTTGTTTTCATCGAAGACCCCTTCGAAAAAAAGAGTCAAGCGAACAGGCTTTTCTAAATACAAAACAGATTCTCAAGCCGCGGGCGATGTCACTGCGGCCTTGTGCTGCTCTGTCAGACTTATGCTCAGCAGGAACCTGGGCCTACACTCAGCAGCACTAAACACACAGTCAAACGGACAGGAAGATACTTAAAGCGGAGCATTGCTTGTTTTTCTGCGAGCAGGTATCAGTCAAGGTAGGAATCCTGACAGACTCTGCGGGGAAGTGGATGTTTTTCACTGTTCTGAAGCCAACGCCAGGCAGTCATGCTTAAAGGAACGGCAAATACTCAGAGGAGAGCACCTCAGGAAGAGATCCTGATGGCTGTGTACTGGTGAAGCTGCAGGAAGGAGTGAGCTTTGCTTAGAGAATGCATGTGTGTGTGTGCGTGTGCATGTTGCATGTGTGTGTGGATGTGAGCATGGATTTGATTACTCTATGACCTCATTCACTGGACAAGAGAGTACAGACGTGTGTGTGTGTGTGTGTGTGTGTGTGTGTGTGTGTGTGTGTGTGTGTGTGTGTGTGTGTGTGTGTGTGTGTGTGTGCGCGCGCACACGTGTGTGCACATGTGTGCATGCATGTGTGTGCGTGTGTGAGTTTGTGTGTGTGTGAGGAGGCAGATGTGTCACAGAGCCCTTGATTGGCCTCTTACCCTAGAGACCAGAGTCAACAGATGGGGGGACTTTAGCAAACAGTGGCATCAGCAGAAAGTACAACCCCCTCATCCCCTACACATACATTATTAATATAACTTTACATTATTTATTATATATATATATATATATTTATATATATATATATAAAGGGTGTTTGTGTACCTCCAGTGTGCAAACCTGAATGTCTCCAAATATATATTATATATAAATATATATATATATAATATGTATATGTGTGTGTGTGCCCTTGAATGTTGTGTGTGTCATCCGGAGCAGATCAACGACCCTCGCTTGGGGCACAAAGACAGATTCATCCTCTCATGAGATTTGCACAGGTCACACTGTGCTGGACAGCCACATATGGAGCTACCAAACTAGGATTGTTGAGAGGGACAAGGTTCCACAGACGCCCTAAAGTTCACTACACTTCACTGCAGATACACACAAGGATCCACTGGAGCATAGAACATCTAAAAAAAAATTATTCTTCTTCCTTTTTTTTTTTTTTTTTTTTTTTTACTAGCAGCTCACATTGGGGCTTTTAATGAAACATTTGTTTTCATCATAGAACCCATAATTGTTAATCATAATGAGATTAATGAAGTTAGTAGTGTAATTAGGAAAATCATACAATACAATTTCTTTTTTTTAGAACTTAACTGCTGTCTTATCTACTTTTTTAATCAGTGTTAGTGCACCATCTGCACTTGGTGGATACAAACAACTTGTTAACAATCGTGCCTGTCTGTCTTAATAAATGGTTGTATTAACTTGTTAGCAATACTGAGAAATTACATCATTTATAGGAGTATTTATAGCAAGAAAGAGACATTATATTTAAATACACAATGTGGAAAGTGGAAGTGGAAAAAAGTGGAACAATTCATCTTAATGCAAAACGTAAAATGATACAGACCTCTTTATCTTAGCAGATCAGTTCTGCGGTCAAAGCCAAAGCCAACACGTCATATCCCCCCTCTTTAAAATCTCAGGTGGCCAAAATGAAAACATAAAACATAATATAAAGTCCATAATCATGACTGTGGCACACAAAATTAGGTACTGTCAAAGTTACACATGATACGAGCAGCCGTCAGCGCGGGGAGAGATCAAGTCAGGATGCAACAGCACTTTACCAGATAAATCTGAGGGGTCGTAAGATGACTAATGGGAGAGGAAATGAGAAAAAAAAAGTTCTAAAACACAAATCTGTTTTCTCTGATCTTTGATTTTTGGTGAAATATTGGATCAGTTGAACAATTATGGAAATGAAACCATGTGGGAAGTTTAAAATGGAAAAAAAAAAAAAACACTATTTGGTGGATGCTGTTAACAACTAGACATCTGAAATGTGACCCCGAATACATTTTGTAAGATGTCAAAAGACAAAAAAAGGTTGTCAACCACCGGTTTCCTCTTTAACAATCTGTTATATTTTAAAAGCCTGTTATATCATCCACTGTGGCAAATCTGCATCTGAAAAGCAACCCAAGCTGTCAGATAAATGTAGTGGAGTCGAAAGAACAACATTTCCCTCTGAGACGTAGTGGAGTGGAAGAAAAAAGCAGCATCAAATGTAAAAAAGAAAAAAGTACCACAAAATTGTACTGAAATACAATACATAGTAAATGTATTTAGTTACTTTCCACCACTGGTTAATAATGTGTGTATAATGCAGCGTTTTCTGAATGCGACCTCTGGCTGGTGGGAAACAGGAGTTGCTAATAAGTTTTCCTTTAAGCTCCACTTTCTGTGCACTTATTGTTTAATCGTATGTCAAACGTCAGTGCTTTACCACCAAAGTTAATGGCCCAACTGGCTATTATATGGTAAGCTGAACAAGGCTGAAATAGTTTATTGTTATTACTCGTTTTGCTAACTGCGAGGCTGCTTTTTTTAGCTGCTATAAGGAAATGTTTTGCTCTGGTGTTTTGTCTGTGCTGAACAGAGCTGTAACGGTGCAGCCAAGCCTGAAACCCT
Source organism: Lepturacanthus savala (assembly GCA_030544235.1). Classification (NCBI taxonomy): domain Eukaryota; kingdom Metazoa; phylum Chordata; class Actinopteri; order Scombriformes; family Trichiuridae; genus Lepturacanthus; species Lepturacanthus savala. The sequence continues at coordinate 16,779,450 of CM060464.1, forward strand.
TGTGTTTACCTAGCTTTTAGTAGCGTTAATCGTGCAGCCAGTTTTAGTCGGAAGAGTTCACTGCTCATAAGGGGAATTTTGTACCTTGTTTGTGTGTTACGTGTGTGTGTCAGAAAGAGAGAGAAAACCCGGCACTCACTGGGGGGATTGTGCAGAGCACCCAGAGCCATGCAGCGTGAAGAGGACCCCTCAGAGGCGTCCGCCCAGGAGCCCACTCATAAATTACACCAGGACACATGTGCCTGAGCAGCACTTTTCTTTTTGTGCGTGCGTGTTTTTCACGCACACACACGCGTGCGACAACTCCTTCCTTTAGAACAAACTGAAACGTTGCGCATGCAGCCCGTGTGTCCAATCGTGTCGCAGCGAGGGCGTGTCGGCCTTCAAACGATACAATTTTTATTTTTTTCCCCTCTTTCTTATTTTTCAAGACATAAAGCTTCAGAAATTGCCAGACAATCTTCCAGAAGCACACACACACACACATGCACACCCACCCTGAGAACCTTTCGGAAAAAGCAGGACTCAGCATGCTTCAGACGCGCGGCAGACGATATCGCTTTGAAGCTTATTCACTATGTCCCACTGTTAGACTGGAGCCATGGGGACGAGATAAACACACACTCACATACATATGCAAAACGGAAAGAAAAAAAAAGAGAAAACACACAGCTGTGTGCTTCTGTACCTATAAGGTGTGTCTGTGTGAGTTAAGAGAGAGTTTCTTTTGTACGTGATGGCAGTCGCTCCCGTTTTCGGTTTAAAAAAACGTTTTGGCTCCCCCCCCCCCCCGACGCCGGTGGAGTACGGCCTCCTCTTTACGTGTGAAGGAATGACTGAACGGATGGAGGGAGGAGGATAAACGAGAGTGCTTGTTCTTCATTCCCCGGGCGTCTTGTTTGCTCGCTCCGCGTGGAGCGCCAGAGCCAAAAGGAGAGGTGGTTGCTAGGATACAGGTGAAAGGTTGGCATACAGGAGGGAAGACAGGTCCGTCATTGTGAACGGCAACCTGGAAGGAGTGAGATAGAGGAAGGCGAAGGGAGAGGAGGAGAAGGAAGAGGGGAAAAAAGAGGGAGGGTGGGGGGGGTGGAATAGAGTTGGAGCAGAGAGGGCAGAGGGAAAGAAGGGAGATGTGTCACTGTCAGCATGTAGTCCGGACATAAAGGGGAGAGGAAAGGAGGATAGATGAGTGGAGAGACGGAGGAGAGGAGGGCTGAGGCTGATATGTCACTGTCTGCGGCAAAGGGGATGAGAGTGTGAGAATTGTGTGTGTGTTTGTTTGTGTGTGTGTGTGTGTGTGTGTGTGTGTGTGTGTGTGTGTGTGTGTGTGTGTGTGTGTGTGTGTGTGCGTGTGCGTGTGCGTGTGCGAGGTCTGCCATTTGCTTTGCTGAGAAGAGAAGAGAAGAGAAGAGAAGGAGAGATGACTGGGAGGAGGAGCAGGACTGACAGGGGAGCCAGGTGTGGAGAAGGAGAAATGGAGGGGGGAGGCAGAAGGAGAAGAGATGAAGGAGAATGTGGCCTCCTGAGGTTCTGTCACCTGGAATATCCGCGGGATTAATGTCTCCTAATTGATCACAGCGAGCGGAGAACAGAGGGAGTGTGACAGAGAGAGGAGAAGGACGGAGAGAGAGGGAGAGGCCGCGGAGGACGACAGGAGAAGTTAGACGGGATAAAAAAGAGGGGAGCGCCTCGGAGGACGGCCGACGTACAGAAAAAGAGATGCCTTATGGTCAGTAACGAGAAGAAAGGCTGTTTTTGATACAAAAGATGAGAGATCGAGGACATGTCACAGTTGTGTCCAGGTGGACTTTTCACACACACACACACACACGCACACACTGAAAAAGGTGTGCCCTTGACTGCAACGAGTAAACTTGCTAGCGGGCACTTGTGTCACCTTTGCAGGGGTGTTCGGTGTGAAAGTGTGTGTGTGTGATGGCTGAATTTGTCGGGCACAGTGGCATGCTCCACATGGTATTGTCACCACTGATGAATGAGAGCACGCGCGCACGCACACACACACACACTAACATGCGCACACGTAGACACAATGTATTTTTAATCTCGGCTCCCTTGTCTGTTGATTAAACACAACTCTCCCCCCACCCCCACCAACACACACACACACACACACACACCACACACACACACTGTCATCGAGTGTGACCTTCATGCCTCTAAGCCGACCACTTTCCATCCATCATTGCTGTCTCGCTGTTCCAGACCGATCACAATCGCTTACGGCCCATTCTTCCCGATTATAAGTGTCTCACTTCAGTGCATTCGTATCACTGTTCCCTTACATAATAATATGTTAATGGTTTTTAGACATAAAGCTTTGCCAAATTGTTCTGCAACAAGTCACATTTGAAAGCCGTAGGGCTGTAACAATGAATCAAAAAAGTCTCCTTAGATAATTACCACATCACGTTAATAAAATATGATTTTTGTCATATTTGCCCCCGCCCCCTTAAATCATTTCTAAAGAATGTGATTTTAAATATCAATTTAATAGAAGACATCTCCACTTATTCACACATAAACACCCTTTAACGTATTTTGTTTCTGTCCAGCTCCCCCCCTTCCTGCTCAGTGGTCTGACCCGTATATACTCTGGTGGCTGCTGACTGCTAAACCTGAACACAAAGTCACAACAGGACCGGCTGCTGGAGACTGAACAAGCAAACACTGTGCCTGCGGCTCTGTAAAATAGGTAAATAAGGCAAAGAGAATCATCAGGGAGCGCAACCGCCCCGGTAACGGCCCTGTTTTTTATCCCGCTGTGGTCAGGAAGAGGTTACCGGATACACCAGGCCAGCACTGAGAGGCTCAGTAAGAGCCGCTACCCTCAGACCACTAGGATCCTGAATATGGTCACTGCCTAAAACAGATCTACTAAATTTGAAGATTTCTTCACAGGTGAAATGATCTCGCTGCACGGATAGATCATTTCACTAGTACTGTGGCATTTTCTCCTCAGATGCCTATTTCTCCAGAAAATATTCTTGAGAAAATTCCACCCATGTTAGTTTTCAAACATCTCCACCGAAATGTGATGTTCTCTTCTCGGGTTTGTTTAATTTGAATATTTTTTTTCCAAGGCCAGAAAAGGTGAAACTATTCATTATATTTTTTTTCCCCAAAAATTCATATGCTGTAGAAATACTACTCTTTTTTTTCCTTCCCTGTCTTTTTAATCATCTCAACAAAAAAAAAACTAGATTTATCATGCAGCCACTCGGGGGTTCCTCACCCAAAATTTGAAAACAATTTCCATACTTGCAATTCTAAATAATGACGATAAAAAAAAATAAAAAAAATTGACTATGTGCCAAAGTTTTTACTTTTGTTTGTTTGCGACTTCTCCTGAGAACGTGGGCTGACTGGGTGAGCAGTGTCGGACCTGCCGGATTTCACAATGTGGCTGTTTTCCAAACCTGGCTCCTTGACCCCAAAGTCCTCTCTCGCTCTGCGTGTGGCTTCCCTTCTGCTGATCCAAGGTGGAACAGCTAGAGGTCAGGATGTGTCGCTCATGCCAGTGCCGGTGTGTGTCTGTATACGTTGGGTGTGTGTGTGTGTGTGTGCGTGCGTGCGTGGCGGCTCTCATGTGTGCGGAGGTGAAGGCACAGTTGGGCATATGGTGGATGCAGGAACCCGGGCATAAGGATCAGATGCGGAGCGTGTGTCCGTAGCAGCAGGGCCTGTCGTACTGATAAAGGTTAGGATCTTACCACACGCTGCCAGTCCAGGAAAAAGGGCAGGGCACGGCCAGGGCCAGGCGCAAGGTGCTCTACCATCTGCACCGCAGGAATAAATGGGTCACCTGCATCGGTCTGGTAATACGCAGCAGTCTGCTCGTGTGTTCGGACAGCGTGTGTCGGGTAGCGCCGGTGTTCGTCCTCTGACTTTGTGTTAGCGCGCATGCGACTTTTGCCTGCTCTGGAAAAAAACATTCTACGCATATATTATTGCTCATTTCTTGATCGATGCTAATCGTTACCTATTTGCACAAATGGCAGGGGCTGATGGGATTTCACTGCGATGAATAAAGATCCATTGACTGATCGGCGCTTTAACCCTGAACGCTCCGGCTCTGCAGCCTCGCTGACATCATCGCCGTGCGGTGTTCATATTGCCTGCATTAGCGTGCCGAGGAGCGCTTCAATCATTCATTTCCTCATTCATTTCTTCATTAGCGCGGGCCTTATCTGGGCCTGATTGTTAGTCCAATTACGCCCATGGTGCCTCACTTGTCCTGTGTTGGAAAAGGGAGATGGATGAAGGCAAATAATCAGCGTCCTCTCCTCTGTTTCCCTGTCTCTTTCTCAGCCTCCAAAACTCTTTCTCCATCCCTCTTCCTCACTCATTCTCTCTCTCTCTCTCTCTCTCTCTCTCTCTCTGATCTGTGATAAGATAGCATAGTTCCTCATATCCTGTTTCTAATACAGATCGATGAGAGGGAAAGGACCAAGGTAGGAGGGGATGAGACGAGGCAGAGCGGGTTGGTGTGGCGGAGAGAAGGTGGAGGGGGGGGAGTGTGTGTGTGGGGGGGGTCAGGGTAGAGATATCTGAAGAGGAAATGAGGATTCAGAAAGGAGGACATCACTCAGATTCACATCTCTTTTCATTTAGCCCATCACACGCGCACAACGCGCGCACGCACCCACACACACACACGGCTACATTTGCGTCTGACCGTCTCAGTATTTCACTGCCAGAAAGAAAGCCATTCCTGCCGTGTGATTGAGTCGGAAGACGTTTCTCTCCATCAGACGCTCTTTTGCAGGTGTAGGAGCTGCAAAGCAACTCGCGTAACCTTTTGTATTGCAGTCAATTACAGTTCAGTTGCATCAGCTGGGTGAGGAGGTCCCGCCGGGGGTTGCAGCATGTTGCCCGAGTACACGCGCGCTTGTGCCCATGCCTGTGCCTGTGCAGTTGTTGTTAATAGAATGCAATTCTAAGCATGCATACACAGACGCACACACACACACACACTCAGGAGCAGACGAATCGTCTCTCTTGGCATATCTGACTCCCCCCTAGGGCGGCAGCCAACCGCCGCCCCCGTCCCTCTGTCTGAGAAAATGATCTCGGCGAGCAGCACCTTCAAAACTTCGCCGAGAGACGAGGGCTGCGTTATTTATAGACAAGAGATAAGTGGATAATGCCTGGTGAATTCTAAGAACTATCCCAAATGGCTTGAATATCATAATTTTAAACGACCGCATAGGTCGATTGTACCGTGCACTCCAGAAGGACCCAGAGGAGCGCTTTCTAATATGCAGCTTTCCAAAACAGTTACTGTACAAATCACTGCTCAAAAGAAAAAGTAAGTTTTAAAGTGTAACAGCACTGTGGGTTAAGGTGTGGTTCAGTTTAGGCACAAAATTCACTTAGGGTAGATTAAGATCATGGTTTGGGTTAAAATGATCATTTGGTCTCTAAATTGCCCATAGGTGTGAGTGTGTGAGTGAACGGTGTAGGTGCCCCACGATAGGCTGGTGACTGTCTGGGGTGTATCCCTGCCTCTCACCTGTAATGCGCTAGGATAGGCTCCAGCAGACCCCCGCGATCCTAATGAGGAATAAGCTGCTATAGAAGATGACTGACTGACCGATCACTTCTTGTATCTACTTCCCTAAAGTTAGGCAGCATTTGTCATTGTCTGGGCGTTTCTCTCTGTAAGACAATTGCTTGTACTCGCCGCCAACAAACCTAAATATTGTACCCTTACAACACTTCAAGATCCTTCCCTTAATCGTTGCTCTCCTGTCTGTGAAAACAATTCTCCATGTGACCCGATGTCCCACTCCCTCATTACGAAGGTCCGCCCTAAAGACCGTCTTAGTCTCTAGGTGAGCAAAGTATTAGACTGACTTGTGAGTCAACCTTTTTAATAGACGTCATCCGAACTGCGTCACTTCTATAATTACTGGGTTCGCCGGTTGCCGACTGTCGCTCAAATGCAACTATAGGTTGTTTAGGGCCCACACTTTGTGTTTTTTCTTGCGAGGACAGGCTGTGAATATTGAGAACCTGAGGCAGCACTCTGTTCTTCCCTCAGCCTCTCCAGTATTAGCACTGCACCCCTTTGCCGCAGAGATAGAGAGAGCGATACGGAGAGGGGAGAGAGGAGGAGAAGAAGAATTAGAAGGAGGGGAAAAAAAGATCACTTAAGCTGCGATTTCTCAGGTGGCTACCATGTTTGCTTTGGACAACAAAATGTCTACCAGCTTTTTAAATAGACATGGGAGAGGCAGGGACAAAGGCAAGGAAAAGGCTTCCTAAACCCATTATCAGCTGGGCCGAGGACGGGGGGCTGGTCTCAGCTACAATTACCACCCGCCCTAATTGAGGTCAGAGTTGTTAATTTAGTGGTGAATTAGAACAGTTAATATGCATTTGTGAGGATGGCCAGGGGAGATTGCAAAGAAAAAGTGTGTTGCCTATGTGTGTGTGTGTGTGTGTGGTTGCGCATGCCCGGGTTTATACATCATGCTCTAATTTTAGTTGCATTGCAAGAGATTACATGCAAAAAAAAAAAAAAAGAAAAGAAAAAAACAAGCAAGAGGCCATTCACTGCCTTTGGTACAATTAGAGAGCTGTGCAATTGGTTAAATGGGAGACGTTGCCATTTGAATCGCCAATCATAAGGTTGAGTTGAGGCAGAAAGCATGAGAGAATGAGAGAGAGAGGGAGAGAGAGCGAGGGCGAGTGTGTTTGAACAGTTGGAACATGTTCCAGAGAACAGAATGATGATGATACAATATTTTCCAGTCAGGGGACACTCAGTGCGCAGCCTGCCACAAAGTCACCTTACCCCATGCCTCTGCCGCTTTCTTTTTCCCTCTCACGCAGAAATCCATTTACACCTTCTTAACTCCGAGACGTATGAATATTTCTCCAAACACACCAAGCCTACACGTCCGGCATTGTATTTCTGTCTGATTGCCCGCATTGTGAACCACTTACTGTCAGAGAATGAATCACAACCATCTTTTCTTACCCAGCCAGTCAATGAATACAGGGCCACTCATCCCTTAAATCTTCCCTCTCCCTTCCTCATTTCATCTGTGGGGCCCTTATTCATCTCTTCCTCTCTTCTCTGCAACATAATCTGTAGCCTGTTTTTTGCCGCTCTCTCTCTCTTTTTTTTTTCTCCTTCCCCATCCTCGAGGGATTTTATACGTTCTTTAATATTCTCTCAGTTCTCGCTGTCCTCCAGTATTCTCTCTGTTCTTCTCCTCCCTTCTCCGGCGAGGTTTTGGAATGCGGCGCAACTTCCCCGAGAGCTCCCGTCCGCGGGCTCGGCCACCCGCTTCCTTCTTTTCATCTCCCTCGTCCCTCTCGTCCACCCGTCCGTCTGTCCTCTTTCTCTCTCTCTTTCTCTCTTTTTTGTCACAGGATCACATGTGCCGCTGCCGCCGTTTCAGACGCCGTCTTTTGCAGATCTATGATACTGCCGAGCACTTTGCCTCCCTGAATAATGTATCAAGATTACATAAAAAAAAAAGAATGAAACAACTGATCTATTTTTAATCCTGCTCGTTTGCTTGTTAAACCTGCTTCCCTGTGATCTTTCGGCGCACGTGTGCACATGTGCGTTCTAGTGCACGTCTGTTAACATGAACATGAGTGAGGAGACAGAGATTAGAAGGAACACAGCCCGAGCGAGGCTCTCGTCATGAGAATTAAATTCAGATAGGCTTTATTGTAATAGCGTTTCAAAAAGTCTTGAAATGCGGCTTGAAAACAGTAATTACTGCAATTATGATCCAAAAGAGAAAGAAAAGTGTTTAAAAGTATGGCAACACAAATACATCAATTTCAGGAGTTTGGCTAAAATTACACCCTTACAAAGTTAGTGAGTGTTGTTAAAATAAGAAATGGCACTTGCGAGGAAAATGATAACAAGTGTCTGTCTTTGTCTCTGTTTTTCTTTCTCGTTCCCTTTGTCTCTGCTGCTTTGTGTCTTGCTGCAAAGAAACCTGTTGACAAAGCGTTTGCATTGGCTTTTGTGCTCCTGTCGCCGAGGAGTAAGAGTGCCATCTATTGGTCAACTTTTCACAACCACCCACAAGGGGGGGGGACAAAACTCATCCAGAAAAATCACACATGTGCACAGGCCCTCAAACACACACACACACACACACACACACACACACACGAACAGACACAGCTGACTATAAGGCTGTCTGATGTGTTCTTGAATGACCTAGATTGAGAGCCCCGTCACAATAGAGTCACTATTGCTTACTGTCTCCAGCTGATTCAATAGGTAATCTTTCTATCGACTTCTCCCCCACGATACCATCTTTGCGTGTGCATGTGCGTGCGCCTGCGTGTGTGCACCGGTGCATGTCGGCGTTATCTACTGGGAAGGACAGGGAGAGATAAGGAGGAAAGACAGAAGGGGAAAAAGGGGAGAATTAAAAGGAAAAGAGGGAGAGGAGTGAAGGTCAATGTGATGAGAGAGGAGAGGGCAAGAGGTGGATATAAGAGAAAAGAGACAGGGGCTGTGTGGGGGGGGGGAACGGAAGGACACTGTAGTGCTTCCTTCCCTCTCCGCCCCGTCTCTCTTGTTCTATATACCACCCCAATGAAAAATATATAAAAAAAAAAAAAAAAAGCTGACAGTGGAGGCCGAGCAGTAGCCGAGGTGTCAGCGCTTTCCTTTGACCGGGAGCGAGGGTGGGAAGAAAAGTGTGTGTGGGTGTGTGTGTGTGTGTTGGGGGGGGTGAAACATGAAAAGGAAGAAACAAAGAAGCACGGAGAGGGTGAGATGGGACATCGGCGGGGTGAGAAATAGTCCACCCCGGCAGCAAATCCTGTAGCCGCATTCCCCCCCTCCCCCTTTTTTTTTACTCACTTTTATACTCATCACCCTGTGCCGAACCTGGGCTTTGTGGAGAAAGAATTTGACAAGAGGGAAATTGATTCTCGGGCTTCACATGCAGGTGTTGCAGGCCCGCGTGGTGGGGATAAGGCCAACGGCGAGAGTCGTGCAATAACACCCGCAGGACGCACAATGCATACTCATGCATCTATGTAACGTGTCGGAAGCGTTAGCGGGTATAGCTACATGCAAAGGCGCAGGTGAATAATTTCCTTTTTCTGTAACATCGTTCCAAATTTTCAGACATAAACAGATGAAGCGTCTCCAATTTTCCACTCAGGAGACTCTTCGACATCAGAGACATTAAAACAGTCAACACCTGTCACCAAAAGAGAGAGAAATTAAAAAAAAAAAAAAAAACTGAACTTCTACTTTTGTTCCGCTTACAGTTTCTTCCAGTTGTGGAGGGAGAGGAAAGATGCTTGGCAGCAGGCTAAGGAGGGGAGAGACATGGGGAGAGTAAATAGCTGACAAAGTGAAGAGCGAGCACACTTGAGCAGCCTTCTACCACCAGCACACAATAACACAACAGAGGACAAAAGAGGAGGAGAAGGGAGAAGAGTGAGTCACATAGGGATCTCTTCAGAGAGCAATCTGTCACTTGCTCTACGAGAGATGGTGTCTAGACTTCCATATAAAAGAAGGAGATGCCGTCAGGTTCGAAGCTGATCATGAAAGGTTGATGTATGGATGAGTGATATGAAAGACGAGAAGGTTTCATGAGTTTTCTTTTTTTTTTAATTGCCTGTTTATTAAGACTCCATATATGTGCTGAAGGTCATTCTGATTGATGTGGACTAAAACGATATAATAAAAATCTATAAAAGCCGGACTGGTTGCCGTATAAATGTCATTTTCAGCTTCGAGTTGGCCTTGTGTATTTCACTGGCTTGAGGAGCTTTAAAGAGTATTTTTTTTCCCTTTTGCACCACACTTGCAAAGAATCCACCATTCAAGTCTTGTCTCTCTCTCTCTCCTCCCTCCCTCCCCCTCTCTCCCCTTTCTTTGTCCTTTTTTTTTGTGTGCGCAGCGATCAACTTGCTGGGTTTGACATGGCAGCTGAAGCCATCCGACGGCCCTGTGTTAAACAACGGACTGGGAGCTGGCTTGCCTGTCAACAGTGATGTGGCCACGCTGCCCTCTGGAGGCAGAGGTATGAACTACAGCACACGCCCCCACGTTAAAAAAAAAAAAAAAGAAAATTCACCAAAAAAAAGCCTGTAGCAGTGGACACTTTAAAAGGCAAAACACAATCTAGAAGACATTAAAGCCCACGTGTGGACTAAAAGGATTAGGCTGACTTTCTTATTGTCAAATCCCATGCCAAAAAAAAATGAATATAAACCTGCTAACAACCCTAATTCATCCAAAAACCTCTGCAAACACGAACAAATCTGTGGCTGAAAAGCCACTTCATAATAACCTCATTGACTTTTGGGAGGAGGTGAGAATGCACTACAGAGGGAGGTTCTGGGGCCGATAACATTTCTCTGTGTGGCAACATTACTCTTCTTCATTTTTTTTTTCTTTTAATTTTATTTTATGTTCTGTTGTAAAAGTGACCCCTACAAAGTGGGTAATATCACCAACCAATGAGGTCTATAAAGCAATAACACAGCTATCTGATAATAAAGCAAGTGTTTCAGATCAAATCTCTGCAGAGCACCATAAGTTTTCAAGCCCAGAGGTTGTGGCTCCTCTTGCCATTTTGCTTTACCGGCTTTATGACTCATGGACTGTTGCCAGACTGTGTTGTCCCTTAGTTTTGTGTCTGTCATCAAGGACAAAGCTGGCGAGATTGGGAGCCTGGATAATTATAGGGCAATTGCACTAGCCAGCGTGGTATCTAAATCCTGGCACAGATTCTGTTGCATGCTTTATGTGAATATATCGGTAACGCAGACAATCGGTTTGGCTCCAGGGCGCAGCATGGTACTGATTTGTGCATCTATGCCTGGAACAAAAAAGTATCTGAAATGTATAGAAAGCAACACTCCTCTGTTCTAATCGGCTTTATGGATGCCTCTAAGGCTTTTGACAGAATTAATCACCAAAAGTTGTTTCTGAAATTGAGTCAAAGGGGCATGTCTGACAGCATGATAAGAATCCTGGCGTGCTGGTAGAGTGTGCAGGTCAAACGGGGCAATAGAGCTCCCTTTGGCATTGATAATGAGTACAACAGGGGGGCTACTTTCATCATCCCTCTTTAACATGTGCATGAATGATTTATCTGACCCGACAAAGGGGCTGCAAAACTGTCTCCATGATCGGTAACACCCTAATAAACCGTCTCGTGTCTGCCGACGATCCGGCTATTCTTTGTCCTAGCGGGTTTCAACAGCTGCTGAATATATGCTCTGATTATGGGGTCAAACATGACGTGCACCATCACAGTGTTAAAAAAGAGCCTTACTGTGATATGTAGAACAAAGGAGGATAATGATCTAAACTTTCTTTGTCAGGGCAAGTGATTATAATAATTAAAAAAAAGACATCATGCTTCTTCACAATGATCAAATGTGATGATGATGATGGGCAGTGTTTTATATTATATGCTCAAACTAACATAATTTTGGAAGAAAGTTCATCTAAAAACATGTAAAGGCTTCGGATTGCCTGTAAAGACATTATGTGGATATTACTTACTTGGTTTTTTAATGCAGGAGTCAACACTCTCCAGGCTCTATTGAGAACTCTGATGTGCAAATCTATTTGTCGACTGAATGATTCTCAAAGTGCCATTAGCATGCTGTTGTCAAATCTTTTAGTGTTTTACAATACCAGTCAGCCCTGTGGAAACATTGGTGTAATTGCCTTTTTAACAAAAAAAAAGACAGAAAAAGAAAAAAAAAGTGTCAGTGTTTTCTTTTCAATCTGTTTTGTACCTTGTTTGTGTTGTATGTTCTTTTAATGGACTCTGAGTTCTACAGTTGACCCTAAGTCCTTCCGCTTTTTGCTCAGTTGTTCGTGCCAGAACCTCCTGTATAGTCCCACTGAGATATATGTTATTTGCTCGGCTTTTCTGTGCTTAAAGTCGCATATCTGGCAGTGTCCTTTTTCTAAAGCTCGTCCTTCTAGCAACAGTAACTAAGAGGGGGCGAGACCCAGGAAGGGTCATTTAGATACTACGGTAACTACAGCTCATTCCTCCGTGACATTCACCTCCATTGTTGTCCAGAAACGATGAAAAACGCATCAGTAGACGGCACCGGGGTGACATGTTCCTTCGTTAGGACGAGTACTGTTTTAACATTCACTGCCCTGGCGCTGCAGATCCTCACTAGCATCGCCAAACTGCGTATTAATCCGCAGCCGTTGTGCAACATATCATAACAGTCCAAGTGATTTTTTTTTTTTTTACCCAAATAGGCTCACACCAACGCCAGTATTTTCATTATTCATGACACAGTACTAGCTGCTATCTGTATATGCTGTTTAACCACTCCACTGAGTTGTGTCAGGCTCGGTTTTATCGTCTCAGTCAGTCGGCAGCAATGTAAAAAAAACACAAACTACACAACCCAACCCCCCCCCCCAACCCCACCTTCTCTTTTTTAAGGCTCCTGTGTGGTTTTCTATCTTTTCTGTTTCCACCCGCTCGATCTCGCTCAGTAACGCACACACACACACACACACTATAGATGTACATGTGGGCTGCTGCTCGGTGTGTGTGTATTCAGTATTAATGAGAGGACTGTTGTGTTGTGCGCCCCAGCCGTCTAGGCCAGATGCTGCTGCTGTTCGATCTCATTGTTGCTTTTATTTCTCCGTAATCCTTTTTTTTCGCACTCTCATTTTTTTTTCTTTCCCTGTCTGGGCACCGCCGCTCTCCTGTTAGAAGGCTGACCTGATTGCAGGATGCCGCGTGTTTCTGCCCGCGCGTCTTCCCGCGCATCTGTTCAGAAAGCTCTGCCCTGCCGTTGCATCAGCCCCCTCTCATTTAAGCCCAGACAACAAAGTTCCACAGTTCTCTCAGGCTTTGAAGCAAACGGCATTGTTTCGCATTCTGACGTCGCATGCAACCGCGCATGTTTCAACATACACTGTAGGCGCGCAATTTGCACAGCTAATGGTCCTTGTCCTCTACCGTTCAAAGACCATGAATTTTTATAGCCGATTATTTCAAGTAAACTTGCGATGATTAACTACTGACGCTGACAATCGATGCCTATAATCACAGAAATGCAGTTTCTTTCCCCCTCACTCCAGGTCCGTGGGCGGGCAGGAACAGCAGCATAGATACGGGAAACATTGAGGTCGGGAGGCGAGTGACCCTGGAGGTCCCCCCAGGAGTATTCTGGAGGTCCCTGCTCCACCTCGGCCAGCCCCAGTTCCTCAAGTTCAACATATCTCTGGGCAAGGACGCCCTGTTCGGGGTGTACATTCGCAAGGGCCTGCCGCCCTCACACGCACAGGTAAAATCTGCCATTTGCAGAGAATTATCAGTTTATTCATCCACATATCTGTCTTTCTATTAAATCAGTCCCTTTTATGGAGAACACATTAAGAATACTTGCTTGCGTCATGGGACGTTTTTTAAAATTCATTTGTGATTCATTGTAATGGTTGTTTGAAAAAACTCGTTTAATTTATGATTTACACTTAATTAAATCTCACAGTAATGTAACTTTTACTGCCTCTTATTAATTAGAACCTACTCAATTAACAGCATATGTGATTTGTAGAATGGGGTAATTGCATCCAGATAACCGCTCTCTCTCCGTGTGACCTGACTTCAACTTCTGAAAAATCCATGATGCTGTGGCTCCCCGCGCTCCGGTAGAAAAAGAAAAATACCCCAATATCGCTGCAATATTTCCAGAAACCCAAACATGATGACAGCCCTCAAGGATCTCTCTGTTGCATTCTTCATTCTTCCCTGGCAATTTACAGCCACACTTTACTTCCCCCACATCTTTTAATCTTTCCGCATAATACAACTACGGGTAATTTTTCAAAGTCGAAGAAGTGTCACTGCGGCACTCCATAGTTAAATCATAGATTCCATACTCTCTCTCTCTCTCACACTTCCGTTTCCCTCCCTATTTCTCCCGCAGTATGACTATATGGAGCGGCTGGATGGGAAGGAGAAGTGGAGCGTCGTGGAGTCTCCGCGGGAGAGGAGGAGCATCCAAACTGTGGTCCTCAATGAGGCGGTGTTTGTCCAGTACCTGGACGCTGGTGCCTGGCACTTGGCCTTCTACAATGACGGCCGGGAGAGGGAAACCGTTTCCTTCAGCACAAACATCATGGGTGAGGCAGCGTTTGTACTTGCAAAAGGTAAAATCAGATTAAGCCCGAGCATTTAAGAAGATGGAAAGAGAAATCGGAACCAGCTTTTTTACCACCACCACCCCTAAACTTCTCAGTGATTTTACACATTCACAACGTGCATAAAGATTCCACACACTTCAGCAAGATCGCCTAGGACTAAGGACCAGTTAACGAGTTAAAATATCCCCGTCTGCCAAAACGTAGGAGATATTGATAGCATGCATTCAACAAAAAAAAGAGTGTTCCAGTGTTCTCTGCAACCAGAACACTGCATATCCAAATAGAATACCGCTGTAACCCTGTAAATTGAATGTTTTCACGACCTGAAACGGAGGCGCAAATAATTTCAATTGCGTTCAAAGCACGAGTGCGAGAACAGGGGGGGGCTGCGATGAGAAGAGTCAAGCAGAGCTTTCAGCGGCAGGAGTAGTGGAGAGGAGGGGAGAGGCAGAGGCGGAATTAGAGTGGGGGGGGCTGGGGATGGTGGAGACACATAACAAGTGAGGGCAAAGCCAGAAAGGAATGAAGTGGAGTGGATGGGAGGAGGAACTGAAGGAGGAGAGAGAGGGAAAGAGATGGTGGCATGTGGGTAAGAGGGAAGCAAGGAGACAAGGGACTGGGATTTTCAGCGCTGGGGGGTGGGTTGAGGACCCACAGGGAGAGAGAGTGGAAAGCAGAGTGGATAGACTGAGTAGAGAGTGGAAGCTGGAAAAAAGAAGGAGGGAAGTGTCCACACTGCTTCCTTATCATTAGCATTGACCCTCTTCCTTTTTCCGGCCAAACTGCTCTTTTTTTTCTAAGTGGGTTAAGTGGCACTAAGAGGTTGATAGAAGACATAGCCAGATACGCACAAACACACGACTAAAATCTGCCTAGTTACACACAAACAACGCCACCTGGATGAAGTATTAATGACCCCGCGGGTGCTTGAGTGAGGAGCAAAAAGACCAAAATGAGGGGGAAACAGTGCCAGAATCCCTGAGGAGTGAGCGAGATGGTGTTGTTTTACTTTTTTTTTTTTCCGAGAATATCGGCGGCGCGAAGCTGCCTCTTTTCTGATACGGTGAGCAGAGAAATGGAGGACGGGTAATGGATGCCGTCTGGAGGAATCACATTCAAAATGCATTTCCCATCCGCGCGATGAGAAATGCGCTGAAAGGGAATGCGTGGAATCCTCGGGAAGGGCATTTACTGTTTGAAGCCTGTGTGACTGTGAGACTCCGAGTGCCACGACTCATTTTTTCTAGTATCTTAAAGAGTGAATGGTTCCAATGATTTAATCGAATGCTTTGATGCCTGCCATCAAACTCCCTCTCTCTGTCTCCCTCTCACTTCCCTCTCCTTCACAGATTCTGTGCAAGAGTGCCCGCGCAATTGCCATGGTAACGGAGAGTGTAATTCTGGTGTGTGCCACTGCTTCCCAGGATTCCACGGCATGGACTGCTCCAAAGGTATCGGCCGCGTGCAAACATCTCTCTCCCTTTTTTTCATCAGGAAAAATAACGGGGCTTTCTGCCATTTAATTAGACGAGACGGGCGCACCCCGCCGCCACGAATGACAGCGAGTGGAGAGGATTAAGAGCGGTAAGATGGCGCATTGGCCTTAGGTGGCGTCGAGACGAGATGATTGATGATGAATGGCAGCTCCCCTAGCGGACATCTCCCTGGCCCTGTGCTCACCTGGGATAGACGACTTTGATGAATAGTATAGTTACCTCTGCCTGTAATTACCGTTCACGTCATTGCTGCTCGCCAGCCTTTAACCACTCTATTCACCCTCCCACGAAGAGGTGGTGTGTGTGTGGCCTTTGCATAGATATTTATAGAACCCTAGATGACTCACGCAACGCCGTTACCCAATGAGCCGGCGTCCTCATACGGCCGCCATATTGCATTGGTCCTCTTGCTCCCTTAGAGCATTAAGCCTATGGTGGATGCACTATTAACCTATTACAGCATATGAACCCTTACGTCTATAAAAAATCAAAATGTTACTCATACAGTACACCCTGAGATGTGTATATCTATTAATTCTTTTTTTATTTAATCATTCGGGTCTCTACAATAATCTCCCAGAGAAGAATTTTGCACATGGGATTTTTGTTTTGTGCAAACAGCAACTATAATTACCATTAAATGCTATTTTCTGCTAAGGAAATAGTACAAAATAGGAAAAAAGAGACGGATAACATGATTGTTAGCAACAATTATAGTGATAATTATATGCATGAAATCTTTAAACGGGCGTTTAAATGGGTTAAGTATAAAATGACAGTCATAGACTTAGCAACTTAAATGGGTTAAAACTAGAACATTTTCTCTGGGGAAATTGTGAAAGGGCTCCAGGAGCTTCTGCAGGAGGGTGTACGTTATGATGAGATTCTACAGAGATTTCAAACAAATAATACTAGTAAATTTCTGATATTATATCCACACCTACAAAAAAACATTTTATTCTCAATTATTTATTCAGCAATCTATGCCCCTTCAAAATGTTTACTACACACATTTCAAAATTCTATATTTTTTCCAAACTCCTCAAAAGAAAAAAATACAAAACAAAAAAAAGTCTCTAGGTGAAAATCTGCTGGTGCAAGATTTGATTTGATTTGTTTGTTTTTTGACATTGTCCCGTTCATTCCCTATGAGAAATCTTGAGCAGTTTTTCACAACATAAGTCAGACAAAAGTAACAGTGATCAAGACGGACGTTTTAAAATATAATTCGCTTAGGTCCTCCCAAGCTGTAGGATTAGTGAGGTGCTGAAATCAGTCCAGAAGAGGACGAAGAAAAAATCCACGGTGTAACAATAGGGCGCTGAGCCTACTCGAGTGCCCTAATTACCATAGCTTCCTCAATTTTCAACCGTTTTTCAAACTATTTGGTTTGTTATAGAGGTCATTAATGTTGTTATGACACTTGATACTTATAATTACAAAAAATTATAATCATGAACTTTCATATAATAGTAACATGCAGTTAGTTCAAAGTGTTTTACACACAATCACAATAAAACCTTCACATAATCAAAAGTTGAAATATCATTAAGTGAAAATGTTTTATTACAGTGACACAATTAAATGAAAAGCTGCAATTTCAAAATATTCAATCATCCTGTATCATAGTTAGACTAAAACACATGTGTGACAAACTGTCAAATTTCAGTGAGTTATGAGTATTGTAATGCAGTTATAGAACAAGGTTACAGCCAGAGCTGGACCTTCACAATATGGCTGCCGCTGAGGGACGTACCCATGGATGTATTATAAAACTGGATAACAGACAGAAATATGGCTGCCATTCATTTCAAAGGAAGGTGCTCGCCTGGTGCACGTGTGACGTCACGCTGGGAATAAAGATTTCTCCACAGCTTTCGTGTCCGTTAGAAATGTTTTTGATGGATAAAAAGCCCATGACTTAAAAATATGGGATACAATAATGAGTAATTAACAGGGTTATAGTTGGGTGTGAGCAGTTTTACAGGCTTCTCTTTTACTATTGCGGCCTATGGGAAAAACGCTTTTTGGGTCGCATGGGATTTTTTGTTGCAGTACCACAAGTTGGCGTGTCTGCTGAAAGCCGTTTTTTGTAATACATCCATGCATGTAGCCCTGTACACCCCTTTGGGCCTGTGTGGCATATCTATTTGAGAGTCATATTTGGGAGTATCTAAAAAAAAAAGCTTGTTAATTGTGTAATTTCTCTCCACTCTCCTCCCCTCTCCTCCCCTCTCCATCGCGTTCCCGCAGCGGCGTGCCCGGTCCTGTGCAGCGGCAATGGCCAATATGACAAGGGCTCCTGCGTGTGCTACAGCGGCTGGAAGGGGCCCGAGTGCGACGTCCCCGTCACGCAGTGCATCGACCCTCTTTGCAGCGGCCACGGCACCTGCACCGACGGCAACTGCGTGTGTTCCATCGGCTACAAAGGGCCGAGCTGTGCGGAGGGTGAGAGCGGGCGGGGGGGGCCGTGATCCTCAAGGATGCGTGAAGGTGTAATGCGCATATGTACAGAGCATGCTGTGTGTCAAGCATGTTTATTTTTGAAGGAAACATGAACGTCTGCAGCAAAACAAGCACACCACACATGTAGCACCCCCCAACTCCAGGTAGACAGCTTGTCAGAGTGTAATCTCCCCCTCCCCGAGTGTGCCTTTCCCTCCGTATATACAGATGAAGTATGATACTGCAGCCAAACACATCAGAGGTTTTATTAAGGGATGAAATCGCTTCTATTGATCCTGGTTAAGAAGGATCAGCCCGCCACATTCTTGGTCATCAGAAAGATGGAGAGCCAGGGAGAAAAGGAGAGGGATAAAAGAGATGGAGAGAGAGAGAGAGAGAGAGTCAGGGCGGCAGTGAGAGATTAATATGTATGAAGAAAGGGAGAATTTGAATAAGAGAGAGGAGGGAAAGAAGAGCGCGGCGTGCCAAGGGTGAAGATGAAGACTGGGTGGTGGTGGTGATGGGGGGGGGCAAAAGGGAAGAAAAGAGGAGTGACAGACAGAAGAAGTCAAGACACAGGGGCCGGAGAACAAGGTCAGCGTTTTTTCTCCTGCTCTTCATATATTTTTCTCTCATCTATTTTTTTTTTTTTTGCCCTCCCCTCCTCCTCCTCCTCCTCTGGTCTCCAATCTGATATTCGTCCCAGCAGAGTCCCTCAAACAATTTACCTGGAGTGCCGGCGACATGGAAATCGATAGCTGTGATCCGCCGTTTCTGCCAGGCAAACAGAAACGGCGGGGCTCGAGGGTTATGTGCGAGCGCATGCATTTGCGAACATGAAGGGGGGGGGGGTCAGTCACGCCTGAGGAGGTTGGAGGGGGAGGTGTCAGACAAAGAGGATGAGAGAGAGTGAGAGAGAGAGAGGGTGACGAGGACAGAGCAATGAGAGGAGGCCAGGGGAGGAAGGGTGGGTGGGCGCTTCGCCGCGAGGAGGTAATTTGTCAAATTGGTTTTCACTCACTGCCCGGACTCAGAGCTGCCTGTCAACCTGGCAGACTGACATTGCTGGATTCTCCCCCATGTATTAGCATGTATATCCGCACACACGCACGAGCCCACGCACACACGCACGCACACGCGCAGACGAGCGCAGAGCGAAGCACGTTTGCTTTCATGCGGGCGCCGTCTCAGCTATTCATTACTGTGAGCCTTGATTACCATTGTAATAGGCATGGTATCTTATTTCACTATCTTTTTTTTTTGTTGCACACAAAGAATTAAAAATATGTCCTTCTGTCTCTCTCTTCCTCTCTCTATTAAACATATGAACTCCTAATGTTTTCTTTTTTTTCCGCTGTCAGCTCTTGCTTGTGTCGCCGTTTGTTTTCCTGTGTTGTTTTTCATGTTGGTGTCTCTCCCCCCGCTCTAATGCAGTGGATTGCCTGGATCCGACCTGTTCCAACAATGGCATCTGCGTGAACGGGGAGTGTCACTGTAAGCCAGGCTGGGGAGGGCTGCACTGCGAGCTGCCCAGGGCCCAGTGCCCAGATCAGTGCCACGGCCACGGCGCCTTTATACCAGACACCGGCCTGTGCAGCTGTGACCCCAACTGGATGGGACCCGACTGCTCGATGGGTAAGTGTGACTGCGCAGCTGGTGGTCAAATACGCGGAGTAAAATATAGGGTTGATTTAGTTGGATGAATCAGGCTTTTCACTATTTTGACACATTCGGCGGTCCCCTAGGACACATTGCTAATTAGTTTTTTTTCGGTTTTCATGCAGCACTCGGGTAAAATCTATGAAACCACAGACAATAAAACATGTAACAGGATACAAAAACTGTTAAATTATTGAAGCCAAACTGGAGCAGACAGTAATAAAACGGGGCTAGATACATCAGGCTGTATGCAATCATCCCTCTCAATGGATTGTCATGTGAAAGTATGGTTATGGCAGCAGTTATTATTATCAGGGCAGCAGCATATGGCACATTTCTTTACAATTGCGGCTATAACATGATTAAGAAAAGTATATCGAAATAAACGGGTGACAACAGCAAAAGTGAAGAAAGATGAAGAAATAATGTAAAAAAAAAAAGAACAGACACATAATGCACATAATTTGTCATAATGAAATTATTTGAGTTGCGAATCGTGACATCTACGGTTCAGCTCCATGTGAATAACCATCCTAATTGCTACATCTGCACCCCTGGATGGGACTTAAACAGATGATAGATATTGCTTGTTTCTGTAAGCTGCCATGCTGCGGCAGGAGGAGATGGCAGCAGCCACCAAACCAGACTGTGCCGCCGCTTCCCGTCTCAGGATCACACACAGAGCTCCCACATTTGTTATAATAGAGGCAATGTTTAACTTTAATAATAAGACAATATTGTTCCTCGCTGCAGGACGCCTCAGTGAGTGTGTATCAAAACATCTGTACAAAAACTACATTCCCTGCACACCAGGGGTTGGGAGCACCATGAGCGGAATTGTCACATTTCACTGCATGCCTGCAACATCTGAGCAGACAGAGAGTGTAATGATGGAGGCTCAGGAAACAAACCCTAGAGAACTATAACCCCTGATTTTTTTTCATTTCATTTGTATTTATTTGTTTGCGGTCACGAGGGTAATTTAACATTGTTACTTACACAGACACAGTGATCAATTTATTGATCCTCAATTTTTTACCCCCCTCACTTTCCCCCTCCTTTCAGAGGTGTGTTCTGTCGACTGCGGGACCCACGGGGTGTGCATGGGCGGAGCCTGTCGCTGCGAGGAGGGCTGGACCGGTTCGGGCTGCGACCAGCGCGTGTGCAACCCGCTCTGCATCAAACACGGAACCTGCAAAGACGGAAAGTGCCAGTGTCATCAGGGCTGGAACGGAGAGCACTGCACCATCGGTAAGAATCCTTTGTGTATTTGTGTTTGTGAGTGTGTATGTGTGTGTCTGCGTGTTTGACGTGCATCAACACGTGGGTGAGCACAGAAACACCAGCACTCACTCAAACGGCACTGGCAGCTCCGCTCCGCACTTTGTTAAAGGAATGTGGAAAGGAGAAGAGGAGGCAAAAAGGGAGACCATAGGGAATTGAAGAGGGTGGGGGGGGGGGGTCTGACAAAGGAGGTGGGTGATCAGAGAAGAGGGGAGAAAACATCTTAGAAGTGGGTGTGCTAGGATTACAAAAGAGCAAGAATAAGCCTTTTTTTTAAAGTTGCCTCTCAACTCCAGACCCCAGGAGTATTAGCTTCTGTGGCCTTTGAAATACCAAATTTATGTGATGAAAGGTAAAACTCTTCACCTCACCGTGATCAAAAAAAGAATCTCTCTCACATTATATGTATGTATGTGCGTGCAATCGTGCAAGTGTGCGTGGGTCTGCGTGCGTGTCTGTGTGAGTGTGTGTGTGTTTTTGGTTTTTTTTAATGTCAGTCAATCACTGTCTCATATTGACATCACTGTCACTTTGGATGGATGAGTGCCAGATTCCTTTGATTTCACCCACAGTGTTTTGAGACACAAAGTCTCATTTCCCTGTCACCACAAGCACTGTGATTGCAATCTGACACGCACACAAACAAACACCAAAGCACAAAAAAATATACCAACACACACACACACATTCTCCCAACTCCTACATACACTCAGGGGAATAACAGTTTATGATCTCCCCGTTTCCCCCCTCAGAATGTAGGGCAGCTTTGACTGCAGCATCAGCTCAAGATGAAAGAGTTGTCAGGCCTCAGCTTGACGCAAAGCACACTTCACAAGCACCAGACACTCTCCGTGTTAGCTTGCCTGTTGTTCATTTCAGCTCTGCATGATTTTTTTGCTTGCATTTATTTATTTATTTAAAAAAGAAGAAAAAAAATACTCTCCCTCATCTCTTACCTTCTGCACGTTTTCTCCCACTGCAGACCATGGGAGCATGGTTGACAAAGCAGGTACCGTATCTTGACTCTGGTGTATTTGTTTTCTTTAGCCTGTGGTGGTAGAAGCTAGCTGCTGCATTTGTGGGGGTTTTTATGGCCTGGCTTGGCTCTGTAGACTCTGTGGTGCTATCTGTCCGTAGATTAGGGCACAAGCCTCAATGATAACTCCCCCCCCCCTACACGCAGCGCGCGCCCGTTTACAGCAGCGCGCTGCGGCAGGGGTCAGCTGTCATTGAGCCTCGATGTGTTGTGGGGTAATCGTAGAGCCCAGTGTGGTAACAGCAGTGTTGAGGGGCTGTGCTGTGAAAGCGTGGATGTGCATGTGTGTGTGTGTGAGCGTATGTGTGCGTTCCCCCCCCCTCCCCCTCCCCCTCCTATTTCTAATGTGGATTTTCTTTCGAAAAACACAAACACATAACCCTGCTCAGGTATTCTAGTCATGTATTGCGTAAACACAGCTGCTTCACACGAGGAGAAAATGATGAAAGCCGTAAAGAACCTTTGAGGTAATTGGTGAATTTCATAGGCCACTGGTGCGAGCCTTTAATGCGGTGTCTAAAAAAAAAAAAATACCGAGCTGCTGAGTGTGTGTGTTTACATTTTGGGTATTTCTGGCAACAGTCGCGGCCACGCTAGAGCGGCTAATGCATTTATTTTGGCGTGCGTGTGATTCAACGAGCATATTAATTCCAGATTTTCAATCTTTTCATCCAACCCACATGCTCTGACCTAAGTCAAAAAACAAAAAAGAACAACCAAGCAGCTCAGTCCTGAACACCAAGAGACAAACAAAAACTATGACTAAGGTTAAGACATCACTGCAAACAGAAAAGAGTGCAGGTCGGGGATGAGTCATGGAATGCTTAATAGATAGCTCCGCAGCTGAACCTCCGCCGGGTTACACGGAGCAGCACAGATTGCCTGACAGTACAGGTCCCCGGAGCATCGTTGAGAGTGTCCTCTCACCCTCTATGCTTAATGGAATAGCTCTCATTGTTTTATGAAGAGCCAGCCCGGGAAAGGAAAGGTAAATCGCTGGGGTTAAAGAGGGAGCAAAGAGAAAGCGAAAGAAGAACAGATGGAGCCAAAGGGAGACAGGGAGACAGGCCAAAGAACACGCAGCGTAAAACAATCGATGTAAATTTGAAAGGCGGCTTATTAACAACGGGAGCGGAGCGTGGGGGGGTTATCTGAGAAAAGTGCCGTTTTATCCGGTCCATCTATAAGCAGCCCCTTGGATTTATGCCCGCGACCTTTTACTTCACGACCTTTAGAGCGGACGGAGGTCGGATACAGACGGAATGAAGAGAGCGGCGGAACGTTTTTTTTTTTTTGTCCCGACTTAGTTTCTTTTGTGCACTTTGTCCTCATTCTTTCCGCCTCTTTCTCTATCTTTTGTCTGTCTTACGCCGTATCTTTCCCTTTTTCTTTTTCCAGTCATATACCCAGACACACACACGTGCACCGCACACCACGCGAGCATGTGTGTTCGCATGTGTGCTGACCCATAACCCAAGGCAATTTCTCCTCCTTTTTAAGGGGATTTCATCAGAGTCCAACTACATTAGTTGGGAGGGTGGACTTAATAGTTTCTGATATCCCAGTTTATTCTAGTTAGTATGAAGGGGGTATTGACTGGGCCCTGGCATTAAAGAGAGAGGAGCCTCGTGCCGGCCTGCCCAGGCAAGCCGATCAATGCTCACTATGGATTGTCCTGTCTGGGTGCTTCATAAGTATTTGGCTGCTTTAAATGGCAACTCCATTTAACAGGCAATCACTGCTAACTGCCTTTGTTCCCTGAGCTCAATACTTGGGGGTAATCTGACTGTTAATACGGCATCATGAGCAGTCCCCTGATGCAGAAAATGGTCATAATTAAAGATAAAAACCTTTGATTTGATTCCTCTTGTTGAGCTGAAAAACGTGGTTAAGCCTTCTCTCTGCCTCCCCCCCCCTCGCACCCTCTACCCTCTTCTCAGGAGTTCAGAGGAGATGGCGTGCTGTTTTCTTCAAAGACCTTTGTCGACTTTCCTCTCCCCCCGATCGCCCGGCGGTTTAGACATATGATGAAATGCCAATCAGGGTGAAATGCCTGTTAATTTAGCCGCTGCCATGGTTTAGATTGCACTATTTGTATTCATAATGCATGGCCTTATTGATGCTGCGATTTGTTAGAGGGCAAAATCCTACAGTGCAACTCGAGTTAAAATATGTTCATTAATCTACTGAGCAGGACTCAATGAAAAGCAGTTCATATTCATAATCTCTTACTGGGTTATTTTGTCCTTCTCACTCTGTGTCTGCAGACGACTGAGTGGGAAATGTCAGGTCATATCTCTAGGGTGCGTCGTGCTGGTTGTGCGCGTGTGTGGGTGTGAGTGTGAGTAAGTGCCTGTGCATGTATTGTTTTATCAGTAAACCCTGTCTTTGCCTCCATCTCCTCCGGGTAGACTTAGCAGTGTCGCATCTCGCTCCCTTATTTATTGAAGAGGAAATCACTGTGACAAGTTTGTTTTGGGCTCTTTGTGCCGCTGAAGGAAACGTTGTCATTGTCATGCCATCATGCCTTTTCCCCTCCGTCTGATCGATTAGAACATGTTCAAACCCGCAGTCTTGGGTGACAGCTAGAAAGGTGTGATTTAGAGTGGGAAAAAAGAGAGGCCACAAACTACAGTGTTTCTGCATGCTGCAAATTATCAAATGGAATAAAAAAGACATCTAAAAAATGTAAAACCTGAAAGATTGTCTCTAAAAGATTTCTTGGTGTTTAGTAAATGTTCTTATTTGTCTCCAATTTAAGGAAATCGTATTAATTTAAGAAAGAATATCTCAACATTTTGGTCATTTTTGTTAAAAGCTGATAAGCATATTCAATCACTTCAGTCAATTCACTGCTTAATCAATGGATAGAAAAGGAATCAGCAACTCTTTTGATAATCTCACAATCTCTTAAGAAAATTTTCAGGTAAAATTCAAACCGTTTGCTGGTTCAAGGCTTGCAAATATGATAACTGACCCTTCTTAAGTTCTACCGTTAGTTACTGTTGCTAGATATGGCAATCCTGATAATTTACTTTTAACTTTTTCCATTGGGATGCTCAACATCCAAATAAAAGTCACCACCACCATTTTCCAATGTTTTATTGACCAATCTCATTAATCGAAGGAATCTAAATGAATTGATAATAATAACAATAATAATAATAATAATAAATCTTTGTTACAAGCTCTATTTAGATGAAAAAAATATATACCACACTCTGTACAATATGAATCTATATCTAATAGATCAGCTTAGCTTTAGTGCGAATACCAAAAATGGGGAAACAGCTCGCGTGGCTCTGTCCTACGAGGACCTTTAATGCTCACTGATCTGAACACCTGGGCACAGTAACTTTCTGGAGGTGGAAAAGAAGGTAAGACAAGAAGCCAAGAAATAGTCCAGCAGATAACCCCATCATCCACAAATGCTTATTTTTACTTTTTTTTGTGCTGATTAAAAAAATGCAGTTTAATGTGTCTATAATGTGTTTTCCGTGACTACATGTTTCATTTCAGCTTCATAAAAAAAATACATATGAGATTGGCATATCCACTTTCTCAATTCTCAGAAACATATTGAACTATTCCTTTTTATGTGCCATATGTTACAAGCAATCAAAAGTTGCCCGATAATGACAGTAATAGTATTGCCATCTGTAATTGCAAAATTTCCTCATCCAGACTTGTTATGCGAGTTAGAAAACTTAGTTGGCTCCAGGCCTTAGATTCTGGTATTCTGGCATTTTTTTTCTTTTTCTTTTTTTTTTTTTTTTTTTGCATAAGCTAAAGTGAAGGTTTATTAGTTCATAGACTGCAACCACCCAGACACACACATAAGAGCACACACTCCTTCAAACATAATCTCATTCTCTTATGAGAAAGCATTACTCTCACACCATCAGAATCCCATTACCTATACTGAATCATAAGTAAGAGAGAGAGAGAGAGAGAGAGACAGAGTGATGATCGGATGGGGCTCTATCAAGTAAGTGAATCAAGCTATCTATCCACTCCTGTCCACACGTACACACACGTTAGCACCTCGAAGGTGGAGAGACATATGTGTGTGTGTGATGGGAAGGTGTGCATGGAAACTGACCTGCTGAATTAAATTGATTCTTGAACAATCAATACTTACAGTATGCTACCATATGGTTACTTAATTGAGTGAGACTCATTGGTCTATCATAACCATATGAGCCTTTGTGTGTGCGTGTGTGTGCCTGTAAGTCCTTGTGTGCGTGTTTCTTGTGTGTTCATTTTGGTCTCGTTGACGATGAAACAGAAAAACATCACCCTGCTTCTCTCCCATCATCCCTCCCTTTCACCTCCCCCCCCACCCCCCTCCTCGTGTGCTCCTCTCCACCCAGACGGCTGTCCTAGCTTATGTAACGGGAACGGCCAGTGCACCATGGGACAGCAGAGTTGGCATTGCGAATGCCAGACAGGCTGGAGGGGCCCGGGCTGCAGCGTTGCCATGGAGACCTCCTGTGCTGACAACAAGGACAACGAAGGAGGTGAACTGGGGGGAGAGCAGGAGAGGGGGGAGGGCTTTTTCGGGGGGGGGGGGGGGGTTGGAGCCGTTGGAGACTTGCAAGAAGAAGAAAATCTCTGAAGGAGTAAAGGATGATGGAGATGAAATATTGAATTAAAACAAGAAATAGAATTAAGATAGAGGTCTCATGAGAGGAGTCCTCACTGGGGATGGCAGAATTAACTTTCTCTGTTAAAAGAAACAATGATTATCAACATATTAAATCGAGAATGGAAGAAGTAGTGATTTTAATTTATTTATTTTTTTTGCACCACCACCTCATTAATGCTCCCCGCTACCTCTCTCAGACGGGCTGACAGACTGCATGGACCCGGACTGCTGCATCCAGAGCCCCTGTCAGAACAGTCCTCTGTGTCGGGGCTCCCGGGACCCCCTGCAAGTCATCCAGCAGAGCCCCATGTCCCAGCCCCGCGTGCGCGCCTTCTACGACCGAGTCAAGATGCTGGGAGGACGCGACAGCACCCATATCATCCCTGGCGAAAACCCTTTCAACTCCAGGTAATTCCCACTGCGCCAATGGCCGGCCAATGATTATTCGGAGCTTACACTCCCTAGTCCAGGATGAGTCACTCACAGGAATAAAAATAGGAGGTTGAGAGCTTCAAATTAAATTTGGATCATCGAGGTGTAGAGGAATGATTCTGCAGTACACGAGGCTGCATGTTAGAGAGTATCACCACCTTGCTGCTCTTTAGAAGCTTTGACATGTACATGAATATGCATGAAACTAGCTTCAGTTTTCCGCAACACACTTTTTAAATAAACTTCAGGAGGGGTTTGCTGAGCCTGCTGAGACGCTAAGAAAAGCCAGCAACAAAGGCGGGCTCGGACGAGATCCTCCGTAGCTTTAGTAGAGCTTTGAAGCGCTGTCCGTGGTGCTGATTCCCCTCCGAACACATTCACACGTCAGACAGTCCCCGAAAGAACCACCTCATCAAAATGACGGCGAGCCTCGGATGTTTAAATGTTATTCCGCAGCGCGCGCACACACACACACACACACAGTCAACATACACACATATCCATCTGCATTGTCACGGCTTGTTTACATGATTGACGTGAGCTAATCTCGATGGCAGGGTTGCTGATTGTTTCTAATTAATGAGTGGTGGAAGACCAGAGCAATAAATGAACGGGCAAATTGGATGATTGAAAGATGGAGGGATTAATCAAACGGGATGATTGATGGTTGGAAAGATAGGGCTGATGGATTAAGTATCGCTGCCTCACTCTGTCTCTTCTGTCTTCTTCCAGTTTGGCATCTCTAATCCGGGGTCAGGTGTTGACTACAGATGGAACCCCTCTGGTGGGGGTGAACGTGTCTTTTGTCAACTACCCCCACTACGGATACACGCTGACACGGCAGGATGGAATGTATGTACAACAGCTACCCAGCACTCCTTGCTGAAAACTATGAAACCATCTCACCACATTGGCTGTATGATTAGATTAGATTAGATTAGATTAGATTAGATTAGATTAGATTAGATTAGATAAACCATAATGATCCAAAATGTGGCTGTTGCAGCCAAAAATAATTAGATGCAGCGAGGAAAGAAGTTTTAAATAAGAGCAGAGTAAATGTATTTAGCCAGAAGAACACAATTGAGAATTAAAACGCTACAGTCCCTTAAGTGAAAATGTGTTTATGAAAATGAGAAGGAAAAAAAACTGTGCAAGGAAATATGAGGACTGCAAAATGCAACACAGACTTCCAGACAAAGAACTACTAGTGGAAATGCCAGTTTATGTGATATACTTTTAATGTCGCATCATATACTTTTTAAATAATGTAGAAATTTTCACTCAGGCCCCTGGCAGTCAAATGGTGCACATACTACGCCATATGAGTGAAAAGGGTTTTATTTTAGCCGGGGGTTTTTTTGTTGCGTGTTGTACCCTTTAAAAAAAAACATTACACGTTATGATGTGTGAAATAAAAGAAATATCAAAGAGCCAAAATGTACAAAACATCTTCTTAAAATGTTTCTTTCAGATCTACAGCTATTTCTCCTTCAGGAAGTTTCCAGTCTTCTGCGGGAACCTTTTTAGAATCTCCTAGGTTGCTTTAATTTGTCTTCTTCCCTCCAATTTTTCTCCGACACGTTGTTATGGATTCAAAGTCTGACCGACATCCTTGACATGCGATTTCAAGTGCGGATTCGTCGGTTCTTCAGACCGACCTCCGCTCAGAAAAATGTGTAGCTTCTGTGTTTCTTGTCTCAGGTCTTTAAACACTTTTGAATGCATTTTCCTCTCCTGCCGTTTAATCAAATGGTTTCTTTGCAGCCTTTTTTTTCCTCCCAGTTAGGCCAAGTTGACGCTGGAACATCTGAACTTCTTTCGACTTGATAACAATTGACCTTGCATTACAGGGGCGGTCTCTCGACAGTTTTCACAGAATTAACGCTCTCTAACGTCAATGCCTGACCTTGTTTAGTACTGATGAGTGTTGTTTTCTTCTACTTATCCAGCTTTTGAAGTAGCGGTTCGGCGATCTCTTGGTTCTATTTGCCCTTAGAAACTACAACCATGTGTATGTGACTTACAAACTCATCAAACCACAGATGTTACCCATATAAAAAAAAAACAATAAAATCACTTCTGTTCTGAGGCTAGTGTACTAACGTTGTGTTATTTATATTCCAGACAGTAACTGAAGTCTAGACTCGCTCTCTAGACATGTATGTCGTAAAAGTGAAATAATCTCGACGTATTTATTTCAGGTGTTTCTCTGTTGTTAAATCTTTCCTTAAGCAGTGGCGTAAATGTTATATTAGGAGAAGGGAAAACGCTAACAGTGTCTGAGTCCATCCACCACAGCCCTCCTCACCTGTACCTCATACCCATCCTCTTCTTGCAAACCTCTCCAGGTTTGACCTGATAGCTAACGGTGGCGCATCACTGACCCTACGGTTCGAGCGTGCCCCCTTCCTGAGCCAAGAGCGTACCGTGTGGCTGCCCTGGAGCCAGTTTTATGCTATGGACACTCTGGTGCTTAAGACAGAAGAGAACACGATCCCTGGCTGTGACCTGAGCGGCTTCGTCAGGCCTGACCCTCTTGTGATTGCATCCCCTCTCTCCTCCTTCTTCAGCTCCAAACCAGGGGAGAAACCCATCATACCGGAGACACAGGTGCAGTACCACTGACCTCTGGCAGCCGGCTAATCTACCTTCTGGTTCCCTCGCTCTCTTGCCCACTTTTCCTGTTATGCCATGTCTTTTCGTAGCTCCTCTTTCTCCTTTCGCTTCCGTAGTTTTTTCCCCCCCATTTGTTCCCGCTTTTCTCTCTTTCTTTATTTCTTCTATTGTTTTTTTCACCCTTTTTTGTCCTTCAGCCGTCAGTGGGACCGTGACCCCCATTACTCCCGCTCCCGCTAATCCCCCCCCCCAGCTAATCCCTCTCTTCTGTCGTTTCCTCTCTTTGTCTTCCAGGTGCTGCATGAGCAGATCGAGGTGCCCGGCACCAGTCTGAAGCTGTGCTACCTGAGCTCCAGGACCCAGGGTTACCGCTCCCTGCTCAAGGTGACCATGACCCCAGCCGTGGTGTCCATGGGCCTGCTGAAGGTTCACCTGATGGTGGCGGTGGAGGGCCACCTCTTCCAGAAGTGGTTCCACGCCTCCCCCAACCTGGCCTACACTTACATCTGGGATAAGACCGACGCGTACGGGCAGAGGGTCTACGGGCTTTCTCAGGTTGTTGGTGAGTTCCGTTCTGTGGGGGCTGAGGGGGTTGAGCGGTTCAGAGACTTTGTCGTTAAGGGAGCACTGGCCATGACGGAGGGAGAAAGTGCTAATTAGGGAGCTTTAAGGAGAGATTATACACCAGAAACCCAGCCTCACATCCACTACGCACCATAGCCACAGTTAAGGGCTCTTTTTTTTCTATTTTCTCTATTTTTCATTAGGGCTGCGTCTGTTTTAGTCAGCCAGGCGTGACCGTAGCGAAGGCTTATTAGCCATCAGGGTGAGTTAACAGTTAGCTACTGGAGCAGCGAGCGGGAGTCCAGGGGAGCGTCGGTGCTATTACGTTCCGCTGTCACTGTCGCTCACAGATGCCGTCAACCAAAAGGCTGTCGTCAGGCCACAGATGCGACGGACATCTGTGGGCTTCAGCGCGGACTGAAAATCACAAGAAGTGTACCGTTCAGGAAATTACAGTCGCTCAACGATCTCCTCCGGTTACTGTAATCGTACATTTTCCCCAAGAATATAAAAGCATCTGCGCGGATCAGTATTAGGTTATGTTTTGCTATGCCGCGCCGGTATGCTACATTATTGTTTGCAGTGAAGCTGAAAAGGTGCTGGCAACAGCACTCTCGCTGTGATTCAAGTGGGAGTTGATGTGTTAACACACTTTTCCTTTTAACAAGTCGAAACACAACAGCGCACATATACGTGCACTCAAAGACACTCAGAGCAGTCTCGACACATGCACCTCATCTCCGCTCTCTGTCCGTACTTGTATATTTATCATCGTTAATCATCCCCGGCCTGTCAACACACGCGTGTTTGGAGCGTCTCGTTTTCCCACAGTTCTCACACCGAGACCCGATGTGGTCTGTGGGGTTAAAGGCCCACAAGGCCCCGGCAATCTGTCCAATTAACAAGCTTTTTAATTGACGTAGCAGCATGTGAGAGTGTCAATTAGGTGTTAGTGCAGGTTTTGATATAGGTGCTAACTAGCATCTCTGTGCATTGCATGTTTCACAACTTGGATGAGTCTGAAAGGTGGAAGTTTTGCTTCTGTGTTTTTGTGTTCTCTGTTATTTATTTCCATTGTTCTTTCTGTGTCTGACCTCTCTTTATTTGCCCGCGTGCAGTGTCGGTGGGCTACGAGTACGAGTCCTGTGCCAGCCTCATTCTGTGGGAGAAGAGGACAGCCATCCTGCAAGGCTATGAACTGGATCCCACCAACCTGGGCGGCTGGTCGCTCAACAAACACCATATACTCAACATACGCAGTGGTATGAAAACACCCATTTGCATATAAATCTGCACAGATATACATATATATATATTTATTCTAGTTTATATGTAGCCAGTTCCCCTTATGTAGCAGTACAGGACTGTATATCTCACTAAACTTAGCTATTACTTTGGAGAGGGTGTAGATCGCACCACTAGAGTTGCCAGGGGTTTATTTTTAACCGTCAGTGAGGATTTTCACGGTGTCGCCTCACCTAGTTTGACTCCCACAGCCACTCATGCTAGACATACTGAAGAAACATGTGCACTGAACAATCAGCAGCAGCCACTAGTGTAGTGGTGGGAGAGCAGGAGATGAGAGGAAAAAAGCTTTTTTTTAATGAATTCTGATCACTGATCAATTGTTTACAAAAATAGAACTTAAACACTTACACTTAGAACTTAGAAATTTAACATATTATTGCTATATATATATATATATATATATATATATATATATATATATATATAGAAAGAAAGAAAAGCATTTTTTTCAATGAAGATAACTAATCAGAAATACACTCTATACATTTCTAATGTGGACTATTCTAAATGTAAAGTCTGGTTTTTGGTGCAATATCTACGTAGGTGTATAGAGGCTCATTTCCAGCGACTAACACTCCAGTGTTATAATGGTGTTTGCTCATTGCATCAGAAGGCTTATGTAATCAAATTTTCTATTCATTTTACAACTCATGGTGGTAAATAAGCCTCTTATTGATGGACACATCATACCGTGACTGAACATTACCTTAAAATATTTACATCCATTGCATGTCCTTTCACATTTTAGCCTAGGCTAGTTTTAAAGTAGGTTACAGGTTAGCATCTCTATTCTCATCTGTTGTATGCATCTGAGGGCGACTTTACTATTTTTCTGATTC
Source organism: Lepturacanthus savala (assembly GCA_030544235.1). NCBI lineage: Eukaryota > Metazoa > Chordata > Actinopteri > Scombriformes > Trichiuridae > Lepturacanthus > Lepturacanthus savala. The sequence goes on from CM060464.1 coordinate 16,811,950, forward strand.
TCTTAGAATATTACAATTTTCAACTGTTCCTCCTCTTTGCCTTGACATCCTCTGCCTTTCTGGAAGAAATGCGAACTTTGATGCAGTCTCTTACATTGCATCCTCTCATTCAATTAAATGCATTCTATAAATAGAGCTGCAGTCAGCAGTAACTACGCGACTGTGTTTACTTTCACTTTTAATGAGTTAAATATATGAGTGTATTTGTCACCGCGTTATGTCACGATAATTAGCTGGACTTTATGTATTGTTTTTCAGCTTTGTGTTATGTGAAATGTAGCCTTAAAGGAATAATTATGAAAGGAAACTTAAGGGAAAAAAATACCGAGGTCATGACATTGGTGTCCTCAGTGGTGGCTACGGCCCTGGCTGTGACAATCAATTTACTAATGTAAATAGGGGAATGCATCCACACGTCCCTTATCATTACCTAAGGCTAGACAGCTGCACAGCAGACTTTTTTTTTCTTCCTGAAACCGCTTCACTGTTCATCTTTAGCTCCCATAAAGAGTAATATTATGGCAGAAGGTTAGAATGACACTAATATCAGCTGCTCATTAAAGACGCATAAGTAAACATATGTCAACTAGAAAGGCACCCAGAGAGAGCATACCTTCGCCATGGTAACAGGGCAGACTTCTGTTAACTGCTCATTCTATTGTCACTATTATTCCATTTACCAGCAGGAGCTACTAAAACACTCAATTATTCTGCTAATTTAGTAAGTGGAAAAAACTTTAGGGGTTTCGTCTTTGGCCAATTCTTCACCCTGCCATCAAGTTTCACCAAAATCAGCCCGGTAGATTTTCTGTAAAACCTGTTCAACGGACAAAAAAAAACAAAGATCCTTTAACAGAAATGGACACAATGCTTCTCTCTGTCTTCTCCTGTCCAGGCATCCTTCACAAGGGGAGCGGCGAGAACATCTTCGTGACAGAACAGCCCCCGGTAATCACCAGCATCATGGGAAACGGCCGCAGGCGCAGTATCTCCTGCCCCAGCTGTAACGGCCTGGCAGACGGCAACAAGCTGCTGGCACCCGTCGCCTTGGCGATGGGCATCGATGGCAGCCTCTATGTCGGGGACCTCAACTTTGTACGCAGGGTCTACCCGTCCATGAACACAACTGGCATCCTGGAGTTAAGGTAAAAAAAAAAAAAATCTAATATGGAGAGGAAAGGGAAAAAACTAGTAAGCAAAGCTGATTAGACGAAAGGAAGAAAGTAAAAAAGAAAAAAAGATAAATACATATTACATGTAAGGACACATCCTCCCTGGAACCAAAGAAAACAAGAAAGGTGATACACTGGGGATGGCAAGATTGAAGCAAAATTACACACTGCAGCATCTAACATTTCTCCAGGGTGATTTTACCTATGTTTAAATTGTGCTGTTCACACCGCAGGCAGCTTTGTGTTTCTCTCTGTAGGCTCCTCCGCACAGACTGCGAATTAACATTTGTTTTGTTGTGCTTTTGTCTCGCTCTCTCTCCTCTGAAGGAACAAAGATTTCAGACACAGGTAAGAAGCCTGCGACGACAGATTCAAAGCTCTGAGTGAACATCGGAGCGTCAATACAGAAAATGCTAGAATCTGCCATTAATAAGAAATGTGAAACCAAGCCATTCACTGATATTATGGTCTCTCTTTTTTTTTTTATCCCATCCCTGCAGTAATAATCCAACCCATAAATACTTCCTAGCGGTGGATCCAGTATCTGGGGCGCTGTTCATCTCAGACACCAACTCCCGCCGAATTTACCGCGTTCGTTCGCTGACCGGCGGACGGCTGCTGTCGGACAACGCCGAGGTCGTGGCCGGGACGGGGGAGCAGTGTTTGCCCTTCGACGAGCGCTGCGGCGATGGCGGCAAAGCTACCGAAGCTACGCTCATGAGCCCCAAAGGTGAGCGCAATGAGGCCAATAAACTATATTCCATGATTTAGGAGCTGCTATCAAGTGAGTTTTATTGTGTTTGAGTTAATTCTTCAGATTGTCGTGTATTCAAAAGATGAACGAGGATCATTGCAGGGTAATGGTTTTCATTATTTTCCCCTGAAAGGCACAGACGTAGACATAGATCATGATGTGCAGTTCGGTGCAAAACCCATACTGTATATTTTAAAGGTTTAAAGGTGCCTTCAATTTTTCTTGATCAGAATATCTCCTTTTTTTGTATCTTGTTACTCAACTGAAGCAGAACAGAGACAGAAGGAGGTTACAAACCAGGTTAATGTTGGAACTTATTAATGGAATCGCTTCTGTGGATTATTGGATCTCAGAACATAGTGACACCAAACTGTCAAGGATGTCACGCTGTCACATTTCCTGTCAGTGACACAAGTGTGTGTGTACACATGTGACTGCAGATGTTAGCGTAACCAGTCAGCTCAGCCTCTCGCTGCCTCCGCTTCTTCTCCTCATCTTTCTTCTCTTCCCTCTCTGTGTTGCCTCACTCTCCGTTTGCTCTGTGCCCTTCACCGCATCCCCCATCTGTTGTTGTGTATCTCGGCGCGTCTGCGAGTTATTTTGGGGCAGAGTTGACTAGAACAAACACACCTGTCTGCATTCCCGCCGCCTGTTAGACCAGCGAGGCTGACAGGGAGGAGGAAAGTGGAGTGCAACAGATCACTTGCCACTCTCTATAGTCAGCTTCTTAAAAAAATAAATAAATAAGTGCCTTGAAGCCTACAATTGTCCTCTTGGAGGAGAAAAGCCTCCACTCTGCAGCCCGATGACTCATCCCAAAAGCTAACAGTGCAACGCCCGCTCCATCACCTTCATCCGATGAACCATTAGCCACCTCAGCTGTCAGGGCCGCTATCTGTCCTCAGCTGGTGGAGAGGCTGAAGTTTTAAGTGACTTCGAATATCTACGGGTTCCTGAGTTATGTGTCGTCACTCATCGGTGCTCATCAACCTTTTGACAGGCATCGCGGTGGATAAAAACGGGCTGATGTACTTCGTGGACGCCACCATGATCCGTAAGGTGGACCAGAACGGCATCATCTCCACTCTCCTGGGGGCCAACGATCTGACCGCCGTGCGGCCGCTGAGCTGTGACACCAGCATGGACGTCAGCCAGGTAAGACACTTGGGTGGAAGTGAAGAAGAGATAGAGAGGCGAGGGCCTGATAGATGACGATCTAACGGCCCCATTAGTGGTGAGGTATGACGATCGCATGGACGGTGGCCAGCCGGGGGGGGTCATGGAGAGACTGATTTAGGTTCAGCTGATTTAGGAGTTTAAGAGTCCATGAATAAATGGATGGATCAAAAGAGAGAGGACGGCAGTCGCTTAAAAAAAAAGGAAGAGGGGACCTGTCTGAACCTTGGCATCTTTTCAAAAGGATATTGTCGCATGTAAAACTTCTGTATCTGTCCATCAGGTGCGTCTTGAGTGGCCTACGGACCTAGCAGTGAACCCCATGGACAACTCTCTCTATGTCTTGGAAAACAACGTCATCCTACGCATCACTGAGAACCACCAGGTCTGTACTAGAAGGCTGGATCACCCCTGCAAAAACCTTACAATGGACACTCACTATAGGGGTTTGCACAGGGTTTTTGTCCCATTTGAGCACATTAAAGCCAATTTAGAAGTAAAAGTTCAATTTAAAATATTGATTGTCATGCTAAAAAGTTCACTGCGCTTCTGATTAAATAGCTCAAGGAACATTTCTGGATACCAAAAGTGTTTTCACTATTTAAAGTAGCATCTCTATACATCACTTCATGGAATTATCGCTGTTCTGACTGTGGATGTGCGATTCTCTGTTGCTGGCGAACAGGTGAGCATCATCGCAGGTCGGCCGATGCATTGCCAAGTGCCGGGGATCGACTACAGCCTCAGCAAACTGGCCATCCACGCCGCCCTAGAGAGTGCCACAGCCATCGGCCTGTCCCACACCGGCATCCTCTACATCGCCGAGACAGACGAGAAGAAGATTAACCGAGTTCGACAGGTATGAGACAGACACATTTGTTTGGATACAGAATTCGTTTAGAATGAAACCGTTAGTTCAGCCCTATGTGGGTGGCCTTTTTTTTTTAAGATATTCTGAGATTGTTTCAGATCTCCGTACACCACATTCAGTTCAAACACTTTTTATCCCCCCACAATCCTTTGATAACTGAAAATGGATTTTTTTTGCTTTTGGTAATAGAGGTTTCCTTCATTTCAATGTGATCATTAACCCTCTGTCCCCTTCCATTTTTCTTAGGTGAGCACTAATGGAGAAATCTCCCTCCTGGCCGGCGCCGCGTCCGACTGCGACTGCAAGAACGACGTCAACTGCAACTGTTTCTACGGCGACGACGGCTACGCCCCGGACGCCGGCCTGAACTCACCCACCTCCCTGGCCGTGTCCCCTGATGGGACGCTGTTCATCGCGGACCTCAACAACATCCGCATCAGGGCGGTGCGGGCCAACCGGCCCGGCCCCGCTGTCTCCAGCCCTGGTTATGGAGGGTCCGGGAGCGCGCAGTACGAAGTGGCGTCACCAAGGGAGCAGGAGTTGTATGTCTTCAACGGGGAGGGGCTTCACATCCAGACCATTAGCCTCGTGACCGGGGAACCGCTTTACAACTTCACCTATGGTCCCGACGGAGAGCTGTCCGTGCTGGTGGACAACTGCAACAACACGGTGAAGGTGAGGAGGGACGGCCTGGGTCAGGGAGGAGGAGCCGGCCTGCTCAGACTGGTGCTGCTGCCCGAGAATCAGGTGGTGACCCTGGGACTGGACCCCACCGGGGGGCTGCGGAGCGTGTCAGCCCTGGGCCAGGAGGTGGCCCTGATGGGCTACAGCGGCAACACGGGCCTCCTGGCCACCAAAGCGGATGAGACTGGGTGGACCACCTTTTACCAGTGAGTGTGCGCATGTGTGAAATTAGACAAGGAGTCTGAATGTGTGCTTATTATCTCCACTTCTTTTCTGTGTATCTAAACAAATGAATTTCACAGCTTTTACTCATCATGTTCTGTCCAATTCCCTGTTGTTTTTTCTAACACCTCACACAGTGTGCCACTGCCCCCCAGTGTTAGTATTTAAAACTGCAGCCTATGCCTGTAAGGTGTCCTGTTGCACTGGCACGCATTGATGGAAAATGATGAGGTTGTGGGTGATGTCTTTTATGTGTATGTGTGTGGCAACGCGTGTCTCAGCATGCATGCGGCACAAGCATAAACCTGTCCTTCCCCCGCCAATCACCCCGACTGCAATCTCCCCAGATATGACAGCGAGGGCCGCCTGACCAACGTGACATATCCCACGGGCATGGTGACGAGCCTCCACCGCGAGATCGAGCGCTCCATCAACATCGACATCGAGAGCTCCAGCAGGGACGACGACGTCACAGTAATCACCAACCTGTCCTCCGTGGAAGCCTCGTACACCGTGGTGCAAGGTAGAGACGTGCACGGCACACGTACAGGACACACACACAGCGGAGAATGAGCTGGTCATGAATTTTTAATGTAATTTGCATGTAGTGCAGAGTGATGATGAAGGCATCATCAACACCAGGCAATTCAGAATTTAATATGAACAGTGTTGTTCATTAATGATATTTTGAGTAGATAAAGATGGGTCTGTTTATATGGTATCGTCGCCTTAATTAAATACACATGGACTAGAACTACTTAATCTTTGTATTCAAAACCTCTGTGGTGATGAGTCTGCGCCAGCCTGCCGTCTTTAATTGAAAGTCTTGTAATTTTCACTCAGTTATGTGCATGCTCAAGGAGATTATTTTCTTTCCTGCCCACATTCAGCGCTCGCTCCTTCGCTCTCTCTCTTTCTGCCTCTCTCAGTCTCTCTATTTCTCACTCGTGGAGTCAAATTATAGATATATAGTTGTTAATCCCAACTGGGATCATCCTGCTTTTGAATATCATCACAGCAAAATTCATTAACTCATGTAGAGTGAATCCTACTCATCCCTCAAGCCCTTTTCCTCACACACACACACACACACACACACACACACACACACACACACACACACACACACACACACCAGCTCAATCAGGACTGAATATACTGATTTGGAGACCCCAGCTCTACTCTTTGGGTAATATTTTCTGCCTTTCTCTAATTGCGAATATCAGCATTGACTATAGTAAACATATTTTTTAAACTGTCAATACCACACTAAGAATACTCAAGGCAGAGCTTATTGTAGCTGCTTTATATACTGCTTAATAATTCAGTCTATCACATTTTCTCTGTTGATTGTGTATTTTCTGTAATGTAAAATCTGTAAAGTACCAAACATATCTGGTCAGGTCAGATGTAGTAGAATGACAAGTACATTTTCCCTCTGGGGAACTTTTAGGCATAATATTGAGTAAATACTTGATTACTTTTCACCACATAGTATCATTATTATGGTTAGCATGGTTATTATTATGTAATTATGGTTTCCATAACTCTAGTCAATTATATCCGGTTATTATTCAGGTTGCTCCTCTGTCTCTCTGAACCAATGAAAAATGTATTTATTGACTCAATGTAGGTCACTTGTATTTTCTGGCTGCTTGAATATTCCTTATGCGTTTTATTAATATCACTCCACTAAACTGGCAGATTATCAAATTGCGATACAAGATGTATATGAAGTTATTAAATAAGACTCATCATTGCAGATTAAACTACCCATTAAATTAAACATGTTATTTTTAACATTCAATTGGTAGTTTCTGCATCCCTATCACCCTTGTGTTGGGACAATTATGTACATCATCAATTTTAATTGTTGTTCAAAAATCAAGCTGTTTGGAGCCCCTTTAAGTTTCCCGTGTTACCTAATGGTAGTCCAATCTTGCTCTCAACCGGTCAATTCTCCTCGGCCCTCTAGCTCTCATTTCTCTCTCACCCTCCTCTCTCCCTCGCTTTCTGTTTTATTACGAGCTTGTTCAGACAGAGAGAGCACAGAAGATTTATCTAAAGGCTGTGGCTGCCAAGTCAATGGAAAAGGCTTCACTTGTCTGTTTGAGGCATTGTTAAAATCTGCCTGGAGGTTTATTACAAATTGGCCTTATGGATTACTGTCATTTATGGCAGAGCTTCAAAGGGAGACACCATCTCATCCCCTCACCTTTTGTAAAAGAAATAAATAAATAAAGGTCCCCACCCACCACAACCCACCCGCCCTTTGCATCTGTCAGATATTTTCAAGCTGAAGACAATTTTTTTCATATTAACTTTTCACTTTGTTGCTTTTAAGACGGCTGTTTTCAAAGATCGGAAGGAAAATTTGGCCCCAGCATTGGGCATGGGCTTTATCTGTTTCCATTCTTATGTATGAGATTGAGTCAGTTTTTCTGCGTTTTTTTTCCCAAATATTTGGGTCTGTCAACATAGCCTTTAGTCCAGCACTCCCTCCAATTCCAAAGGCATCCAAATGCTTCTTTTTTTTTGTTCCTTGACCCCGATGAGAAATGCTGTGAGGCTGAATAAAGATGTGAAAGAAAAATAAATCATACAATGTCATGAAAAGATAAGCACATAGCTGAATCTGACTGAAAATAAAATGAGATGGCACGATCGTGTGATGCCAGTCAAAAAGAGGGGAAAAAAGGCTTTGTTTCATCTTTTGAATAAATCTGAAACAGAAATCCATGGAGCGGCATTATCTCAATTCCCTTTGTAAGGGGCGATGTAGACGTTCTGGCCAGCTACTTGCATTTCTATTACACTGATATTTCCAAGCCACCTAACTCAGAAATGAACCTTTTTAATGATTGCAGGATTTTAGCGTCCTAAATTCTAACCCCAAACAAATGCTTTGGGTAACAGATTTTGCTGAAATCTGGATATTGATTCTGAAGTAGGGAGGAAATGAATTCTCTCCTTAGCTTCTGGCTCTGCCTATCTCACACTATGTTCACTTGTTGCCTCCCCCCCCATAGACCAGGTAAGGAACAGTTACCAGCTGTGCAACAACGGGACCCTGAGAGTGATGTACGCCAATGGAATGGGCATCAGCTTCCACACGGAACCCCACATCCTGGCAGGATCCGTCAGCCCCACGATTGGCCGCAGGAACATCACCCTGCCGACGGACAACGGCCTCAATTCCATCGAGTGGCGTCTGCGGAAGGAGCAGACCAAGGGCAAGATCACCGTGTTTGGCCGGAAGCTGAGGGTGAGTCGTTTTAAACGGAGACACGCCGTATGTTTCAGCTTCGAGTAAACCACGGGAGCATTTTAACCTCTCCGCGTTGCCCCCGTTTTTTCAACATTTTTTTTTTAGGCTCACGGACGCAACCTCCTCTCCATCGACTTTGACCGCAACACGCGCACGGAGAAGATCTACGACGACCACCGCAAGTTCACGCTGCGCATCATGTACGACGCCCAGGGCCGGCCGGCGATGTGGTTGCCAAGCAGCAGCCTGGCAGTGGTCAACGTGTCCTATTCCACCACCGGGCAGCTCGTTGGGCTGCAGAGGGGGAGCATGAGCGAGAGGACGGAGTTCGACCCCCAAGGACGTATCCTGTCCAGATCTTTTGTGGACGGGAAGGTGTGGAGCTACAGTTACCTTGATAAAGTAAGTCCATTTATCACCAATCTTCTTATCTAATCAAATCTCACCAAGGCAAAGACATTTCCAAATGAATATTAATTTGGTTCTATATAGCTGAGTGATCTGGGGGTCACCCAGGCAATTTTGTGTTTTCTATGAAAAGTCACACTTTGTTTACCACAATTAATTGTAAAATAGAATAGAATAGAATATACAATCAAGACATTAACAAGGTTAGAAATAATGGTTTATATTTGACATCGTACTTCTTTTTCCTTCAAACTTTGCTTTCATCAAAGAAAGATCAGTTCTGTTTTCAGCTGTGCTAACATGATTGCACAAGTTTTCTAATCATCCATTAGCCTTCTGATGCAATGAGCAAACACATTGTACCATTAACTTTTGAATCCGAGAGTATAAAACATCACTTTTGTGGTTATGAAGAATTACAATTTTTTCAGCTAAGAGCTGAAAAAAGATGCTATTTTACATGAAGCATTCGACCTTCAGAATTGTATTACAATAATGTGGATGTTTGACTCCCTCTCTGCCTCCAGTCCATGGTGCTGCTCCTGCAGAGCCAAAGACAGTACGTCTTTGAGTTTGACGCCTCGGGTCGGGTCACCGCCGTCACCATGCCCAGCGTGGCCCGCCACACTATGTTCACACACGTGTCGGTGGGCTACATCCGCAACACGTACAACCCCCCGGAGAGCAACGCCTCCATCATCCACGACTTCAGCGAGGACGGGAGGCCCCAGGCCACGCACTACCTGGGCACAGGCCGCCGCGTCCTCTACAAGTACGGCAAGCTGGCCAAGCTGTCCGAGATCGTGTACGACAGCACCGCCGTCACCTTCGGCTACGACGAGACGGCGGGCGTGCTGAAGATGGTCAACCTGCAGAGCGGCGGCTTCTCATGCACCATCCGCTACAGGAAGATGGGCCCGCTCATCGACAAGCAGATCTACCGCTTTAGCGAGGAGGGAATGGTCAACGCCAGGTTCGACTACACCTACCACGACAACAGCTTCCGCATCGCCAGCATGAAGCCGGTCATCAGCGAGACGCCGCTGCCCGTCGACCTCTACAGATATGACGAGATCTCCGGCAAGGTGAAGAAATGCAGCCTCTCACTCATGCAGCTTCCTTCAGTATCCGTACCATAGGCGGGAAATCCAAGGGGGGGGACACAGGGGACGCAACCCCCCTCTCCAAAAAAAAATCTCACAAATAAATAATTTTGAAAATGAAAGAAATGGTAAATAAATGCACAGAACAAGTGCTACTAAATGTAAATCAATGTAAAACAATAAAATTGTTGAAAAAAATAAACATTCCTCTGAGTGATGCAGATGTAGGCGGGGCCAATGCAAATTTTGACTGGTAGCTAGCTACATTGAAGAAACCAATCAAACTAATATGTAGAAGCCAGTAAATCATTTATCACACCACTTGTTCAAAATTTGTATAAAATCAGCCTCTTTTTTTAACAGTCTGCCGCTTAAGATCAGACCTAATGATCGTTAACGAGCTCAAACAAGCGTGGGGTGTCCTCTGCAAAAGATTTTCATAGCTTTTTCCTCATTTATTCATTTAACATAGAATTCAAGCTCACAGCCAAGATGTTAGTTTTAACGATAATGATCCTCAGCGATGTGTTGTAATCTTTGATTTAGGAAGGTGGTGGAAGAAAGTCTTTTACAATACAGGTTTAATCTTAATTCAACAGATGAAATCACTGTTTGATTTTAATACTGCAGAAAAAAAACGTGAGGACATTTTTGAATATGCATTCCATATGAATATAAATAAATATGGAGCATTGCTATAACACCTCTTATTTCTTTTAATAACATTTAATAACACTGTTTTAAGCATTGAACATGCAAGGCGAGTTGCAATGGAGTGTTAGGGAGAGAGAGAGAGAGAAGGTAATAGCCCCAGATTATTATGGTAACATAGTACTACCATTTTCTTTTTTGGTTTTCTCTCCAGAAATGATTCTCTGAAAATTGAATGTTTATTGTTCCCCCCATCAATGAAACAGGATTTCCACAACCGATCCGAGGACTAACTTCTCCTCTTTGCCTGTCCGTCCCCTCCCGTAGGTGGAGCATTTTGGAAAGTTCGGGGTCATTTACTACGACATCAATCAGATCATCACCACGGCCGTCATGACGCTGAGTAAGCACTTTGACACCCACGGGCGCATCAAGGAGGTTCAGTACGAGATCTTCCGCTCGCTCATGTACTGGATGACGGTGCAGTATGACAGCATGGGACGGGTGGTGAAGAGGGAGCTCAAAATCGGGCCCTACGCCAACACCACTCAGTACCGCTACGATTATGATGGAGACGGACAGCTCAGCGGCGTCAAGGTGAACATCATGTGTGGAGCATTGTATTTTGAGGCACTGTTTTATGTTTAGAAGCTGAAGGGTCCACGATGCCTTATATGACTCCGAAACGGACAAACGGTTCTTGCCAGAGGTAAAAACTAATGGAATCACATTCGTAAAATCCTATTGTTTTATTCAGGTGAACGACTGGTCTACCTGGCGCTACAGCTACGACCTGAATGGCAACCTCCACCTGCTGAACCCCGGGAACAGCGCCCGCATCCTGCCGCTCCGCTACGACCTCCGAGACCGCATCACGCGCCTGGGCGACGTCCAGTACAGGCTGGACGAGGACGGCTACCTCAGCCAGCGCGGCTCGGACGTCTTCGACTACAACTCCAAAGGTCAGCTGCTGAGGGCGTACAACCGAGGCCCCGGCGGCTGGAGCGTCGTGTATCACTACGACGGGCTGGGCCGCCGCGTCTCCACCAGGAACAGCCTGGGACAGCATCTGCAGTTCTTCTACGCCGACCTCAACCACCCGACCAGGGTCACGCACATCTTTAACCACTCCAGCTCGGACATCTCGTCGCTCTACTACGACCTGCAGGTAGGCGTCTGGTTACCGGAGATGTGCCAGAAATTACACCATCCTGGTCTTACATTACAATATACAGCTCTGGAAAAAAAAAATAAGGCCACTGCATTTTTTTCTGAAATCAGCATCTAAATGTATTACATTCCAGCGTCTGTTGAATTCCAACACTTGCGCACCTCATTCTGCTTAAAGAGGTACCAGGAGTGGAATAAAGTCACTCGTGAACAATGGTAAAGACTTGTGGAGAGCACGCTAAGACGCATGAAAGCTGTGAATAAAAATGAGGGTTATTGCATCAAATATTGGTTTCTGAATTCTTGAGTGTAAACATTAGGTTTATGTATTTTTAAAATGAATTTGATCTTGTTTCTTTGCATTGTTTGAGGTCTGAAAACATTGTATATTTTTTGTTATTTTGACCGTTTGTCCTTTTCTGCAAATCAATGCTCTAAACAATAATATTCTATTTGGAATTTGGGGGAAATGTTGATAGTAGTTTATAGACTTAAACAACAATGTTCCTTTTGCCCAAACACAATACCTATAAATAGTAAAATCTGAAAAAATATTAATTTTGCAGTGGTCTCTATTTTTTTTCCAGAGCTGTATGAAGGCTGAATATCTTTTCCAGGAAACATGATGCACGGCAAAATCATCTTACGTACTGATGAATATGGTTGTTCCTCCTCTGCAACTTAGAGCAAAAGTATTATCCTGAAACATAATAATATAATAAAAACGCAGCGAACATTAAATTCTTGACTATTTATTATCAATCAGGGTCATCTGTTTGCCATGGAGGTGAGCAGTGGAGAAGAATATTACATCGCGTCTGACAACACCGGCACTCCCCTGGCTGTCTTCAGCAGCAACGGACAGATGATCAAACAGGTAATATTCAAAGTGACTTTGAGTCCCTAGATGCTATTGCAGTGGAAATTGGGTTATTGCTCATTTCTGTGCAGATAAGCAAATAAAAAATGGGGAAAGCAACTAAAAAAAGCCGCATAATGCAAATGCTCCTGGCGTCTACTGTGCCAAAGTCACTGTTACAAACCGACTCCGATCCCGTCGCCCAGGTGCAGTACACGGCTTACGGCGAGGTGTACCTTGACTCTAACCCCGAGTTCCAGCTGGTGGTCGGGTTCCACGGAGGCCTCTACGACGCCTTGACTAAACTGGTCCACTTCACCCAAAGGGATTACGACGTGCTGGCTGGGCGCTGGACTTCTCCAGACTACAGCATCTGGCCCAAGATAGGGAAGGATCCCTCTCCGTTTAACCTGTACATGTTCAAGAACAACAACCCCCTCAGTGACATGCTGGATGTAAAGAATTACGTCACAGGTAGAGGATTACTGTGTAGAAATATGGTGCAAACTGCATTGTAACTCCATTGTACGCTTCACGCTAATTAAAAAGCGAGCATACAGGCACATATTTATTTATCTGACATTCTGGCACACTCTAGTGTCCAAAAAGAAAAAGTGTTATGGATAATTTTGTCAATGCACACAACATTGTAGCTCAGATGGCACAATATATGATTGCATTGCATAACAGCAGCTTAGTCACAAAAAGCAAACACACTGTCAGATTTTTTATGGTAAAAAATGTTTAGTGTTTATATATTTTTGTTATTTCAAACATAAAAAGGACTGCCCCTTCCTACAAGTCATTAGTACTCTGTTATACTATCTACTACTATACTATCAAACAGGCAAAAAATACATACTATATATATATATATATATATATATATATATATATATATATATATATATAAAATACTTTACAAAATTTGAAATTCCACACTTACATATTATTGCTATCAAGAATTAAATATATATATATATATATATATATAATACAATAGTAATATAAAATAACTACTTATGCATTTACACTACCATTCAAAAGTTTGAGGTCACCCAGTTAATTTTGTGTTTTCCGTGAAAAGTCACACTTTTATTAACCACCATGAGTTGTAAAATGAATAGAAAATATCATCAAGACATTGAAATAATGATTTGTATTTGAAATAATTTTTTCCTTCAAACTTTGCTTTCATCAAAAGAAGGTCAGTTTTCTAGCTTCTCTAACCAGCTAAACTGTTTTCAGCTGTGCTATCATGATTGCACAAGGGTTTTCTAATCATCCATTAACCTTCTGACGCAATGAGCAAACACATTGTACCATTAGAACACTGGAGTGATAGTTGCTGGAAATGGGCCTCTATACACCTATGTAGATATTGCATCAAAAACAGATATTTGCAGCTGGAATAGTCATTTACCACATTAGCAATATGTACAGTTTATTTCTGATTAGTTTAAAAATATTTTCACTGAAAAAACACATTGCTTTTCTTTCAATAAGGACATTTCTAAGTGACCCCAAACTTTTAAACGGTAGTGTATCTGTATGTATATAATTTAGTAACTTAGTAACTTGGTGATAAAAAGTCCAACTTCATTACTTTCATTGCTATCATGTTAACTTTGTCATTCAGAGCTAAATTCCACCCTATCTGCTGTTGTAGATGTGAAGAGCTGGCTGGTGATGTTTGGCTTCCAGCTCAGTAATATAATCCCAGGGTTCCCTCGACACTCGCTCTACTTTGTGGAGCCACCGTACGAGCTGCAGGCCACCCAGCACTGTGAGAACGGACAGGTACGGTATGCTGCTGCGCTGTGAACAAAGAAAACATGGCAAATCTCATCATTAAATCCAATATCAAACCCTTTGTAGCGTTTTAGTTTTTTGTCATGTCGGTCTTTTTTTTTTTAATCCTTTTTCACTACTCTCCCTCGTGTAGCTCATCACAGGCGTGCAGCAGGCCGCGGAGCGTCACAACCAGGCCTTCATGGCCCTGGAGGGTCGCCTTCTCAACAAGGAGCGCCGCAGACGCAAGGACAAGCCCGGACACTGGTTCGGCACCAGCACCCCCATCATCGGCCGCGGCGTGATGCTGGCACTGAAGGAGGGCCGGGTGGTGGCCGGCGTGTCGGCCCTGGCCAGCGACGATAGCCGCAAGGTGGCCCTGGTGCTGAACGGCGCCCAGTACCTGGAGGGCACCCACTACACCCAGGAGGGGAAAGACTGCCACTACTTCGTCAAAGTGGGCTCCGCCGACAGTGACCTGCTGGCCTTGGGGCTCACCAACGGGCGCAAGTCGCTGGAGAGCGGCATCAACGTGACGGTGAGCGGCCGCTCCAGGAGAGGCGTGACCGTGGAGTTCGCCGTGCCGTCGTTCGTGCTGAGCGTCCGCTACGGCCTCGCCGCCGACGTGGTGGACGAGGAGAAGGTAAGACTGCTGGAGCTGGCGAGGCAGAGGGCCCTGGCCGGAGCCTGGGCCAAGGAGCAGCAGAGGGCCAGGGACGGGAAGGGAGGAAGCCGCCTCTGGACGGAGGGAGAGAGGCAGCAGCTCCTGACCACAGGCAGAGTACAGGGCTACGACGGGTACTACGTGCTGCCCGTGGAGCAGTACCCAGAACTGGCTGACAGCAGCAACAACGTCCAGTTCCTCAGACAGAACGAGATGGGCAGGAGGTAACAGCCCACCTGAACTGTCTCTCTCTCTCTCTCTCTCCGAAGGGCAGACTCTTCCCCACTCCCTCCTTCTCCTGCTCCCACTTCTCTAGATTCCTGCTTTTTTTTTTTTTTTTTCCTCCAACCCAGCCTCCTCAAACCCTACTCCTCTAAAAAAAAAACCCATGGAGAACTAACCAACAAACTGGGGTTACTCACGGAACGCTGCAGGGACTTTTGAAAAGAATGACTTAACAGTAAAAAATAAAAAAAACATACATTTAAAAAAAAATATTATTGTTCATTTTACTGCCACAGGCAAAAAAAAAAAAATTTCAAGTTTAGTCAAACGGCTCTTTTTTTTTTTTCCTTCTTTTCTTTTTTTGGAAAAAAAAAACAAAAAAAAACTTTGAACAACTTAAAAAGCACTGAAGAACTTTAAGAATTGTTGCTCAACGAATAAGGAGATTCCCCTTTTTAAAAAAGATAGATGATATTTTCGCCCATATTTTTTGGGTCACACCGAGAGCGGCCACGACAGCGACTGAATACACGGTGGAGTTGTTCCGCGCCGGCTCCCGCGCCGGAAGGCTTGTCTGTCTCTAATAGACGCTAAAGGGAAAAGGGACCAAAAGTGGAGACAAAAGCCGCCCCGGACAGCGCCGCCGTTACAAACTACACGTTAAAAAGGAGGATGTCAATAAACAGCGACGCGCAAGGTCAAAGGTCGTCCAAGACTACGAGTCGTCTCCCTGTCTCAGGCCTCCCATCGTCCACCACGGACCAGTCCTCTTGCTGCTGAGGCAGCGCACATCCAACCAAGCAACACACAAGCTAACGGCATCCTTGAACAAATCCCGAGCTGTTAATGGACAAAATGGAAAATAAAATAAAAAATGAACTTTTTAAAAAAACAAAGTAAAAAAAAATGATGGCTATATTTGTGGACAGTGGTATCACACAGCATTGTTTATTTTGAAACGGGGAGAAGAATCATATTACTACATATGTGTCCGGCTACACTAAATTTCAGGATGTTGCGTATACTGTAGATGCCGTAGTTTTGTACGTTTCAGTCGCGGTAGAATTGTGAGACTTTCACCAAGGCACTTCTGTACAGAACGATCCAAACACACCACTCACAGAGTCCAGAAAACATGCTAAGTTAGTATTTATTTTATTTTATTCTTTTTTTATTTATTTATTCTTAGTACTATATGACAATCATGAATGAGTCACCAGTTCTATTCAAAATGAACTTTAACGGATGAGTTTATTTTCTTTTGTAAAATATGTAAGAAATGTTCATTTTGTTTTTGTATTAATTTTCAGTTTGCTGCCAGGGCAAATAATAGTCACTCTCAAAAAGAATAATTTATGTAATAAAGTGATTAAAAAAAAAACGGTTTATACTTTAAATAAAGTCTTTAAAACTGTGAAATCTGTTTTTTCAAAATATATTTCGATGTACAGTGTATAGACCTACCTTTATGCAGCACAGTAGAATATTGTTCAGAATATCAAGTTTTATATTTCTAAGAGGAAGTGGCTTGTAATGTGCAAAATCTTTAGCTGGTCTTACTACTCTAGAGTTTTGTGGCACTCTAATATTCCATATCTACAATATCAATCCCCGATTTGTTGTTTTTGACTGTTCTTTTGTTTGGAAGCAGAGATACTTCTGTCCTAGGTCCCAACAGCAGTAGCAGTAATGGATCCCTTTCACTGTGAAGAGACTCGTGCTGGATGTCATAATGTACCAAATCAGTATTATAAAAGGATGATTCTTATACATTCACTGAAACGAGACTCTTCTGAGAACCTTATCAATAAAACATAATTGTTTACTTCAACTGAGCAATGTGTACTTCACTTTCATCTCACGTTTGAAACTGTCCATTTTCTCTTCATGACAGCTCCGTTGATTTTATCAAGTCACTTTGTTGATTCACAGGTAAAAGTAAATTTGTTACGTTTGCTCCAGGTTTTGTGTTTTGAAAATAAAAATAAAGAATAAATGATTTCACGGCACTCACAACCACACACAGGTACTGCTGTACGTCAGTATAAGTGACAAAATATACTTTATATGCTATATTATACCATCAGAAGTATGTGTTTGATTTTCTTATTATTGAATCATTAATATATAAGTATTTTAGGTTGGTGTTGGTCACTAACTCTACTACATCAAGTTGTGTGCATAATATTTTTTAAATTATGTTTTTATGTGAAATCATGCTTAATTTTAGTAAAAGGACAATATTTTCCTCAGAAATATGCAGTGGTACCTCAAAATTGTTTTGAAGCACTTTCCACTGTTAGAAAATAGAATATAAAAGCTAAAATGTAATATAACCTTTGGTGGCTTTGTGTAAATTTCAAATAAGTGCACACATTGTGTTGAATTATCGCTGCAATGCTTTAGCATCACGCTAGTGAAGCTGTTATTAGACAGGCAACCATGCACTGGGCCACTAGCAGATGTTATTAATACTCTGAAAAAAAAATCTGTCTGACACACACACACTGCGGAAAACAAACAACAATGCCTTCAGTTTCATGGGAATAAATTATTTTAATGCAAGAGTCTTATTTAAAGCAAAAAAAAAGGCATCAAACGGGTCATTTGGTTTTCTTCTGTTGAGCAATCGCAACATTTTTTTCACATTTTCAGTTTTATCTCCAAGGTATGTAGTAAAAATAATGTTGGAATCTTTTTTTTCATATCAAGATCACCATGAAAAAAGAAGAAAAAAAACATTGTGCCCATCAAATGTTAACAGTAATCAAACATAAATCACTGTCGTGTTCAAAAACGCATTCCATTTATTATCATATGATTTCACCTGAAGACATATGTCAGCTTCTGTGCAAATGAAAGGGAAACATTTCAAGCATCGGCTTCTTAAGAGCACCCTGTGGCTCATTAGCAGCCAGGGCCTTGGTGGCTTTTTTTTTTTTAAGGGTCTGGGATACAGGGTCATCCTTTAGCGGGATGGGAAGTAGCTTAGGAAGGGGGGAAAGGGAGGGTTAGATGGTTAAAAGGGCAGGCAGGAGTAGTATCTTACAGAGGTAATCATCATAAAGTGCCAAAGAGCCTCACACTAGATAAGCCTGAGATCCAAGTATGCTGTGTGTGTGTGTGTGTGTGTGTGTGTGTGTGTGTGTGTGTGTGTGTGTGTGTGTGTGTGTGTGTGTGTGTGTGTTACTGTGTATCCACCATGTCTGCTGTGTGTCGTGTAGGATCAAGAGTGAAGAGCCTGAGATTCAGGGTATGTCTAGAAGCTCAGTTACAAGCTGCTACAGAGTAGCCCCCCCGGACGGGGTCAGTCAGTCAGTGCTGAGGACTTCACATCACGGTACAGTAAGTGGCTCTGGGAGGGTTCAAGGCTTTTATTAATAGACGAGCAAAAGACTGGTTGAGGGAAATGGAGGAGTGGGTTGCGTGGTTTAAGGCAGATGGGGGGGGGAGGGGTGGCAGGGTTTCGAGGCACAGGAATAGGGGGCAAAGGAGAGGGAGCGGTGGGGGGTGTTGGGGAGGAGCGTTATGTCAGCATGTCCCAGAGGCAGCAGCAACACAGAGCCGTCCAGCAGGCTGTCAGGCATGTGTCTCCTGCGTCGTCTCGTCTCCTGTCCTCCACCACGTACACTGGGGAGACAGAGAGGGAGAGAAAAGAAGAAGAAGAAAGAGGAAATGAGATGAGAAGCTGAAACGGGGAAATTGACTGGTAGACTGAAATTGCATAAAACCAGAGAAAACCAGAGAAAATTCTCAGAATTATGCTGTCAAAGTCTTCAGCGGTCCACTTAAGTGTAACCGAAGATAATTTAATATCTTTGACACGATAGGCAATAATGTTTTCTTTTAAATCTTTGAATCTGGAATTTATGATTTTCCTCTATCGCCATGGTGATTCCCCGGCGGTCCAGAGCCATGGGCAGACTGCGTGACAGTTGAGTAACATTAGCTCTGCTTTGAGGCATTTAACGAGGCGTTTTCCTTTACTTCATACGATCGTGACTTTATTCCACGCTATTTCGCCTTGTGTAAATACATCTAAATTAGTCATGTGAAAGGATTATGTTACCTATATGTAAGTTTTACCATCTGTATCGGGCAGCAGGTTAAACGACAAGTCTGAAAGAATACATCGGCCCTTCCTCATGTTAGTCGTTAATCATTCATGTGGAGCTTTTAACAGTAAGGTGCACTGACTCGTTACGTAGGTGACTGTGTCGCCAAGGTGACCGGTTCCTGGCCAACAGATGAAGTTAAGTTAAAAAAACACTTATCATACAGAACGCTGATAATGACACGGCAAAGAACGAGTTAATGATTCACCCATATTTAATAATGAACGTCTCTCTCTGAAAATGACTCTCAGCAACAACACTGAGAGCATAACAGTCTCCTTTGAATAGAGGATATCGTGTCAGTAACAGGAGCAGCAACACATTACTGTTTGCTTTAATGCATAAAGGTGTTAACGATGCGCTCTAAAAGCCAGGCTCTCTTTGCATATTCATTTGGAATATTTAACGGCGGCATGTGTGCTTTTTCTTCAACAGCTTGTGTTAAAGTTTATTCTAGATGCTCAGCTGGGATTTGCTACTGCGATGACGACTTTTCTCTTAAATCTCGCTTGACTTCACACTCTTACTCTACTAAATGGCAAATTTTGCATTTTTATTGTCAAAGTTGGAAGTATCTTTTACAGTCGATTGAGTTACTCAAGTAAAAAAATGCCCACATTTTACTTGGAAAAATAAAAGAAATAAATGGATTAAAGAGAATTAACTGAGAGTGGAAATAATAGACCTCTTCCATAGCACATGTGATGTAAATTCACTATTTAAAGGTAGACAAAAAAAACATACTAATAATGTTCTTAGAAGACTGCCAAGGTTCTACAACTGTTCCTGCCAAACAGTTATGGAATTCTAGATTTGAAAACACAAAGTGATAAACAATCAAAATTACCTACTAAAATGCCCCTATTTATTACATTTTTTTTGGCCGAGGCGACATGTCTTCATCAATAAATCGATTTCCCTCCGATGTGTTTGCCGTGCTGGGACAAGGACAGTAGTCTGAGCTGAAGGTTCGAGGTTTTATCCTTTTATCCTTGACTAACTATATACAGGCAGCTCTGGTTTAGGCTTGTTCATAATTCGCTATCAGCCTAACGAGCAGGCTGTGGTTGTACAACATATCAGCAGTGGATCAGCGTAGTATCGATTTTCTACATTTTCATGTTTGTCGAACAGGTGTTTTGATATTGGCTTTTTACTCGGGTCACTTTTATTGCCCTTATAGCTGCGTTTGGCAATATATCGACATTATATTGACATCATGACTGCAAATTTAATTGTGTATATCCGTTAACTCAAACTTCTTGTCTAAATGCAGAATAATGATTAACATAGGAAGAAGGAACGTGCGTTTACGGCAGCGTCGTACGTCTTAAAGTACAGGGTGAGCAGGGGATAAGTGAGGACACAGACACTAAAACAGAGGTGTGTGAGAGGAAGATCTTCTGACCATATGATATGAGGTTGGCTTTATTTTTTCCCACTGAGGTAAATCTTTAATTTGTTCAACAGAAAAATCAAAGGACCAGATGAGTTTTATGATTGTGGGACACAGGCCGTTGTTATCGCTGCTTCAATCCATGACAGCTTGTGTGCTGCCATCAACTGGAGTCATTGTCATTCAGGATTAAAAATATCTTCTTCATCATCTTCTTCTTCATTTGTTCATTTTACAGTTTGGTAATAGATATTTTTCTCTCACAATACCATGATATGAGACGAGATATTGTCTTATATATATAGACCATAATATTATGGAGGTGTTGTCTTTTCCTCCTATTAAAGGCTACTTTACAGTAAAGTGATGTCATATGCTGTAATTAACAGGCTGCTCAAGCTGTTCTATTATTTTTAGAAAAAAATGGCCCAAGTGCTTAGAAATGCAAAACAACTGAAAGTTTGGTAGAGAACACAAAAGATTTTTTAAAATGACACTTCTGGTATTAGAAAACAAAAGCCATTTGTTTCTCAGCTCTATTTATAATGTAATAAATTTGCCCTCTAAAAGGAAATACGCCAATAATGTAATAATTGGCCAATAACCTAATAAAACCTCCTCAAGTGATAAGTTAACTTTTTCTAATAATGTAATAACTTATTACAGTATTGACTCAGTTATTGCAATTGCATTTTTTTCCCATCAGGCTAATAATGTAATAACCAACGTAATAACGTAATTAGTTATTGTGTCAAGGTTATGATGCTGTAGCTTCAGCACCTTTATTACATTATTGGACAGATGCTACTGTATTGGAGTATTACACTTTAAAGATGGCAAATCTATTACGTTATCCCTCGTTATCATGTTATCTGACATTATTACGTTATCGGCTGCTACATCCTTTTTGCCAGAAAAGTACCTTGGACCTTTTTTTTCGAACTCTTCTATTATTTGCCTTTATGTGCTTAGTAGTTATATATTTAATATATCTATATTAATGATGACTACTGATATTTCCGGTAGTCATCCAAATAACATTGTTGCAATGTAAATATCCAGGTATTTGGTCAAAAATATCATGATATTTCATTTTATCCATATCTACCAGCCCTAACTAAAACCTCTGTGAACATCCACAGTTCATGGTCAGCCATAAAAAAAAAAAAAAAAAAAAAAACTACTACCGTGGTAATGCCAGCTCAGCTAACCCCACTGGTCATGTGACCTGCACCTTGAAGGTTGTAGCTTTCATGAGAGCATTTTTCATATTACCACTGGTCTCGTTCCTTCTGTTCTGACAGCAATATGAATATATTGACGAGAATGTCGGTTGTGTACTGCCGCTCACCTGTGTTTTTGGGAGCTTCCCCATACATGGGTCCAGGCGGTGGTCCGCCCTGCCAGCCAAACTGTGGCTGTCCGGCATATCCTTGGTACGGAGGCTGCCCTGGCCCAGGGTAGGGGCCTCCGGGGCCCATTGGTCCGGCGGGATAGTTAGGATAAGCTGGATTGGGCTGCTCCATGTTCACAGGGTATCCCTGTGGAGGATAACCCTGAGGTGGGTAGCCATGGGGGGGTGGGACCTGGGCTGGGTAGCCTGGAGCAGTGGGGCCACTGCCGGGGTACGGAGGGGGCTGCTCAAAATTCATAGTTGGCTTGAACAAATGACCTGAAGAACAAGAGAATTTGTGTAAATAAATTGTCTCTGTTTTAATATGATTGATCCTGCCAAGTAAACCAGGACACAAAGATAGAAGATATGGGTGCAGTGGGTTACCAAACACAAAAATTCATGTCAAAAATCAAAACCACATGCCACATATTAGAAATGACTACAACTTAATTTCCTGCCTTCACACAGATTTATTACTATATACTTTAAACACCAGATACAAAAGGATTAATCAAATCTGAAGTTTGATTTAAAGCTTTGTTTCTTGAGGACCTTATGGCAGACGTGTGCATGCGTTTGTGTTTGTAAGTTAGCCTCCAGAACCACATTAGGGGAAATTCCTCTGAGTCTTCAGACGAGAGTGCAACATTTTCCGACAGGCACAAAAATTGATGCAAATGTTTCCCAGAACAGAAAAAAAAAACCCATAAAGCTGCCTTCCCACTCTCCTGCTGCGCTATCATATCGCAAACAACCATCATTTCCACAGCCGTGGGGGAAAAGACAAGTGCAGCATATTATTCTACAGTGTGTTGAGGTGTCTTATGATTCAGTGGTCAATCACAACCTAGCTCTGCCCCACCAGAGATAAGCACCATTATCTTATTATTCACACATAGACTTTGCAAATAGAGCAGCTTCACATGTGTGAGGTGAAGCTAATGAAATGAACCGTCGGCAAGGCAAGGAGAGAAATAGATCCCCGTTTCCTCAGAAACACACAAACAGGACATTTAATCAAGATTCCTCATTCATATTGTGTTTCTATGCGAAGTGTGAAACCAACATAAGGCTTTTTTTTATAACAGACATCAGGCAATAAATGGATCCGTTTAGCTTCTTAATCTTATTTGTTCCACTGCAGAGCTCATGAAAAGGAAGTGCATTACCTGACCAAACGCTAATGGCTTCTGATGAGACAAATCCGGGTCCATCACAGCCCTCATTCTAGCATTCATCACTGCATTTGCTCATGTAGAACAGCCACAACAACAGCGAGTGGGGCAGGTGGTGGACTGCAACTCTGAGCGGGCCTCCCTGGATTCCTCCGTCACTCTGTATGTGTACACTATAAACATCTAAATAGCATGGCAACTCCTCTCTACCCAGCCACTTCAGTCACATCTAATCTTCAGTCTGCAGTAAAGCAATGTTTTATTATACGGTTCAAAGTATAATGCTGTTTTGTATCCATTCGATTACTTATAGCTTTACGGTTGATATCTGCTCTTGTTAGGGTTGTCCCGATCCGATCACGTGATCGGAAATCAGGCCGATCTCGTGATTTCAGACTCGATCGGAATCGGACGTTACCTCCTGATCAGGTCTCAGAAATATTTATTCTCATTACTTACTTTAAAATCTAGTTCTAGTTACGCGATAGCGGAGTGAGACGTCTCATTTCCACAAAGAAACAGCATCACATGCAGAATGACGTCACTGAGTGTACGTAGTTTCAAGCGAGGGTGTGAATAGACACTTCACAGTTACGTAGTCAGAGCGCCTCGACACTGCACTGTGGCTTGTTGTCAGTGAAAACGCCAAAAAACCATAGACAGTAGAAGAAGAAAAGAAGAAAAAAGAGCAAGAAACGTATAGAAAAGGCGAAGCAAAAAGACACTTGAGAAGAAAAGAAAGCTTTTGAAAACCATACAGGACTATGAAGCAGAAGACGAGCGGCTAAGAGCTGCAAAGAGACGACGTGGGAGGGTAAGCTAACGACTGAGTTGGTAGCTTTTCAGTATGTCAGGTACATTCATTTGTTTCACTTTTGTTACATTTTGTTACACAGTTGTAGATCGATGCGAAGAACTAAAATACGGACCAAACCTCCGAATGCTGTGATATAATTGTTTCACGAACGCGCAGTGGATTGAAAACTTCTGGATGTCCAAAGTATTATTAAGTATCGGATCGGGACTCGGTATCGGCAGATATTCAAAATCAAATGACTCGGACTCGAGGGCAAAAAAACCTGATCGGGACATGCTTAGCTCTTCTATAATATTTTATAAGTGAATATAAGAGACTGAGTGCATTCCATAATCATTTCTCACCAGAGTGTAATTTTAAAAAGACCAAAGGGGAAATTGAGGGATTAAAATCGTTAATGTTGCAATAGTTCACAATTACCATTTCCTGCTTTAGCAACAGGCTCCTCTGTGCAGTGCTTATGTGAAGATGACTGGACGTTTCACCACTGAAATGTGTCCTTATAACTGCTGACAGATGGCAAGGCCTCGGTAACTATGGTAACAGTGCTCTAGGGGGAACAGAACAATCCCTAGTGATTTGTTTTTGTTCGACCTTAAGGTTGAGGAGTCAAATAACACAAATGTCAGATCTTCTCTTCTGGGTCATTCCACATCAATTCACCTAGGAGCTCCCAGTTATTGTCATGGATTTTCTTGAAACAATTTCATGTGACGACTTCTATTGCATTCAGACTTCTGTTGAATTCGTGAGACCTTGAGTTAAGTAATAAGTTAAGTATTGCTGATAGTAAAAAAAAAAAACAAGCATTAAGAATTTTCCAAATTATGAAGTTTATTCTCAGTGTTTGTGCAACACTGGAAGTAAAACACTTCTGTAAACTGAGTACTGAACCAGATTTGGTTTCCAAACTATTTTTGGTGTCACAACTTCTGCTCTATAGGGTCATTTGGAGTTTCCATAATTTTTTTTTGCAAAATTTATTTTGTAGTAAGGATAGTAAATGTGAAAAGTTGATAGAAATATAAAACAAATAAAGTACAAGTAAAGTACAGATACTCTGGCTGGGAGACGATTCTCCGGATCTAATTTAAGCAATGGCTCAGAATTGGCCCAGGAACTGCCTTTATCAAATAGTGTTATGTTTGATCTGTAACTTCCAATTTTGATAAATAAATAATAAATTATCTTTATCTATCAATCTATGTACCTATGCCCATCCCAAAAATAAGCAATCAGTGAGGAGTAGGACACACATACATAGAATAACAAAAAAATATCAAATTTAGATTTTTAGATCTAATCATTTTTCTAGATTTGATCCTTTGCGAGGAGAGCTATAGGGTTTTGCAAGTCCCCTGAATTTAATAGAACTTTTCCCTCATAAAAATCCATATGAACTGAGGAAAGGTTAAGAAATCTGGTGGAGTTTCCACAGACAGAACCTTCTCCTTGATAAGATAAAGCCTTTGGTGGCTGTCAGACCTTTGTTCCAACTCAGGAGTCATCAGTGACAACATGGTGTTTATTTTAATGACTAATGACAAAGAAAGGGTTTCTTTAAAAAGGATAATCAGTAATCTGCACAGTCTGCAGCATCAAAGTTCAGCTTGTAGGTCACCTTGTCATTACACGCAAAAAAATCTCCACTAATATTTGGTATTAGTATTTGATCAGATTATGTTTCAATGAGTAGAGATTTCCAGGTCTTGACTCATATTTGCACAATATCTGGCTGTAAATAGTAGTAGTTGATGATGTCAGAATTTCGTAAAGTTTGTAATTACTGATAATAAAAGTGTTATCTATTGTGCAACAAACCAAGTCATTACTATCTCTAATGTTCCTGAACCCAGTGGAAAAACAGGCTCAATAGGTTTCACACAGAGATACCATTTATACCATCAGGGGTGTGTTAATTTCTATCATGTATGTGTCATTTGTTTTCCCTTGCTGTTGTGTTGTAATCGTAGACTTATATATTTGCTAACATCTGTGTTTTATATTTGTTTTGAAGTATATGCCTCTCAGAGCACAGTCCAGATTATAAATTCAACATTATGAACAGGACATTTTTTGCTAAATTCTTAAAAAAAAGAAAAAAAAAAGACAAATGTCTCCCTTTTTTTTGGCCAATCCTAATGCACTGACCACAAGCACATTGTAGAACTGCATTTTGTACAATTAAACATGTTTGGATAAAACATGTTATGGAAATAACGGTAAAAGGGTATGTCAGACAAAGATCAACAAAAGACTATTTTAAAAGTCAATGCAATTGAACTGTTTAAAAAAAAGTAGCTAGTGCCAAAGCAACAAGCAAGTGAACAAGTAAACCCAGACAATGTTTCCATAACAATATTTTGGTGATAGTATCATCTAGCCAACAGACAAACACCTGAACAGTGCATATGAGAGGTCTCTGAATCCATTCTAAAACCATGGTTTCTGAACCTAATGGCATTGGATATATGAGCAAAGGATGAGAGAAGTATCGTCGGTTCACTAACAAACATGTTGTTATAATGGCATAGTGAAATAGGTAAAAACAAGATTTGAAGTTAGAAAACCTCAGTTATGAATAGTAAAGTGATATCTGAATAGAATGAGGAAGGGATGATACCATATATACACAAACACAATGAATCTTAATGCAAATTTAATGAAGCTGATTCAGGGTTGGTGATATCTGCTGTTGTCATGTTGAATCAAATGCCAATGTTCTGCCGATAAAATGCAAGTGAACCAATGTCTCGTGATACTAAGGGGAATTGACATGCATAAATAAAACATGTGATTCTTACTATCATCAGGAAAATGTACTAAATAAACCACGTGACGTCAACTTCAGGATAATATGTTCATAAGAAATACATGTTTTTAACTCTTAACTATATTGGCTTAAAAGGGCAGGCCTAAAGAAAAAAAACAGGTCTGTGTTGGCCTAGTTCACACTAAAAGGCGGCTCATTATATTACAGAGGCTGAGTTCCGCTTGCTACCCAGCGGCTCTGTAACTTGTGTTTACTTACTCTACGTTCAAAGACAAAGAGGCTGCTGTGTATGTGTATGTGTGTGTGTGTGTGTGTGTGTGTGTGTGTGTGTGTGTGTGTGTGTGTGTGTGTGAAGGAAACATCCCATTGGACCCAATTATGAAGATGTAGGGCCATATATTTCGTACACAGAGAGGTAAACACACGGACTATTAAAAAAAAAAAACGGTCACGACACAAAATATTAATTCGAGTTCCGCATTAAGCTAACGTTGCTTTGTAACCGACGTTACCTCATCATTTCCATATTAGCTTACTAGTATTGGCTAATATTAGTGTCCTATTAATGTTAATATTGGAATTTTGTTTTTACATTTAATTCAAACTATTACTATAACTATTACTATTCAAGTTGCAGTGAGTAGACATCTCACAGACTCGATATTTGAGACTTCGAAGAAAACCTCTTAACCGAATAAAAGTGGCACCTGCAGGCCACAGCCCACCGTAGCACTGCTCCGTTCTCCTGACCCTAAATTCATCATGACTAAGCTCATAATGAAGAGTAACGGTGATGTTTGGACAGCTTACCTTAAAATAAAAAGTCTCCCGGTGACAGCAGCGCTCTCTGTTTAGAAAGAAACTCCCCGTTATCTCGAGTGTTTATTAGTATTTTTTTTTACCGCAATGAGCGACACTCTCCTCTCCAGATGCCTAGTGCGAAACGTTTGCGGGCATTTGCTGGACGTGACGTCTTTGAGGGGGAACAGGCATGAGGGGGCGTGCTCATTCGGCAACAAAGCACGTGATTGGCCGCTGGAAGAACCATCTGCACCCAGCGTCCAATCACAAGCCGGAGCGGTGAACGAGAAGTACGTCAGGGAAAAGCAATATGACTCCTGATCATCTGACTCTATGGCCTACATCACCGAGCCAAATCAATAAGAAATGACTAAAAGAATGAATATGTATTAATGATTAATTGATGACCTAGTTGTGTTTGCCTTGCGAATTTTGTTTTATTTTGTAAAGCTTAAGGGAACGTGGTAGCTGTTACTAGTTATTGTGAATTAATCTATAATTATTATTATTATTGTTATTTTTTTAAATAAATGTAGAATATTTGAATATAAGCACATATTCTGAAGCCCATAGTGTTTAATCACTATGCAACAGAATGCTTTTTGGGGAAAGTGCAGTTCTCTTTTACTGCCAGCAGATGTCAGTCTATTCACAGTCTATTCTTCTCTGAGATGTAGGTCTTTGCTGTTTCCTGGTGTCTTGCACTATAATAAACTGGCATGGAGCTGTTTAAACTGTTGTAATTGTATGTTTATGTATTTGCTAACATCTGTGTTTTATATTTGCTTTGAAGAGAATGCCTCTCAGAGCACAGTACGGATTATTAATTCAGCATTATTAAGAGGATAATTTATTGTATTCTTTAAAAAATACACATCTCTTCTTTTCTTTTCTTCAGCCAGTCTTGATGCAGTTATTACACACACATAGCAGAATGTCATGGAAATAAGTTGTACAAAGGATATGGTAGGCAAAGCAACAAAAGACTATTTAAAAAAAAAAACAGTTTAATGCCTTAAAATACTTTAAAAGTAGCTAGTATCAGAGAAATAAACTCCTGAAACTGTCTTTGTTATTATAAGATGTTCTGTTTCATCTGTTTATGAATTGGAGAAACTTTTTTCTGAGTCTGCTCCATTCCTGTCATGACAACAAAGAATTATGGCTCTCCTGGGACACTCTGCACATGATGAATCTATACAGGTGTGCAGTGACTAGGCAACTCACAGACTAAAGTAAACATACACATTTACAAACACATACATAGTGAATAGATAAAGCATTCTGTGTAGTGTTTATTGTAAGTGCATGTACATATTACAGTACATAGAGTGTCAAGTTAAAATATGAAAAATTACAAGTATTAACAATGCAGAAGAATTGCATCTGTCAGCTTTATATTATCAGTTGTTTTATTGAAAGTACAGCTGTCAATTAAACACCATTGCATTTGTAGAGCATGAGCACAGTGTGAATGGCAACCAGACCAGCATGACAGCTGCTATTGACAGTGGAACTTAAAAGGCAATAGTGTCTGTTCTGCAAGGTGATACCAGACAACATAGCTACATGTGAACAGGCACGTACAATGCATGTGTACAATATGCTGCCTCGGAAGCGTAGAGCAGTGGTTGACCCCGAGAAGAAAAAAACATGTGACCTTTAACATGCCACGCCCTTAGCTATGTTTAACAGCACATACAAAGTTATGCACAGAAAAGATATTGGTGAACGGTACTATTACTGGTGACATATTAAGTAATAGTTTGGCAGCAGCTGTTAAAAGATTGACTTGACACTGCCCTGTGAGGCATAGCAGAGATTCTGCAATAAACATATTGTGTCTCTTATGCTCACTATTTAACTATGCAGTAGATTATGCATCGGTTGTCACTATAAATCTATTTATATAGGTAGCAGGGCCTACCTAAGAATTTATAGCCATTTTCTATACTTTAAGTTAGTCTTCTCACACTATATTAATTGATTGCAGTCCAAGAAACTAGGAAAAGCTTGTTTAACGGATTTAATTTCAAAGTACATTGGTGATCTGGGAATTGGGGCTTATTTTACTGGTGTACTCATCAGTTAGTTAGATTCCTGTAATGTAAATGTGAGTTAGTGTGTGCATACATGTATGAGACAAGCATACGGCCCACTTCAGCCCCTGTCCCCTCCCTGTAATGATAGATGTCACCAAGCGGGCCATGTGTTTGAGTGTCTGTTTGAGTGTCTGTTTACATCGTCACCCCGGCAATTCAGCCAGAGGCTGCACCTACAGCTTCAACTGGAGCAGCTGACGAAAATAGAGTCTCGTCTACCAACCCAACACTTGGAACTGGAAGGGGAGCAGGGGAAAAGTGTGGGGGGAGGAGACGAAAAAGGGGGAATATTTTGTCTGTGGAGAAGGCCAATGGCTATGAACAAGGGTTCATTTAAAGTCAGAGGGAAGTGCGGGGTGGTTTTCTGAAGTGAAGTTGCTTACAGTGGTGTGAGGCCAACATTTTCCAGAATATTTTACATATGTATGATCATAAAATCAATGATTGTGTTTTCCACAATCCTATATATCACATGCAAGCAGAAAAATTGTCATATTTATAAATTAATGGTGATTAGTTTTCATTAAATGTGAAAAATGCAGTTAAAACACGATATTTTAATTCATTTGGACTTATGACTATTATAATGTGTTATTATATATATAATCGTTCTCACAATATATCAATGCAGGAGTTTGTAGAATGCATCGCACTTTCTAGACAGTAAAATGAACCTAGTCAAATTCATTTTTGCAGACATTTAGTCCCATAGGTGAGAGATTCATTGTATACAATGTTAGCAAGAAGCTTATGTAAGACTGTCACATGCCCAGGGAAAACTCCCACTCTGACCCACTAATTACCACTGCTATAAAAACCTGCATGATGTAATCTCAACAATAAATCTCATAATTACTTTGGGGAAAAAAAAATTGTGATCAGATGAGATTAGCCGCTTACCATGAAAATCACCTTTATAAAGCCACATTTTATGTATCATGTACATTTATGAAACAGACAGGATTTCACATGTATATACTGGTGAGTTTTAGCCCAAAGTAAAAGGAAAATATGAAACTTGTGATCACAATAACACATTTTTCAGTCATGAAAGAGCTTTTTTGAGCAAGAGAGTATACATATATATCGACATATCATTCGCTATTGTTGATCCATCAAAGCTAGAAAGACCAGAATGCCAGTTGATGAAGGAACTCTTTGAGTTGTGTTGATTGAATTGATTCTAAATAAATTCTAAACGTATGTCATACTGTTGCAAGTGGCTGAAATGCAATCCCGGTCAGAGCTATACGTGCATGGGGAAAAGTTTTATGCCAAACAAAATGTCTGTAATTACTGAACATGCGTTGCTAATTCTGAAACAGAAAATGGGATGATTAAATCAAATTCTGTCTGTCAGTAAATATGCACGTGGAAAAATAACCTTTACCTAAAGTTGCACTTTCCGTGGGTCACCTGAAAACGTGTGCTTGGAGCATTCATGTGCACAAGAACAGTGAAACTTGAGGAGTACACACCGGTATCAGATTCGGTTTCATAGTTTATCTCAAAGAGAGGAAATCTCCTAAACGTCCTGACCGGAGCATGTGATGTTTTCCATACTTACCTGGCACCTGACTAAGTTCCCATGTGCACCGCATACATTCAACCTTGTTCAAACAGCACATAAAAGGCCATCACGTGTTTCACAAAATCAACAAATGAAGCACACGCACACACACTATTAGCTGAATGAATTTTTGCGAAAAAAAAAAAAATGCTTTCTTATCATTTAGCAGTGGGTCCTGTTTGGGTTCATTATTTGCTGTAGGTCACAGTAACCCTATGGCACAAGCTTACCTGGCATGCTCAGAAGAATTGCAATGGGCGATTCAGGTATTGGGTGCATGTTGGTTAAACATTTTCTTATCATCATACATATCAATATGTAAATAAATCAAAGCTTTGTGTTCAAATGTCAATTGTATAGCTTTAACTCAGTGCATACTGGTTCCCAGGCACAGCTACAAGAAGACAAGGAAGAGAACAGCTGGGCAGACTGACCTACATCTCCAACATATAATTGAGGCTGGGGATTTGTTCTAATGATGTGAATCCTGCACAGAATTGGAAACAGTAACAATGTTAAAACCCAAATTGTATTGTCCACATTGCTGAAGGAAATATATCATACCTATGATATAAAATATGAGTGGCAAATCCACAATTACATATTTGAAATGAGTATTTGGTCATAATAGCAGCAGGTGTCTCACCCAACTCCCACATTGCAGAGTGGTTTTAATACGTCTGGCCTTTGGGCAGCAGCTGCCCTCATTCCTTCAGACCAGAACCACTCCTCGTCAAGAGGCTCTAATCTACAGTTCAGTGTCTGGAACAAGTAGGCATATAGCACTGGCCCTGCTGATAAAGTGTGAGAAGGCCAATATACATTATATAAGGATCTGGGTAGCGGTCGACCTTTCAGCTCCACACTGAGCTTTAAAGTAAGTCATGGAGTTCAAACATCTTATATGGCTCATGTTTTATTAGTCAAGTACCAACAGTTAATGTATTTTGATTTTGCCGGCACCAAGAAAAAGGCTAACACCTTGAGCAGCACAAAGAAGGTTATGTCTGATACATCAGTCTTAAGTATGACCTTAATTCTAAGCTGAAAGCTACTTCTTAACTGTGAAACCAGCTCAAAATAGACTGTCTGCCTGTGTGAGGGGAGTTAACTCTGTTGGTGCAGGATGTCATTCCATACATGAGACTGTTACACAACTTATTAATTGCACAATAGAATTGTTGCCCCATGTTTTTATAAAAGAGTGTTTTAAGGATGCTAACGACACTTTCTTATTCATTAAAGTTCTCATTAGCCATGTACTGTAAACTAGACAACAGGATATGCAAAATGCAGGAATTTACCTGCATGTTCTTACAAAGCACCATGTAGTAAGCCATTGGTGAAAAGGATTTCAATTCAAATAATTAGTTAAATTAAAGTTCAGTTCTAAATGAGAGGAAAATACTTTGGTTAATGTCTACAAGAGGCATTGTTTCAACAAGTATGACACATGTTGACTGGATGTTAAAAACAGTACATGGCAGGGAGTAAACATACACTGAATAAAACTACAAAATGCCTACAATTAACAGTCATACTCAGTCACGATTAAAATTTAACTACATGCTCAAACAAAAGGTAATATACATTCACACAAAACACATGTCATTGACAGTTTGAATAGCCTTTATTTGAAATTATTCACAGTCACATAATCTCTCCCTGCATATAAAACAGTAGGAGCTGATCTTCAGGAAGCCCTGACCCCCAAAGTTAGCACACATAGAAAGTATGCCGTCCTTTTTTGGGGAAAAAAACTAAAACTGATGCCTGCAGTGAATAACCCTACTTTACATGTCATAATGTAATCATCTCATATTCACCAACTTAAAAAATAGGCTACATAGTACAATTTTCTTATTTACAAAAGATATAAAAGTGAAATCAAAATGGATTTTTTCAATCCTGCTGCAGCTCTGAAGTGAGTGAGTGACCAATCAACCCATGTATTAGCAGTTCTTTGCCAAACACTTTTTAGGGTCAAAAACACCCTAGTTTTCTAGCTTGTCCCATTCTTTTTGGTTCCTCACAAAAGCTTTTATTTAAAAAAAGGTGAAAAAAAAGCTTTACAATATAATGCATTTCAGTCATTAATAACCATGGAGGCGTTTTATCTAATAACCCTCCACAGGAGGTAATACTGGAGCTCAGATGTCCATCTCAAACTGGTTGTCATCTATTGAAAAAGGGAGAGAAGAAACAGTTCAGATTAAAAAGAGATAATTGACAGTACAACCACACCTTAACGGACCACAGAGAAGGGGACAAACTACAGCCCTTATCAATAAATACAACTGGCCACGAAAAACAAAAACACTAAAAAGGGTGTAGCCTTTAACCCCAAAACCTACTATATGCTTTGTGTGTTTACCAACCCAGAGATGGAGGAAAAAGGAGGTCATGACTAATCCTCAAGGACTTTAGTGTGACAGGAGGAATGGAGACAGACAGATTGATGGTTGGATGCATTTCATTCAAATCATAAATAACAGTTTCAACTTGCCCCTGAGCCAAAAACCTTAGAACAACACTGCCATGAAAAAGCCCTGCAAAAGATTAATTGCCAAAAAAGGTCCTTTTATCTCCTAGAATGTACATCTTCTGGAGTGGAGATGGTTATTTGAAGTCTCCAGATTTTCTAAATAGTAAATGGAGATATCAAATTGACAGGCAGGTATCATATACAATATGCAATATTTATCTATCACTGAGTAATGAGCCACAGGCTTGAAGGCACAGTACAACTGCACTGCTGCAAAACTGACACTGCAGGAACACATGCTGCACCTATCTGCTGTGTTGGCACATGTTGAACACAAACTTAAGGCTCATTATAACAAACAGAGAGGAGCCTGGCAGGAGTAAGGGGTCTGTATATAACATTGAACCAAACACAACATGAGAGATGAATGGACAAGGTAGCACAACCCGGTGTCCTTGTGTACATGAACTTCTCTTTACCAGTAAAAGGACAGTCAAGCCCAGGGAGAAACTATATAGTTGTACGTTTACCTGCAATGTCCTTCTCTTCCTCCTCTTTGAGATCCTGCAATTTCCCAATGGGGTGTGAGGCGGGTACTGTCACCCCTGGGATTTGGGGCAAACAGCACGGGGGGGTCCGGGCAAGAGGTGAGTTTCGACAATCCAACAGGAACTTCCTGTCATAGATGATGCGGGTACCTGTGTTCGGGAGGGAGAAAATCTGGTGTTTAACTTGCATTTAAATAAACATCACATTCTTTGAATTCCCCCCATAAAGCATCATTCTCCTCTCTGGGAAAGGATTTGAGTGAGAAAAGGAGGGTTTTGTGTGTATGCATGTGTGTGTGTCAGTGGGTGTGCGCAGAGGGGAGGGATGGAGCTGCCACTGCAAAGATTTCTAGGAAATCGGAGCACAAAACATTCCCCTCTTTGACGCATAAGGGTTTGAGATTAAAGCCACGTGTGCGGATCCCTGGCTTTACCATTTCACTCAAGTCTTTAATAACACAGGGTCAGTTTCAGAGTTTTTTTTTTCCCCCCCAAGCAAAGGAAATCCAAAGCTACACAACCCTGCAGCTTGCCACATCAACATTTGGACTCCACACAAAAAAAACAGGGTCATAAACGACATGTTGTGATAGGTCTGACCCGGACACGGCCGAGTCCAGGAGCAGTCAGCTGCTCATGTTATGCTTTGCTGGAGTTTGAACCGTTCTGTGCAGTATGCGCTCACCCTCTCGACAAGGAAAAACACGTTATGCAATAACTGTGTGGTGAGCAGTTCACCCTGGACAAAGGGAAGCAAAGCAGAGGCGAGGGAGAAAACTGGTGAGAGCAAAAAAAAGGGGGTGGGGGCTGGAATGCAAGCTATAGCGCAAGCAATGCACTTCAAGGCAGCATGGAGTGCAGAGCAG
Source organism: Lepturacanthus savala (assembly GCA_030544235.1). Taxonomy (NCBI): domain Eukaryota; kingdom Metazoa; phylum Chordata; class Actinopteri; order Scombriformes; family Trichiuridae; genus Lepturacanthus; species Lepturacanthus savala. The sequence continues at coordinate 16,847,012 of CM060464.1, forward strand.
TTGTGTGGATAAAAAAAAATTTAAAAATGTGTCAGTACAGCAAAACATGGCACGACTCCAGTGCAAACTTTCTGTGTTGCAACTTCCTACAGTATTTATGAGGCCTGTCGTTCTTGGCAAAAGATCTTGCCCCTGCTGTCCATGCATTGGACATGTCCCTCCTCCTCCCATGAACAGAATGTTCTCTACTGTTCCTGAAATGCAGTAAGCTGCGATAGGGTGGCCTTCAACTTCTCCACCACCGCAGAGGCCCAATCATATCGCTGTTCTGACAGCTGGATACACCCTCTCCAGATCGCGTCAAGTCACGAGTTGAACGGCTCTTGTTGTCTCTGCACATCCGTGTTTTTTTGCTCATGCTGCAGCGAACAGAAAGCGCTGCTCTGCTGTTTTTTTGTTTTTTTACAACTAGTCGTTTTATGTGTGCGAAAACTCATGTTCTCATTTTATCCATGTGTACAATAATATTAAATCAAGTTGTGTATTGTTCTCCTGTCAGTAATAAGAAAAAAAACATGTTTGTTAGAATACATATATTGTTATAAACATAACTTATAAACGTGTGAAGTTACTTCATCATTTCATGCCGTAAACTAACATTTTGCCACAACAACGGGCGACTTGTTGACAACGATGACAGCAGCCAACTGTGTAGAATCATGTGAGCAACAAGGCACGTGTCCAACTTTCTAAGACGTGTTGGTTAAACACCGAGTAGCTACCCTTTAAAAAGAGCTATTTCTTGTAGTGTACGGATGCATACGCTTTAATCTGATACTTCAAAAGTCGGCGTTTTAAAGCATGTGTGTAATGTTTGCAGCGTATCGCGAGACTGTATTGTCGCTGAGATGTGAGGATTTGCACGTATGCACGAACTAAGTTGCTAACTTAGCGTGTCTCTGGGAACTTTAGACGAAATAGTGCTAAAACACAACACAAAACGCCAAAAATGTCTATAAATATGTTACCAGAAGCGAAGACAGAGCGTGGTTTCTTACCTCCAGGCGTGGTGGAGAAGAGGGTCCCCCCGGGTGTCTGGCTGTAACAGTCGGGTAGCTGGGACCAGTCCTTCAGGGTGAGCACCCGGGTGGGGATGGGACAGCTTTTTGGTGTATTTGTGCGAGTCGACATGCTAGCTCTCTACCTAGCTGCTGCGGGACAGACGTTTGTTCTAAGTTTTTTTTCTTTGCAAGTCCTCGAAATCGCGTCAACAACGCTCGCTGACAGCCTGAAGACGTCGAGGTCCAGCGTTGTGTCCGTCGTTTACTAGCTGCTGCCAAACGCTCCCATGTGCTGTATTTGTAGCAGCCGCTCGTGATGTTTTTCTACAACAGTTGAGAGACACGTGGGGCGAGGAGTCGCGGTGCGAACGTTTTGCGTTTGAAGACAGTCGGCGGGGGCGGGGGTTACGCAAGAAGTAAAAAAAGTTGACAGTTGATCCAAATTATTGTGATACACAGTGGTGTGTGAAGTACCTGTAAGTCCCCTGTTACAATATTACTAATCAAAATATAAATATTACCAATCTTTAAAGTATGTGTCAAAAGTAATTTTCTCGTATTAAATGTACTAAACTAATGGATATAAAGACATAAAGTGTTGTTAGTAAGAAAAAAAAAGAACCAAGCTGTCAGGATTTAGAATTGGCTTAGAATCAGCAGTCTGTTCCCACTAAATTTAGATTTTTCTTTGTCGTGAGTGAAGAGAATGTTTAGGGGAAATGTAGTGGAGTAAAAGTGAAAGTAAAGTATGTAAAGTAAGAAAAACTAAGTAAGTAAAACTAAAGAAGCATTGTTCAGTGTGTTATATTGTATAGTGACAATTTGCGATACTTTGAGTAAATTAATAGTAATAATCCTACAGTATGATATTTGGCACCTTTCACACAAAATACATAGCAAATACAAAATAAAAAAAGAAAAGAGGGTCAAAAGGAATATTGATAACATAATAAAATATTGAAAAAACTAAACTGAAATGTAACTTAGGCTGCCAAATAAATGTGGTTGTTGAGAAAGTACAATATTTTTTTATTCTTCTGAATACTGGAGATGAAGAATAAAATAGCATCACATGGAAATACCAAAGTAAAGTATAAGTACCTCACAATTGTATTTATGTATAGTATTTGAGTAAATGTACTTAGTCCCACCACTGGAAAACAATAATATAATAATGCTTCATTATAAGCAGTCTTGCATGAAAAATCCTACATTATGAGCTTGTTGTAGAGTATTGCAGTAAAATGATTGTTTTATTTCACTGACTGATATGACATCATTAGATTATCAATCCTAAAGCTGTGTGAGCAGCATGTAACTGTTGTAGCTGCTGGAGATGGAGCTAGTTTTAATGACTTTAAAGACGGAAAAACCAGTTTAGTCCAGTGGTTCCCAACCTATGGGCTCCCCAGATAAATGATGAGATGATGAATGTGAGAAGAAAGAAGAAATAACACAGTTCTGAAACACACATCTGTTTTAACTTTTTTTACTTTCTCTAATCTTTGTATTATTGGAACATTTGAACATGTGTTGAAATGAATCCCTGTGAGAAGTTTAGAAGGAAAAAAATCACTATTTGGTGGAGCTATTAACAACTCCTAGACATCTGAAATGCGAGCCCGAAACGTGACCCCCTCCAACCCCCCTAAGCTTCTGCACCTTGACTGTCAATCACAGTTTTATATACAATGCCAATCACTTCATTATTTATTTATGTGATTTTATGCTTGTCATTTATGCTTTGAAGTGTTTTACTACCCTTGTGCCTGTCCTTCTATTTCTAGATGAATTATGTGGCTGATTGGTTGATTGATTGTTTGAAACTGAAATCAATTGCATTCATTGTGTCAAATCTGCAAATTAACCTGCAAGTTAATCTGCAAAGTAACTAAAGCTAAACAAAATGTAATGGAGTAAAAAGTAACTTAAATGGAATTAAGGAGTTGTGCCTTACATTTGTATTAAGTGCAGTACATTAGTAGCCTAAATGTAGGAGTTACTTTCCCCCTGATTTCTGAATCTACTTCCCCTTCTGTCCTGATCTTTTACGCAGCTCTCTGATGCTCAGAAGACTTATGATGTAACTCAGAAGTGCTCTTTCATTTCAAAACGTGGTGGTGAAATGGGATCAACGCGGGCACAAAGAACAGCGCTGCTCTGGTTCACAAAACACGCGGCACCTCCGTCTCATGCATTCCACTTACTCGACAACACCGCCCCCTACAGGCTTCAGTGTGTGGGACAGCTCATCACAGCTCGTGCACAACATCAGGCTTATCTCCTGTATTATGTCATCACAGTTTATGTAATAAATTTATATCATACGTTTTTTTTTTTTATCAGATGTTCTTTTTTGTATCTCTTACATCTTTATTTAGGGTCGTGTTATTTCTTGCCATGGTCTGTAGGACTGTATTTATTGAACCTTATTTTAATGTTATTATTGTTATATAACCAATATATATATATATATATATATATATATATATATATATATATATATATATATATATATATATATATATATATATATATATATATATATATATATATATATATATATATATATATATATATATATATATATATATATATATATATATATATAAATAATAGAATAACAAGAGATAAATACTGTTGAAAATGAGATAATGTTAAGACTGCTACACAAATAACATTAATCAGGATAACAGAAGTGTACAATTTCAGTTCCTTTCTGTTTTCCTATGCTGAAGTTATTCCCTTTTCCTAACCACTAGAGGGCGGTATAGACATTAATACGTTGGGGCCAACATTATAGCCTATAAGTTATTGTTATAGGCTATAAAATGTATTTATTTTTTTATTTATTTACAAAATTCAATTTACTTTTATTAGGCCACAGAGATTTAACCCTTAGAACCCATATACTTTCAATGTTACAAATGTAACACAGCAACTTCTCAGAAGCAGTAGTATCTTCTTGTGTGTTCTTTAAAATTTCTTAAAAATACAGTTAATCTCTGTGTGCAGGAGCTAAGATATCTTCATTTTTTATTTGTAGTACTTTCCACTCAGAAAGGTCTATTGTTATTGCCACTGGGATGTTTGACCTTCATTATGCAAACTGATATACATTGCAGCTGCTTCCAAACAAATATTGTTTTAACAATAAAGTGAAAGAAGAGTCCTTTCCTTCAAGTTTTAGCGTTAAATTATAGACTATACCTATGTGATTTTTGATTCAGATGACTTTATATTGGACAGCTTACAGCTGAAATGTATAATGTCTGTACATCTTGATGGAAAAAAACAAAACAATGCTGGCTTCAATCCAGTACAGAGCCTTGAATGAGGAACCTAACATGAAAATGACTTCATTTGCAAAACATTGCCTGGAGCAATTCAAATATTCTGGCCGCAGGCAGCAGGCTACATCTAAAGTCACCTGCTGTCTCCTGCAAAAATAAATACAGGTACCTTACATTTATATATATTCAATTCAATTTTATTTAAAGCCCACAAACTCACAACACAGTTGTCTCACTGGGCTTCACAAAATTCAGTCAGTGACCCAGGCATCCCCTGCTTTAGACCCTCCTTTGCAGCAAGGAAAAACTCCAAAATCCAGTGGGAAAAAGGAGAAACCTCAGGGAGAATGCGGCTGAACTGAAGCAGTAGCCACTCCCAGTAATAAATGTGTAGTGGACGTTGTGCAGGATCACAGCAGCAGCCACGATCCATGAGAACCTGCTGGACGACAGAGCACAGAAACTCTGGGGAGTTTCTTTAGTAACATCCAGTATCTTCTGGATGAAAGAGAGAGGGAGAGAGAGAGAAAGCAAGAGAGAGGGAGAGAGGAGTCCCCCAGCAGTCTAATCCTATGGCAGCATAACTAAGGGATGACCAGAGCCAGCCCTAGTTATAAGCTTTATCAAAAAGGAAAGTCTTGAGTCTACTCTTAAAAGTGATAACCGTGTCTGCCTCCCGAACCCAGAATGGTAGTTTGTTCCACAGAAGAGGAGGTTGATAGCTGAAGGCTCTGGCTCCCATTCTACTTTTGGAGACTACAGGAACCACAAGGAGCCCAGCATCCTGAGAGCACAGTGTTCTAGAGGGGTAATAAGGTGTTATGAGCTCTTTTATGTATGATGGTGCCTGACCATGAAGAGTTTTGAATGTAAGGAGAAGAATCTTAAATTCTATTCTCGATTTAATAGGTAGCCAATGTAAGGAGGCCAAAATGGGAGAGATGTGATCTCTAATCTTGGTTCCTTTCAGAACTCATGCAGCAGCATTCTGAATTAGCTGCAGAGTCCTAAGAGACTTGTTGGAGCAGCCTGATAACAAAGAGTTTCAATAGTCCAGCCTGGAAGTAACAAATGCGTGGACTAGTTTTTCTGCATTCGCTTGAGAGACAATGCGTCTGATGTTGGTGATATTATGTAAGTGGAAGAATGCAGTCCTCGAAATTTTTATGTGGGCATTAAAGGACAGATCCTGAAAAACAACTCCAAGATTCTTTACAGTGGAGCTGGAGGCCAGGGTGAGCCCATCTAAAGTAACTAATTCTCTAGAAAGAGAGTTTCTGAGGTGTTTGGGTCCAATTACAAGAACTTCAGTTTTGTCTGAATTTAACATCAAAAAGTTGTAGGTCATCCAACTTTTTATATCCTTAAAGCATGTTTGGAGTTTAGTTAGCTGGTTGGTTTCATCAGGTTTGATTGATAAATATAATTGGGTGTCGTCAGCATAACAATGAAAATTAATGGAGTGATTCCTAATAATGTTCCCTAAAGGAAGCATATATAAACTAAATAGAAGTGGTCCAAGTACAGAACCTTGTGGGACTCCATGGCAAACTTTAGTATGCATGGAGGATCCATCATTGACATGAACGAACTGAGATCAATCTAAAAAATATGACTTAAACCAGCTTAGGCTGGTTCCTTTGATGCCAATTTGATGTTCCAGTATCTGTAAAAGAATTTTATGGTCAATGGTGTCAAATACAGCACTAAGATGGAGACAAGTACAGAGATAAGTACTTTGTCTGATGCCATTAGAAGGTCATTTGTAACTTTGACTAATGCGGTCTCTGTGCTATGATGCACTCCAAATCCTGATTGAAGATCCTCAAATAGACTATTGTTATAGAGAAAGTCACACAGCTGATTGGCTACAACTTTCTCAAGTATCTTAGACAGAAAGGGAAGTTTTGATATCGGTCTGTAGTTGGCTAAGGCCTCTGGGTCTAGTGTGAAGAAGAGGTTTAATTACAGCTCCCTTAAAGGACTGAGGAACATAACCTGATAATAAAGATAGATTAATCGTATCGACTAAAGAATGACTAACTAGAGGTAACACCTCCTTGAGCAGCCTGGTTGGGATGGGGTCTAAAAGACAGGTTGACGGCTTAGATGCAGAAATGATTAAAGTTAATTGATGAAGGTCTATTGGAGTAAAAAAGACTAAATACATATTAGGATTTACAGCTGTTTCCAAACTTGCTGTATCACTATACGGATCAAAACCTGTTGAGTGTAAGAGGTGATGGATTTTGTCTCTAATGGTTATGATTTTGTCATTAAAGAAGCTCATGAAGTCATTGCTTCTTAGATCTAAGGGAATAGATGGTTCCTTAGAACTGTGATTCTCTGTTAGCCTGGCTACAGTGCTGAAGAGAAACCTGGGGTTGTTCTTATTCTCCTCTATTAATGAAGAGTAGTAGGGTGCTCTGACATTACAGAGAGCTTTCCTGTATATTTTGAGATTATTTTGCCAGATTAGACAAGTTTCCTCTAGTTTACTGGCACGCCATTTGCATTCAGATTTACGCGTCTCTTGCTTTAACTTACGAGTCTGCTGGTTATACCATGGTGCCAACCTTCTTTGTTTAATTGTCCTCTTTTTCAGAGGAGCAATAGAGTTGAGAGTTGTTCGTAATGAGCCTGTAATATTATCAACAAAATTATCTATTTGTAAGGGGTTAAAAGAAGCAGAAAAATCATCTGTTATAGTTAGACATGACATTGAATTCAATGCTGAAGGAATCATTTCCTTAAATTTGGCTACAGCACTATCACCTAAACATCTGGTGTAGGAGATTCTGCACAACGGCGTATAGTCCAGCAATATGAACTCAAAGGTTATTAAAAAATGGTCAAAGAGAAGAGGATTCTGTTGAAAGACTAATAGGTTGTCAATTTCAATGCCATATGAGAGAACAAGATCAAGAGTATGGTTCAGATGATGAGTCGGTTTATTTACATTTTGACAAAATCCAATTGAGTCTAATAGAGAGATAAACGCGGTGCTGAGACTATCGTTGTGGTTGTCCACATGAAAGTTAAAGTCACCTATGATAATTACTTTATCTGTTTTAAGAATCAAGTCTGATGCAAAATCTGCAAATTCAAGTAAAAATTCAGAATAAGGGCCAGGAGCTCGATATACTGTAACAAATAATATGCTGTGTTTTCCAGGTTGGGTGAGTGAGGCTATGGACAAGACTTTCAAATGAATTATGTTTTTGTTTAGGTTTAGCGTTTATTAATAGATTTGAGTCAAATATGGCCCCAACTCCACCACCTCGACCAATACTTCACAGAATATGAATATTATGATGACTTGGAGGAGTGGATTCATTCAGGCTAACATATTCATCCTCCTGCAGCCAGGTTTCAGTGAGGCAAAACAAATCAATATCATAATCAGATATTAATTCATTGACTAAGACAGCTTTAGATGACAAAGACCTGATATTAAGAAGTCCACATTTAATTCTCTTATTTTGGGTTGTTGGAGATGTTGCTTTAATTTTTATTAAGTTTTTATGGTGAGCTCCTCTTCTGTTTGTTTTATCTTTAATTAATGTAGGTGGACGGGGGACAGACACAGTTTCTATACTAAAGGACTGGATGGGTGACTGCTCTAATGGACGCGCAGAGAAGCGTGTATGACTGCAGCTCTGCCTCCTGGTCTCAACTCTGGGTTGTTGATAAAGTTTTGGTCAGCTAATAAACTCGGCCATATTTCTAGATAAGAGAGCTGCTCCATCCAAAGTGGGATGAATGCCGTCTCTCCTAATCAGACCAGGTTTTCCCCAGAAAGGTGTCCAGTTGTCAATGAAGCCCACATCGTTTGCTGGACACCACCTCGACAGCCAGCGGTGGAATGATGACATGCGACTAAACATGTCAGAGAAAAGGACCAGAGAAAACTACGGAGTCCGACATCGTTTTGGCATCGTTTTAACAGATAAATGATAAATCCTAACATATAAATCAACAATTTGCATTGCAACATACAATACCCACTTCGGACTGTTAGTCATTACTGCCATAGCAGGAATAGTTATACTATAATAGGTATATACTGAATATTTATATCAAAAGTTATATTTATATACGAGTTGTATCAAATACATAATTAAGTTTCTAGTCATTCTTTGTAAATCGAATTTGTTTCTTGCTTTGTATTACAATTATTACACCTCTTTGCTATAAATAAATAAAGGTTTAAAAAAAATAAAAAAACACGCATCTGCTGCTCATTCATTGGTCGAGAAATGTGGACTCAGATGACGTCACAGTTCCGGGTTTGTAGGTCCTGGGAAAAGGTAACTTTCGGTCATTCTTGAGACGAGCCGTTCGGCGGACTGACCGGTTTTTTTTTTTTTACTGCCGGCGCTGAAGGTAAGAAAGCCGCGGTTTAAGCAGGGTATCGCTCGCTAGTTGACAGGTGTAATCCCATTAGTGCTCGGCGTGAGGGTTAGTTAGCGGCGGCGGCGGCGCTTGGATTGTTTCCGTCTAAAGCTAAGTGTTCCATCCTCTGGAGCTGACGGCGTCAATCAAGGCTGCCTCAGTGATCCGAGCTGTACCAGCAGCAGCGTGGCGGCTTTTGTCAGGATCCCTCCTGCCATCCCGCCTCTCATACAATTGTCAGATAAACCGCTGTAAAGGAATTAAAAAAGATAAATATGTATAAAAATTTGGATTAGCCTTACGGTTTAGCTAAATTGGATGGTGTTTGTAAAAAAAACAGCATTTCTATCGTGTTTTTTGTAATATGATGAAAGTCATAAAATAAGCCTACACACGAGTGAACCGTCATTTGTATAGGTTATATTACACCCGCGATGTCCAAAATATATATTCAATGTTACTACGTGGGAAATAAAGTCATGCTATTTCCTGATATTTCATGATTTTCGCGTATCCGCTAGCCTAATGTAAGCCTGATACACAATGTTATCACACCATCACATGTCCTGTTAAAGAGGCAGATGTACTAGAATGCTTAAATCGCTCCAGGCGACACCGATGTGTTGCAAATTAAATCTTTTTCATGTTGTGTTACTAGTCCTAAAGATAGAAAAGCGCTGCGGAGGAGTACAGGCGGGGATCCTTTTTTGCTCTGAGATGCACACTCAGACATGTGTGACGTGGATTAGATGTACAAGAAGGTGAATCACAACGTGTTTCCAGTGAGGCAATCTGTCTAGTGCTTATTCAACCACTACAATTGCGGCGTGTTTTTTAAACCTAAATTACACAATCGAGTTAGCCCATGGCAAGTGGAATTTTTTATAGGATGAATGATTTTTTTTATGTTGTATGCTGTTTAGTCATTTATTTAGACATGTACAGCCGCAAGTCAATATCTAAAGATACAAGTGCACAGTACAGTAAAAATCATAATTTGCTAGTCCTAATTAATAAGAATTAAAAGCAATTATAATCAAATATATACAAGTAAATACCTGTTCTGAGACTGTGTTTTATTTATTTAGGTGTGGTAAACACATCTGGTAAACTTTCACCATTATTTTGGTCCATTCGGACTTATCCCTCCACCTTTAACTGTGATGGAGTGACGAGCAGCTGAGCTTGACCTAGAGTGGCCTTTAATGAGCATGGAGTGGGCTGAGCCTCAAGAGTACTGTCATTGGTTGTCATCCTCTTCAGTGTGGGCGGTGGTCATTGGACAGTGGACGGTCTGGTGAGAGGGAACCTGTCTCAGCTCATGTGTCATCCCTCCGTGACCTCACACACATCCTGCCCTTTAATTATTGAAGGACAGACAGGTGACAAAGGGAAGGTGTTTCTTTTGCTTTGTGCAACCCGCCCTCCCGGGAAGCCGCATATAATTGAGCTGACTTTCGGGCGGTAGTTTTGGTACAGAGCAAGAAGGGAAACCGTGAGTAATTTCTGTCACCGTGTCGAGTGTTTTAACCAGCATTGCAAATTTCCGGCTGTAATGGGAGCTAATCAAGTTCCTTTCCAACGCAGACGTATTCGCTGCCTTCTCTGATTTGCAAACAGGGTTGCCAGGGTTCTCTCTTTTTTTTTTTCATGACAAATCTGCTACAAGACAAACTTCCTCTTCTAGACAGCTGCTGACATGTGACTTATAATTGAAAAACAATCCTCACATTATATTTCTGCATTTTAAACTGTAAAATGATTTAATTATGATGTTTATTTGACTCCACAGCTTTTCTAATCTTGTTTTCTGCTTTGTTCTTACTATAGGTGTAACCTTTGGGGGACACAGCATCAGATATTTTTGTACTACATTTGTGGAATTTTTCAAGTCGTCTACTCTGGTGGATTTTTTTTCCGAGGATTCCCGTCTGACCTGATTTATCTTACAAGTATCAATCACCTTTGAGACCTTTGAGACCTAGTCCAACCACTCTCTACTTCTCGGTTCCCTCCCTCCCTACTCCTCCTGAGAACAGTATGGGTGTCAAGCCGGACTCTTTCATCCAATCTGTCCTCCTCATACCGATCCATCTTCTGGTATGGCTGTACTCTGTCCTCTCCTTCCTGCCCTGGTACTACATCACAGGTGCGGGACAGAGGAAACTCCTGTCCAAGCGGATCAAGGGCCGCTCCACAACGGGCCACGCGGAGGGGCCATATCGCTCTGTGGACCACTTCGATGCCCTGGCCAGCGAGGACTTTCCGGGCAAAGACACACTCGATAAGCTGTTTGAACATGCTGTGCAGCGCTTTGGTCATGCGCAGTGTCTCGGCACCCGAGATATCTTGAGCGAAGAAAATGAGATACAGTCCAGCGGTAAAGTATTTAAAAAGGTAAGGATCCTTATTATTTTATTTTTTGGGGTGTAAAGTATGTTCATGAAGACAAAAATGTCTAATGTAGCAAATTTTTTTGTCCTCCTAGCTGATTCTCGGCGACTATAAGTGGCTCTCTTACAACGAACTGGACTCCATCGTCAACCAGTTCGGCAGTGGATTGGCAGCGCTCGGACAGCAGCCCAAAAGCACCATTGCAATTTTCTGTGAGACCAGAGCAGAATGGATGATCACTGCCCAGACCTGCTTCAGGCACAATTTCCCATGTGAGTACATTACAGTGTCTACAGCGTATTTTGAGATGTTATGCTATAAAGTGTAAATATTATATGAACTGCTTTTTTTTTTAAACGTTTTTATATTTTCACTTGTGACAGTGGTGACATTCTATGCTACACTGGGAGAGGAGGCGATTGCGTTTGGACTGAACGAGACCGGAGTCACACATCTAATAACCAGTGTGGAACTGCTTGAGACTAAACTAAAAGTGAGTTTCACTGCACCTAACCACTCCCTGTGAGTACAAAGGGGGCAGGGGTGATGAAACCTATTGGTTGACTAATAGAAAACGCCCTAATTATATCATAAGATCTCCATTTGGGGCTAAATGAAGATCAAGGTTGGTATGGAGGAAAATATGCCATAAATTCCTGTAACCTCGTGCAAGCTTCTGTGGCCACACGGATGAATGTATGAACATCTGTTCAGTTGTGTTTAAATTGGACATGAGACATACTCTATTATTAAATGAATGGTCCCCAGTGTCACTGTACATTTGCATTTTCAGGCTGGTGTGGTTTACTGGACGAGGACAAATAGCATTCATTATGGCAGTTATTATGAACCTATGACTGTCAAGACATTTTTCAATTAGGCACAACAATAAGTGGCCTGTGTCAGACTAAATGTGAGAAAGGATGGGACAGCAAAACTGGGAGAAAGGTTGCTGTAAGAGGATGTCTTTATCTAAAATCTGCATTTTCCTAGACTTTGTACTCAAGAAAAGAAAATTGACTAAAGTAATGTATTTTACTATACAGGGTTCCTACACAGTATGGAATTTGATTTGAGTCATTTCCAGGTCTGTAAAAGTATGGACAAATGTTTGTTTCTAGACCAGGACTGGGTGATATATCGATATTGGGATACGAGGGTAGATATTGTTTTAGATTTTGGATAAAATAATATTGTGATATGGCTTAAGTGTTAATAACTAACATTGTTTGTCTTATCACACAGATTAGATGAGGGAAACAAGGCAATCATTTATTTTCTTATGATATTCATGTTACTGGCAGTTATTTGTACTCAGATATGCTGAAATATGAACTAAACGTTCTGCAGAGAAGTCTGGAAAAGTAGGGTAATTTGAAATAGAAATATGCAGGAAGCCTTGCATGATTTGACTTGCCAAATTCCTTATTTCTAGTGAATGCTTCATTCATTCCAGTAAATGTATTTTTTTTTCTATTTAGTTGATCAATATGGGATTAAATTGTCAACTGAAAACACAAAGAAACATGTGAAATCGCAAATGAAACTAGATATGTAATCTAAACGACTGTGTCAATTCTAATTTTGGGGTTGCAGTTGTTAGATGGTTTTCAATCCCACATTTCTTTGTTTTCTATTAATTCTATAAAGATTACGTTAGTGGATGCATTTTTTAATATACATGCTTCTTCTTGTTGTCCAGAATGTGCTTCCACAGATCCCAAAACTGAAGCATGTGATCTATGTGGACCAGAAGAAAATGACCACAGAAGGCTACCCAGCAGGACTCTCTATCCACAGCATGCAAGCTGTACGAGAGCTGGGCACGCTGCCTGAAAATAGTGTGTATTTCTTTGCCTTACTTTGTTTGAGGTTGTTTTTTTTTTTTTTCAAAACACAGGAAGTTAAAAATGTCACATATGCAACATATGCATGGATAATTACAGAAAAAGTGTTTATTTTTGCAGCGGGGAGGGAAATAGTGAAGCCCCAGCCTTCCGACCTGGCCGTGGTGATGTATACTAGCGGCTCCACAGGCAGACCCAAAGGAGTCATGATTCTCCACAGTAACCTGATTGCGGGAATGACAGGCCAGTGTGAACGCATCCCTGGACTCGGGTGAGTTCGATCATGGGTCATTGTTCTCTATTTGATGCAACTACCACTAAATCATTTATCTTACATTTTACTTCCAGGAGGACACTTTTTCTTTTTATCAATCAATATTTAGGAAGTGGTTAGTTGGGTGCATAGACATGTATGGGTGGGGTGGGGTGGGGTGGGGGGGGTGGGGGTTCCCCCCTTCGTGCCTTAGTTGTTAAAAAAAACACACCCTAAAATGCATTTTTTAAATGTTTAAACGTCCACTAACACACATACTAAGATTCCACTGGGACAAAGAAATGCTATGAAACACTACTACTGCAATTACTACTTACTACACTTACTTACTACATTACTACACTACTACTGCAATTACCCCCGCCCCCCCACCCTCACAGAATTATTTCCTTCTTGCATCAATGTCTGTGTGTTCTTCAATATCCACAAGTTAAATCTAGACAAATCTGATCTCTTGGGTGAAAATTGCTGAGAAAAATTAGAAGGGAAAAAAAGGGCCCAGAAAAAATGTAAGAGCTGCTCGTTGTAACCATTTACTTGCTGTTCCACTTGACAGGCCTAAGGATACTTACATAGCCTATCTGCCTCTGGCTCATGTTCTGGAAATGACAGCAGAAATCTCCTGTGTCACGTATGGTTGTCGGATCGGGTACTCTTCCCCCCAGACACTTTCAGACCAGGTAACACCCACCAACAACACCCAAATGATGTTGTATCTGTCTACATTTGTGCTCTATTGCTTTATAATATAGCCAGGTGTAGTTACTATGTGTCATTATTAATAATGAAAGAATAATCAGTGTTGCAGTTGAATGTAAGAAGAGTCATTAACAGAGGTCTTCTGTTCCTTTTAGTCCACTAAGATAAAAAGGGGAAGCAAAGGAGACTGCACTGAGCTCAGACCCACGCTGATGGCAGCTGTGCCAGTAAGATTACCGCTGCATCATTTATTCCGTCCATCACTTATTTCCCCTGCTCTCTTTTTTCCGTCCTGCCTGTTTTCCTAGTTTTACCGACACTCTTGTGTTTTTCTTTTTTTTTTTTTCTCCGAAGGAAATTATGGATCGCATCAAAACAAATGTGATGAGCAAAGTGCAGGAGATGAGTTTTATTCAGAAGACACTGTTTACACTAGGCTACAAATATAAACTGGAGCAGATCAAGAGAGGCTATGACGCACCGCTCTGCAATGCGTAAGTAACCACTTTCATTACCCTGCGGGTGAAATGAAATTGTTTTTTCCCTGAAAAAATGAGACACGGGGTCACATGTTGTGACTCTGACTCGACACTTTTAAACAGAAACGATGAGTGTATTCTAACGTTGGAGCGGCTTCCTGTCTCTCTGCAGCCTTCTGTTCCGGAAAGTAAAGAAACTGCTGGGAGGACGGTTGAGGATGATGATGTCAGGAGGAGCCCCGCTGTCCTCAGCCACTCAGAGATTTATGAATGTATGTTTCTGCTGTCCTGTGGGACAAGGCTATGGCCTGACTGAAACCTGTGGAGCAGGCACCATCACAGAGGGTAAAGACTTTTTAAAAACGTTTTCAAGTGTACAAGTAGAGCGTAAAAGGTAGATTAATGAGGTCAGTAACATGTGTCTGATTTATTTTTTTTCTTCCAGTTGTGGACGTTAGCACCGGTCGTGTTGGAGCGCCTCTTATTTGCTGCGAGGTCAGACTCAGGGACTGGGCTGAAGGTATGGCTGAAAAAAAATGTTTGTATATGCACAACTGGAAGTGCAAAAAGTTTTTGAAAACACTTTAGTGTTAAATTAATATTTTAACATAATTCTGAAATGTCTTAATAACGCCTTATACGATGCTTATTACAATTATTATGCAAGATTCTTCCAAAAGAAAATCAGCCAATCAGAAGAGGGTCTCATGAATATTTATGAACAGACCCAAAACAACCTGTTCTTTCTGTAGCACCAGAAATGCACCTGAGAGCTCCGTAAAACCACATTGAGTTGAATTTTGTACTATAAATTACAAATTTACATCACGTTAGGGTATCAAAACTTCAAATAAAACCCAGAAAAGTTCATGATATGAGATGATTAAACAGACTATATAAGTATTAATAATGGCATTATAAAGAAGCATTATTAATTAAATATAAGGACTAATAATGCTTAAGAATGTTAATAAAAGCCTCATCATTTTCTTATAATTGTTCATAATAACATTACAAACATTTTAATGATTAAGTTTAACTTTATTGTGCACTCATTAAAAGTTCACTCTTTTTGGCAGCTACTTATTCTAAAGTGGGAATCATACCTTTTTAGGCAAAAAATCCTTTATTATAAACTCTGTCGAAGTCAAGCTCATTGGGATTTTTTGAGTGACTGAGTTTTATTAAAGCATTAATAATATTAATACACGTACTATGAGGACTTAGAGGGCCGTATTACATATTAACGGTTATAAGGACCTTAATGTTAAGTGTTTATATATTTTAATTGGAGGGTAACATGTTTTAGTTTACAGCTGAATTTGCCACTTTCATTTCAGGTGGCTATACCAGCAAAGACAAGCCGAACCCAAGAGGGGAAATCCTGATAGGTGGCCCCAATGTAACCATGGGTTACTACAGGAATGAAAGCAACAACCAGGACTTTTTTGTGGATGAAAAAGGTCAGAGATGGTTCTGCACAGGAGACGTAGGAGAGGTTTACCCGGACGGCTGTCTCCAGATAGTAGGTGTGTGTTCCGAATGTAACTGATAACCATGGTTGTCATCTGATGGCGCTTATAAAAGGCTGTGACATATTTGATTACATGGCACTGATCTGCAGTCGATGTGACTGCGACTTCTGATAGAAAACCGCTTGTACTCGATAACACAGCGCTGTTGTAATGATGTTTTGATATTCTCATTTAGACCGCAAGAAAGACTTGGTCAAACTGCAGGCTGGGGAATACGTGTCTCTCGGGAAAGTTGAGTCTGCTCTGAAAAACTGCTTACTCATTGACAACATCTGCGCTTATGCAAACAGGTGAGTAAGTTGTCTTTTGCAAAAAGGCCCAACCCTGCTTCACAAGTTAGATGGCTTAAAGGTAGGGTGGATGATGTTTTCCCAGGGGAGCACTTTTTATAATATTGCTTAAATTCACCGTCACATCCAGATAACAATCAATTATTTGAATGTGCTGACACTTTCGGAAAAAAAAACAACCTGTAGGATGAGGGTTATCATCCAATCGCGTTACGTGTATTTTTTTTTGTCTAAATGCTGCCTGCTCGAAGTGAGTTTACAAGATCATCCACCCTACTTTTAATAGATTTTGTCTATTATCCCTCAAGGATACACACACACACACACTATGGTAATGGTCTCATTTAATTATTTTATTTTATTTTTATTTATTTTTTCCAATACAATCATACATGTCAAAGTTACAAACTCTCTATTGTACAAAGTATTTATTAATCAAACTCATTATCAACTATTCACTACTCATTATCAACAACAAAATATGGAGGAATTACAAAATGATATATTTATTTCTCCTGTATTTCACTGTATTTGCTATCATATCACTTTAAAGGAGCTGATGTTAATGTCATAACATGCAGTATGCCATACTGTATGTTATGACAGTGTATATCTCTGGAGGTTTATTTATATCATGAAATATTATACATCCATTTTAATCCATGCCATGACTATTAACTATACAGCTGTTTTTAAAATTAATTTCATACCTAAAAATATACATATTGTCAAAATATAGATAATTATATTGTCATCAGCCTGTCCTTGTGTTTTGGTAGAAATTAGCATTTTTTTTATGCCTCATGTCATTAATTTAGACAACAAATCATTAAATTGTAGTATTACAATTTCAATATAACTCCACTGAAACCTGATATTCAGTAATGGCTTCCTGATGCTAACACATTACTCAAAGTACCCCAGCAATAGTATCTTAGCGTTTCTCAACTTTCTGGCTTCACTTCTTCAATTGCTGTAATTCATGTGTCAGGACTGTTTCACAGCAACTGACGTTAGTCTTAATCTTCAACTGACATTTTGAGCTCCTCCTCCACCCTTGCAGCTTAAACTTTGGCTGACACGTCACACCCTGTCATGTGTCTCCACCTTTGGAATTACATAAAGCAAACCATTCTTCAGCCGACACTTACGCTGACATCTTTCGATTCACACACTAGGCGCTATCACTATCTTTAATTTATTCTTTTTTGACATTTCAATTCCTGTCACGGCTCTAACTTAAACTCTTTTGAGCACTTCTGACTGAACTTAGTGACTACTCATTCAATCATTGCTTCACCTTCATTCAGTGGTTACTTGTCTTTTCTGCAGCGAGCACAAAGTCTCAAGTTGTCAACTCTAATGTTCATCCTTGCAGTAACCAGAACTACGTGATCAGCTTCGTGGTTCCCAACCAGAAAAACCTGACAGCACTTGCTAAAAGGAGAGGAATAGTTGGAACATGGGAGGAGATCTGCACCCACCCAGAGATGGAGAGAGAGGTTCTGAAGGAGATCAAGGAGGTCGCTGCAAATAGTAAGAGGCATCATTCATAACATCATCATATGACTAAACGTTCTTGTATCTACCTCTGTCCATGCTTCTGTCTTCCCGTCTGATGTTCGATTAGAAAATAGGTCACTCGTTGTACTGTGACATAACTGACAACTGTCTTCTCTCCCTCCTCCCTTTTCACCAATGTAGTAAAACTCCAGCGATTTGAGATTCCAGTGATGGTTCATCTGAGTCCAGAGCCATGGACCCCTGAGACAGGTCTTGTCACAGATGCGTTCAAGCTGAAAAGGAAAGAGCTGAAGGACCACTACCTCCACCACATAGAGAGAATGTATGGGGGCAAATAACTGTGACAATTTAACTTGTCTATTTCAACCATAACCACTGTTCGAATCTGTAAATAACCCCCACCCCCGCGACACAATAGGCAATGAAACTGGTTTGAACGGAGAAGTTGAAGCTGTAGATAGTTGTAGCTGTTGTCCATCTGTGCTGCTTTATATTCTTGTGTATAGACCAGTATAATGTTTAAATTGTCAGAGATGCACATAAGGTGCCAACTCGTGTTCCTGCGGGAAGGGTCAGAGACAATTACAGCACTCAACTGCCATCCATTTTATGTCCGTTTTGCACTTTGTTTGTTGCTGATGAAACAGTAACACTGTCCTCCATTTGTTGCTGATGCTTTGTCGTTACTTCCATTGGAATATTAACAATTGTATTCACGTGTGCTTGTACTGATCTTTTGTAAATGTTGGAGTACTGATGTTACTGTGCCTTCAGTCTGCAGCCCTTGTGTAGTCGAGCAGAATTAGGTGGCATTTAGTTCAATAGTTTACAGTAGTTTTGTTTGTTTTTAAAGGTGATAGTTCGATTGCCATGTAAAGATTTCTTGGGATTTTAGGAAAGTTCTCCCACACAGAGATACAGATAGGAATTAGAGGTTGTAATTTACAAAAAACAAAGCTCCTCATAATTATGTCTGCCTAGCCACTTAATTTATTCTGGCCATTTATTTATGCTTTTTTTTCTCTTTTTTTAATGTCAGTTTACTACGAAAGAAAGACCAAAATGTGTAAACAAACGACTCAGGAAGATAAAAAAAAATGTTTTAATATATAAATTTGTCATATAGTGGGTCGCTCAAATGGAAACTTCTTTAGAATTGTTGTGGGCACCTTATTTATTCAAGAGTAGTGATGCTCCGATCCGATACTACTGTTATATGAATGAACTGTTGCGTGGGCATGGGGCAGAATCACAGAGCAGTCACTGCAGCTAGGGAAGATTTTTTTCTTTTTCTTCTATTTTTCTGCGCCGATTTTACGGTGCATGAGCGTCTTTTCATCCAAAACTGTATGTAAAGCTACAGCAAACTTTATTTTCCATGTCTACTAAAGAGGTTAAATATGCTTTTTTTAATACCAGGAGTGAATAATTGGACAATGACTTTTTGGAACAGTGCCAACACTTCCGCCGTCTTTATGAAAGTGATAATTTGTTTACTATGTGCTGTTACTCTTTAATCATCGCTAACAATAAGGAAAGATTAATAGAGAAACGCAATTTATTAAAGCGATATATGCAAGCTTAAAAAAATGTGCATATAATTGGCAGGTCTGTGCAGGCGACGCACCGCGTTGCTATCGCGTCGATGCGAACCACGAGGGCTGTGATTGGTCAGTTCAGCTCCACGAGGGCTGTGATTGGTCAGTTCAGCCGTGGTGGTCTACAAGTCCGCTTCAACATTTGCCACAAACGCATTTTCTCTTCGACATCAACGGGCGGAATATGTGTTATGTGGGTGTGTTTTTTGCCTGTTTTTTTTCTGTATTTTGTGTCGAACTTTCTTTTGTTTTTTTGCCTCGTGTACGGCTGCCACTTTGAAGAGGAAACACTGATTCCACAGACCAACTCGTTCTCTACTCAAAACTTCTCGCTGGGATAAACGTAACCTTCCTTCGTTCAGAACCTGGGACACACGTCGGAGCTGGGTTGTTGTTTGTGGTGTTTATTTAGCAATGTTATCATCTCCCCCCTCGTAGATACCGGTCGGAGTTGTTAGCTTACCAAGTTTGACATGTTTCCAACTCGGTCCGGTGGTTGCTCCATGTTACTGTTTGCTAGCATGCTGTACGTGCTCTGCGTGATGACGTAACCACCTTGCAGACAGAATCGAAGTAACTCGATGCGTGATTGGATCGGAACATTAGATCGGCCACTTTCGTCCGATATCCGAGCCAGCTGATTGGTCAATATCGCAGCCGATATCCGATCTGGGATCAGGATCGGATCGGTGCATCTCTACTCAAGAGCAAGCATGCCTATTAACTACTAAAATGCTTTTTAGCAATAGCTATTGTCAGAGCTGACATACTCCCAATACTGTGCATAATTTACCTCAGTTAACAGGCTTATGTACAATTTGGTTTTGAAGGATATCCGAATCTAATTCTGATAATTTTAATATGAGTGTTTTTAATGTATTTTTCAAAAGGGTTGTAATGTTATTGGATGTGTTTCCTTTAACTTTTAAGGACACAGTCAGTGACGGTTACTTTACAGTTGGTTGTTCCGTGATCCCATTTGTAATTATCACTCCATCGTTATGATCACAGGCCTTGATCAACATTTCTTGAGAATAAACATCTTTTCTTATTCAGTGTTGCGTGATATTTATTTTTATTACAAAAAATATACAAATTAAAAAAAAGTTTCGGGTTGAGCCATCTTAATTTTCAAGATGATCGTTGTGTTGAGACATTTTTTGGAGAGGGGGAACGAGGAGCCTCAGCTATTCCAGTCTTGAAAACGGAAACAGTCACTAGCGATCTTCCAAACAGGCTGGTCATTGTTGGGTGAAGCCTGAGCTGTTAATAGAAAGTTCTGGTTGAAGAAGCGCTGTTTGTTCCCTTCAAACTTGACAGTCCCACCAGTCACCACGAGCAGTGTGGTCTGGCCTCCTGTTGCTTGTTCTGTGAATGAAGAAAACATGTTTAAATCATGAACCTCAGTTTACATATTTATTGATTTACCTTTTCATTTGACTTGATATGCTTGATGTTTGAATGCCCTTCACATCCAGTACCTTCTGCCTACAGAAGTTATGTCAAACTCAATTTATTTCATGGGCCACATTTAGCGCAATATGATTGATTGAGTGGCCTGGACCAGTCGAAATGTATCTATAAATAACACCTACAGATTTCTCTCCTTTTTATGTAGAGAAATGCATTATAAATACTTACACTATTCATTGATCTTCAATTTGCAAAACTGGAGAGATGACAAGAAAAAAAATGAAATTTCCACAACTTGAAATTTCTGTTATTTCTTCTGTAATAACTTCTGTTATTTCTTATTGAAATTAATTAAATCTTAAGTGTCTTGGTTTGGGTACAGGTAGTGCAATATGGAGTAGAATTATCTTGAAATAGCATATTGTATCGGCAAACAATTTAGCTTACTTGAATTTTTTTTCTTAAATGTGGTCAATTTAGTCTTGTTTTCTTGTAATAAGAGTCAATTGCTTGAGTTTTTATCTTAATGTATTTTTATCAAAATTCTTACTTTTTATCTCACATTTTGGAAAAACATGATATAGACAAAAATGAACTGTTAATTCAAGATAATTCTAC
The DNA here is from genome assembly GCA_030544235.1 of Lepturacanthus savala. Lineage (NCBI taxonomy): Eukaryota > Metazoa > Chordata > Actinopteri > Scombriformes > Trichiuridae > Lepturacanthus > Lepturacanthus savala. The sequence continues at coordinate 16,868,372 of CM060464.1, forward strand.
TCAATATTGGATATAATATATTGGAGTTTTTTGTTTTTTTTTCCCCTAAAAATTTTTTTTTTTTTTTTTTACAGTGCGCTGAACAATATTTTGTTATTGAAGCAGCAAGTGAAGTTATCTCCTGTCTTACAAACCATTTACGAACAAAACTGTAAATCAGTGTCAGTTTTATCCCTCGAGCCCTGAAAGATGCCCAATGACTTCACATTTCTGTGAAGAAACATGTCCATTTGTTGTCACACTTCATACAGTTATCCAGTGGGCCAGATTGGATCCTTTAGTGGGCCCGGTCCTGGCCCCCAGGTCACATGTTTGACAGGCCTGGCCTACAGTATTTGATTTTATCCATTTCACTTGAACAGGATTTGAAGTAGCTCCACTAACCGTGAACTGGTTGACAATCTAGTGTGTGAACTTGGAACTCGCTGGATGGCAGGGACTCAAAAAACTCTGCCAGAGCATCCTGTCCTGACACGGTATTTCCATTCCACACCAAGGTCGCCTTGTCCAGGTAGAGTCGGGTCAGGTTCTAAAACACGACAAATATATAAATATTTACTCCTAGATAAACATGTTTTAGGATAACACTTATTTTGATACACAAGAGAGAAATACTTATTTTAACATCAACTTTTGTGCTAATCATCCCATTCATTTGATTTTTAAAGTCCTCAAATATGTGTTTTTCTGTGCAGAATGATGCATGTGGAGAGTTTTTTTTTCACTTTCATCTGCTGAAAGTGGATAGTTTCCTTTGAGCTCATCAAAAATCCAGTTTATGGGACAGGTCTATGTGCATGATTTGTGACATAACAAATACTGGTCCAATAATCAACTTAGAATAGTGTGATGTAGAAACTTGAAGCCACCAGTATACAGACGCTGAGAGTGGATATAGTGAAGTGGAAAACATCTTGTATGTAGCAGCTACACTTGATGACAATGATAGATTCTGGAGTTTTTTAATGAGAGAGAAGGGAGTAGACATAATTGGTAGATATTAACAAGACCTTTCTTTTGGAAACACTATTTTAGACTGATTAATATTATTTATTTTTAAAAGAGTACTTCACAAGAATCTTAAATGCATGCATCTGATGGGGATATAATATTCATAAATCAAGATATGCCTGGAGCAAAACAGTTTACAGTAAACCAATAAGCTTGTTTCTGAATTACACTGAATATGATTTGGCAGCAATATGATATGTGAAACCTAAGATCAGCCAAAACACCTGCCATGCCAGTGAATCAGTCAAGTTCTACTAAGATATACCTATATCAGAAGTAATGTTAATGATGTTTTCTTTTATTCAGAGAATAACAAAACTCACCCTCCTTTTCTTATCCATGCAGTCATAATAAATGTTGACAAATTCTTCTGAATATCTGCATGACTGGTCGACATGGGTCCTGAAATCCTAGTGGAGCAATCAGTTAATAAATAGTGATGATGCTCAAACAAACTCATCAATGAAGTCAGTTCTGCACAAAGTACACAGATCCTTTACTTATGTAACTGTAGAAATACATAGTTGTCAAATACTGGGTAACGTAGGAAAAAGGACATAATTATTACCAGGTAAATGTCCTTTAAATATTACTATTCACAAGGTTCTCTATTATTACAGTTTATTATACTACTTATTTGTAATCACTAAATACATGCTAGAGCATTTTAACTCAATGTAGAAATAATTTGAGACACATTGTTTAGATTAATAGCAACAGCGCTGCATCATAATTGGCATATTTCAAGGAAAATAGTGACAATGTAATAATAAACGTTATGTATATAGCACCTTTCATACAGAAATACAAAGTACAAGTACCTCAGATTGAACTGGAGCACGTTTAGTTTGCAACTTTCCACCACAGTGAAGCAGCGTGGATGCATTGTTATAACTGGGTGCTGCGTTATAAATGTTGACGGCGCACATTGGTGGCCAGCTAACATTAGCTAACAGCGCTCCGGTATCTAGTTGGATTCAGCATTATATCGTATCTTAAATTAACACTTACCACCGTGGCTGCCATGAAGATAACGATATTTTTTCGGAATAACTCTGAACAATGTTAACAGAAGGATAGTTTGGAGTTTCTTGAATCATATATCTTGGATAGCTTTCTTTTACTTGGTGAATTCGATGCAGCGTGTATTACTTCCTTCCGGTTGCCAACGGCACCTACCAAAATAAATTTTTTGTACAATGAAATATAATAAAGGTCGTGAATCCAGACCTCTGATTCGCTTACCATATACACTACATGTTCGTTGATTCAACATGAATAATTACTGAATTGATAATCATCTGAAAATTATACGGTATTTCAGTCCCATCGTGCCACTGATGGTTTTTATTTTGAAGAGAAAGGTCATGCGGAAGTTCATAATTTCCTGAGTCATAGTGGCTCTGTTTCAAATCTAAAACGAAACAGCTTTAGAAGCATCACAATATAAGCTATCATACTTAGTTTGTTATCTTAAGCATAGTTTACAATGGCAGAGTCTGTATCAAACGTGGAAGTGTGTAATTTTGCTTACACGGGGCAGTTCGAGGATTTAAAACAGTGCATTTTATCAGATAAAACACTTGCCTGTAAAACGGACCAGGTAAGTAACTGTTAGCTATAGGTTACGCATGGTTGAGCAAATCAATGGGGAATGTGTTGTTAGTGCTGTGCCAAGTGAAGTTTCCCCACATCTTCATCCTCCATATAGTCGTCTACTCGTTTATAATTCCAGGACCGTAGAACCGCGCTCCACTGGGCTTGTTCTGCTGGACACACCAACATTGTGGAGTTTCTGCTCGACCTGGGAGTTGAAGTTAATCTGCAAGATGATGTAAGCCCACTGATTCTGACAGAATTATGCAGCATTCATTTTTTAATTCGTCTAAAACAGCGCGTGAGCCAGTATTTAGTCCTCTAATGTAATGATGGGATGACAGCTATTATTAGACAGATGCACACTCCGGTATAATTATTATTTACGCTGCAAATCTATTTTCATGATTTATCTGTTAATTATTTTCTCGTTTAATTGATGCGTTTTGGAATTTATAATATGTCCGAAGAGGATAATTATTCATTATCATCACCCAAAGCCCAAGCTGAAAACTAAATGTCATTTTATTTAGTGTGGTCTGGATCGGCTTAAAGGCACCTCAGTAGCATCTAGTGACATCTAGTGGCACATAGTGATATGTTGTTGTTTAGCTGACAAAAATACAGTAAAAATGAGCTCATTTTCTGATAACAAGGAAATGTTAAGGATATATCTCCTTTTTTTATGTTGAAGTTCTTTATTTATTTATTTATGCAATTTCTTCATTGAGCCACAGTCCTTGAAAGGTGCTACATAAATTAAGTTGATTATAATCAGTTAATTATTATTGAAAAAAAGGATGGAAAAGAGTGATAAGGGGTGATCTGCAATGAAAAAGTGACATGCCACTGAGCCAGTGCCACTTTGGTCCACAACCACAATAAAAATTCTATTTACTGTCATAAAGGACAGGGACCTTTTTTTACTGACTCAATACAAATATTCAATTATCGTATTTTATGTTGTTTGACTACTCAATTCATCAACTTAAAGTAATCATTGGAGCTTTAATCCTAAAAATCCTATAATCCTAAACACACTATGGCCTAAGCATATAAACATATGTTATGACCTCTTAGAAACTCTTTCATCCACTGCACCAAGTAACTTTTCGCTATGAAAATCATTTTGTGTATAATTCTGCTTTTTAATTTGCATTTTTAATGCAAAAGTGTGTATTATTGACATGTAAGGAGTGATGTGTTCATGTGTCTACATGTGATGTGTCACTCCCCAGGCTTCGTGGACCCCTCTTCACATTGCAGCATCTGCAGGCAGAGAGGAAATAGTGAGATCTCTAATATCAAAAGGGGCACAGCTGAATTCAGTCAATCAAAATGGATGCACCGCTCTGCATTATGCTGCCTCAAAGGACAGATATGAGGTAAATAAACAGATAGTTTAATCTTCATACTTTCATACTATTATTGTCTATAAAGTAGCACCATACATGCAAATGATGTCTTATTTTTAACATGTTATATTTCATATTTAGACCTATTTTATCTTAGATATATTCATTTATATCTTAGATTAACTGTTACTTTTTAAGGTTTAATTAACACACGGATGATACATTTAATACGGCATAACATGGCTGTCAACACCTGATATTTTGACCTCAGTTAATATACCTATTGCTTTGCAACTAGGACACTACGTTTCACATATTAGAAGAAACTTTATTTTATATAATACCATTAGTAGCATTATCACTTCCGTTTTCCCCTTCCATGTAACCAAACCATATTTCACCCAGTTGAGTGTAAATTCAAGGGTAAATGTGAAATGAGACGTAAGAAAAGCCACACTAACCCACACAACCAACTTTCTCATGCTGACATAAATTGAGTTAAAAAGAAACCTATAAATAAAACTAAGTAAACCATGTACTGTTGACTGTATCCATAAAACATGCAAATGTTCTACTAGATGTGTAATAGACCTTTTCATGACAGCCATATTGACATGAAATAGCAGGTTAATACAGGTGTTACCAATGATAGTAATTAGGATTTAGTTTAAGTGTAGCACTCTCCAGTGAACCAGCATACACATTAGCATCACACTGTCTGTTTGACCTGAATGGAAGCTTAATTATTGTCACCTGTGCTTACCTACTGTTTCTTGTCACCGTGGCTGCTACGATGAAGTATATATTGTTTTAATATTTATGAACCCTGATTGAGTCCTTATTATTGTCATTAAAATATAATTTCTGATTTATTTATATTTATTCTCGTTGAAGTTGTTCAAAATCCTGCACCTTGTGAATAGGTATATTCCTCTGGATTTCCTCAGATTTACAAGCCACTTTTACAGCTCAAATGATTTGTGAATTAGTCTTAGATCAAACATTTAGGAGTTCTAAAAATAGGACAAGCACTCCCTACTTGTCAGAGTTTGGTGCTATTTTTTTTGCTTTAGGATGTGTTCTGAATCTATTTGATATTAAAATATTACCGTATTCAACTTTAGACCAGTTTAGTTTGTATTTTTTATATGTTTGGGACTTCTGTTGACTATTAGATGACAAAAAAGAGCTTCATGTTACAGTACTTTAATATGTCAAATGCAAGAGGAAGTGAGGCGCTTCCCCCCTGAACAATAGTCCCAACAGGGACAATACAAAAATATCTCGTCCTATTTAAGTTCCTTTTTAATTATGGACTTGGGCAGGTCCGTAAGTGTAGAATTAAACAGTTTATCTGTGTCATAAGTTATTTCAATTCAATTCAATTTTATTTATAGCCCAACATCACAACACAGTTGCCTCACTGGGCTTCACAAAATTCAGTCAGCGGCCCAGACATCCCCCGTCCTTAGACCCTCCTTTGCGGCAAGGAAAAACTCCAAAACCCAGTGGGGGAAAAGGAGAAACCTCAGGGAGAACCACAGTGAAGGAGAGATCCACTCCCATGGACGGACAGGCTATAGATGGACCAGGACTGACAGACATGCATCTGATGATGATTTATCAGTATGTGAGATGTAAAAATGATTCAGTCTGTAGAGAATCAGGGGGGCCTTGATGAGTCGCATCAGGAGTCGTCATCATTGGGCCTCATGCGGCTGAACTGAAGCAGTAGCCACTCCCAGTAATAAATGTGTAGTGGACGTCGTGCAGGATCACAGCAGTAGCCACGATCCATGAGAACCTGCTGGACGATAGAGCACAGAAACTCTGGGGAGTTTCGTTAGTAACATCCATCTGTGGACATGTAGGGGTGGAAGAGAGAAATGAAATGTACATTTTATCTTTACTATCATAGGCTGACTGCCAGTTGTAGTTTTATCACTATTCTGCTTTGTACAAATCATCAGAAATCCCTGCATACTAGTTCCAATGAGATTCTGAAGATAATTGCAGTAAATCTGCCCTATTTTCCTGTATCAAATATATGATTGCAATGCATTGTGGGCGTCTAAACCACTGAAATGACCATCATTGTTCACTCAACCCTCTAGAGGTCAATCTCAAGTTCAGAATCAAGCATTTAGCACCCAGTGGTAGCACACTGCTTTACCTAATTCAAACAAATTTCATGCTTCTTCACAACCCTAAACTTGTAGCTACTGATTTCACACTTCATATTAATCCTAAGCAGTTTTTTAGTATGTGATTTGTTCAAACCAGAAAAATAAAGCTCTAAAAGGTCTTTGCAAATTAATTATTATCATTTGATTTGAGTTGTACGTTATCCTCCCACAATGCAATGCTCTTTTATCTGGTTTATCTGGTAGTGTGGCAGTGCATCATTTTTCCTGTGTAAATATTTCTTGAGCACTAACAAATATTAAACTGTCACAGTTGCTATATAGTATTCTATACACAATTACTATTTAGTATGGAGTTGGTATACAGAAAATGATATATATATATATATATATATATATATATATATATATATATATATATATATATATATATATTCTGCACTTTACACATTAGCAGTATTTTTACAATTGTATATTAGCATAAAAAGTGATTTGAGATCAATTTGATTCGCAAATTTCCCTAATTTGCCATTCTTGTCAGGTGGGACTGTTCAAGTTTTCTGATACCAACAGAGAAGGATGTGAAAACATGTTTCATTTAGCTAACGAAACCCTAACTTTAAAAGAAGAGTCCCCCGAAGTGACGTGCCAGTAGTAATGCAGTTCCTCTTTTATAGATTGCCCTGCTGTTGCTGGAAAATGGAGCAGACCCCAACATCACAGACAAGTTTGAGTCCACTCCCCTACATAGAGCTTCTGCTAAAGGCAACTACCGCCTCATCCAGCTGCTTCTCAAACAGAGTGCCTCAACCAACATCCAGGACTCGCAGGGCAACACGGCACTGTATGTGTGTTCATGTACTTTCCAGATACAATATTACACATTCAGATATAGTGGAAAACTGGGCTAAAATAAACATTTAGGCTAAATGCAAATGTCAAACTTAAGGCTCAAATTCCAGTCCATTTGACTGGTTCTCAATAAATTCTGAGCTGCCTGTGGTCAAAGCAATATGCATATTAAGCTGTGGTAAAGTGTAGCACAGTTATGATTGGATGTAAATTTCATGACTAGAAAGGGGAAACCCATTACTGGGCTTGATGATGAAAAGCCATTATGTGACTTTGCTTTCATGTCGAGAAGCTTCTCAGGTCCCTTAATATGAAACTGCAGAATTACAGATAATTACGGATATGTATGATGAATCGAAAGCCTTTGGAATGAAACTGCGTTTTAAGGGAAAACTAAATGCAGCAGGGAAATTACTTTCAATTCCGAACCTGTCAGTCTGAAGCTCACCGCTGCTTTCCCAAAATAGAGAAGAACAAGCCACTCAAAGCAGAATTGGGTAGGGGATTTTAAGAAATTCAGGTTTCAATGAAAAACAACAAATCCTCTCACCGATTAACCTTTTGCCTCCATTTTAATAGTGGCTGTAGGATTTTGAGCTAAGAGTTGATGATTATGCATCAAAGAACAGATGTCAGGTGTCTGGAAATAGGCCAGTTCACGTGGCTAAATAGCACGCCACCATGCATGGGTGATATTTAGTTCTGTGAAACAGGCAGATTTTGCTCGACTGAAAAATTTATAATATTAAGGGTTTCATGTGCAGTTGAATGCATTCCAGAAGTCTTGGCCACACAACTATTGAGTTGTCATATTCAGGCCAAGTTATTTATTTATTTTCATTGCTTATATAAACTGGTGTCAATAAATTATATGTCTGGCTTTTGATGTAATTCTCATTTCCAAGTGTGGCTTTGAGTGAAACTGTGTTTGACAATGACACCCCTGCCTTTAAAAGGGTTAATTCAGATTTTAAAAAAAAGAAGTCCCTTCTAATCGAGATACCCATCATACTACACCCTATGTGAATTGAAGTTAGTGTGTGAAACAGTGCGAAAACAACACCAAAAAATGTTTTTAATAAGCAATTGTGATTGCATTTCTTTTTTTACCAGACACCTGGCATGTGACGAGGAGCGTGTCGAGGCAGCCAAGTTACTGGTCGAACATGGAGCCAGCATCTACATTGAGAACAAGGAGGAAAAGACCCCTCTCCAGATAGCCAAGGGTGGTCTGGGCACCCTACTACGTCGACTTGTGGAGGGATGAGGCATTTACTGAGCCACGGGTGTCGTTCCAGCTAGAATCCACGCCAGCGCCAAGTTACATCATGAGAATCCTCATCCCTATCAATCCTCCTTGAGCGGCCTGTTGTAACTCAGTCAGACGTGTGACAAGTGACACAGGACCATACTGCATTCCTTCTCAGCTCCTCCGATGGGGAATCGAAGCTGCTTAGACATTACAAGTCTGACCAAAGACACTCTTTTCTGCACTGAAGTGCAGTCTGTCTAACACTGCAGCTTGTTTGAATTATTGCAAAAAATTACAAAATAATAAAAAAAAAGAAGAAATCAGCATTCAGTCTGTAAATAAATGTTTGTGTTATGTTTTATTGTACAGAAATAGAAAGCATTTTAAACCTATTAACCTTAAAGTTTTAGTTGCCAATACAATGTACACTATTCCCTCTAAATTTGTTGTTTTACTCAAATCGGCATTACCTTTCTATCATCTTCTGCGTAGACGCCGCCATTTTTTAAAAATATTTACTATTTACATTATGAAATAGTTAAATGTACTATATTTTCCTCATAAATGTATAGTATGAACTGTAATATTCAAGCGCTTATAAAAAATTTCCCGATCATGACCACGACGTGAACACAGTGTACTGAACCACCAAAACGGGGGCGGGGGGTTACCATGACACCAGCGCCCCGTGAAAGTCCTGCTTTCTTCTACGTCACTAAAGTCAGCTGGGAGGCGCGTAACGTGACGCTCACAGCTCGACGCCTCTGCGTTTCACTTCCTGAAAGCGAGGTCACGTCAAATAAATACTTCTCTTTAATCAGTGGACAGTCCTGTCTGAGGGAGGGCACGACACATACGATCTGACAGTAGAGGCTGAAGAGGCGGACGATTAAAGGTAATGCAATATATTGTAATAATTGATCGTGTAACTTTTTGAACTAATAGGATAGCTAAGCTAACGGAGCTAGCTTTCGATGTTTGCTTGCGCTAGCGCTAACTAGATGATATCTTGGCGTTTCTCGCCAGCGTTATAGCTCAGTAGCACTGGTCAAAGTCCAACCAGAGGGTGTTTTGGTGCTCGTTGTATGTTGTCTATTCGTCTAAACGGTCGAATTAATGCAGGGTGTGCGTCTGGTTGATGGTGTCAGTTGTCAAACGCAAGCAGTCGGTTACTTTCATCGGCCCCCACCAGAAACTATGTGGGCTGTTGTGGCGCTATTGTCCAACGCAAAGCTGTGGGACCCTTCTAGAGTTTGCGGGGCCAATTGCAACAGACTAAAGCATTAAAAAAAGTGATAAATATTGCGTGTTTATCTGAGTCACACCTTGCTGTATATCACATGCTTAAACACGGCGCACGCCATGCGTCAACATGAGCAGCGCATCTCACATGTTGACATGATGCCCTCTGTTCTCATGCATTTAAACACCGCATTTTTCTGTAGATTTTAGTGAGTGGTTTCTTACAGAATACTCCTACTCACCTCATTAAAGTAAATATATTCAAAATAGCAGCGCATCAATAAATAGTTGATTAATTAGTGGTGATCTAAGGTATTTACAACATAAGGAATATTGCTTCATGCCGTGAGATTAAATCATTCAGATTATAGTTAAATTATTAGTTTGGTTTGTAGCCTCCGATATGAAAATCTGGATATTTTTATTACAACTGGGGCTGCTTATGGGACATGTTCTGTACAATACACAGTTTAGAATGTACTCCCACACTCATGAGACATGCAATGGAGTGATACAAGTTTCACCATTTGGGAAAATATGTGTAAAAGGGTGTGTCATGAGTCCCATGAAGTGTTCTTACATCATAGGACCACACCTCCCTAACAATATTATTTTTACTTGCATGTGCTAGGTATTTTATAAGACCTATTCTCAGTGAATTCATGCCTATTGCAGGGTACTGAACCTGTAGCCAGCTATGCCTGCCTGTGCCCATCCCTCACATGTAATATCCAACACCTGCATGTGATCGCAGCATGGCGGCCTCTTACCATCAGGTTTTTTAGACCAGACACAAACATCATTTTAGTTGTTAAAAAAAGTATGCTTCACCCTTTTTCAGTCATAATTTTACATATACTTCTTGTCACAACTATTTCCACTGGTTCACCCCAACACAGCAGTGCTGATTACACTGTGTTAAATAAAATATAATTTGAGAAGTATACAGCCCCTGTTGCTTTTGACCTACTGCCACAGATCTAGGAGATGCATGTAATCCATGTGTTTTCTCAGCTTAGCTGGCTCGAGCTTTAAAAATTAATAAAATATCTGCTTTTTTGACTCTGTTGCTTTGAACAGCTAGCCTAATTTGAACCCGCATCCTAGCTAACCACGTCATCATTGTATGTATCAAAAGTTCTAACATGCAAAAATATGTATGTGAGCATTATTTTTTTATTTAAAAAAAAAAGTTCAGTTTATGCTCCTGTGTTCATATTATTTTGGAGTGTGTATGACACAAAAAAAGTATTAAGTAAGGCATTGATAGTGTGGATTATTTAAAATTTGTAAATCCACTGTTCACCTATCATACTTGTCTCATTGGCTTTATAGCCAGTAAAAAATATTTTTGGCTGATCGTTTATCTGCCATTGGTAGATGAGCCATAGTGTTGATTTTGTCTATAACCTCTAACCTCTTTTATTCTGTTCTATCTGCAGGCATTCTGCCCATTAAGTTAATCCACACTGCAGGTTCTGGCCTGGCGCTGTCATCATGTCTGATCGCCGAACAGACACTGACTTGGACACAGACCATGCGGATGATTTCTCTCTGATGAACAGTCGCTTGGACTCATTCCGTGGCTCCAGCCTGGCCCAGCAGGTGTCGGCTGAAAGATTGGCCCGGGCCGGCTTCTACTTCACCGGCCACGCGGACCGTGTCCGATGCTTCAGCTGTAAGAAGACGGTGGAAAACTGGTGCAGGGGAGACACACCTGTAGAGAGGCATAAGGAGGTAATTATATTGTAAAATAAATGTGATAAAACTTTTACTACTTTTTTTTTGTTCTAAATAGGTTATTCATACTTTCCCCGTGTCACAGGTTTCCCCGTCATGCAGGTTTCTCTGCTGCACCCACCGCACCATTTTTAACTCAAGTTCTGATACCACTCTGACCAACGGTACTACATACAATGAAGAAGCAGAAGACATGGAATATCGTTTGAGAACAGGAGAGGTTGTCGATGAGTCCACTTACCCAATGGCCCCTCACATGAGGAGGGAGGAGGTCCGACTTCAGACCTTCTCTTCTTGGCCCTCCTCTGCTCCTGTGAGACCCAGAGATCTAGCCCAAGCCGGTCTCTACTACCTAGGGGAGAGCGACCGCGTGCAGTGTTTTTGCTGCGGTGGCATGCTGGGTGGCTGGGAATCTGGGGACACCGCCTGGGGGGAGCACACCAAACATTTCCCCTGCTGCTTCTTCATCCTTGGTCACGATGTGGGTAACGTCCCAATCCAGGGGGGGACGGAGATGGAGGAGGAGAGTGGCATAAGACAACACGCAAACACTCATGTCCCTATGGGGAGTTTTGAAGAGAGGCTTGGTAGCTTTGCAGGTGTCCAGATCCCTATTGACCATGAGAGGCTTGCCAGGGCTGGCTTCTACAGCACAGGTAGAGCATAAAACCTGACTAAGGAACACTTATGACTACAAATAAAAGACTGATTAATAGTCTAAAACCTATTTTCTCAGATCAGTTGATCATAGCTGTGAATTCTGTCATAATCTGAGTTGTGTGTTTGCCATTGCAGGGACAGGAGACAAGGTGTTGTGTTTCAACTGTGGTGGAGGTTTGAAAGGCTGGCAGCCTGATGAAGACCCATGGGAAGAACATGCCAAACACTATCCCGGGTAAGAGCGATCATGATTCTTCCTTTTCTTAACATATACAAACACAGATTGTTTTCTTTTTGCTGTGGTATTTAATTGTGTTTCAGTATAATTACAATACTTTTTTTTTTTTTTTTTTATAAACCAGATGCAGCTTCTTGTTAGCGGAAAAAGGACAAGAATTTGTCAACAGCGTCCAACTGCAAGACCCACGACGAAACGGAGCTGTAAGCATTCAGTGCATTGACATTCAACTCAGTAACTGGGTTGCTGTTGACTTTATAGAGTAATCTGAGTTTGAAAGCATCATGTAAACAAGGAATTGGGTTTCCTTAACCGCGATAAGGGCGTCACATTTTTTGCTAATGATAAACTTATCCCATAAAAAAAATGCCTGCACACTTTCAAAACAGTAGAAGGGACTTAGGTGCAAAATATTCACTTTGTGTCACTGAAAAAGAATGTGACAATTGGAAAGTGAACATTTTTATCAAAGGGCCTTTGTCAGAAGCTATGCTGAGTGCTGACAATAGTGTCCGATCTTTTTATGAAGGGGAACTGTTGTTTTTGAACACATTCACCCACCCTCACACCGGACACTCTTTTGAAAAAAACCTGTATTCAAGAGCACAAAGCTGCTATTATTCTAATCAACAATAGACCTAACCTGGTTTCTAACCATGTTTTTACATGTGATGCATGATAAAAAACCGAGGACAGGAAAGTATCCCTGTGACGTCATGTTAATGGGATTAAAGGAAATATTACTAATACAACCATATATCCGAAATATTTTAATTCCAAATTTAGTGCATGGAAATGCATTCTCCGTCGTCAGGATTTTCCTGTGCGTGTAAACATAGTCTAATTCAAGGCCTTCAAGCTATTTGAAAGATTAGTTCATATTTTTTTCAAGACCATCTTGAAGAACTCACATGCTTATATGTACAGGCATGCTGATACATGTCTGTCAGTTTCATCAGCCTGAATTCAGAAGGAAATGTCAATATCTTGAAAATTAGGAAATGTCAATATCTTAAAAATTTCCTCTTTTTATGTTACTGCCCTCCTGCCAGGAAATACTTTCTGTGGGAGCATGAGAAAATGGAATTTCATACCAAAGAAACAATTGTTCAAAGATACCCACTGCACAAGATATCCACAATGAGTGTTGTTGATTGTATTGCTCCAGGGTTTTGGAGTAACAGAAAACAAAAAAAAAATAGTTACTGTCTTCCATTAAAGTCACATGTTAAATTGATGATATTCTGAATACAGTTACTGTCTGTTAAAATGGATAACTTGAAGGTTAATTCATTTGTATTCGTTATATTTGCTCGAAAATTTATATGAGCCACACATTTCCTTAGAACGGGGTTAAGGTTTTTCTCCTAAATTTGTCACACCGCTCAGTGACAAAATATGTCAGTTGAACAATATTACGATGTTTATTGATCGTTCACTTCTTAACTGGTCCTCTAAGTTAAATTTTAATTGAAATCGGTCCACATTTACCTCAAAAATATGTGATGAATTAAAGAGTAGTTCCTAAACTTTTTTAAAAAATATTACCCATGTTGCAGTTCTAACTCCTAAAAGAAGGTCTGTGTTGACCAATTTATTTGTGTAAGGGAGTTCTGCATGAGTCAGGATGTTTATTTGGAAATAACATAAATATTTTTTTATGATTTAAATGTAGTCTGTCATTTCTGGACGATTTTCATTACTTTTTAATCTGTATATTAATGAGGTCATTTTCAATATCAACTGTTAACTACATTCAGAGTAACCCAGACAAATCAGAAAGACAGTCGTGAAGTATTACAAAAGTATTTAGAACATGTTCCTTAATGAGTAGCATTTTAGAGCATGTATTCAATAATCTCTAGTGAAAAACTTTTTAGAAGTTTTTTTTCCACCACTGTTCATTTCTTACATTCTAATTGTTTTAGGAAGGAATGTTTGCAATGACGACATACAGCTTAGGAGGAAGAACTTCAGCAACCATTGAGTCTTTCAATACACATGTGGGCATGTAAATGCTGTTTTAAGACAGGGTTTAAAAAGTGAATCTGTTCTTTAATTACAATAATGCACAGTCGTGCTGTGGCACTAATGTGAATTAAGTGTTTGGTTGGACAAATTGAAGAGTACATGCTTATATTTAAATGAAATTGCTCAGTACAAATGCACATTCTTTGGCTATGTGGAAAAATGTCTAATAAGAGATGGTGTTATTTGTAGTAATGTTGGAAATGCATTTACTTTACTTACATTATTCTAAAAATAACTGTCTGTTACTGTCTGGGTTTTCAGGCTGCAAGTCATCAGAATGGATTTTCAGGAGATAGAACTGGTAAACATTTTTTTTTTTTTACGTTTCATATAAATTACCCTCAATATGAACATTTAAGAATAAAATGTGTCTCCTCCATCTAAAGAATATTACATGATATACCTAAAAAAATAATAATAATAAAGTTCTCTCTTTATATTCAGAGGTGCTGCAGACTGTCATTGCAAAGAAGGCCATAGCGATGGGTCTGGAGCCCAGTGTGGTGGAGAAGACCATCTTGGAGAAGATCAGTGCGACAGGCACAGGCTACTCCAGCCTGGAAGCACTTATGGCGGATTACATTAACAACACACCAGAGGGTGATGCTTCCAAGACAGAGGAGGAAGGTACTGAGCCTCCTGTATACTAAACCATGTGCAGGGCACGGATATGTGGAGTCGATGGGCAGTGATTTAAATATGAGGAAACATTAATTTTCTTTTTTTTTCCCAGATGAAGACCCACTGGAGAAACTGCGAAAGCTCCAGAGGGAAAAACAGTGTAAAGTATGTATGGACAGAGATATTTGTATTGTCTTCATTCCATGTGGCCATCTGGTTACTTGCAAGGAGTGCTCACAATCACTCAGCAAGTGTCCAATCTGCTGTGGAGCCATAACACAGAAGATCAAGACCTATATCGCTTAAAAGAAATCATGGACTCTTGCCAAAATTTCAATGCTGCTTTCTGACTATCTTTATAATTTTGTATTTTAATATTGATTGTAGATAGCCTGTAATATATTTAAGGATGTTGTATGCATGAGTTGGAGAATATAAGAATGAATGTCACAAGAAAACAATATTTTCACAATCACTGGGAAGCTAAATAGTTGTTAATATTGACTTTAGATAATGTATATAGCTGATAATAATTTTGTAGGCCATTAAGGAGTACTGATACCAGTAAATACAGGACAACAACCATCTTCTTGCCAGAGGTGCCTTTCTTTAGGTTTATGTACTTGGTTTGCTGTTTTAGTTTGGACTGTTAGCACAGTTTAATTGAACTCTACATCGGGTGTAACAATGGTTAAATACATGAATGTGCTTTGTTCATCTTTTTGTCTGGTGTAATGTTTTATTTTGTTTCAGTGTGTGCTGTTCTGTATAAAAATTTTAAATAATAATCCATAAAGACTTCCAATACAATAACACAACAAAATCAACATTGATTTAGGTCCTGCAATTAATCGGTGTGGTGTGAAATTATTTTTTTCCATTCCATCATGCAATCTGTTGTGCCTTCAAGAATGAATAAATTATCTAATTGGACTTTGAATGTTTTTTTTCTTTTATTATTACTATTACTATTATAACTACCACTAGCTGTATTTAGTCGACTTGGAATTGGTTTGTATAACAAAAACAACTGCCTCTTATTCTTGCTAACATTTTATTAGCTAGAGGCTTTGCTCAGTTAATGTTTAGTGTGAATTTTGCCATGAGCAGCTAAAATTCAAAAAGTACCTGAACTGTTTAGATTTTAATAAACTAAGAAATAAGACGATATCTACATGAATTCGCTGCATATTTTCACTGAATAGAGTTAGGTGGCCAATGTCACATTTTTTCTAAAAAGCTTGTAAACTGGCTTTGTGGCATACAACATTATTACTGTATATTCCTGTGTCACAATGGGAATTAATATTGATTAATTTCAGTGATGGGCGATATATTAAATAACAGAAGGAAGTTACTGATATACATGATTTCCTTGTGTCTTCTTGTTCAACGTTAATGGGAATAAGGCATTTAAGCAGTATTTTACATCAGGATATTTATAAAGGACACCTAAGTAAGGTGAAAATCTGTCTCGTTTAATCTTTATGGCTAAATATCAACGTTAAAGGGTGTCTTCTGGTGTTCCGAATGGGAAACTTTTGTTCCCCTCGCAATTTATAAGCAACGACAACCACACAGCACGGAAGCAGTAGTCTCCATGTGTAGTACCCGTCAGTCGCCACTAGGTGTCGGGTTCTCGGAGGTGTATCTAACACGGGCATCGTGGCCGCTAGGTGGTAGCTCTGCACCAGGATTTCCTCCTCCCAGGTCGTCGAAACAACAAACCGAACTACGGAGCAAGCGGGGTGAGAGAACGTCCGAAACCGCCTCTGACCGCGACTTTTAAACTCTTTTTACAGCCTTGTAGAGGGATTCAGACGGAAGCTGAATACGAATAATAAAAGTTACGATTCTGCCGGGACTACATTTCTCAACAAGGTAAGTTAGCTGTAAAATGGCGGAGAGCTATCTGGAAGTTAGTTGATTTGTATTTTGCTAGCCGTGTCGCTAGCCAGGCTAGCTCCAGATGAGCCCAGAGCGCGGATGTCTGCCGAAACCAAGTCGCGTCGCTAGCTCGCGGTTCGTAGCTACTTCGGTTGTTAGCGCGCTAACGAACTGGATTTTTTGGCACAGTGGCGCAAAAATATCCAGTTCGTAACTCAAATAATCGTTTTATTGTTTCAAGCGACTTGGTTGCACTTTATATATTTGTAAACAAAGTGTTTGTTGCTTATGCAATACGGCACTGGAACTCCCGAGGCAAGATGGAGGACGCAAGGACGTGATGTTTTTTTAGGTAACGTTAGCGGTAGCTGTTAGCATAGATAATCGGCTGGAGTTATTCCCAGCTCGTTAATTGAAGCGTATCCATTCCGCTTATTCGCTTTGTCTTCGGGGGAGCACCGGACATGGTCGGGGTGTAGATAGAAGGGAGTTATCGTCCTTGGGAACCTTAGTGACCAGCGTTATTGTGTACTAGCTAGCTAATATTAGCTTGCGCTAGTACAGTAGAGCTTGCGTTGTTTTGTTATTATGGTCGAACTATGATAGCGTTTCTAAACGCTGGCATGCCCCTAGTATATAAAGATAACGCATTAAACAGACCCGTCGACCTTCCTTTAAGGTGAATAGCAGTGTGTTTGCAATGAGTAGCGCCTGCTTACTTTATCAAATATCAACTAGCTGACGCTGAGAAAAAGCAGCCAGAATCCTCGGCTGCTTCGCTAGTGGCGCTAGCAGCAGCAGCCACAGCGCACCGGTGTCAATTTTGACAGGAGCCGACGAGGAGCGCAGCCGCCTCGGCGTTAGTGGAGGGAACATAGCCGGTAGTTTGTGGCTTTAGTTGACTTGTATGAATCCACAATATTGTGTTTTACAATTCGGTTGTGTGCAAGATTGTCTGGTCTGACGTCGCACTATCAAGTTTATCAGATACACTGACCGATTTGGCGCCACTTTTTTCAGTCAACACCCCTAGAATCTTGCCGTCTAGTCATGCATTCCCCCCCCCCTCCACAAGCACACTATCAAGGAAACCAGCACGCTAACGACTTCCTAAACTAATAAATATCACAAGTGATTCTAAACTCTTTGTCTTGCTATTTCGTACATACTTCTGACGTTGCATGGGTCTACGTTGACTGTTTGGATTATGTAGAGAATATAATGTTGATTATATTCATTAAACAAATGTCTTAAATCTCCATATTCGGCATGCGTGCGGTATATTTGCATGTAAGTGTGAGCCCTGACTAACATTACGGTGGACTTATCGCAGACTATTTGACTAAAAGTCTACTCAATTCTCTTAAGTGCTATATAGTGACACACTTTTGTCATCACTACATGTAGTAAGAACCCAAAAGACGCACCCAGAGCGGGTACATGATGGGTGGAGTTAATGTTTGCCCTTTCAACACACAGCAGTTATCCCTGGAGCGCTTTTATTCACTTCCCTGACTGCTAAGGGGACACTTCCTTTTTTTCTGAATTATGGGTAAAGTAAGAATCCACATTTCAAAAGTTTTCCTTCAATGTATGTGCCACTAATTTACACATCACACCATGCAATAGTTTCTCTGTGGCCTGCAGTATCTTGTTGATGTTGATACTGTCTTTTGATTGGTTGAGAGATGTATGGGGCGGATAGGCCACTGCCATATTTGGCCATTGAGGAAGACACTCCAATCTGCCCTGCATGACGTTGTCTGTAAACCAAGGGGAGCAGAGAAAGAGAGGGAGCCAATGGCTACACAGCTAAGCGCTACTGGACCATTTCTATACGCCCCCTGTTACCATGTGAAGCTGTTTTTTTTTCTCTCTGAATGGCATCAAAGAAGCATTTGCTCACTACAGAGGATGTGCTTTCGACAAACATATACACAGTAGATGTGTGCATTGGGAGCATTCATTGTTTCTGCTGTGCTGAAATGTGTATGAAGTCTACATCTCTCTAAATTTCTGTTTCACATTCTAGGTCACATGCAACCTCGCTTGTCTTGTATTTTCTGAGGATCTCAAGCCAGTCATAAGTTGAAGTTATCCAGAAGATGTTACAGAAATGATAGCAGCACCAGAAATACCATCAGAGTTCGCCTTTACTCAGTAAGTGTATGCTCCCACTCCTTCTATTATCAAGGTTGAAATAGATACGACATTTCATACTGATATCTGCTTTTATCTACCAGGGATACAGACACCCGTTTCTCTTCAGATACAGACTTCTCTGAGGATCTCGATGGAAGGAGTACACTCTCAGCTAAGGGAAAGGTATAGTTGGCACAATTGATTCTGCACTTGTTTGAATAAGAAAGTATTGCACTTTTTTGCAGTTCTAGGTATTAGTATTATTTATATAGACTTTGTGTCTTTAGGGTCTGCCCTGGTTCTCACACTGTATTTTTTGTCCTGTCTGTTCTGTTCCAGGGTGGAAAGAAGGGGAAGAAAGCAGCAGGGGAGAAAGGCAAAGGAGGGAAAGGAGCTGGCCGGTTAAACGGCCACCACCAGGAAAATGGAATGGAAAACATGATGCTGTTTGAGGTGGTGAAGCTGGGCAGGAGTGCAATGCAGGTATAAATGGCAACATATTCAAGATTTCCATATTATAAAAATCTCTTCCACTCGCATAAGAAAGTAGTAGTTTAGCAATTATTTTAATCACTGGGTAATTTGTCTTGATTAATCTATTAGTTATTTGGTCAAGAAATTTCTGTCCATGAAATTGTCCATAACGTTATCTTTGAATGTTTTTTTTTTTCTTTTTGTCGTGACCACAAGCACAACCTGAAAATTCAGTTTACTGTCAGAAGAAAAAATGGTTGATTAAATTAAGTTTGCAACTAAGTGATTAATTGAGTAATCATTGCTCAGTCTCTAGTCTGTCGTGTTTATTCATTTTTGATTTTTAAATTTGTTTCTCCCTATATTTCCACAGTCTGTCGTTGATGACTGGATTGAGTCATACAAACATGACAGAGATGTTGCGCTTCTAGATCTCATCAATTTCTTCATCCAGTGCTCAGGATGTAAAGGTGTGTGTCTGTTAAGTCATACTATTCTATGATTGACCCTTCTAATCACATGGACAAGAATGTTTGAGTTTTTATGGACTTTTTAATTTAGTAAATTTTTGTCTAACTAATTTCTCTTTGTTTATCAGGTGTGGTCAGTGGAGAAATGTTCCGCAACATGCAGAACTCTGAGATCATCCGGCGAATGACAGAGGAATTTGATGAGGTACTTCTACTTTTTTCCACAACAATCATTTTAGATTTAGATAAATTAATAATAAATGTAGAATTACTTCATTTACCAAAGACCTTAGAACTTGCTCCTGCACTCTTGAAGAACAACTAATTTTAGGAACATTTTGTCATCACTTTTGCTGATGTCCTTTTCTCTGTGGCCTTTGTAGGACAGCGGTGACTACCCTCTAACTATAGCTGGGCCCCAGTGGAAGAAGTTCAAATCAAGCTTTTGTGAATTCATTTCGGTGCTAGTGCGCCAGTGTCAATACAGTATCATCTATGATGAGTACATGATGGACACAGTCATCTCCCTTCTCACCGGACTATCGGACTCCCAAGTCCGAGCCTTCAGACACACCTCAACACTGGCAGGTACGATGAAGTTCTTTTGTATGGAAGGATGTGTGTGAAGTACATTTGAATGTCTGTGCAGTGATGAGCCTGTTCCATAAGCATAAGAGTTGTTAGCTGTATGGGATGGAATCAGATGGAAGAGATCTTAGGTCACTGTTCCCCTTTGGCCATGTTTCTGCTACAAAGTAAATTTATGTGCTATCACATATTTCATCGGCTCTGTTCTTCTTATTTGAGAACCTTATATTGTCATCACGTTTTATATTTTCAAAGAAACAAATAATTATATTGTGATATGGAATAAGTGTTGTCTTTCCCTGGTTTTAAAGGCTGCATTACAGTAAAGTGATTTTCTGAGCTCAATCACTGTTCTAGCTGTTGTATTATTTGTCGTTACCCATTTAGCCATTATATCCACAACACAGTAACATAGTTTGGGAAAGCATCAATACATTTCTTCAGTATTGTCCAACTATATTTAATTTAACACAAACGGGTGTTTTCACTTAATTCATCTGATTATACCTCCTTTTATTTATGTATGTTTTTTTTTATTTCATCTGTAAGATAAGGACAACTTATACCCTTATCATTGGCTGTGCTTGTTATAAGTTGCACACAAAGAAACCACAAGAAACCTAAGCAATGTAGGTGGGTTTTCCCCCTAAAACAAAGTGCCAAAGGCAGCCAGTGGAAGCATATCACATGCGCTACAATGACCAGTCATGCAATATTGTTGTATGCAGAAGCGTCATTTATCCACAACAGTGGTCCTTAATTGAGAACAGATATTCATGTTGTCTTTGTCCTCACCTACAGCTGAAGTGGACTGATTGGTATTAGTGTATAGAGTTTAGTGACCTTGTATAATTTCCAAAATAAGCATACTTTTATTTCTTATCATTCATCAGTGACACTATAGAAAGACCTAATGTAGCAGGTCAGGGTAAATGCATATAGACAATTTAATAATTCAATTTTATTAAAGAGCTACTGTTTCCTCCTGTGTTTGTTTGTTTGTTTTGTTTTAAACAGCCATGAAGCTGATGACAGCCCTGGTGAATGTAGCTCTAAACTTGAGCATCAACATGGACAACACCCAGCGCCAGTATGAGTCAGAGAGGAATAAAATAGTGGCCAAAAGGGCCAACGACAGGCTAGAGCTGCTCCTGCAGAAACGCAAAGAGGTAAGAGTGGTCACATGGCGTTTTGTGGGGCTGGGTGATAAAATCATTTGACATAGGAATTATTATTATTCTCATATACAGTAGTAGTTTCACAATGTATCTGTTGGAACCAAGCCGGTGTCGCTGTTTCAACACAGAATAATGAATTCTGATGATGTTATGTGTGATTTAGTGTGTATAGACACCAACAACATGAAGGAAACTATGTTCTATTATACACATGTTAAAAATCAGTAGTACTCAAATTGTAAATAGAAATTTTCTTTCTAATCTTAAGTATAAAAAGGCATGCGTTTCAAAATAAAATGCACACCGGACCTTTAGAAAAAAAATGTGCATCTTTAAAAAAAATAAAATATAGATGGATCATATTGGGCTCTTAGATGGTTTATTTCCTGCGCCTTCGATGTCCCCACTGGCTCACTTGGCCAGTAGATCAGTAGAGTTTTACTGGCCTCTTGTATATTTTTACTGGCCTGGGAGCCAAAACAGTAAAAATAACTTCTTTTTTCCCCCCATAATTTTGGTGATTTATTCACTGTATATATAATATGTAGCCTACAACTTTGGACTTCATTTTTTAGTTATGGTTATGTAATGTTGATATGTTACACACATAAAATTAGATACACAGTTTTCCTGGCTCTAAATGGGCCTTTGGGGAAGACTATGTGGAGCATTAATCATGATAGGTTTGTGTACAGTAAAGGCAATGAGTCTGTTAACTTTTGACAGAAATCTTATGAATTTTCCACTTTGACACCAGTTCCTGAATGCTGCTTTTTTATACCGAATTTATAATAAGTTAATAAACTGTAATTACACATTATACAAATAATCGTTTTTTTAAGTAGGTTGACAGGACTCGGAATGCTACTGCTTAATGCTAAAATGTTGTTGAGAAGTTAATAAATGGCTTGTTCTCAGTACAAATAAGCTGCGTTTGCTGAGCCAGTTCTATGTTGCACTGAAGTTATTGCACAGAACGAAGATGCAGAATAGTGACAATATGTGCTTGGGCGAATATATATATATATATATATATATATATATATATATATATATAAAAGCAATTGGCTAAGTCTGTGGATTTTGATTATTTTGTGTGATATTTTATTTATTTTTAATTTATTTCTAATTTTCCTATAGTTCCATACAATTAGCATAGGTAAAGTTAGTAGTGCACAGTGGAGGTTGTTTGAGTGTACTGTCAAGAAGTGTGTCATGCTAATGCTGCTGACAGAAGAATAAACATTAGAAATAGGGATGCCCTGCTCACTTTTTTTTGTCACCGATCATCCGTGAACCATATCAGACGTACAGACCATTTTCTTTGTTTCCTACTCCCTTGTTGAAACTGACAGCTGGAAAAAACGAGGAATATAGTGGAAACAACAGCAAATTAAACTCATCATTCACTTAGTTTTTGTGCAGGCCACTTGGTGAATCTCTACTGTCATCTATGGCCAGCACGAGTTTCTCTCTTTTTCTGCTTGCTGTTTCAGCGAACAGCAAGCTGCTCCGTATACACACACAGACAGCCCCACTGGAGCAGAGAAACAGATGAAATGCTCAAGTTGGTGGCAACTCGTTAAGTTACTGTACTGTGGTGATGAAGTGGTACCGAAACAGAGATGAAAGGGAACTCAAAAAAAGCAAGCAAAAAAAACATCATTAACGAGAAGCCTACATGATCGGCAAATTAAATTCTAAATCTCTTCCACTCCTAAATAGAGAACAGAAATGTATATATGCTGAGTTTTTAACAAATTTTGCTCCACTTCCTCCACCGTGTGAATGTATTGATAAGATATTGATTGATTGCAGAGTCTTGGGCCGATGTTGGCCAGTAGGAACATTTTGACAGATCACCTTTGAACAGGCTTCTGTAAAAAGGAACAGCTGGCTTGCTGGGACAGGGTTGTGACATTTTGATGACATGGGTGTACAACCTTCCACTGGGAGACTTAAGAACAGCGTCTAACCTATTTGTGATAAATGCATTGCAAACACACATCTACTAATGTATTAGGGTTGGGTGGTTGGCTGAGTCCATTGCTGAGAAATGTGTATATATATATTGCTGAGATATGGTATATATTTTTGAGGTGCGAGTGCACAATATATCTACAAGTAGCATAGTTCCTTTAGGAATAGTTGTTCTGAGCTGAATGTCCTTCCTAATACACCCCTGGTGTTGGCTAAAGTTTGACTGCTTTCACACAGTCATTGCGGCACATTCGCGCTAGTCTCGTGATTCCAAACAATCGGAAATCTTCCTGTTTGTGAACATAGCCGCACAGGTTCATTTTAACTTGATATGAATATGAAAACAAAAAAAATGCATAGAAAAGTGCAGTACATTCTGGCTTGTGACTCTGGAGAAAACATAGAGTCTGGGGTGGACGCTGCACCTGGTGTCTCAAATGCACTCCATGCCACAGAATTGATTGCTAATTATATCAGTTTCTTAACAGATAATGCTGTCCTCCCTTCTTCTCTTCTTTCTCTTGTCTCCACTCTTTTCCTCTTGTAAAAACAAAAAGCACAGTGGTACTACATATAGGCGAAATGCTGTGTAAGGAATACAACTTGCCCTATAGTGCAGTCTGTAGGTTGTGTGTGTGTGTGTGTGTGTAGTAAGTATACAGTCACAAGAGTGTTGTGTGAGACATAAAGCTGGGGACCAGAGCAGGAAATAAATGTTGCTGTGTGCGTGCAATTTAGGGTATTTGTCAGTGAATAAATGATAAAACTCCTTAAGACAGATTCCTGTGTCTTGTTGCCACCTGCTGATTCAAAGTGAAGAGAGTTAGCCCTGAAATTAGTGACAGTGGCTGAGCTCAGCATTTAACTGGGTCCAAATACATCAGCAATTGCCAGTAGAAAAAATGTTTACATTTTGCCCAACTTTACATTGTATATAATGCACAGCAACGTGATTCAAGATTGCTGATATTCTATCTAAATCATGTAGTGCATTATGCCAGCTTTGTTTTGTTTAGTGTAAAAGGCAAAATTGGTAATTGGTATGACTGGTCTTCCTTAGGGCAATACTGTTTGATCTTTGTTTAAAAAAAAAAAAAAAATCAAAACAGGCTAACAACACATCAGTCCTCCTTTTTTCTCCCTCAACTATACTGCACACTTTACCATAGACACACCAACCATGTTTTTATTTAAAAGTATTGAATTATTTGAGGTGGTCCATTAATGAAATAAAACTATAAGATACTACTTAAGTAATGCAAGTTAAGCTAGAGTAAGGGCCTAAATCTACTATCCCCTTTCTGTTTATTCACTCAAGAATTCTTTGAATCAAGAGTCGATTCTGAGTTGAATTGTGACATCAAGAATCAATCAAAAATCGAATTGTGAGATTTCCAGATTCCACCGCCAGCAGCCTTTTTTTTTTTAAAAAAGTATATACCTCTTGCAAGTTCACATTGACTTTTTAGATGATTCAAATTCTAGATGGATTCTAGACATCAGGGCATACTGGTAACATACCATGTTGGGACATGAGCAACTGACTGATAATTGTTTTAATGTAGGATGCTCCTGATCCCTCCTCTCTACACCCAAGCCTTGGATTTCCCATCTTGTACTGATCTTGATGACACAATATAATAATCCTAAAGTCCCCAAAAGCCCTCACTTCCACAAAGTAACCTGTATGCAAGGCAGTGTTCATTGAATGCAGAATTAAATGTCAACCGTCATAATCTAATTCAATGTCTTGAGTTCTAATCGGAGCCTTTCCTTTTGTACTCTATTTGAGCCAGGATTCAGTAAGAACTAGAAGTGAAATCAGATCAAATGTAAGCATTTTTCACCTGCTGGACATTTCAACCAGGGAAATCACAGAGGGCATATCCACATGGCCACTTTGTCATTCAGGAGTCATATATGTACAATATGTTTAAGAGTAAATGATTGTAAATTGCACTTGCTTGTGACTCTTAAATGTATTCCATTTTTAGAAGCACAACACCGCTGTAGATGGTGGACCTGCAGTGCCTGTGTTAGCATTGAATGTTGTTCAGCTAGCATTGTCAGTTTATTAGGTTATATAACAGCAGGTCCCACCAGGCATCCATCTGTTACTTCACTGTGCAGCCACACCACAGCATGGTGGCATAGTTGGCTGTCACATATGTCTTATTACATTAACAATGGCTCCTGGTCACCCCATACTGTAGTGTTCTGGTCAGTTGGGCTTTACGTTTGACCGAATAAATGTGCTCATGTTCTGCTTTTTATTTCAGCTCCAAGAAAATCAGGATGAGATTGAAAACATGATGAATGCAATATTCAAAGGAGTATTTGTTCATCGATATCGGTAAGGCCACATCTATCATTCAAAACTAATAGGCTTGATTCTGCCTGTATTGTTGCATTCTGTTTAATACATTATTTGTTTTAACAGTGATTCGATAGCAGAAATCAGGGCCATCTGTATAGAAGAGATCGGTGTGTGGATGAAACTCTATAGCGATGCCTTCCTCAACGACAGCTATCTGAAGTATGTGGGTTGGACAATGCATGATAAGGTGGGTTACGAGTTTGTTTGTTTTTTTTGTAGTTTCTATAAAACCACTACACAGACGGTTCACCGGCACCGTTATTTATTTTCTACTTGTATATCTGTTTGAGACTTATTGGTGTGCACAAGTTGTGCTTCCCCAATCACTCTCATTGGTTTTGTTGCACCTGTCGGTGTACGACAACGTAAACCTCTGCCCGTGTTTATCGCTATATGAAATCTGCTGATTTACAGCAAAACTGTGCACAACATCAATCTGACCAGAAGCCTAATCAGACAGAAGATGTAAAAACACCTGTGTGTGTGCTGGGGCCTTTAAAGGCACAATCAATTGTAGCCACAGTTAATTAGAACACATGATTGAAACATGCTGCCTGTAGCATGGATTAACAGGACTAACATAGAAGCAGCAATAAAACAGGTGGGTCTTAGTTATTAATGTTCTTTCTGTGTATTTTTTTGTCAAATGTGGAGTAAAGTATGGGTATCTATTTTCACTTTAAATGGTTGAGAAACCTTTTTCTGTCTTGGTCAGAAGTAAATTGACATGGGAAAAAAAAAGACTGATTTCTGCCGATTACCTAAATTACACAATGTTTAAATTATTGCTTTCTAATCTTCCATATCAGCAAGGTGAGGTACGTCTGAAGTGTCTGACAGCTCTGCAGGGTCTTTACTACAACAGAGAACTCAATGCAAGACTGGAACTCTTCACCAGCCGCTTCAAGGTCAGCACCACCTGCTGGACAACTGCAACACAACAGCTCCAACTTTGTTTCACACTTGTGTATAGCCACAAACTTAAGGCTCATGCTCTAGAACTGATAGAACTGACAGAATTTTACCTTCTCAAACAAATTGCTCATTAAATTTGTCTTCTCTTTATTTATTTAGGACCGGATTGTCTCCATGACTCTTGATAAAGAGTATGACGTGGCAGTACAAGCAATTAAATTACTCACACTAGTCTTGAAGTAAGTGGCTATGTATTTGCTAACATCTGGTTATATGCTATTGTTGTCTACCACATATCAGCAGTACATAAGTTATACATTGAGGGCATTGTGTTGTACTTGACTGAACTTTACTTGACTGAATCTTTTGTGTTTGTCTCTGCAGTAGTACAGATGAGGTGCTGACCCCTGAGGACTGTGAGAGTGTTTATCATTTGGTCTACTCAGCACACAGGCCTGTCGCCATTGCAGCTGGAGAATTCCTCTTTAAAAAGTAAGTCAGACATAAATTGAACTTCTCACTGAGCAGAAGTGAAATCAGTGGTCAGGAAAATGAATGTAGATCAGTTTAGGGAATGAGGAGAAAGAACAGGGATTTACCACTGTGACCATATCATTTAGGAAAAATGGAGCATTCCAGATTGTTGATAAGAGAGCACACATTGTTAAAATAAACACATGGTGCTTTTGTGTGCATACATGTGAAATTAAAAGCATTTACTTCCATAGTCACTGTACTTTTCCCACAATCATTCTGGCAGTCATTCAGTTTGGAGCTCAGAAGTCTAGATTGTAAAGTTGCTCAGCGAGCATTCTCTATTTGATGTTCTCAGGCGGGCCTGTGAGTTTTATTATTGCTTGCCCCTTACTGCTTCTCAGTACTACTGTTGGAGAATAATGTGGGGTTGCCTTTGTGTGATAGCCAACTAATGATTAATTTTCTCAAAGATTATTCAGCCAGCGGGAACCAGAGGAGGAAGGTGCCCCTAAGAGGAGAGGCAGACAAAGCCCCAACGCCAACCTCATTAAGACCACTGTCTTCTTCTTCCTGGAGAGTGAGGTATGTATCTGTAGTTTATTTTATTTTGAAACGCAGGCCATCATTTCTCTCTTTACCGGCATTATGGACACAATCAAATCCTCCATCAATCATTTTGTGAAAATCTCTTCATTAGCTCCACGAGCATGCAGCCTACCTCGTGGACTCTCTCTGGGAATGTGGTGCAGAGCTACTGAAAGACTGGGAGTGTATGATCAGCTTACTGCTAGATGACTCATTGCCGGGAGAGGAAGGTATGGTCCTTACTACTTTCTAGCCTATGTTGCTGGCATGTGGTCGAAGCAGGATCTAAGACGTGGCCTCGTTCTCGTTTTGGGTTTCTTGCAGCTCTTACAGACAGACAAGAGACGGCCTTGATTGAAATCATGCTGTGCACTGTACGCCAGGCTGCTGAATGCCACCCACCTGTTGGAAGAGGCACAGGGAAGAGGGTAAGAGTTAATACTATACTTGGATAGAGTTGTTGAAAATTGATTATTTTCTGCTCAGTACAAGCTCCAATGGAACAGACAAGCGGTTAAAACATACAAATGTAACTTTTTTCAAGAGATAATCAACTTTTTACTCTAGGATGTACATTAAAAAATTCCACCAGAGACATGGTCCTGTTGAACTGCAGCCCCATATATGTTTCAATGTGGAAAAATCAGAGACAAGCTTGCATTTGTCTTCAGGTGATGACGGCTAAAGAAAAGAAGACTCAGCTAGATGACAGAACTAGAATGACAGAGCTGTTTGCTGTGGCTTTGCCCCCTCTACTGGCCAAGGTATGTTATATCACATGTTCTTAACCAGAACTCCTCTTCAGTGGCAATAACTTCATGTGTGTCCATCAAAAAACATTATTAATCATCATTTTGAATATTTGTCTTCTAGTACACTGTGGATTCAGAGAAGGTGACCAACTTGTTACAGCTTCCTCAGTTCTTTGACCTTGAAATTTATACCACAGGCCGCCTGGAAAAGGTAAAACGCAGTTTTTTTTTATTTTATTACCAGTCAAATTGATTAGATAAGTCAAACTAATCAAAGGTATAATGGCTTTTATTAAACGTTATGTCATTTTTTCCCTTGCTGTTCAACACAGCACCTGGAAGCCCTGCTCCGTCAGATCAGGGAAATTGTGGAGAAGCACACAGACACTGAAGTTTTGGAGGCCTGCTCCAAGACTTACCATGCCCTCTGCAATGAGGAGTTCACAATCTTTAACAGGGTGGACATTGCCCGCTCCCAGCTACTGGATGAGCTGGTGGACAAGTTCAACAGACTACTGGAGGATTTTCTACAAGAGGTAGGAGTAAAAAATTACTTGACACTTACCATGCATGTTTATACTCATTAGGGAACAACCAAGGCTTTTCTAAGGTTGATAGTGATTATTAGTAATCAAGGAGACTGATCACTAATATTTAGAAGTGATATTTGATGGCAGTAAAAATGTAATATTTTTGTGTCAAAAACTAGCTCCACCTCAACTGTAATAATAAAATTTGATGCTTTGAGGAGACAAATCATAAGTAGTAATATCAGCATATTGTTACAATATTTAATATACTAGTTACTTTCCTCTTTTTCTACAAAGTTTGTTAATTTACTCTTGTAATTGGTAGGATTTGAAATGCATGACTTGTACATTGTGATAGTGATACTTTTATTTTATATAAAGTAAGTGTGTGTGTGTGTGTGTGTGTGTGTGTGTGTGTGTGGTACCTAAATAACATTTAAACCATCACTGCGACAAAGTGCATTGTTTGTCATCATTGAAACTGAGTATAAGGTTGTAGTGTTTTTAAAACGTTAACATAACTCCAATAATCGTGAAATCCCTGAATATCGGTCAATACTTTTGGTAAAAATAGCTTAGTTTTAAATTTCTAATACTTTATTTATATACTTGCTTATCGCACTTTTGAAAAAGTGGGTCATATTTGTTTACAACCAACACCTCTACCTTTTAATATTATGAGTACCATGTTTGCTTGTTCATTTATGCATAAATATCTCTTGTGACTATCTTGTTGCATTAGCCCTCAAACTGTTGCTGTAAACTTACATTTGGATTCATCTTCAAATAAGACTTCATTCTGCCTGAAAGTGCTGATGTGATTTAATTTCAGTGCTGGGAGATCTATAGAATCTATTGGCCTCCTTTCATGTTGTTTGCTTTAGTTTTGTACTAGATTATACACCTCTGCTTTCAAATTGTGATTATAGGAAGTCTTTGTTTTTGGTCTTTTCTTCTTTTACTCTAGCGGTAATGACTATGACGCAGAGCATTTGATTAACAAACAGCATTGTAGGCCTGTATGTAAAACAGTTTGGGAAAAGCTTATCAAATAATGACCTTCTCAAATCATCCTTTTAATTTAGTCTGAAAAGTGTTCGTAGATAATTAGTTGCCAAATGATTAAATTCCTGGTCCCTAAAATCAATCACAATTTTTCTTTGCAGGGTGAAGATGCTGATGAAGATGATGCTTATCAGGTGTTATCAACTCTAAAGAGGATCACAGCATTTCACAAGTATGAAATTCCTCCCTTTTTATTTTTTTTGCTGGAGTTCCTTTTTCTTTCTCCACTTCCCATTCCCCTTACTTGTCTCCTCTTCCTCCAACAAGTGCAATAATTTGAATGTGATTTTTTTTTTTTTTTTTTTTTTTTTTGTGCACTTGTTTGACTTTGACTTTCTCAAATGTGTTGCAGTGCACATAATCTCTCTGGGTGGGACCTGTTTACCAGCAACTTCAAACTGCTCAACACTGGCATAGAGAACGGAGACATGCCTGAACAGGTCATTAAACATATACACACCAACTGAAATTATGTGGCTAAGCAGGTTATCATTTCCTTTTTAAGCACTACTAAATATTAACCTTTCTGATACTTATTTTTGTGTGAGCAGATCGTCATCCACTCACTGCAGTGTACCCACTATGTCATCCTGTGGCACCTGGCCAAGTTATCCGAGGGCAGCTCCAGGAAGGTGAGGTCACCTTTAGCCAACTTCACTGTCTCCTATGCACCACATTGAAAATAAGTAGCTGGGTGTGATGCTAACAAATGTTTGTTTGACCCTTCTTGTGGATTAGGAGGACATGGTTACTCTGAGGAAGCAGATGAGGGCATTCTGCCTAATGTGTCAACGCTACCTCACCAATGTCAACACAGCCGTTAAAGAACAGGTGATGGACAAAAGTGAAACAAATCTCTCCACCTCACAACTGATTTGTTTGTTTTTTCCCTCCCAGTTAAAACTTTTTGGTATGCATTTTTTCCTTTTTCTTTCCTTTGTAGGCTTTCACCATCCTGTGTGACCTCCTGCTCATCTTCAGTCACCAGATGGTGTCCGGAAGCAGGGAACACCTGGAGCCCCTGGTCTATTCCCCAGAGGACTCACTGCAGTCTGAACTCCTCTCCTTCATTCTGAACCACGTCTTCATAGACCAGGACGATGAAACAAATAGCACAGGTACAAATAGAAATGTGTAGTTTTGAAGCGTCAATTTACTTTCTGCTCTGCTCCAATAAACACAGAGTAAATAAAAGGACAGTTTATGTGCAGCTTGTAGAATGATCTGTTTTTCTCTCTTTTCAGATGGGCAACAGGATGATGAGGCAGTGAAGATCGAAGCTCTGCACAAGAGGAGAAACCTCCTGGCTGCCTACTGCAAACTGATCATATACTGTGTGGTAGACATGAAGACTGGAGCTGACATCTTCAAACAGTACATGAGGGTAAATTTTGATTTTGTAATGGTCATTTTTTATTTATTTATTTTTTTATTGTAGTTTGCAGAAGCTTCTATCTTTACTGTTGTAAAATACATTCGTTCAGTGTTTATTCAGGAGTTTACACAGGAACAATACATCTGCTGTTATGGGAACTAATGCATCATCTGTCTAAACATTAGACATGTAAATCAGGTCAGACATCAGAGTTACAACTTTCAGTGTGTGTGTGTGTGTTTTTTTTTTTTTTTTTTTATAGTATTACAATGACTACGGTGATATCATCAAAGAGACCATGAGTAAGACTCGGCAAATCGATAAGATTCAGTGTGCCAAGACCCTCATTCTCAGTCTGCAGCAGGTTAGTCTACATACTTTCACTCCCTCATGAATTCATTCAGTCTTATTCTTTCTGTCTAGTTTAAAGATATGTTGATACAATTCAGGCTAATACTTCCCTTTTTGTTTCTGCCAGCTTTTCAATGAAATGCTGTCTGACCTGGGTCACGGGTTCGATCGCTCCTCCTCTTCATTCTGTGGAATCAAAGAGTTGGCCCGCCGGTTTTCTCTAACATTTGGTCTTGACCAAGTCAAAACCAGAGACGCCATCGCTATGCTGCACAAGTAAGGCTTCATTCTTTTGCCGCAGTGCATTGCTTTTACATTTTTGGCTTTGCATATGGGAACTGTCATTGTAGACAAATTACTCCTTGAATAATGTGTTTCCTCGAGCCATGTGTTATTTTTTCCTATGGCTTTTGGAGATGCTCAGCTGATGAAATTTTAGTTAGAACTGCCTGTTCCCATGCAGTTGAAGGAAAAATGTTGTGTTCAAACACACAAAGGAGCAACAATGCTTTAAAACCATCATCGGCAGCATAAATTATTTCCCGAAAGCTTCTCTAAACATTAATTGGCAAAGTGACAAGGGAGGAAATGAAATGTTCATTGTGCACTCTTGAACCTTTTTAAATGATGCATATTTTCATCAATTTGTAATGATGGCCCACTGAGTGTAAAAACATACATTTGACAGCGCCTATTTGTATATAGCTCGCACCTGCATCATGTTATCTTTGTTCACCCTTGTGAATTATAACAGTATAATTTCACACATGTTGGAAGACAATATTGTAAATGCATTTTTACTATGTAAGCAGGAAGCTGGGGTATGCTCTACACTTGTGCAGCATGTGGGCGTAGTGTGTAATGGGATATGCCATGTGTGGAGTGGGTGTTAAAGTAATGAAATGCATGCTAAAAATTATGCTTTGTTTCCATTTAGTATTTTTAAATGTTTACATTTTTAAAGAAATTGTAGCATTACATTATAGTACAGTGTGACATGTCTGAACTGTGGGTATGACCATAAGTTTAATTCAACTCTAGAGGTCTGTACACAAATGCTAACCACTACACTCTTGATCTCAGTGAGATGTGTTTTTTTTAACAGTACTTTTTTAGAATTATTTATTCAAGTACTCAATGCAGTGTCTCGTCTCGTCTCGTCTTCTTCCGCTTATCCGTAATCGGGTCGCGGGGGCAGCAGCTTCAGCAGGGAAGCCCAGACTTCCCTCTCCCCAGCTACTTCCTCCAGCTCTTCCGGGGGGACCCCAAGGCGTTCCCAGACCACCCGAGAGACATAGTCTCTCCAGCGTGTCCTGGGTCTTCCCCGGGGCCGCCGCCCGGAGGGACGTGCCCGGAACACCTCACCAGGGAGGCGTCCAGGAGGCATCCTCACTAGATGCCCGAGCCACCTCAACTGGCTCCTCTCGATGTGGAGGAGCAGCGGTTCTACTCTGAGCTCCTTGCGGATGACCGAGCTTCTCACCCTATCTCTAAGGGAGAGCCCAGCCACCCGGCGAAGGAAACCCATTTCGGCCGCTTGTATTCGCGATCTCGTTCTTTCGGTCACTACCCAAAGCTCGTGACCATAGGTGAGGGTAGGAACGTAGACCGACTGGTAAATCAGGAGCTTCGCCTTTCGGCTCAGCTCCTTCTTCACCACGACGGACCGATGCAGGGCCCGCATCACTGCAGACGCCGCACCGATCCGCCGGTCAATCTCCCGCTCCATCCTCCCCCCACTCGTGAACAAGACCCCGAGATACTTGAACTCCTCCACTTGAGGCAGGATCTCATCCCCGACCTGGAGTCGACACTCCACCCTTTTCCGGTCCAGAACCATGGCCTCGGATTTGGAGGTGCTGATTTTCATCCCAGCCGCTTCACACTCGGCTGCGAACTGCTCCAGTGAGAGCTGAAGGTCACGGCTCGATGAAGCCAACAGGACCAGATCGTCCGCAAATAGCAACGACCCAATCCTGAGGCCACCAAACCGCAGCCCCTCGACGCCCTGGCTGCGCCTAGAAATTCTGTCCATAAAAGTTATGAACAGAATCGGTGACAAAGGGCAGCCCTGACGGAGTCCAACCCCCACTGGAAACAAGTTCGTCTTATTACCGGCAATGCGGACCAAGCTCTGGCACCGAGAGTACAGGGACCGGACAGCCCGTGTCAACGGGTCCGGGACCCCATACTCCCGGAGCACCCCCCACAGGACTGCCCGAGGGACACGGTCGAACGCCTTCTCCAGATCCACAAAACACATGTAGACTGGTTGGGCGAACTCCCACGCACCCTCAAGCACCCTGCTAAGGGTATAGAGCTGGTCCACAGTTCCACGACCAGGACGAAAACCACACTGCTCCTCCTGAATCCGAGGTTCGACTATCTTACGGACCCTCCTCTCCAGTACCCCCGAATAGACTTTCCCAGGGAGGCTGAGGAGTGTGATCCCTCTATAGTTGGAACACACCCTCTGGTCCCCCCTTTTATAAAGGGGAACCACCACCCCGGTTTGCCAGTCCAGAGGCACTGCCCCCGATGTCCACGCGATGTTGCAGAGACGTGTCAACCAAGACAGCCCTACAACATCCAGAGCCCTGAGGAACTCAGGGCGAATCTCATCCACCCCCGGGGCCTTGCCGCCGAGGAGCTTTTTGACTACCTCGGCGATCTCAGCCCCAGAGATAGGCGAGTCCACCACTGATCCCCCAGACTCTGCTTCTTCAACAGAAGACGTGCTGGTGGGATTGAGGAGGTCTTCGAAGTATTCCCCCCACCGATCCAGGACGTCCCGAGTCGAGGTCAGCAGCACCCCGTCTCCACTGAACACAGTGTCAACGGTGCGCCGCTTTCCCCTCCTGAGACGCCGAATGGTGGTCCAGAACTTCCTCGAAGCCGTTCGAAAGTCTTTCTCCATGGCCTCACCGAACTCCTCCCACGCCCGAGTTTTTGCCTCGGCAACCACCGAGGCTGCGATCCGCTTAGCACGCCGATACCCGTCAGCTGCTTCCGGAGACCCACAGGCCAAGAAGGTTCTGTAGGACTCCTTCTTCAGCTTGACGGCATCCCTTACCGCCGGTGTCCACCAGCGGGTTCGGGGATTGCCGCCACGACAGGCACCGACGACCTTACGGCCACAGCTCCGATCAGCCGCCTCAACAATAGAGGCGCGGAACAAGGTCCACTCGGACTCAATGTCCCCCGCCTCCCCCGGGACGCGGGTGAAGCTCTCCCGGAGGTGCGAGTTGAAGTTCCTTCTGACAGGAGATTCGTCCAGACGTTCCCAGCAAACCCTCACAGAACGTTTGGGTCTGCCAGGTCTGACCGGCCTCTTCCCCCACCATCGGAGCCAACTCACTACCAGGTGGTGATCAGTTGACAGCTCCGCCCCTCTCTTCACCCGAGTGTCCAGGACATGAGGCCGCAAGTCCGACGACACGACAACAAAGTCGATCATCGAACTGCGGCCAAGGGTGTCCTGGTGCCAAGTGCACATATGGACACCCCTATGCCTGAACATGGTGTTCGTTATGGACAATCCATGACGAGCACAGAAGTCCAACAACGAAACACCATTCGGGTTCAGATCAGGGGGGCCGTTCCTCCCAATCACGCCTCTCCAGGTCACACTGTCATTGCCCACGTGAGCATTGGAGCAATGCAGTGTGCCAGGTTCAAATAAAAAAATGTTATGAGTAATATTTATAATTTTCTATACACAGTTTGGATGAAAAAAAGTCTTTTTCTCTGCTGACAGTTTTTTTTTCCCTCCTTTCATCTCTCAGGGATGGTATCGAGTTTGCATTTAAGGATCCTAGTCCCCAAGGGGAAGGAGGCCCTCCTGTCAACCTGGCTTTCTTGGACATTCTCAGCGAGTTCTCCTCCAAACTTATGAGACAAGACAAGAGGACTGTGTAAGTTTTCTTTTCTTTTTTTTTTTACTGCGGAGTTGACAAGTGGGAACTTCGGTGCAACAGGTGTTTGTGACAACTGGTGCAACTGTTGTTTCTGATGTGTGAGTGGTTGATGTGAGGCCTTTCTTTTCTTTTTTTTTTTACCCTCCAGCTGGAATGTGCACCTGGCTTTGTGTGTAACGTTTGTCCCGTGTATGCAAGGGTGCGTGAGTTTATTCATCTTGTCTATGTGACCTCCTGCTTTTCCTCAGCCACATGTACCTGGAGCGCTTCATGACGTTCCAGATGGCATTGCAGCGAGAGGACTGCTGGCTCCCCCTCATCTCCTACAGGAATTCCCTGCAGGCTGGTGGTGATGACGATACTATGTCGGTGATGAGTGGCTACTCCAGCAGAGGCTCCTCCATTCGCTCCAAGAAGACCAAACCTCCTGCTGCTACAGCTGGAACTTCGGCAGCAAAGAGGAAGCTGCCAGAAGGTAGAGGAGACTTGGGAATCAACAAAATCATGAATAATGTATAACAGGATTTATAACTTGGTCTACACAACTACATTTTATTATGAATGCATCTGCATTATTATATAAAGCTTTACTGGATGCCATCCGTAGAACCCATTATAACACACAGACACACACGAACAATGTGTCAACATGAGAACTACATACATAACAACACAGCCATGATGTTACAAAAGCAGCATTGGAGCCCAGATTAACCCAGATGTGTTCAGGCCAGCTGAGCTGATGGGTGAGGAGATTAAACCGCAGATGGTAGGAGAGAGTGGAAAGAGTCAAATAGTTCCTCAACAACCACAGTCTCTTAAACCTGTGTCAATACACGATTGCTGAAGACTGCTGGATGCAGTGAGGGTTGGATCATTCCACATCTTTAGCAAATATAACAGATTTGATAATACTGCACCAACAACTCTTGGATTGCATGTTCCCATTAGCAGCAAGTTTGTCTGACTCCATGGCCCTTCCCTTCCAGAGGAGAGCAGCAGCAGTGAGGTGTGGCAGCAGAGCATGCAGACCCCGGTCATGATGCCGTCCCCCCACCTCACCTCCACTGCCATGCGAGACCCTAAGAGGGGTCGTGATGACAGCTTCATGGGGGTCTACCCCCTCCCTCACGACCAGCAGCAGCCTCACCAACTACCACAGCACCATCAACAGACGCCTCAGCATCACCAGACACCCATGGATTACAAGTATGCATGCTCAACTGTTGCATTCCAGAGGTGTAACCATGCAATTAGCTCACGGTTCTGTACATACATTAGATTCGTATTACGTAGGTCATGGTTGGATGCATACAAGATGTTTGTAACAAAATAGAAAACGGCACAAATGTAGAAAATGTCATATTAAAGCACCTTAGTTATCCAAGCTACAATATGAGAGACCTTTCAGAATCCAATGTTCATGTTTCCATTTTTAAATTAAATGTCTATTGTATCCTACATCAAGATTATCTAAATATATGTAGGCTCAGATCCAGACCCATCAATTGATTCAGTGGATTGCTTACTCTGTAAGAATGGCATCACAGAACTGGAATATGTGCCAAAATACATTAGGACAGGGTTCAACCTAATTCCCCAATTGCATGCTATTCTTTTTGAGGGCAAATGTTAGCAAAGTGCTTCACACTTCACAGCCTGCCAAGTGTTGCCACTACTGGGTCAGTGACTGACTAGCTTATTCATTCAACTCGATTTTTCATAGGTGCCAGGCCAGTGGGCCATCTTTGTAGTCATAACAGACTTCCATGTGGTGTCATCTGTTTAATCACCAAACACATGTGGACCAAAGACGTGGCTAATTAATGTGTGCTTGTGCATTTAGTTCCCAGGTGACGTGGATGCTGGCCCAGCGACAGCAAGAAGAGGCGCGTCAGCAGCAGGAAAGAGCCATGAACTATGCCAAGCTCAGGACCAATCTGCAGCATGCTATGTAAGACACACCTGCACACACAGCTGCCTGTTGATGTCTCGTTAACCGTGTATTTCAATATTTATTATGCTGCTGTGTTTGTGCAGTCGTCGCGGCACTGGGCTTATGGAGGAAGACGAAGAGCCAATTGTGGAGGATGTGATGATGTCATCTGAGGGTCGTATGGATGACCTCAATGAAGGCATGGACTTTGACACCATGGACATTGACCTGGTGAGACACTTAAACTGAATCAAATGTTTACAGTACAAATTCATATTACTTAAATTATGTTTTTATTTCTTTTATTTTTTGATCTTGCACATAGTGCACAAACAGAATATAGGGATGTGCAATCCAGGTTTTTGGAACGAGAATAATACCAGTTTGCCATCAGAAGTGACCTTGTGTTGTCCTTGAACATTTTGGCAGAAAGAACAACCTGTAAAAGCCCAATAATGAATAATTGCTTGAAAAGTCTCTTTTAGCGATCAAATTATATACCAACATTTTCACACCTGTTTTTAGACACAAGTTGCTGCTGTGTATCTGAAATAAGAGCTGCAATGATTAGTTGATTGATTAATTACAGCTACTCAAAACCTGATTTTATTCTATCCTCTGAGGATAAAACTTCAAAGGGGAAAAAATCAAAACTCTGATAGAGATTAAAAACTATCTGTGAAACACAGTTTATTTTGTTCACATCACGCCATCACAAGCCAGAAGCTCAGAACTCATAAACTGAAAATACTGCCTGACTGCACCTTTAGGGAGCAATCTGTGTAGCCAGTAAAAATACTATTTAATAATGATCATTTCTCTCTGTAAAGGTCAGTTGACGTAGATCAGGACTCATCAAGAGCATCTCTAGCAAGATTATGCAATCTTCCTTTCACTTAATGGCCCCTTAGTTTTCCACATTTTACAGCCCTTTTTACAGCTTTACTGTTGACTTTATTTTCATTAGATTTAAACTAACCAAGTTAGCATTTTCATGACTTAAACCATGATAAACTTCTAATGACATTGTGGCTCCGCTTGTATTCATGCGTGCATGGGGAATGCCAAGTCAGTTATTCTAAGAGACGACTGATTTGTTAAGCATGCAATTATTAATCTGGACCATCTTGTGTTGATTTTCGCATTTAATGTCAAATTGAGCAAAGAAGACAATTGAAACGGTTTAAAGGACTTTTTGGCACAGGGTGAAAGTCTTCATCTGTTTTTTGTTTTTTGAGAAGATGATGAAACATACTGTGACGACAGTGCTTTGCAACTGTTGGTACAACACAAGCCTCATGACTAATTTATTTGACCATTTTTCCCCAACACCACAGAACCATGTATAAAGCCAGAACTAAACTTCATCCAAGACATATGTCTATTTTGGATGCTTCCACTAGATCTGCGCTCTATGAAAGGCTCCAAATGTCATGTTAAATCAACCAGAAAATTGAACAGCTGCCCTACTTTATCTAAATTCACTCTCTTCATTGCATGAGTGAGGCATTCTTTCCAAATTGATCTACAGGAGTTAAAAGCTCTGAATCGTCTTTTCGTTGTGTGTGTGTGTTTGCATGCATGTACGAATTGTATACTGCAAAAACTCCATAATATGCTGATCTAAACAAGCTGTCTCTCTCTTTCCAGCCGCCCTCTAAGAATCGCCGTGAGAGGTCTGAGCTTAAGCCGGACTACTTTGACCCCGCGTCTATCATGGATGAATCGGTAAGGACCATCTACACTCTGATCGCTTAGATTAGTTTCACCTTGTCTGCACTTTCCAAATTCAAATGAGTTTATGGACTGCTGTTACTACATGCAATGCTTCAAACAAAAGGCCACTGTTTTTATAAAGACACCAAGTGTGGGTGTAATGGCTAGTTAGAGGAGCTTGTGAGTGGACACTAAAATTAGTCAAACTCTAATTAGGTAAACTGAAATTGGACAGCTCGTCACAGTACACAAACCAGTGGCAAGTGTAGTGTTTGCAGTGCAGAATATAGCTATAAGCATTTAGACAAGTTCAGCTGACCAGTCCACATGCCCCGCAGCCAAGTGCAACATTCCTTCTTGGTTACAAAGCCACTGGTTTTGCCTGTGTAAACAAGCCTTAAATTCTTGTTTCAACACGTCCTCACCATAGGAAGGTTTAGGGTTTGTTCTCCACTACCCCTGACCCAGTACACTGGGCCTGTCAGAAGCTGCTTGAATACAGGGCTTTGTAAAATTTAAGAGTGTTCTGTGTCAGCATAAAATAAATCCATTGTCAAAAAAAAATAAAAAAATCTCTTCAGCAAACAGTGTCTTGTTTCATTAGGGTTTTTCCTCAACAGTTCTGCCTCGGATGCATTTTTATTTCCTTTACTCTTCTTACTTTTCCACATTGTTAAGTGTGGTTAAATGAAGTGGCTGTAGATTATTATGCCATGAAACAGCAGTAAGTCGAGTTCAATTTTATTTGTCATTCTATCATATTCATATAAACACCCACAGGCAGGAGAACGAAATTTCGTTTTTTAGGACCAGGGTGCAAAATATTTTGTGTGTGTGTGTGTATATATATATATATATATATATATATATATATATATATATATATATATATATATATATATATATATATATATATATATATATATATATATATATATATATATATATATATATATATATATATATATATATATATATATATATATATATATATATATATATATATATATATATATGATTACACTACCATTTTACTTTGAGCAAAGCATTGTTATATTGGCACTTTAATTCAGCAGTTTATTTTGTCAGACATGAGGCAGATTTTTATCCAAAGTTAATAGTGCTACAGGGAAGACATATTTTCATAGACCCACTTGGAAGTTGGTTATCACCCTGGCTCCCTCATCAAAGAGTTGATGGTATTTTTCCATTGGATTTTGGATTATTATAGAAAATAAGATCTGTGGCAAATAAACGTTGTATGCTTGCACGTTTTCTTCAGCGTGATATATCTATAACAGAACACCGCAGTTGTGATTTTTGGAATATAACTGCAATCACCAACAGTAAAATGCTCAAGTTTGGTTTTAAGTGAATTCTATCGGGCTGCATGATTTCAGTGTCACCACCACTAAGCTTCCAACTTGTAATTTGAGTTTGCACATCAATGTGATGATGATTAATGCCTTTCTAGTGATATTACGCCACTTATTAGAAACCACCTTTTAAGGTCACATCAAAGTTTCAAAATTGAGGTAGTTGATATTTTTATGTTGTAAAACAAAAAGTTAAAATCCCTTCAATAAGTTTTAACCACAAACCTTTCAGATATTTACCAAAAACCTGTTGACTTCCAGACAAGGGAAGAGGTACAGCTAAAATGCAAATTTATTTCCAGGTTTCAGAAGTCATTCCTGCAGCACTCTATTAGACTGTGTATTAATCTTTAATAGTCAGGTTGATTCCTTTGTCCCCTGCTGTGCCCTGTTCTTAACTTCTGCAATCATGCAGACGTAATTGGTTATTAAAGCATGTTTTTCTTTTTCTTTTTTTCTCCCTCTAGGTCCTCGGGGTTTCCATGTTTTAAGCTAATATCCAGATGATTTTGACGCTGGGATAATGGAAGAGGCGCTTTGTATTTAAAGAGAATTTTAGATGCGAAAACAGATGTGTTTTCTGTAAGAAAAAGCAAAAACTAAACAAAAAAAATTCTGGCTTGTACTCCACGTGGACCAATGACAACCCACACTCAGTGTTGCTTGCTCAGAGAGGACTGTGTTTCAAATATTTACTTTTATAATCTTGGGTAAGCTCTTCCTGTTCAGAAATAGTGTAACAGGCCACTTCCAAACCTATTAGAAATGAGAGGTGTCTAAAGAAAATCCATAATAGTTTTTTTTTTTTTTCCCTTTTTTCCTTTTTTTTTTTTTTTTTTAAACGGGGATGAATTGGTGTGTTTAACTTAAGAAACATTTTTTTTGTTTTTGTCTAACCCTTTTTACAATTGTAGTAAGTTACCAGGTGTGAAGTAGTAATTTATAAACAGACTGTAGTAGCTTGCTTGTACTGTGTTAGCCAAGTGGATGGAGGTCTTTGTTTCTGTGCTCTCTTTTTTCCCCCCTCCCTCTATCTCTTAAGTTTCTTTTCCCTGTTGTTGGGCCTCATTTGAGGTCCTGATAACCACTGGTGGTTAGGATGGTGAGATGTCACGTAGAATCGGATCCCTTTTATGCTGTGAAGAGTCCCAGAGTCCACTGAACGCTCCACACTGTTAAGCAGTAAGTCCCCGAGCTTACTCCAAGATTTGGACCACTCCTTAACCACCATCTACTCGAGAAATGTTTCCCCTAACAATGAGCAGAGTTTTCTCCCAGTGGTGCCACTGTGTGGGCTCTGAAAGAAAGCAACTCAGTCCAAGAAAATCACATCTTTTTTCTCTTAAAATCCAGCAGCATAATGTTGAAATGGGTATCTCTACATTTTAAATAAAAGTTATATATGAATCGGTGCTGATTTTATATATGTGCTTTTGGTTTTCTTATTTTCAACTTTTCAACCTTCAGTCACAAAGTTTGAGAAATGTGTAAGTAAACTAAAAAAAATGAAAGCATGTAAAGCCATGCATCAAGGAAGATTTTTAAATTTGTATTTTTTATGTTTTTTTTTTTCTTTTTGTCTTGATAATGTCTTCGGGTTTCTACCTTTTTTCCTACATGTAAATTAGTTTGGATAAAACTAATGAAAAGACTTGTGAAATCAGCTTTAAGGTTTTCTCAACATAAAAAGTCCTGTCACAAAATACTTAAAAGTTTCAAATGTTAAAAGTGAAAGGTAGTCATTCAGACAATACTGAAGATGAGTTATTCAGCAGCGCTGTGGCAGCTAGACAAAGCTTAGATTTTGACATATATTTGTCACACACAAGTTTTAATGAAATGTTTTGTCTACTGAGGTTTTTATTTTGTAGTCATTCCATGCTTAAGCCTTAAACATGCTTGTGAAGGTCACCTTCTCTCACAGTAATCTTCCATGTCAGAGGATCAGTCATGTTTAAAGGTGGATAATTGGCTTCTTAGAACATGAAACATGAGGTGGTCAGATGTAATGTGATAAAGTAGATGAACAGCCTATATGTGTTTTTGCCTAATTATTTTATGTAAGTAAAAAGAAAATTCTTTTAAGGAAAAAGTACTGTTTATTGTTTGTTACTTACCACTACATTGGTATAAATTCTTATTGGATCATGTGTGTATATATACAAAATTTAATTTCTTTCCTTTTTCGGCCATTTCTGTGTTTTATTATTCTTTTTTTCTGCACTCTTGCCTACACTCTAAGTTGTTGTCTATTATCCCATCCTCCTTCGGTCACTCTGTTTTCTGATTTGTACTTGTCTGGAGACAGTAACTTTTGAATAAAAATCAACACATTTCCTTTGTGGTAACTATTTACTGACCACACTGAACTTGGTACACCAAGCGCTTGGGTTACTCAGCTCCAGGCTCCACCAGATACTGGAATTTTCCTCTGCAGATTTATGCA
The DNA here is from genome assembly GCA_030544235.1 of Lepturacanthus savala. Classification (NCBI taxonomy): domain Eukaryota; kingdom Metazoa; phylum Chordata; class Actinopteri; order Scombriformes; family Trichiuridae; genus Lepturacanthus; species Lepturacanthus savala. The sequence goes on from CM060464.1 coordinate 16,911,651, forward strand.
AAGTTGGGGTGAAATTTAGTTCAGGAGGTGTGACACTACAAGAGCCAGCTCAGAGAAAAGCTATTCACTTTAAGAGCAGAAGGGGGCAGTATAGTCCCAGCGAGATCTAATCTATCTGTACTTCACACAATGGCAGTACTTTCATATATGGTGTCACCGCAATACCCCCCCCCCCCCCCCCCTTTGCTGGAAAATCCATGAATATGTATCCTCACGACCCTCTGTATCTTCAATGCACATATCTCGTCGTATGTGACAGCTTTTAAACTCATGTTGACTATCAAAAGGGAAAGAGAATAAACTCTTATTCTCGAGTAGACAAAGGGCGCCATAGTAGCTGTAATGATAAAAGTGAGAACATGAGGTACCAGAGGAAAGGATGAAAGCAACAGAGACTTCTGTGCTAAGTGGATGATTAAAGAGGAGCATGGATCAATGCAGTCATATTAGAATGGGACCTGGCAGAGAGCCCTCTTCATGTCCAGCCTGTGATACGCTATCACTTCATCAGTCTGCTTGTGTCTGCTGTCAGAATAATGTGGGGGAAAGCACTTCCATCAGCAGCCATGCCTGATTGGCTTTGAGCTGTCGGCCCTTTTTGTAGCGAGCTGCTCGCACAAACGCGGCACCAAAGGAAAAGTTTAGATTAGTGTATCGCTTTTTGTTTTTGTCATGCTGTCAAACCGGTTTTATGAAAGTTGAGGAGGTGTCTTATGTCCACATCACATGCTTCTGTGCCAAAACATTTTTCCCCCCCCTCCTTTTTCTTTTTTACTTTTTCCTGTAATTTGTTCCCACAGCAGTACATTTGCTTGGGCTGAGTTGGGTTAAATTGTGTTTCTGAGGTCAGGACTGCTCAGTTTAAATCAGAGCCTCTGCAGCACTTCTATTTACTCCTGATAACCCGCAGGCCCTATCAGTTTGGCCAATGTTGAGACCTCAGAGGGTCAAAGGAGGACAGGAAACCATGATTCACGTGTGTGTGTGTGTGTGTGTGTTCAGAGTTCACTGGTGAAGTGAATCTAAAAGTGGATCTGAATCAGTGTTTCAAAGCAATTTTTAAAATGTACGTGTTCGCATTAAATGCTGCTGCTCTTTCATATAACTGATTAAACTCTCGGACAAACTCTCGCAGCATTCTGCAAGTAGATAAACCGGCAGAATTTTAATTCCGTATATAAATCATTAATGAGAGCGTTGGTTGTAATCTCCTCTGCCTCTGAGGGCAGAGGAAAGCGGCTGACCCCGGAAAATCATTTACTCGGACCTGACTCGGATTATTCACACGCAAACGCTTCTAGGTCCACGTTTGGGAACTCCAGGACTCCTACCGGTGTTCCATGGTGCATCGCTGTACAGTAAAATCTATCCTTGACATTTCTGAACCCGTATAGTTTTCAAGCAGCACACTGTGCTCTATAATAAAACATCTGATAACCAAAGAAAGAGAAGCCTCTCCCCCGGATTAAGAGGAGACGCTCTGCGGGTCCTAACAGAGATGTCAAGGTGAACGTGAAATGAAAAGGGGATCAATGCCCTTCAATTATGAGGAAGCAGGTTTCATAAGACAGGCCAGAACAGGTCAGATTCCAGTGGTAAGCTATGAATAGAGTGCCGTGGGAACCCGCTGTCTGCCTCCTGTCGGGTTTTCTTTGCACTGACACACCAGGCGGAGCGGCTAAAGGTGTGCTGAATGACTGAACGAGTGACAGGGCCATTGTACCCCCCAGCACAGAGGCCGGAGGATTAGTCTGCCTTTGGCACCCGGGGTTGGGGGGGGTGGTTGAGATGGTCCGGCGTGTGGAAGGAATCTGTCACCAGCGGAGCTGCAGGTGGTCTGGGGGTCCGGGGCAGGGCGTTTTTGACCCCGTGAAGCGAGGGAAAACAAGACGAGTTCTCCGCTCGGGAGCGGAATGATATTTAGCCCCAAATCCCATCCTCCTCCACCTTCTCTCCTCCTCACCTCGCAGAATAATTGTAGTGGAGCCACTTTCACTCGTCCCCCAGTGGGCCCGAGTCTGTGTGCAGCGAGGATAATAACGGTTTTCCCCACAGGAAGGAGGGGGGAGACAAGATTATGTTTTTTTTCAATTAGAGGAAACAGACAAAAAGAAAAAAAAAGAATGCAACAACACACAAAGCCGGTGAGGTAGCAAATGCGCCGCGCGAGGCCCACGTTCCCACGCCTCCCTTTTTTTTTGTTTTTTTTTTCCCTTTGAATCCCTTGAAGCTCGTTCAAAGGTGACCCAGAGATGACTGAACGTGTTCCTGGGCCAATGCGCACTGCTAAATCATGAGTCTCTGTAAAGTTTGGATGGGTGTCTTATAGGGCGTGATGAGACGGGTCTCATAAAGATGACGGAGAGCCCTGCGTGTCACCGGCCTGTGCCAGGAAACCCCGGTGATTAACGAGGGGCCGGGGCACCTCCGCTAATAAGACTCATCTCTTTAATTGGCTCTATGATACCACTGTGCAAATGGCCCCTGAAATGTCCATCTTCTGCGTTGTGACCGTTTGTGCATGCATGCCGCGGTGCGTGGAGAGAGATGCGATGGGTGTGTCCGCATGTGCCTGTGATTACCGTTTTCACTTCGCCCCCTTCGGTGGAGGGATACGAGCCAGAAGATGAGGTAGGGGAGCCTCATTAGAAAGAGAGCACTTCTATTGCCGGCCAAGATTTAACACCGACCTCACCCGATAATAATTTATTCAATCTATTCTTAAGTATTGCAGACACTGGTAGATAGGGGTTAGGTTATGTAAGAGTGTGACAGTGCCTAGTTTGAATACGATATGATGGTAATTATAAATCCAAGGGAGATGACAGATGGAGGGGTGCTTTAAAGGTTCAGCAGGTATAAGTAGAACTACTCTGCTGCCAGATCAGTCCCCAGGAGAATTAGGAGGAGGTGGTGCGGGGGGGGTGAATAAAACAAGAAGAGAGAGTGCAGACACAGTAAGAGAGAGCTGGTCCTCGTTAGCACACAATTCATCAGCCTCATGAGGTCAGGGTTCAGGGAGCCCTGAGGGGCATTGTGCAACCCCTCACCTCTCACCCATGACACCCGGCCAGCACCTGGAGCTGAGGTATTTCCTTAGAATGTTTGCTTGTAATATTTCGTCCCAATAACCGATTCACGGGCAGTGGCCATACAGCATTTGATTAGTGTTAAATGGTTGGAATCTTATGTAGGATCTTTGGTATATTCCCGGTTAAAAGAATAAACAAAAACAAAACGTTTCAGGTACTCTTCAGTACATACACGCACACACACACACACAGGCCATGCATGGAGAGCAGGGAGTGGTTGAAACAGAGACGAATGGGAGTGGAGGGCACGGACACGAAGGAGGACAGGGAGGTGCAGGAGAAGGCGGAGGGGGGGGGAGGTCAGGGTCACAGCTGCGTTAAAAGAGGTCAGAATGAAAGATGTAGCTCACAAAAATAAACATCCTCCTAAAAATAGTTTGTGGGAGACCTTTTCCTCTGTCATCTCCCCTGCTCCAACCAGGTGTGAGCAACTCGCTCGGAATCTGCTGACTTCTCTGAGCAAACTGGGTTAATAAAGTGAAAAATGTGTGAAGGGAGGCGGAGGGGGGGAATTGGCTGGCTGGCTGAGAAAAGTCAGTGATTATCATGACCCCTGCAATAAATATGACACAGCGGTCTTAACTTTCATATCTGCTGACCCACCACTAAATCGTAAACTCTGACCTTTTACCCCAGCCTTTTTACTCTCTGTACGTCTTCATTCCCCGTGAAGAATGCGTCCTGCCCGGCGGGCCTGAGCCGAGCTGCTTACATATCGGTTTGTGAATGGAGTGTTCCCGGATCGTCTGATTGACAGATTCCACCGTGAACGAGCCCAAAGGCTCCGTGCGGGTAAGACAAGCAGGAACACACCCCTGTGCATCCCTCTGCCTATCTTTCTTTACACTGTCTCTCCCTATCGTCCCCCCGCCCACCCCCCCTCGCTTCTTCCGGTGCCCCTCCTCTCTTTATTTATGCCTGCAGAGCCACTTTGTTGTGCTTTTAGTAGCTGGGTTTGTAGATGGAGCAGATGCTGGAGCTGATATTCCCTGATCCTGCAGCGAGCCGAGATAAGAGAAGATTTATGCCAGAGTGAGGGAGCATGGGAGTAATTGCTGAGGCTTTGATGATGCGGCTGAGAGCACTCGTGTACCCTCGGCTGCTTACTAACAAGGACATCCACAGATTTAGGAGTTTGTCTCCCTGGGTTTAAAGTGTGTGTGTGCATATGTGTGTGAGTGTGCGCCCCCCCTTTCTGGTGTCTATCTTCAGTCGCACAAAGGTGTGTTTGTGCAAGAGTGGCCACAAAAGGGTGCAGCGCTTCCTTTTCTGTCCTTTCCACAAGTGTGCGCATTAGCTGTGATTAAACTTGTGTCTTTGTTTTAAAGGCGTGTCACGATTACCGCACATGTTTGTGTGTCTGTCTGTGTGGGTGTGTGTGTGTGTGGGGGCATTACATGCTATGAACCTCCTCCAGGATTTTTATAGCCTCTTTATTTATAGCGGCACAGAATCACGCTCAGCTGAAAACATATGACATAATCAGAATGACTGATAACATTATCTCCAGATAAGGTTATCTCAATGTGATTTTCTATGGTTCAAATATAACAATATTTTCCCAGAAATAGATGCAGGCTACTGCTATATTGGAAATAAAGGCACTTTTTGTTTAGGGAGGATGTTTCTCCACCGGCGCTCATTAAGAACAGTGAGGCCTGCGCGCGTGCAGGGATACTGTAATACATTTTAAGATATAAATATATGATCAAAGCTGCAGAGGCCCGATACGCTTGCACCTGTGAGCAGGAAGAAAAAGGAAACACTGATGAGGTTGTTGGGGAGGCTTTATTCTGCACTCTGATTAGAGTCTAATGGCTCTTCAGCCGAGCACTGAAGTGTGATGGATCGTCCGAGCGGCATCACCAGGTGATGATGTCACTGAGGACATGTCAGAGACACCGAGCCGCTACAATGACACGTTGATCCCGGCGGCTTTGGAGCCTGACCTGACTCTTGACTGGTACAAGTGGGCTCAGACAGGACAGATACCTATGTGAGGCATGCAAACACACACACACAGCTCACACACACGCACAAATCTTATCTTTTCTGCCTGCACTGGCCGTCACCCCAGGTCTTCCTGTTTTTCTCTGGGGGCCTCTGAAAGTTTCCCACTCCCTGCAGCCGCCAGCGGAGCCGTGCGAGGCAGTAATGCTGCCCGGGAGAGACACTTTGAGGACTATCTGCTGTAGAGAGAGGGGTGATAAGTGGGAGATCATTAGAGGCCCTGAGCCTGAGCCAAATAGAATTAGATGACGCACGCCGCAAGATCGTAACACGGGACAAAACGGCTAAGGACACCGAGATGAAATGAGACGCTAAATCCCTCCGTATCATTTAGGCGACAATAATTTCTTGAACATGTCAGCTCTGTGGGCTACTTGTTCCAGTTCCTATCCCGCCAAAGAAAGCAAAGCACCCGGGTTCAGAGGGGGAGAGCAATGAGTCAGATCCTCTGCTCCAATTATATCTGCATTCTGCAGTCTGCTCTTTAAAAAGCAAACACACACACACACACATCCTCACATGAGACAAAAAAAAGAGACAGCACAGGCAGAAAAGACACACTTTGAAATCCACACTGCACGCATAGCTGGCAAGAAATGCATGTAGCAGTCAGAAAATAGCAGACTGGAAAACAAAATCATCACGCGCACACACATGCATGCACGCACACACACATACACACACACACACACACACAGCACTTGAACAGGAGTTTGTTGACCATCACACAGCCAAGGGACTGTGAAGAAGAAAGGGGAGGGGTGAGCGCACAGAGGTCGCTTTGAAGTTTCTATTCAGGTCTTTGTCCCATTCAGGCTGCTGGCAGTAGACATCTCTACTAGAGCTTGGCCCCTCCCATCATCACATCGTCTCCACGCACACACACACACACACCAAAAAGAAGGTACATCCACAGGTCCTGTCCATCACACGGGCCTTAATTAGAACGGATTCGAATGCACCCTTTTGTACCCTTCTCACTCTCCTCTTTCTTTATCCCCCACCCTCTCTCTCTCCACTAATTTCCCTCTCCTTCACCAACCCTCTTTCTCTCATCCCTCCCTCTCTCTCTCTCTCTCTCTCTCTCTCTCTCTCTCTCTCCCCTAAACCCCTCTTTCACTTTTGTTGCCCTCCTTTTCTTGGCAGGGAGTGAGGCACCTCACCAGACGTTTTCTTCTCCCTATCCCCCTCTTCCCTCAGTGCTCTCCCACCCGTCTGGGAGCTGAGTGTGACCTAATGTTTGACAGACAAGTAGCCTTGAAGAAAGGACTCATCTATCAGAGGCTTGTAATTCTATTAGAATGGACAGAACAGCCCCCCAGGCCGGCATTTGGCATATTCTCTCCATCAATTTAGCTCTTCCCTAAACCCTCTAGGCCACAGAAGCCTACAAAATGCTGTTTACACTAACAAATAATCACAGCCGGTTAATAAGGTGTGTGTGTGTGTGTCTGTGCATGTCCTAACTTTCTATGGATTTTTTTCATCTGGAAATTGTTGAGCGTCGCGCTCTTTGATATTAAGCTTCAAAGAACAATTTCTCTTTTCAAATTCTAATCTCATCTGAGAGGCTAAGAAGGTATGATGCGGGGAGCTGCGGAGAGTTAAGATAGGAGGATCACGACCAGCTACTAATCAGGATTGTTATCAGGATCCCAAAATGTTTATATGTAGACAAAGATGGCTGCACGAAACATCTATTGTCTTGTTATCAGACCTAATTACTGATATGACAGAGGAGGAGAGGAGTGGAAAGAAGAAAAGAGTTGTTTTTTTTTTTGTTTTGTTTTATTTTTTTTTTATTTTTTTTGCTTACATCTCCCGCTGGGATGTTAAAATCGAGGAGGACATGTTTAGCGCAGATTGTTATTTGCCTGTAATCAGCGCTTTCCTGTCAGTCATGATGACTGAGGCGAGCAGAGGAGAGGAGGTAGAGCGAAGCGAGAGAATGAGAAGAGAGAGAGAGAGAGAGAGATGGGGGAGGAAGACGTCTGGACAGCAATCAAGCGCACCACAAACAGGAAATGTAAGTCTGCGGATGCCCCAGCTGTTGTGTTTGGCCTCGCCGCCGCTGCTGCAGTCAAAATCAAAGCAGCATGAATAGCTCATGCAACAACTTTTTTCAAGTGTCAGCCTCCTAAAATAGTCCCGTTTACATTAACCGTTTCCCCCACTTGTTCAGCGGCCCTGTGTTTGGAGTGAATCCCCGTTTGTTTGCTCTCTTGCCCGCGTGGTTTCCTTCAGGGGCGACGGCGGCGGGCCCCGGCTTACGGGAAACATGTGCCCGTCTCTGTTAAGTGCTTGTGTCTCTGTCAGGATGTATTGTCTCAGTGGTTAATAGCTGGCCCGGTATTGATTACAGCTGGAACATCCGAGTCACATGTTCCTCGTCCTCTCCAGATAACGAGGGTTAACCACTTGACCCTCCACTGTGCATGCCGAGGGGCTCCTCTCATACCTGGATGTGCGGCCTTCGACCGACCCGCGTCCTCCTGGCCAGGGCCGCGGCCCTCAGGTCCCAAGGCCGGACCCGTAGATCACAGACGTGTCACAGCCGCACCAGAGGGAAATGTGCCAGACTTCATTAGGGGCAGATTAAAAGCAAGAGGCAGCCACTTAAACTGCGATTTATTTTCACTGTGAGGTTGCTGGACCGACTACAGGCCCGCAGCGGTTTCATCCCAGAACGGTGATGTCATGGTTTCAGTGTTTGCTAAGTGTAAATATCAGATTGGGAAAGGAGCAATGTCCTCGGCTGCAGGGTTCATCTCCGAGTTTCAGAGAAGGAGCGAGACAGAGAGAGAGAGAGAGAGGAGGACGGAAACGAAGGCAAAAGGCTTCGCCAGTCTCCATTTTAGAGTCGACAATCTGCGAGGATTTTGACAGTCAACTCATCATATCAGTCATCTAATCCAGCGCAAATGCCGAGATGTGAAGATTTGAGCTGAATATCTTTTGAGGTTCAGGTTTTAGTTGGGGAAAAAAAAACGACAACTTTGAAGACGTCTCCTCAGGCTTTGCTTGTCTTTTTGTTTTTAGACAACTTTATGACATTTTCTAAACTAAACCATGTGTTAATTAACGACAAAACACAATGCTGAGAAAACTTTTTTTCTTTTAAATAAGGCAACCAGCCGCACAGGCTTTTAGTTTACTCAACTTCAGGGCTTGTTCATTGTATTGATATAATTTTACCTGTTTTTATTCTTATAACTGTTATGCACTCCTATGTAATTCTTAATGATACAACTAACAAACCTTGAAGGTGAGTGAACTCAAAAACGCTGTGCATTGAGTTGACTATATATATATATATATATATATATGGATAAAAGATCATAAAACCCACCATTAGTCAAAGTCTGTCTGCCCCAGAATGCAGCGTCTGTAGCTTCTGTGGTATCAAAGTACATTCGGCCTATTTATAGACGCTCTAATCACAGGCACCTATACACATTAACACAATGACCTCATTCCATGAAAACGCCACTATTTCATAGGTGGCTGTCTGTCGGATGTGGTGGGGGGGGGATCAAACTGCCTTCCACAGAGTGACTGAACATTTGCTATCCTCCATTGTCCCTACATGTACTGCAATGCATGTCAAGTTACATAAAGCTTTTTTGTGTTTATGTGGAGGAATGTGGACAGTCCATTATCTCATAACCCCTGTAATCCTCTTGTGCTGAATTCGATGACGTGTTGTTCTCATGCCACGTGTACCGCTATGCTATGTTGTTAAAAAGATTTGCGCTGATTGTTTCCCAAGGCAAATCTCTGTATGATATTGCACTTGGCTAACAAAGTGTTTTTGATTCAACCGATCCCAGGCTGTGGTTTGATCACGCTCCTATGACAACACCGTGGCATGTACACTATTATCGTCCCCCGGAGCCACGGCCCCATTGGTCGGAGCCCGTCTTTTGACCACAGCTGTGGCAGCCGTCAAAAGTTGGACGCCGGGTGACGTCTCATTGGCCTGCAGGGGATCAGGTGTCCGTCTGCTTCCGCGCCATTGGCCGCCGAGGTGTCAGGTATCCTGGACGTCCGGGCCTTCAGACGGGGACATGCCAGCGCTGTGGCAACTGGCCTTGTGTTTGCGGGTACTATGACGACGACGCAGTGATCCGCTGTAGCCAGGCTGCTGAGGATGCAGCCGGTGGCACGCCAGCTTCTGTGCCAGCCTGTTATCACACACACAGACACAAACACACAAGCATAAACACACCCAGACTAATCAGGGTGCGTAATCATTTGAGTATGAACCCGATGGTGAGATGCCGTCTTGTACCACAGCGATTTATGGGCGTTGTCCGGGCAACCGCAGGAAGTAATCAGAGTGATTTCCGGGCGTGACGCGTCTTTAAGTGTCTGTTATCTTTCCTTTCCAATTCCAGTGAAATCCCCTCCTGTACTCTGTGAATCGATTTCATCACAACCATTAGGGGGCGGCAGTGATTGAATAAATGAGACAAAATTAAGAGAAGCTCTCTCTCCTTCTCCCTCACAGACACACACACACACACACACACACACACACACACACACATTCTCTCTCTCTCACACACACACATACACAAAGGGGGCACAGACATGGACATGATCAATTATGTGTCAAGCATTTCTTCCTCAATGAATGAATGGCCCAATGACTATAGGCTACCGACCGCCTATTGTCTATTGACACTGGAGACTAAGTTCTCATGCAGTTCATTATCCCAGAAGGGGACAATTAGAAAGAGATCCAAAGAGACCATTAATCATCATTCCCTTCAAAGAGAAAACAAAAAGGACCTAAATAACTCATAATTTAATTCTATACAGTTCCATGAATAAAAGGTCCCGTATCATATACACTTATCCTGGGTTTTATTTGAAGTTTTGATCTCGATAACAAGCTATATTTGTGTTTTTAGGAACCAAAAAAAAATCACCTCAATATAGTTTCACATCTCCTCCCTTAAGCTTCTCTCTGCAGCTGCAGAAAGGACAGGTTGTTTTGTGCCTGCCTCGTTAATATTAATGAGCCACTCCTCCAATTGGCTGGTATGAATGGCTGCGAAACAGTGGGTGGTGACTGTACAGTTGTGACATCACAACTTAAAGGAAGCGCTGACCGGCTCGTTTTAAGGCACAGTTTGTTGAACGCTTGCCGTGCACTTTTCTCTGCGGATCGAGCGCTGTGAAACACAGGAAACACGGTATTTATAGAACACCTACGCCTTATAATCAAAAAGAGTTTAAAACGTTGCTTTCTGTGATACAGGACCTTTAAAATGATCACAACGTTATATGAATATATAGTTTTAGGTTTATGATAGGCCAGTTATATGGCACACAAAAAATGTCACAGATATAAGCTGTTTCTGGGCTTTAAGGGGACAAAGTTTTGTTCCTGTAAGCACTTTTTTTTCTTCACCAGAGCTTCCAGTGTGACCAATAAGTCCAAAGTCCATTTCGATTTAGGCGGATGGCTCAGGCCGAGGTGGTTGGGGTTGGAGATGCGGGGGTCAACTCAATAACAGACCCCTCCCCTCCTCCTTTTTTTTTTTGTTTCTCACCCCCCCTTTTCCATCCACCTTCCATCCCATCCACGTCCCCATAAATGCCTTCGCTTCCTGCTTCCAAGTTCGGACAGACGGCTCTGATTGGCCGCGGCGCGCGGTGGGCTGTTCCCCCCCTCGGCTCGCTCTCTCCACGGCTCGGGTTACAGTTGAGCTTGGAGCTGCGGCACACTCCGGAGCGCAGACTTTTTTTTTCCTCCTTTCCCCGCAACGGACAGAAAGAAAGAATACGTTAAAATACCGGCGATGGAAACGGTCGGCGAGCTGATTCAGAGCCACGGAGCGCGCCGGTGAGCACGCCTAAAAAACATCCGGTGGACACTTTTCCTCCCCTTTTTTTTCTTTTAATTTGTTTTGTAACGCATTCAGTGTCCGATCAGCAGCGACGAACGAGCGAGCGGGGGTATACGTTTACGCACCGGCCGACGCAGCATGCCCGACTTGGACTAAAAAAAAACACACACACACACACAAGGCTGCCGGAGCGCAACACCGCACACGGATCAGCGGCGACGGAGACGACACACACAGAGAGAGATTTACAACAGAAACTCAATTCCTCTCCACAGAAGAATAGCGAGAGAGGGTGGGGAGGGGGGCGGCGGAGTGAAAGATAACACTGGAATGAAGTGGACCTCGGATTCCCGGCGTGCTGCGGAGTTGTGAGTGATGGATGAACGTGGTCATCTGTAGGGCTATATACAGCAGCAGCGACAGGTACGGGCGGCATCAGAAGGAAGTGGGGGGGAGAAGAAGAAGAAGGCTTTGACAAAAAAGACGAGGCGCAGCGCTCGATCGGCAGCCGCATCGCACGCAGAATCCCCCCGATCGCTTCGAGATCTCGACACGCAGCCGAATCGCATCGGCGTGCGCGCGTTGATTAGACAGAGAGAGAGAGAGAGAGCGAGAGGGGAAAAGGACGCGGCTTTCCAGCCACAGGTCAATCAGGACAATCCGGGGGCTGCTTTCTTCCTCCTTTCTTCTTCTCAATCTTCTTCTTCCAGATCTCATCCACAGGCGTCCTGCGGACAGTTCACTCAAGGACACCGGGAGGTCTGGAGCGGATTTTTTTAAGAAGTCGGGACAGAGGGACATGTATCTGATATCGACCTCACATGCTCCAGACTGATCGACGCTCACCTTCCCACCGGGCGAACCAGCAGAGAGAAGCCTCGCCAGGCGCACCGTCCCGACGCTCCCGAGTTCTCGGCTCCACTGTCCGTACGTGTATCAGAATGGCGGGACTCGGTTGTTGGAAGTATTACCTCTGGATCTTTATTTTAATGTGCAGGTCGACGTTACCTTCGGCCAAATCGCTAGAGACTATAATTTGGAGCTCGCAGAATTCCAAGTAAGTTTCCTATTTCGTTTTTTTCCCCCCCAGTTACAAGCATGCCAAACTCGTTTTTTTGGGTGTGTGCGTAATGCCTCGATTAACCTTACAGGAGAGGGAAAATATATTTAAAAAACAAAAAAAAGTTAACCTTTGTGTGCGAAGCTTTTTCGGTTAAATGTCCCGTTAAATGTGGCAATTATCTGCATAAAGAAATGCATTTCGTTTTAATTGTCATTCCTGCGCCGCAGCGTTTTGTGTCGGTTTAATTCTCTCTGTGGGGGAATTTCCCAACACCAGAGAAACACAGATACAGGCTCACACAATATACAGTAGGCCTCACTTGCAGTAATAGATGGTTAATTACAGCAATTTATAACAATACAGCAGCTCTTTTTTTTATTGCCACACTACGAGCCAAAGTCTGCTTGGACACTTTTCAGAGTTTGTCCTATAATTTCTTGTAACTGACGTCAGCCACCTGATTGGAAAAGGGAAAACAAAAAGTAAAGCCAAGTGTGTTAAGTCAAGGTGTGGCCCAGTTATCTCGATAAAGCATATTTCTCAGCTGAGTCTCCAGGAGAATCGGTCACAGGGGCTGAGACCTGGCTCCTGGTGAAGGGGCCCCTGCTGCGTCCCAACTTTCCAAGTTTGCAGACCCACAGAAATGTGTGAGGAGATGGTTTCAGATATCAGAGCAACACAACTGCATGAAAGGAATAATAATAATAATAATCATCATAAAACGTTCATAATTTTCCTGCCTGGCCCGGGTCCAGTCTAATTTCTCAACATCAAATCCAGGGCAAGTTTCCCAAAAAGCAAGCAGCTGAAGCCAGGTAGATTTTTTTTTTCTAAAAAAAAAAACTATATATATATTATTCAAAACAAGCAGTGTGAGCCCAGACTGCTGATAATAAAATACGTTCTGGTAACAATTATCACCCACTTAGACCCGACTCCCACATTTGCATGATGTTGGAAAGCATACATCAGGGGAAAATAAACCGAAAAGGAGAAAAAAAAAAACACAAACCCTCCTGCTTTTTTTTCCCCCTGTAAGGTTGGAGCTCAGGAGCTGACCTTCATTCGGGCTCACGGCACCGAGGGGAAATGGAGAGTAGCTTGACGACCAGCTTATAACTAGAACTTATTCATTCAAGTGTGAATCCATGATTTATCCCCAAATGTCAAATGTCATAGAGGCTCGTTGTGCAGGCAGTGAGTATGATTATTGCTGCCATGTTCATTGGAGTGTGTCTATATATATGTGTGTGTGTGGCCCTGTCCTAATGCTGAGACTACAGCACGTCGGCTTTTATTTGACAATGGCTGCAGAGGTAGACAGAGATATAAGGCAGTTATACACGGGAAAACTCATGCCGCGTGTCAGTCACGGGAAGACAAATTAGTGAGAAAGAAGAAGGGGAAAAGTGGGAGACATTTATTGATTGATGATGTCACCTGGAGGGAATGTCTTAGAAGGTTACCATGCTGGTTTGGGGGGGGTGGGGGTGGGGGGGGGGGGTGGAAGATCATTCCTCCATCTGTTTCTCCACTTTGCTTCTTGTAAAAAAAAAAAAAAAAAAAAAGACTAAAAAACCCCAAAGCCGGCCGAATATTTCATAAAGTTCACAGTGGAACAATAATGTACTCTGCGAAATGTTCTCTCAACCTAATTATCCTGCTGCTCTGCGCTTAGAAAACAATAGACAATTATCTTGCTGTGCGCAGGCTTTGCAATAACAAAAGACAAACCTGTTTTTCCTCAGAAATGTATCAGTCAGCAGTGCTGTCTGTTAGGCAATAAAAAAAAAAAAGAAGAAGAAGAAGAAGAAGGGGAATACATGTACAGCAACCAGCATCAGTCATCATTGTTGTTTTCTTAAATCCATCTCTCTGTCTTGGCCTATATTGCTCCGCAGTGATAACACAGAAAGAGAGAGACCTATAGAAATGTACAGTACACTATCTGGTGACTTATCTAGATTTATGATGTCTTACTTCCTGTTCCCACTTTGGGGAGCACTGCTGCCTCAGCTAATAAATTAATCTGGCCCTCTGCTTGCACACTGTACCACATACACACAAAATATAACAATACCAGCGCCCTCCCCACAGGCCGTGAGTTATGAGACAAAGTACGGGAAAGCAGCAGTTTTGAGGCGTGTGTGTGTGTGTTTTTTTTACCTCCTTTATGTGCACAGGCCTGTGTGTCCCGTGTTTATGTGTCCCTGTGAGTGTTCCTGCAGTTATGGATTTCCATGTGAGGATGCTATCACTCCGGCGCCTGCATTATCAATAACCGGGGGTTTGCTTAATTGATTTCCTCCCAGCGTGCTTGAACAGGCAAGATACATCATTGCCGTAGTGGCGTCTGGAAAAAGGGAGAAGGAGAAGAAACATCCCTGAGTTTGAGCTTTGCTGCAGAATGTATCAGGGCGTTTTTGTTTTTTTTTTGGGGGGGGGGGATATTTAATTTGAGGCTGGATGAGAGAAATGGTGAAGGAAGGGGCTGAGGAGAGGGAGAGAAGGGGAGAGAGGGCGGAGGAACAGCCGTGGAGGAAGAAGACCGAATCTGTCAACGTCCCCGTCCCGTTTAAAAAAAAAAAAAAAGCGTCACACATTTGATCAGAGCAAATCGGATTAGTTCTCATTTAGCTGAGTGGGATTATGCCAGAAAATGTCACTTTGTTATGACTGATCACGTCCCATCACTTCGGCTGTGGCCAGCAAAGCTATGTACAGTCTACGATACATACATACACGCACGCACACACACGCTGTGCTCAGGAATGCTGCAGCGATGCCAATTTAATGATAATCTGACAAGGTTGCTCTGAGTGGTTCCTGCACGTCCTCTAACACTCCTTAGCTAATATTTACCTCATGACCTGTCGAAAGCACAGGCTGTTTGCAGCAATTCAGGAGACAAACAAGATGATGGGAGAGACTCAAAAAACGCTTGCGGACACCTCTGAAAACACCAGAGTTAACAGCCACAGGCCTGGAGTCTGCTGCACTGATTGTGAACTCCCATTTCCAACGAGGCTTGGAAACGGTTTGTAGACATTTCTCTGTGGCCGGTGACTGGTTTGGTTTATAACACGCTGGTTTGGAGGTTCAGCGAGTTTGATGATTAAGCCGGATTTCATTTCCAAAACGTGATACTTAGCAATCATCTTTACTTGTTTCCACAACAACAACAACGAAAAAGAAAATTAACTTTTCTTTCCGAGAAAACAATATGACAGCAATGAGGTCACTACTTTTTTTTTTTTTTTTTTAATTCGGCTGCTATAAGTAGAAAACGCTCACAGAAAGCATTAAAGTTCATGTTTGTTTTTTATAATTAGCTCCCCCCCCCATAATTGGGAAGGAAAACATTATTTCTTTTTTTTTTCTCCTTCGCGGTTAATTAGCAAAAAAACAAACCTCTTCCATATCTTACGCAATCCAAGCAAATGTGTTTAAAAAAAAAAAGAAAGAAAAAGTTGTCCTCCCAGCACTGAGAAAGGTAAAACTCAGGAGCTCAAAAAACTGACGCAACCTGTTGAACGAGAGCCGGATGAGACTCGGAGGACTAGGCCGGGAACAGGATTTCGGTGAATGCTCGCTGCAGTGCGGGTCACTGCTGAGGGGGTCAGAGGCCTGTTTTTGTTTCTTCCCTGCCCCGCGCCCTGCTGCTTGCCCCCTTTACCCCTGCGATACACACCTTCTCTCTCCTTGCCCCCCCCCTCCACCCCTTTAGACTCTGATCGTGTTTCCTCCTGATAGAGATCTCATTACACACAGAGGACTTAGAGCCTGAGCCCCACTCAGAGAGCACGAGAGAGGGCCAACCAATAAGAAATACTTCTGGAAAAAGCAACTGGCCCACAGCGCTGTGAAGGCACCCTGTGTCTCGCCCATGAGGACAGCTGCGTTTGCTTTTGTGTGCGCCCACTTCTGTGTGGACACGTCCGCGTGTGTTGTTTCAGCGGTGCGCAGTAGCGACAGATTCTTCATTCGGTTATCTACGTGAGGCACCTGGGCTCAGAGACGGGGGCTGCAGCCCTTCAGGAGATTTCAAGGGAAAAAAAAAGAATGCTGCCCCACCTCCCCACCCCCCACCCACACACACACACACACTGTTTCACTCCAGATGGACTCACTTTATCCGCTGGTGGTTTGGCTGCCACATCACTGAAAGCTGATCATACTGTTTTTTGTGTGTTATTGATGCGTTCATTCCTACATACACAAGACATCGGCGCGCACAAAAACCCAGCTCTGTCCCCCCTGAATATGGTATAAGTCGCATTTGCAACCAATTTTGTAGCATTTTCTTTTCTTTTCTTTTCTTTTTTTTTCCATGCGTAACTGGCCGCCGTGACCCAGAGTTTGGTTTTCTTTCAAGATGTATTAGAAAGACTGATTCAGGACTGGGGCAACAGCTGAATGCAATGAATTACTCCGAAGAGCAGGGCTGGTGCCAGAATGATCAGTCGATAATCAATTGGTTGATCAACGGAGAGCGAGGCAGGAAACGCTGATAAAATCTTCCATTACAGAAAATGTAATATCGTTATATATAATGTCACATATTACGTTTTCAAGAAACTCAATTTAAGAATCATCTGTGGATAAACTAACTAGACAGGAATATCTTGTTTAGTGTTTTTTTCTTGTCTTATTCAATGAACACGAGTACCTGACAGATCAAGATACTGCATCACAGGCAACAATCTAATATAACCTTAAACAAGCAGACATACTGAAACATTAGATCCCATATTAACGGAGCAGACCAATCTGTGACAGTCGACAAATGTATTACTCGATTGTGACCAATGTACATTTACTCAAGTTTGAGATACTTTTACTGCACTTGAATATTTTGCTTCTGATGCTACTTTATACTTCTACTCCTCTACATTTCATAGGCTAATATAGTACTTTTTCCTCTATTGTAGTATTTCAGCTATAGTTACAAGGCACTTTTCAGACAATTTATGTGTAAAACACGATCCATTCATTACATATGCATTACTATAGATTAGAACAACGGCTTAGGATGGTAGAATGAGCTCAGCCATGCCAGTCATTAAATCGCTACTTAAAATTATCTGTACGTATATTCAAATAATATGTATTATAAATATAACACTAAATTGTGACATTTTGCATGAGTACATTTGCTTTTGATACTTGAATTTTGTCACTTCTTCTACTTAAGTACTTAAGTTAAAGATCTGAGTACTTTTACAGTCCCTGACAAATATATATTTACATATCTTGATGTTGTCAACACCACACCAAGAATTGATTAATCACATATATATGTGAAAAAAAAAATCATATATATGTATATATATTTATATTATTATATATTTATTAAAAATTTTTTTACAAAGTCAGTGCTAATATTTTCTTAGATGTAAGAATTTGCAGTTTTTCTCTTGATTCATATACTTTAAATACATCATATAACTTTCCCTGGGCTCTGGAAAGTTGGAAAGTTAAGAGTATGGACAAAAAGAAAATAATCATTACCTACAGCAATTGAATAAATAATTGATATAAATAAAGATCATGAGAACCAGAACCTTATAAGTTATCGACAGGCTCAGAAGAATTGATAAAAATTTGTACAACTTTCTACAACTCAACCTATTGTTTAAGGTGGAAAACTCCCATCTATTGTAGTAATTCAGACCAAACAAAGTAAACTGGCTTTTTGATTTCAATTTTGTCTAGTTTTTGCAAATCTACTTGTTTTTTTTTAAATAATTGAGCAATCCGTTATTTTATGTGTTCATAAAAAACACTAAGGCTCATATGAAAGGGTCAAGTATAAGCTTATGGAAGTGAATGAGTGCTTGAGAGTGCATGTTGGTGTGCCATTGTTCTTTGTCCAGCCACAGAGGAGCATTAAGGAAGTGTTAGGAGCGTGCCAGTGTGCCCCTGTGAAAGTGTCGAGGGCCGAGCTATGGAAGAGTGTGGAGTGGCTAAACAGTGGCTTCCTTACAGGCAGTTAGCGACCCGGCTTCATTAGTCGGAGGCCTGGCTGGCAGCGACCAGGAAGTTCCCATCAGCTCCAGCTCTGCCAAGCAGAGGCACAGGCGCGGCGCTGGAAACCTTCCCTCAAGATTTCTCCTCGTCGCCGCTTTAGCTGAATCGAGTGAAAACGTGGGGACGCGGAGTTACAGGAAGCAGGGAAAAGATGTTGAATGGGCAAAGTCTGCCTTTTGTTTGCTATCTTGGTTCTTTTACATAAGAGCAGCTGAAAATAAGGGGATTAAACAGGAGAGGAAAGGAAGCTAATGTAGAGCGTTGAAACGCAGCCCTGGGCTCAACCGCACATCCTTTCAGTCCAGCGTAGAGCTCCCAGATTACTTCCATGTGTCAGCGCGAGAGGGAAAGAGAGGGAGAAAAGAAGAAAGCGGTGGACGGAGAGAGAGTAGTCGAGCGATTGAAAAGCAAGCGGACTCGGATTGGTGGAGATCAGCGGCGGTGTTGGACAGTGGAACGGATCTGTGTGACAGCCATCTCTAAAACCATTACCCCTGCGGCTCCGACTCGGGAACTCGTAACCTCCTCCTCCGGACTGACCTCATAGACTTAACTCTTTCTCAGAGAACCCCTCTGTGCCTGTGGAGGCAGACCTCATCAAGACGCCAGTCCCGAGCAGCGGGGCAGGCAACCTTATAACAGCCAGCTGCACTACCAGTTCCTTTAAAGACGTCACGAGTTGTCACCAGCATACACAGGCAGCGAGGGATCTGTTTTCCCCCCCATCGGTCTGTGGCACTCCAAAGACTTTTGCGGGGAGGCTTGAATTTAGTGTGCCAGGACTTTTAAGGGGAAAGGGAATGAGGAATCGCAACAATGACTAAAAAAAAACACATGGGTGGGTAAGGACTGGGAGAGCATGTTTATTAACAAATAAAAATGTCATGGTTTTCGCTGAGAATTTGAGTTAGCGCTTTAAAACCCAATGCAAAGTATCGCAGCTCGTGTTTCAGCGCTGAAAAGCAAAACTGCAACATATATTTGACAAAAAGAACACATTTCTCAACTCAGACTTTTCTTAGTAGTCATTTTATCAGCTTGTTCCACGGCTTTCAACTGCATTTCATGGTCTTCCCGAGCAGTGTGGGAATTATCACTGGAGCAGATAGTAGATTTTTGTAGAGGGTGAAGATTTATTGTTAAACGTTGAAGCAGTCGTTAGAAGTAAAATATAGTAGTTAAAGTTAACTTAAAGTCCACTTTTTTTTGAAGACTAGAAAACACCAGTAAGTGGAACTTTGAATAATTTACTTTTACTTTGTAACTGCTGAAATGAACTTTTTTTTTCTCACAGTTACGATTCTATAATATTATATAAAATGAAAAACAAGTCAAATAAAATAAAAACAATTTATTTAAATATAGTGAAACCTCCTTAAACAGAACCAAAGTCATTTTTGCAACAGGTCCTAGGACTGACTGGTACCTGACCAGCCCTGAACGTATCATTAATGATCATCATGTAACTCTTTGTTCACTGTTATGAGTACACTAATGGAGTAACAGTGTAATTGAATGGAGTGGTAGGATAATAGAATGATAGAATGATAAAGTAATGGAAGAGTGTGGTATCAGCCTCGTTCTCCCAAGGGATACCCCCTGTAAGTGTGTCAGCGTGGCAGATGGACGGTCTGTAACAACCCCCCCCCATGTTAATTATAAAGGATCATAATCCATCTATGGCATACAGAGGCAGGACATAGAGACTATTAGGGGGAGCATGGAAATGGCACAGTGTATAATCCTCAGGACTTTACCACTATTAGGCTCCCCAGGCATTGAGCAAAAAAAACACTAATTTCTCCAGTAATCTAGTTCGAGCAGTCCCTTTTCTTGTTCTCTCTCTTTCTCTCTCTGTGTGTGTCTCAAATTTTTTTTGACGTTAACTGGAATTTCGATTTTTTTTTTTTTCTGATTTTCCTCCTATACTTTCTCTTTTTTTCCCACCATGCCCACTGGCAAGACAGACAGCCCCCAAAAGCAAAAAAAAGCATTTGTGTGCGTGCGTGTGTGTGTGTGTGCATGTGTGTGTCTGCGTGTGTGTGCGCGCATGCCTCCGTTAACCCATTCTGCCAAGTCTTGGCTCAGCCTTTTCTAAGCAAACTCCCAGCATGATCCCGGTCCCCCTTGTGCTGGTGAGAGGAGCTGGAAGAAAAGGCCTGTGAGACTCCCGCTGCTCCCAGGCTCGGGCCCCGGCCCCTCCGCCCACGAGGGCCGGTCCTGGGATTTGCTGCGCGCCGGGGCTCTGTGTGGCAGCTGTGACTGACGCTTCAATCGCCTCTCCCTGGGACACCCCAGTGCAACCCTGCATTCCCTTTCACACCTCGGAAACGAGGGGGAAAAAAAAGACAATTACACACATATTCAGCAACCTCCTCCTCTCGGTCTCTCCACAGTCCTGCAACTCTGATGTACGCCCATTTACCAGATCTATGAAAAAAAAAAAAAACATTTCTAAAGTTTCTTGTGTTTTGCAAATAAGTCTCCTTCTACTTGCAAATTAGGTTAGTTGTCTGGACTGCCTGTCTGCAATTTTATTATGCACTTGAAGTTGCTCTTGTTTATTTTATTTTTTCTAATTTGTCCTCTCCCCAAGTAAACAGCCTCACTCAGCTATTTCCTTTGCATTTCCCTTGATATTTAGAAAATGTAAGTAATGGAAAAAGATTTGAGCCTTAAAGTGGAGTTAATGCTATCATGTATGGATTGTCAGTAAATTGAGTTTGTCTCTGGGCTATTGGAGCGGGGACTCGTAAGCCAGCGGGATTTAAGTCTCTTAATTGAATTATTTTGATTGCTGACTTGATTGATGGAGTCAGATGTGGAGCGTTTTCCATGCGTTTTTGTCTGACTAATTCTTCTTCCAATAGAGCCATACCAGAGAGATACAATAGGAACCTGCAATCAATCACAACTGCAACCCCGAGCATTTTGTTTGGAGAGAAAATGTGCCTGCCATCAGGTCCGAGTTCCACAAGCCATCCAGACAACGTAAAACCAACAATGACATCAGATAGTAGAGCACTCTAAAGTCTAATCTTCCCATAATGCCATGCTAAACCCCACAGAGACCCACGGCAGGGAGAAAGGCTTTTTTCATGCCCCAGCGCTGCTCCTCCTCCCATGGCCTCTGGCTCTGTATCTGTGTGTGTGTGTTGATGTGTGGGGGGGGGGTCCATGCATGTTGGGGGGAGAAAAAGAATTCAAGAGTGAATGGAGATGTCACTGTCAGACTCTGGCCTCCACATGAATCCGCTCCAGAATGGCCATATTGGCAGCTTGTGTGTTATGTGTTGAGTGAGCGAGCCGGTCGGGGGTCCCGCCGTTTCCCCTCCACGCCGAGTTCTTAGGGCCGTGATTGGGGCTCGGCGGGACACAGGTCTATATTTCATCCCGTTCATATGAGGGGAGACCGTTTCATCTCCCACACACATGTTTCCCATTAGATGCGTGTTTATTCTCCCCCATGATGTGCTTGGCCATGGAAGCCTCTCATCTCTCCGATATTGGAAATAGGAGTGAAGGTCTTCTAAAGCAAACACAATATCCCAAATCTCTCTGCTCGCTTTATGAACTATGCAGAGAATAAAGGCAGGAGTTGCCGCGTTGACTTGATTTAACGGGGAACCTTTCGCCTCCTAAAGCTCTGTAACGCGATCTTTCAGCGCCGCGATTGTATCTTGCTAATCTTAATTTGCGGCTGCTTTCCCGTGTTCTGCTGTCTCATCTGCCGCTTCCCCCCCCCCCCGTACTGTAAACTTTTAGCTGTTCTCCTCGTCACTCCAGTCCCCCCCCCCCCACCTACTGTGAAACACGACAGTCTGAACCTCCGCCACATCACTCCTTTCTTCTGCTCTCCTGTCTCAGAGATGAAAGCTTTTCTTTGC
The DNA here is from genome assembly GCA_030544235.1 of Lepturacanthus savala. Classification (NCBI taxonomy): domain Eukaryota; kingdom Metazoa; phylum Chordata; class Actinopteri; order Scombriformes; family Trichiuridae; genus Lepturacanthus; species Lepturacanthus savala. The sequence goes on from CM060464.1 coordinate 16,933,591, forward strand.
AGACAAACCTCTGTTCTGTCTTCTCCTCGCCGCGCCGGGCCCGGGTCTCTGTGTTGCCGCTTTTACTGTAGTACTTCTGTTTGCTGCATTTTCTGATTTATTTATACAGGTCTGATTGTAGCACCTCATGCATGTCAAGAATCTCAAAGTCAAAAAAAAAAAACCTCGCATGTGCATTATGCGCTCCGAGTCCAACTCATATCTGAAATATACATGAATGCATGAATATATTTATTGTCAAGGAGCCCCCCGTGCATCCGGAGAGTCTCATTTCCTGTTAGTGGCCCTGCTCTGGAATGGAGTGGCGTGATCCTCGGAGGCCCCCCCCTCCCGCCCCACATGCGGCCACCAAATAGGGCCCGCCTGGTGAACCTCTTTTCACAATGGAATGGTAGAAGGGAAGGGAAATGATTTGCCTCCTTTTCGGAGGGGCTGGAGCAGTCGCTTCAAAGCAGCGTGCCTGGCTGAGTCTTTAACCGGCCTTCTCTCTGCATTAGATGTGCGTTCTGTGATGAGCCTTTGAAGGGAAGCGAGCAGCTCCCGGCTGAGAGATTGCGATTGCATTGCAAACGGGTGTCAGGGTTTTTTTGGCCCCTGCGCCGTGGCTCGCGAGTCGGCTAGGGTAGCGGCGCTCTGCTCGCCGTTGCCCTATGTAGGCTGCCGGACTGAAATGTGTTGACCCGCGAGCCGCAGTGTGACGAGGGACCAGCTGTTGTGTCACGTTTGCATGTACACACACACACATACAGATATATATCACAGCAGGGAGATGGATGCCTTGTTTGTGTGTGTGTGTGCACCAGCTAAGGAGTCAGCTGTGGTTGGCTTGTGCAGATTAAGGTTTGAGTGCGCTACAGATGGCCGTAATAATGATCAGATAGCCCTTGTAATGGAGAAGGACCAGTTTGTAATGGCTTCCTAAAACAACACATGGAGCGTCTTTACGAGGCCACAGTCCGCCCCGGTTATCACAGAGCAAACTGCGCAAATGAGAATAGCATCATGTCAAACAAGCTATTTATTAGCACTCACGTCACACAGGCACACATTCATTTTAATACAGACAGCCCGTGTCTTTGCCCCGCGCTGTGCTTGTTAAAGGCAAAGTGTTATCAGAGGAGACACAGACTCCCGCTACAGCAGTTAGGCCGTCCTCCCCTTTTTACATTCAGCGTTAATGAGCCTAATGATGTGTGTCTCCGCGATTGCATCAGTCAATATGCTGTTCAATATGGGTTTTAGAAACCCACTGACAACTTAAGCATGTCCGCCTGGATAAGATCTCCCATCCAAGGGAGGAAAGAAAGAGCAACTAATTTGTCTCGGATTGGATGGGACATGTGTAGCTGTCTTCTACAATCACGAGCCGAGATTGTAAGCAGAGAATAGACGTGTCACTCAAAATGGTCTGATAAGAAGCTTCTTTTAAGAAACAGACGGCAGCTGTGTATTTAAGACACTGTGTCCCAGTTATAACGGCGTCCGCTGCTTTCTTATATGGATATGTATTGTTTGTTTGGTGCAGATGGTTTTCAGTTTTTTTTTTCTCCCCCCTCTCTCTGTCTTTCCTGTTGTATTTCTCCTTGATTCGAATGCTGGGTTTTAATTTCAGCTAAGTCTTTTTTTTTTTTTTTAATTTTATTTTTCAGTAGAGAGTTTTGTTGGAGATTTTATTTCACTTTATGTCAGGAGGTGTTTAGAGTGTTAGAGACCAGGGACTTTCGGTTTTAATGCTTCGTTGGAGAGTCGCCACGGGAGCTACATACAGTCTGTGTAGTGATTACAGATGTGAACTTTACTTTCTAACGTGCTTTTTTTCCCCCACTTTGAGTAGTTGAATTATTATTAAAGGTCCCATATTACATTTACACTTGTGTGAATTCCCATTTACACTTTTCCTGGGTTTTATTTGAAGTGTCAACATCCCTAAAAAGATATAGTTGTGGTTTTAAGTACTCTTAAGCCTTTCTCTGGAGCTTTTGAAGGTACAGGTTGTTTTGTGCCGGCCGGTGCATTAATATTAATGAGACTCTCCTCTGATTGGCTGATTTGAATGACTTTAAACGGGGGTGGGGGGGGATGGGTCATTTTAAGGAGTGTTTTGAACAATGGCACAGGATTTATATAACATTTACGTAACACTTAGCCGTCACATTCAAAAAAACGATTAAAATCCCACTTTCTATGATAAGGGAACTTTAATAGCCGTCATATAAGTGAACAAATCTCCATTCTTTTTTTTGAGTTTAGTATACATGTTGTTTTTTTCCCACTGTAAAAAAAAAGAGCAGACGGAGACCCCTGTGACACTGATAAAAGTGGTTTCTTTTATAAACCACACAGCATTTTGATTGATCTGTCCCATGGTCTTGATCCCTGGGCTTTGGCTGATTAAACCTATCCATCAGCTTCTCTTATCAGCAGCCTAACAGATCGACTGCAGGACACTGAACTAAAACCCTTGCATTGTTGTTACACAGAAAAAGTCAAAGGCTAAGGACAGGGCGGGAGAGGTTTACCAGAACCCTTCTTGCCAAGGCCTTGAGAACAAAGCTAAAAAAAAATTCACACTGTGTTTTCTTTTTAAAGAAATAGCTCCTGTGAAAAAAAAAAAATTTAAAAAGAGATAACTATCTGTCATGCTATTGTCATCGGTGTACGGCACACACACACACATGCACACGTACACATTGCTGCCACGCATATCGGAATAACCTCTAAATGAGGTCGAACAGTGGCATCGCAGATTGTGACAAGAGTGTTTCCCCTCTAGAGGGAAATCAGAAAGTAATGTTTCCTGTCCGCAGAGTGTCAGCTCCCCCTTCGTAATGTGACCCTGCTCTTGGTCACAACTCACACACACATTAGCTAGATAAGGACGTCTCTTTCACTGACAGGCTGTCATTCACACACGCACAAACACACGCACGCATGCGCACGCATGCATGCGTGCAGCCATGCACTCGTCACTCATCGGTGCGATTTGCAAGTCAAATATCCAGTTTCATAAGATGTGCCTGTTATTTTCTGAAATAAATTTGACTTTCTCATTTTCCGAGTGACTGTTAAAGCAAATACATCAAGGCTACTAAAACATGGATGATTGCGTGTCACTTTGCTCTCATTTATCTGCAAGCATCTATTACCATCATGTTGTCAAGTGAAATGAAAACAGCGGTGGAAGAGCCAACAGATGGGATTTTAGACTTCACAGATGTATGAACTTGGGAGTTTGTTTTAGATAAATCTGTTTTTATCTTTTTAGCTTATGCTGAACCCCTCAAATTGCCTCAATTTATGATTCTTAACATCCGTAAAATAAACTATTTCACATAGTTCGAGGAAAAAAAAAAACACACACACACACATTTATGGCGGATAACGATCATCATATCTCAGCCCGCATGCTGGTTTATCGTCACTTTACTGCACGTCACAATCAGATAGTGCTGAAGATTGCAACTTGCTTCCTTATCACAAAACAATCAATCTAAGTTTACATAGTCAGAATTTCATGTCGAAAGGAGATGGTTTATTGAAATCCTGTTGCGGCATGCCCTGCAGAAGCAGGTGTGGACCTGTGAGCACGCCTACATGCTGCTAGTGATTTGGTGGTGAGGGGGTGGGGGGATGGGATGTGTGAACACTCCCCAACTGCTAGACGCTAGAAGTTTCCTGCGTGGCACATTCATTAACCTGGTATCCAGCTAATCTCCTGGCTAATTCATTTAGTCCTCAGAGCACTACTGTGTATTAATATCCTCCCCGATGCAGCGGGAGCGTAGCCATGGCAATGATTGTGTCATTATTTTGCCGTCAGATGAGTGATATCCCAGAGGGCCGTAGCTGGGTTGTCCAGGCCAGTTGAGAGGGACTGATTAGAATTGCAAATGGCCGCCAAGTGTTGTGTTTATTGTGTGTCTCAATATTGGAGACAATCAGGCGAATCAAAGCCCTCAGCTGGAGAGATGGGACTGAGGCACGGTGGGCCTCTCTGGTTGGCACCATGTCCTCAATGCTTGCACAGTATCCCCCCCCCCACCCTCCACATCTCCTCTCTGTTGCCCTCACTCTCTGTTGTGCATATAGGTCCTGAAGTACGTGGACACAGCTGGAGAAAGACAAGGGGAGACAGAGAGCGCCACTAAATCTAGTGCACTCAATCATGTGTAGTGTGGCGGTCCTCTCACACAGCTGAGAAATATTAAACACGCTTTATGATAATGAAAGCACTGGCGACAGACATAAATATCAGAGGCAAAGTGCTGAAGGATTAAAATGTCTTGTACGTTTGCTCATAACACAAATTTGTCATTGATTTCATGGCTTCCTGAATCGTTCGAGACAGAATTATCAGCTTTTCATCAGTGGAATCTCCTTCTCTCTCCCCCCCCCTTCCTCCTTCCTCTTGTCTGTGACGGAGAATATTGAGCACATATTAAAGGGCTTCGGGAATATTCACACATCTGCACGGCGCTCTGTTGTTGAGCCTCGCAAATGGAACCTATTGGCAGCGTGCCCTTGTTATGGCTGGGTGACAGACTGTGGTGCAAAGTGCCCTAAACACACATTTTCCCCGCAAATCACTTGTGAACTGTTCTTCCTCAACGATTGCCCATTACCCCGTTATTGACTCACTGTTTGTACAAAGGTTCGGCGAAATCCATCTGAAAGCCATCCAGTGCTGTTGTGCGAGACAGGAAGCTAGTGTTTTAGCTCACGGTGTAATTCACTCTGACAGTTGCACACAGAGAGGCCCATCTTCTCTTGTTTCGCTACTGTTGGCTTTTAAAGAATGTGTGTGTGCGCATATAACCTGCATGCACATGCAAGTATGTCTGTCTGTATGTCTGTATGTGTGTGTGTGTGTGTTCATGCATGCATATGTCCCTGTTGGAACACAGGATAATTCCTCAGGTCATACATGCTCCCCCATATAGCGCCACATGACCAGTCACAACAGGCATGTGTGAGGCCCAGGTACGGGCATGCACACCGAACAGGTATTGCTACAGGGTGATGACTGTTAAAGCTGTTTTATTGCACCACACACGTTCTCTCCAGCTCTCACGGCTGCAGGCTAAATGAAAAACTAAGTTTGGAGGAATGTGTTCACACTCGACGGAAATCCCTCAGATTTACGGTAAGCTTTCGCCGTGACTTGTGAGCGATGCGAAGGCCGGCAGCCATCATAAGACCCACATGTCTGATATGATATGATCAAGAGTCACAAGCCTTGAAAGGCAACAGTCAGCGCATATGAGAAGCTGCAGCTCACGGCCTGTTTAGACAGCGTTGTGTGCCGTTGAGCTTGACAAGCAAGTCGATGAGAGACCCTTAGAATTTGTCTGTGTGTGTGTGTGTGCGCGCACGCAAGGAGAAAAAGGAGAATGGGCCGAGAGAGGGGAGAGTGTGTGTCAGATCGCCGACGTGGCTGTTTGTGCGTGCGCGTGTGTGTGTGTAAAACCGAGGAGAAAGTTCATGAGGTGACATCTCGTCAGCTGTTTGACTTTCCCAGTTTCCCAGGGAAGCAGTTTCAAGAACAATGCAGAAGAAGAAAAAAAAACCACCGACCGCGGACAATTGAAACGCCACGGAAAAAAAAAAAGACTTAAAAAACAGGCGCCGTTTGTTGGTGACTGAATTATTGCCGTTGCTTGAGATTGGAGACAGGGGAAATGTGTGAGTGACTGCACTATGCCTGTAGCAGACACATATCACCTACCGGACTCCTCTACCCATCTATCTCCCAGCGCTGCTCACAATAGCAGGAATACATTAAAAAGGAGTGAGTCAGGCGGGAAGGGGACGCAAGATAAATATTGTGTTAGTATTTTCCCCTCCCTCACCCTTTGCAATTGTCTCTCACGCTGACAGATGAACAATGAAAGTATTTTGAACTTTGCTGCGCGCTATCTTTTACTTCAGGTTTCAGAGCCGTGCTGTCAGAGCCAGACGTGTTCTGGCAGAGATTGATTGATTTTCTCTCTGTGTCTTCACATCTTCCCTTTGTTCTCCTGTGAAGGCTACGTTCTCCCTCCAGTACCCCAGACTCTCTGTAGCTGTGTGTCATATGTATTGAACCTGTTAACAACGTACACACGACTTAAAGATATCGACCGAGCTCCCGTTTGATCATTAACCTTTGCTATAAATTCCAAACTGGAAGCAGTTTGCATTGAGAAGTAGAAAAAAAAAGCAGAACCATTAAATTATTTATAACATTAAACACGTAAAAGGATTGAAATCATTGCTTAATTATTAAACTAATAATTTGGGAAATGTGCCACTCAGAGGAATGCAACTCTCATGCCTGTACAGACAGGAAAATATCGCTAGCAGCTAATTAGCTAATCTTTGATACTTAATAATAAATTCAGCCTAGCAGCACCTTGAAACCATTTGTGCAAAAAAAAAAAAAAAAAAACTGGCACCAAACTTGCAGAGCCAGGCTAGCTCTTCCCGCTTGTTTCCTGTCTTTATGCTAAGCTAAACTAAGCAGCTGCTGCCTCCAACTTCATAGTTAATGCATGTGTGGTATTAATCTTCTTGTTTAGCTCTTGGTGAGAAAGCAAAGGAGCACTTTCCCTAAAAAAAAAAAAAAAAAAAAAGATGAACTATTCCTTTAAGAATCACCTCATCAGCGGTGGTGGGTGTCAGGTTTGTTTTAGAGATTGTCTTCTGGCTGATTTGATTCCCAGATGTGTTGGTGCCAAAACGCTTCTGAGACGGGAAACCGAATCCCCTTCCTCCCGGGGGTTGCCACCGGGTCCTGCATAAAGCGAGTTCTTCCCGTGTTGAAAAATAAAACACGCCCTTACTGAATCAACACGGGACGCCATTTTTATCCCGTGTTTTCATGCACCGCCCGATTCCAACGCGTGTCTTAAAATTTCACATGCCTGGAATGACATGAGAACTAATAAAACGCAAATAGTTTCATGGCACTCAGCAGAGAAGTTTTTAAATCAGAATGACAGGCAAGTTGTCTGTCACTGTCAGTCAACGTCTTCGTTGCCCTGCTTATGGAGACTTAGATGTTGGATTTCAGTGAACAGAAGTAGAAGACATGTCCCCTCTGCAACTGTGTGTGTGTATGAGAGAGAGAGAGAGAAATTTAAGCAATAACGCATTTGGTGGAAATACTTGGTTACCCCATTCTTCCTGGAAGCTGTTGGACTGAAGGTTGGAATTAGATTTTGAAAATGCCTGCCGAAGCCTGTAATGCCTGTACTCAGAACCTTAAGTAAAAGTAACACAATGTCAGAATATCACATTACAAGTAAAAGGTACGCGTTCAAAATCATAATTAATAATTAAGGTATTATCATCAGGATATACTTAAACTATCAAAGTAAAAGTACTCGGTCATGTTGTAAATGTTCCCTGTGACTGATGCTTTGTTATCAATGACATCATGAGATCCGTGGCTGCTGGAGGAGGAGGTAGTTTACTTTATATACAGTTCTGTAAACTACTTAAGTGGCTCCCAACCTTAGGGGTCAGGCCCCCTCAACGGGGGTCACCAGATAAAAAAAGAGGGGACGTGAGATGATTAACGAGGGAGGAAAGAACTAAGTGCTGTGACACAAATTGCCTTTCAATGTTGATGTTTTTGTGAATAATTGAAGTTATCAAAGTGTTTACCAAATAGTTTATATCAACAAATCCAGCATGTTTTATTCTTAAAATATTATATAATAATAATAATAATTATCTTAATTTTATGGGCTCTTTATTTCCTTAACATTCATGTTGAAAGCAGCAGCAGCAGCAGCAGCAGACTTGGAATTCTCTCCCCAGGTGTGTCTTGGGAGCCGACGCATTCCAAGCACGAGTTTGGAAACATTATCTAACTTTAGCTGCAAATCATAGCCTGACTCACATCCTCAATGAGCACTTTGCCTCATTATTCAGTCTAAAACTGTGCTCCCTCGCGTACTTTTAACCATGCTGAGATAGGAAGGCAATTGTGGAAAAATTTAATTTAACCATGACCATCTAAGCCAAACAGAATTTAAACAACGTGCGATATAACATGGAGTGGTCCGTGTGAGAGAGGGAGAGAGAGAGAGAGCTTGTTTGCGCGTGTGCGTATACATGCGATGTGCTGATTGAGTGGCAACATTAAAAGGTTTGGGTTCTGAGAGGCTTTCCGGGGGTTTATCGATGGTTTGGAGATACAGAGAGCAGAAAATGGCCGCTGGTTAACAACCCGGGCAAGCTGCGTGGGATTGATAATGGTTATGATTCTCTTTCTCTCTGAGTTTCTTCTCCGCTCCCCCATGTGGGAGTGAAATACAATCGGTTGAGTGTGAGGGATGCCATTGTTCGTCCCGCTTTCTCCCCTCCTGCTCTGCTCGGCACTGATTACAACCTTGCATCCCAGTCCAGCTCTTGACTCCCGGCTCTGCAGCTCTAAGTCCAGAGGGATTCCTCTCTCTCTATGACTGTCCAGCAATCCCCCCCCCCCCCGACCACACACACACACACACACACACACACACACACACACACACACACACTCACGCACACACCAGCTCTGGCAGGTTCAAGGTATCTGGCACATCAATACACACCCCTCAACCACACAGGCATGTATGGACACACGTATATCTGCACACACACACAAATACACACACACACTCACACATACAGTGGGCTCTAGCCAGGCGGGTTTGGCAGCGACTGTAGACTGGGCCTGTGGAGAGATCTTTACGGAGCATGCAGAGCCCATCTGTGGCTGCTCCTCAGTGATGGGAGGCAGCTGGCTGTGTGTGTGTGTGTGTGTGTGTGTTTGTGAATGTGTATATGAGTTGTGCCGGGGCCAGGGAAGGAGCTAGGGGAGGAGAAAAGAGGCTTATGTGTGTTCGGGTCACAGAACAACCCCCAGAATGAGGGCTAAACTCAGGCTGAAACTGACCCAAGTCTATCCAAACCCAGTCTTCCTCTACGCGCTCGTCTTCGCCGGTCTCCTCCTCTCCTCCCCTCCTCTCCTCTCCCCACACGGCCCTCCAGCTGGAAGAGCTCAATCCTCCGGGCGTCGGAGATGAATAAGTGGAGTCGCAGAGAGCAGCAGCCTGGGCCTTCTCTCACTGTCAGCGATACCGTGGATGACGTTCAATCACGACCACATACACCCATGCTCGCTTAACTCCCCTGCTCTTAGAGGGATGGGCTCGGCGCTGTCGGAAACCGCAGAGGCCATAAGAAGAAACAGATTACGCTCTCTCTCCTCCCTAATGACTTCTGACACTCCTTTCGCTCAACAGTCACTCTCCAGCCTGTTTGTCTACGGCGTCCACTTCTGTCCTCCTTGTGGCAAGGCCATCTGGGCGTCATCTCGTTAGCTCATTACGGCGGCTGATGGCGCGTTTCTAGCCCCTCATGTGACAGTGATGGAGGGCGAGCGCGGCGAGCTTGTTCAGCGAGCATGGGAGGTGTGTGTCAAGCTCGCGCGTGCGTCCGCGTCGGTGTGTGTGTGCGTTAGAGCTTGCATGTGCGCAACTGTTATGAGTCACGCTGAATCTGATTTGCTCTGCATGCCAGCCTGTTGACTGAGCTAACCGAAGCTAGTGTGCGTTTGTCTGCGTGTGTGAGAGAGAGAGGGTGTCTGTGTTCACACGTACAAAAGCAGTTCTCAGCGGGGCGGAATTCAGGATATTCTGTCTGTCTGTCTCTTTTTTGTGTGTGTGTGTGTGTGTGTGTGTGTGTGTGTGCCTCTGACATCTTCATTTATGTCCCTCTAATGAGTACAGCCTGGAGGGCGGGGATCCACGCGGCTGCTGGAAATCCTTGAAAAAGGCTTGAATTTTAATGTGGCATTTCCAACGTTTACGAAAGAGCTCGCAAAACCCGCTCGTATCGCATTACTTTCATAGCAAAATCGCCGGGTCGCCGAAATATTTTGAAACGTGAAACTTTGTTGTGTTTTCCTTTTAATTTGTCTGTAGAATGCGCTCACTAAACACAATTTGGGTTGTTTATCACACAGTAACATCTGGTTTAATGCGAGGAAGGAGCCAAATCATCATTTTTCGAATATATATCCGCCGCAGTTTGCAGAAGCTCGAAAAATGGCAACCTTAAAAAATTATTTGGATATTATTTAAGGGAAAAGGTGTAGGATCCCTGGGAGGGAAAACGCAGAGCTTTCTGCTTTTCAGCAGCTCACCGTTTGCCAAGTCTGGCCTACTGGAATTTAAATGCAACATGGATTGAGTTTATCCAATCCCACTACCCCGTTGGCGGGGTTCTATAATAAGGGTCAAATCCTTCCTGCTTTGCTAAACAATTCTGGAGCCAGATGGGTCTTGTTTTCCTTAATTTCAGGATCCTTGTGTTTGTTCGTGTGTCTCTTTATGTGTGTGTGGCCTGCTCGTGCACTGCCATTGAGGCGACTTGTTTACCGTGTTTAACATGTGAGGAAATCGGTGTGTGTACACTGCAGGGCGTGTGTTTATGTGTGTGTGTTTATAGTCAGGCCTCCCTAAGAACATCTGCCCCTGTGACAGCCTGACAGAAGCCAGCTATGTATACAAGCTCTCGGGGTTGAGCCGGCGGCTACGAGCGCAGGCCTGGGACCGGGGGTACCTTCCCGTGGCGTCTCTTCAGACGCTAGAGGGAGACGGTTTCAGAGCCGCCGAGGATCTGTAAGTCATATAGTCGACAGTTCCCATGACTCGGCAGCCTCGTAGATGTGGCGAATTTCTCTGGAGACCGTACAAACATGCTGACAGTTTGATGATACGTGCCTTTCTCCAAAGTATGAAATGATCACACTGTGTCAACAGCACTCAGTGGATCTTAACCACACATCAGTAGCGGAGCCGTTTTTTTTTTTTTTTTGCGGAGCTGCCGTTTGAATGTTTCCATTGTGAGGGCGAGCAGGCATGCAGCTGTATCTTGATGTATCGGTTATGAGGCCGAAACCGTCCCCGCCAGGCCGGCAGACAATTATTTAATATTGATTGACTTGAATGAGAACGGGATGTATCCGTACTCTATGATTACACAAAATGCCGAGCGCCTCGGGCAAGTGAATCAGCTTTATCAGCTTTAAATCCCCACTGCTACATACATTACACAACGCGCGAGATCTTAACTTCACTACTCTTTGCATAACACGGCTTTGTGCTCTTTACGGACTTTTAAGTGTAACCCTGTCATGTGGATGAATTACTGTAACGTTTCACGAGCTACCATAAAAAAATCTATCTGAACTGTAATCCTATGGGATATTGATCGAAACAGCAGTAAATATGGCTTCTGGATGGAAAGTGTCATCCGTAATAACAGGGGAGAGGAGCGGCCGCGCTGATTCGGTGGATAATGTAAAAAAAAAAAGAAAAAAAGAGAAATGACAATTGGTGAGGGAACACTTTTCCTGGCGCGATAATTACCATGCTGCTCATGCCGAGGAACAGAGTACCTGTTGTGGTGATGAATGCATGCGGAGAGTGTGAACGTGCGTTTTTTTTTTGTTGTTGTTTTTTTTAACATGACACACTTGTGTACGTGCACGTTTTTAAAGGCCAGAGAGAAGGTCGAGGCCGCGCAACCCAAAGCGAAAAAGAAGCGGCCGTACCTGCATCCGAAGGACGCCGGCATGTCCCCCCTGGTTAGAGGTGGAATGCTTTCTATAGGTAGTAGAGGGCAATTGATTTGAATTGACATGTATGGCATGTTCACTGCCGTGGCCCAGGAGGAACAAATCAATTTGACACCATTCATGTTGATATGAGCCGCTCTCTGCTTCTTTCTCTCACAGTTCCTGTGTTTTTCGGGGAGCCATTCATTCAGCGGCTGGGGCTGCCTGCCAGTGCTATGCCCGGGGCAGAGGCCTGAGCTGACTGGACGGGGGTGGAGAGCATAGGGGGGTGGGGGGAGGGCTGGTTTGAGGCTCTGTAAGGGGCTTTGAGTGGGCCTTAGTGTAGGCGGCGATTTATATGAAAGTCGGTGAGGGCAGGGCGCATGAATAGGGGGTGGCTGGGAAGTTGGGCTGGGAAGGTCCAGGATGCACCCCACAGTGCTTTTGTGTGCTCTCACATCCCTGTGTGGTGTGTGTGTGTGTGTGTGGGGAGGTGTGTGGTGGTGGTGGGGGGGTGTAGCATATGTGAGATCATGTGCTCATATTCACCAGTGGAATGTAAAAAGAGGGGAGGGGGGCTTCTCCTCGCCTCTCTCTTTTCCTCTGCTCCGTTGTTTTCTGTTCTCCCTCCGCTGTGCTCTAACGTATTGGTCTGTTTGTATAAGCTCTTTACAGGATTGACCAGGCCGCGGAGCCATCCAGATGAAACAAAACCAACCTCATTTGGCTGTTTTGAAAATGATTCTCTTTATTTAGTTTGGTTCAGGCAGATCCACCTCGTTTGACATGAGGGGGAATAAAGCCTCTCTCTCCCGTCCAGGGTCATTTCCCAGAAACATCGTTTTGTATCTGCCGCGGCACTTCCTGCGCTGGAACTTCTTTCAACAACAGCTCTCATAAAGTCTCTAGACAACATGAATGAAAGATGCAATTCAATTCCCCCCTTTTCCCTTTCGACCTCTTCAAAAGTACAATAATCTTCAGTCACTCGTCTCCTCCTCTCCATTGCGTGGCTGTGTGTAGCACCGGAGTGGCGCTGATTAAGCCTACAGAGAGACAAACGGGAGACAAAGTCCCAGCCCACCAGTTTAGTTTCACATCCTGGACTGGAGCTGGGCTGCAGCTTGCCAAGTGGAGGGCTTTTAAACTGGGCTAAACACTAATTGCTGCCCTATTTCTTTTATGTTGCTTCTTTCCCATCTGCGATGGCGCTTCCAGACCTCCACAGCAGCCAGAGCCTCATTATAGCAGACAGTTAACAAAGGCTGGGAAACAGAAGCGGAGAATTCACTTAGGATAGCTATCTAACCGCCAACTAGGAGGCCTGCTCGGAAAATTGAATCAATGACAGGGGCCGGCTTGTGATTAAATCCTTCAGGGATATTAAGATATTAAGATTTTTGGAAATCTTAATTATTCATCTAAGCGGTTCGCTTTGATAATGGAATAAAATGGTCTCAACTCAAACTCTTTGTTTTAGTCCAGGCGTTAAAGCTTTTTTTTTTTATTACTTTTTTTGAACCAAAAAAAAAAAAAAACACATTGCCAACAAGAAGGAACAGAAAAACACCTACTTGTTGATCGCAACAAATCAAAGTCTAATTGTGATGTTTTCCCGGTCCTCTTGTTTTTCCGTAGGTGTTTTTTTGTGTGTGAGTGTGTGAGGAGGGAGGGGTGGGGGTGTGTGTGGAGGGCCGGGCGGCGTGAGGAGGGGGAGCGTGGACAGAAAAACCGAATAAGGGAAATGTTGAAGAGGTGAATGAGAGTGAAGGATAAAGCGAGAGAGGGAATGAGATTGGGGAGCAGAAAGGGGGGGGGTGAGAGAGGGAGGAATAGTAGAGAAGGTGGGGAGGAGAGGAGACGGGGGTGGTCAGCAACAAAGCCTAACGTCGCCATGGAAACGTGTTTATGCCTCACTGATGCATCTTGTAGATCCAATTAGAGACTGATTTTGTCCATGTCTTCATAGACACATGCACATGTACCCGGGGCCATGAAGCACGCACACACTCACACACACATGCACACGTGCACACACACATGTTATGAGCACATATATGAGCACATGTGTTGCTGCTAAAACTCAGCAAATTGTGGGGAGAGGTAGGACAAAGGATACCCTGCTCTCTCTCTCTTATCGGCCCTTGAATTAACGCAACCCCTCCTCTCGCCACCAGCCCCTTCTCACCCTCATGAGCCTCAGACAATAGCGTGGAAATAACATCTCACCCGCTCCCAAGCCCTGTACGAGAGCTTCTGTCCGAAACCCGCTTTCATGACATCATAATCAGCAAAAAAAAAGTGGGGGAAGGCAGCGGACGTGCAGGAGTTGCACCGTTTTGCCAATTTCATTTTGCGTTTATCTCTTTTGTGAATGAAGTCATTTATTTGGTAATGCGCCTGTCCGCGAAGAATGCCATGAATGTTGAAAAGGCCTTAATCCAATCATGTTCATTTTCATGGGGGGGCATTTCTTTAGAAAATGGCACTTTTTAAATCATTGTTTCTTACAATGGCCGGCCTTTTGCTAGTGTTTAGCATCAGAAGACAAGGGATGGCGATGACCCCCCCCCCCCACACACACACACGCACGCACACATATGCATGCACACTCCACCTTACACTCACACACTCCTCTATCAGGCTCTTTCAGGAGGCATCACAGTCCTCCCTTCCCCGGGCCTGTCTGAAGAGTCAGTTATTTAGTGGTGAAATGAAGTGTGTGATGATGAAATGAGGGGCTGTAGATAAGGTGAGATTACACTCCGAGAGAAAAAGAAGGGAGATAGACGGAGAGGGCCCCGGCCCCTGATGTCTTGTTAAAATGTGAGGGATCAGGAAGAACAACAAATGCATTGCGCGCAGCTAAATCCTGCTTAAATCCGCTGGCATGGGCAGATCTAGCAGATAGCCCTGCTGCTGTGCTCACTGTCTGCGACCACAACACACACACACACACACATACACACACACACATACATAAACACACCCGTGGTCAGTCCGGCTGTCTGGGTTAATGCTTGGCTAACTGGGACAGCAGAGCTGAACCATGTTGACATTTTAAGCCTCAAACAAGTCCAGAACAATGATTCAGCCCGTCTGCCCCCCCCCCCCCTTCCCCATTAGACCGCAACCTCAGCCCATTTTGCTGACCGTCTAACACACATACACACACATGCAGACCTGCATAAACATACACGCCACTGCTCAAACACACTGCAACCCCCCCGCCCCCTCTCTTCACACACACACTTACACACGCATACATGCACGCACACACACACTGAGTCTCCTCCTGTCCTCCACCTATTGTGAATAAAAGAGATGATCTGATTGAGTTGGCAGCAGAGATTGAGATGGAGAGGTACAGTAAGGCCAGATAGATTATCTTAATCCTCCAGTAGATGATCGTGGTAGAGGGAAGATGAACCAGAAAGCCTTGACCTCCTGGCTGACCTCCCCCATGCATTGTTTTCCCCCTAGAAACTCTGACCTCAGGAGCAGAAGCGGTATAGACATGATGTTGGAGCGCGGGTCTTAACGTGGAACTTCCACAAATATGAAAAATATGTGGCATTCTTTGGATGTAATCCTATCTGTAGCGGTCTCTGCAGCAGCCATTTTGTGTCTGGCCATCTTGTTTCCTTCTTTGCAACCTTTTGGAATGCTTTGATTCGGATCCAAGTATGGGAAGGGCCTTTCGAGGATTTGCATGATTTGTGTCCATTAATGTTGTAATGCTGAGCATTGTCAAGCTGTAATATGAAGTGTTTTTATCGGGCCAAATTAACTACGCTCTGCCTTAAAAGCCCACGCCAGACAAATCTAAACCCATAACTCCTGTAGCTCAAAGTATTAAGACTGTATAAACTGTAGTGAATTATGTGGCTGCTTTTGCCAGACTTCCTTTTATTATGTGATTGTTACATTTCTTGTGTTTTGTTTTTTTCTCGTCCGGTAGATTTCTGGCTGGAAAGGGCCTGGTGATCTACCCAGACATCGGGGACAAACTGGATATCATCTGTCCCAAGGCGGACCAAGGCAGAGAGTATGAGTACTACAAGCTGTATCTGGTGAAGAAGGAGCAGGCGGAGAGCTGCAGTACAGTCCTCGATCCGAATGTCCTGGTCAACTGCAACAAGCCGGAGAAGAACATCAAGTTCACCATCAAATTCCAGGAGTTCAGCCCAAACTACATGGGCCTGGAATTCAAGAAGAACGCCAACTACTACATCACCTGTGAGTTTCCCATGAAAGGCGATTTATCATTGGTGTTTAGTATTTTCACCTTCATCTAACCAGAGAAGCTTGACTGAACAATGGGAGTAATAATCGCTGCTTCACACTCAGTTACACACGGTCACACCTGGGAGTTCGAACCGACTCATAAAGGCGGCTGCAGCAGCAACATAGCAACATGCAAACGTGACAGTGGCAGTAGGATGGAAATTTATACTTCTGTGTTTTCAGAATCCTTTCCAAGAAGTTTCACGAAAAGACCTGTGTAATCCTGCTAATTAATCCTCCCTAATTATAGGGAATATAGAGATAGCGTTCAATTGCTACAACTTCCTTTAATTAATTCCAATTAATTGCTAGAGTAACCTAGAGATTGGATAATCAATACATGCTTACTTGGATTTAAACATTTTCTTTAGAGCTTTTCTTTGAGGGGAATTCACTGAGTTTTCTGTAATCAGGGTGAAATAACAGAACATTACCACAAAACAAACAAAAAAACACACACACACACACAGACACACACATTGTACGCACTTTTGTGTTTCACACATACTTTTTAGACACAGTCTGTTTGTGGATAATTTATCAGGAGCTCTATTGACTTTTTATTCGAAAGATAAAATTCTATTCAGTGTGAGAGGATTTGTACAAAGTAGAAATTGGGACTATAATTTTTAAAAAAGGTGTCATTGATGATTGAGTATTCAATTGTAAAAGAAAACTATACCACAAATTCTAATAGTGTGCTTAGAGAACTGTAGAGATTTAAAACAAGGAACTTTCAACTGGTTATGAAATAGACTTATGTGGCACCTTTGTATGACCTACATCAGCAATCGAGGCCATCGGTGAAAAAGATTGGATTTTTCTATGTATTTAGTCTGAATGCCTGTGCTCAGGCCGGAGCCCAAGCGAGAGAGCAGCAGTGGTCGAGAGAGCGAGAAACGGAACGAGGAGAGCGAGAGGCGGCGGGAACAATACAGCGATTTTAGAGAGATAAAACAATATTTTCTGATTGTTTCAGAGCCGCGCGACCCTGCGGGAAGGTACCACATTGCCAGATATGGTGTGAGTGCAGGCATACATGTAGCCCAGGTGTGTGAACAGTGGTAAAACAAACCTCACGTTCACCATCAACATATCACAGTTAGTAATCTGGCATCGCTATAAAAAGATACATTACCTCATTGCTATGCATCCTGCAAACAGCTGTGTTTAAAAAAGCTTTTGTCCACATGGGGCTGCCAAACAATGATGTGAAAATGATTAGATTTATTTCATGTAAATTCAGATTTCACACATGGTACTTGGAAAAAAAAAAAGACATTCCTTGGTGTTATATGTGTCATAAGACATATTTCATAAATGTCAGTCATTCTCAGAATTACTGAAGGAATAAGTGTAGTAATTTCTTCAACTGGGTCACATTGAGGTGGTTGAAGCTGAACAGAGTCTGGATCTCTGGTGGGTTTTTGGTTCTCCTCCAGGCTGGGCTTTTATCCTCCTAGACTGCAACAGTAACTACATGTTTAATAAGAAGGGGGTCGGAGGAGCCTGCGAAAGCTGAACCCGCAACAGAGTCTGGTTCTTTGGTGGGTTCTGGTCATTAGTAATCGAGGAAGGTTCCGGGGGGGGGGGGTGTCAGTAGTTTTACTGAGATGCATTGGTGCAAAGCTCTTAATCCGTTTCACCAGGATATCGTGTGGCTACATCTGTCTAATCGTTTTCTGGATAGACAGAGGAACCATGTCGTGTCCCTGATGCAGCCTGACGGTCCACAGTTGACCTGGTCCGAAACAGCCTTTGTAACCCCCCGACAGACATTTCACCGAGCTGCTGAGAGGGCATTTTGTAGAGGGGACATGGAGGAAACACCCAGGAGCCAGCAGGACTTTGGGGTCAACTTCCATCACCACCTCCTGCTGCTTTTCTCTCAGGATCTTGGCGTAGCCTCGCGACAGGCTGAGGACTGTAAGATGTCTGAAGGTTACATTAAAATATTTTTTAAAACCCTATAAAATACTGCTGAGATGTTAAAACTGCCGTAGTTTAACTGTTAATAAATGTGCGTCAAATGTGACTCACAGAAAAATTAAGAGGTAAGGCCTTTTGGAACTTGAGGAGCATCTGGGCTTCAAACTCAACGTCATCGCCCTCATCAAAAACATTCGGTTACCCAGGGAAATCTTTTGGCATATTCTTTTTCATTTATTTTAAATGACATCTGCTGTATAGTCAGGAAAATCCAATGAAAATCAACAAAGTAAATAACCCCAACAAGTTTTGACTGTCAAAGCCTTGTGCAACTCATTCTACCCTGTGCCATAGTTCTTCTGTGTTGCCTACAAACGATTCTAAGACATCACTGTGAGCCTCGCTGTTACACAGGACTGTTTTTCAATATGAAATATAGGAATCATTGTTCGGTTGTCAGTGTCTTTCATATCCAAGGGCTTTTGGAAAAGTTTAATTTCAGTGGTGCCATTCGTCACTTCAGCTTTTCATGCCTCAAACCAACACACCGTAAGCATTCCTGTAACTTTCAGCAATAAAAAAAGATAAAGCCATTTTAAAAAATAATTGTATATATAAAATATATTTTAAATATATTTGTAGTGTATGAACCATTTTCCCCTACATACTTGTATCTGCACATATATCAACAGTTGCTAGCGATGAGGCATTTCCAAAATCAAGATAAGGCCGGGTGTGATTTCGCCCTCTTTGTTAGCTCAGTAATTGCAGAAGCTAACAAAGCTCCCACAGCTCAGTTCATAATGCAAAAAAAAAATATTCTTGGCTACTTTGGCCTTATCTAATTCCTGCTTCAGTCACTACATTTCCTGGAATGACTTGGAACAGTTTTCTAAAATCATAACATGTGTTGTGGTTTTGTCCGGTCAGAGGATATTGTCAGTTGGGGGCTCTGCCACATCTGTAATTGATTCCCCTCTGAATCAATGCGATGATCAGAGATGGTCGTGACATCAGAAATGCCATATCCAGACTAATATGCAACAAGCCGTCTCATGCCAAAGAGCTGCTGGCACAGTCTGAAGTCAGTGAAGCTCTGCAGGCCATAAGAAACACACTGAGCCACCACTAATCTTATTTTACGACGGAGGTATGGAAGAGAAAGCATAATGTAGAATACTGTTAAATCTACTCTGCCATAATTAGCCTCTTAATAACCATCTCTCCACATCACATTTCCTCCCGAATGGGGACGCAGGCAATTGAACTTTACGTCTTTCAAAGTTTTAAAATGCTTCAGAAGATATCAAGTTGGATTTCTCCTATGTTAAGAAAAATAAAACCGAGTTACAGTCGTTTTTATTCTTAAAAAAAAAAATAGCTTATTTATAACTAAATTAAACCCCCACATATGGTTTTCCTTTTGATCTGCAGCAGTTCAATCGATATTTGCGAATTCCCCCTCAAAGCCAGGACGCAGGGAAAAATGAAGCTTGTGATGTTATCAAGCGACAATTTTTGGTGTGGGGGGGGAAGCGGTGCTCTGTGGCAACATATGTGGACTTTAAGAAATATTTCTTTGAGCTTTATTACACCCACATGTCTTCAGAAAACACCTTTGGGCATTTTTCAGGGTCAGCTCAAAGTTTCTCTAGCTGTTGTTAATGTCTCGTGATTACATCATAAATATTTCCACTAACCTTATTAGTGACATGTGCGTGCGGGCATGCATCTTGACTGTGGTACGATCCGGCATCAAAGCCAACTTTACTTTGGGTTGAATTCCCCTTATGCATAACACTTTCTTGTGTCTGCCCTATAACAATTTGTCACTGATGTGTATATTATGCAAGTGTTAAGAATACTTTGCGCTCGCTCCACGCAGTGACTGTGTATTCATAGCCGGAGCCGGCTGTAAATCCTGTACGAGGGAGGCTGGGGCGTGCATCATCCGGCCTGATGGCGGATCATTATTAGGCTCATATACTGTAACATTCTCGCGTCAGCAGTAATCGGACATAGTATTTGTCTTGATATTATGTTAATGTTGTTGTCCTTTGTTGGAACAGGAAGAGCTTGCTTTATTTATTCTCCTGGAGCCTGCGCGCACACCATGACACACCTCATCTATCATTTAGATAGTGGCCATGCGTGGTCTCGCTGCATGTGTGTAATGTGTGTGTGTGTGTGTTTTCTGGAAACACTAAGCAAGGGGACAGCGAGCACCTGGTCCCTGCACTGAACGTAGCTTTCCTGCTTTTCCTGTACAGTAGAGCATGTGTGTGTGTGTGTGTATTGAGGCCCCGTTAGGCCAGCTTATCCCCCTGCCTAGGAGACATGAGTGTGTTATCCCACTGTCTCTGCTGGGAATGCGGTCCAGCCGGCCAGCACAGCGATGTAAATCTGCTCGCCCTATAAAGACACAGCTTATCCGGCCTGATTAACGGTCAAACGTGGCAGACACGTTTGAGACCAGGGGAAGATGCATAGGGGAGTGGACATTCCTCTAAATCTTCCGGCGGTCTTTCTCTTGTCCACCCCCGGTCTCCACTCTGACTCCGCGGCTCCGTTTGTCTTTTCCTTGATCACCCGCCACCCCCCCTGCCCCCCCAACCCCCCACCCTGCCCCATGGCCCTGCTCTTTCCATGGGGTTGAACAATCAACAAAAGGTGTGGGGTAAAGTAAACAACAAATGGTGAGTGTGTTGTGTGTGTATATATCCGCGCGGGTCTCCTGTGCTGTCATATCACCGCAGGGGTGCCCGCCCACTGGGTCCCGTCCATCCCGGCCCGGCTCTTGACAGGAGTCGAGGGGACGGTTAAAGGTCAAAACCCAGGCGAGGGGGCGCGGAAACACAGCGGGGGGTCAGTAATGATAACCCTGCACTGATCTAAACCACAGACCAGCTCCAGCCTGTGCTGTCCATCAGCACCCCCAACCCCCCGCCCCCTCCACCCCCTCCAACACACACATTTATATACACCCCCAAACCACCACCACCCCAACCCCCCCTCCCCTGGACTATGAGCGAACAAACTGGTTGTATATTTCACAGCGTTGTCTAAACACAGGATATGGAATGAGCTGTTTTTGAGGAAAATGGCCGTGCTGTGTTTAGGTTTTAGGTTCGGGAGAGAAGTGATTTTAGACAGGAGGCTTTTAAAGGCGAAAGAAATATGGGGAAAATGAGTAACAGAGAGCGGGAAAGAGAGAGAGAGAGAGAGAATCGACAAGTGTACACACACACACACACACACACACACACACACACACACACACACACACACAACGTGGTCTTTATACATCTCCAGCAGAGCCCCCAAAAAGTCTCTCCCATTTTCTCTCCCATTTGCTCCTCATTGAAATAATGTACCATGACTGCTCGGTGATATGTTTTCTGCGGTTAGCCAGGCCGGTGAGTCTGTGTTCTATATAAGGGAAAAGGCCAAGAGGCGGTAAACAGAGTCCGCCTGTCGTCATGCGCTGCGCTTCTCCCTTGATTTCCTGTGTAGCGGGCAGGGTAAGCCTGATCCCTCCTGACAGCTGTCACTCTCCATCTCGGTGTACCGCCGCGGACTCCCGACACGTACCGACTTCCCCATCAGAATGCTGCCGCAGCGGAGAACACGTTGTCTCACCTCCAGAAGATTGCCTTCGGGAGAAATACACAACGTCCGCTCGCCGCAAACGGCAAAGTTGTTTTTTTCACCGCTGTCTTTTAGTTTCTTTGACTTTGTAGGAAAATGCTGTGGAATTTTTTTTAATTTTTTTTATTATTATTTTTTTTAGCATTTTATGGCTATAAAAAAAGAAGAAAGAATTTCCTGTTTTAATCTTTTCACACATTACACCTGGGTGCTGACTATATAAAAAAGCATGAATATAGAATATAAGAACATATCTGACATGCATTTGACACTGTGGGTTGATCTTTCTGTGGTGCTCACACCTGACAGGATTAAGGTTAGGAGGCATTTTGCATATCGCTAGCATTCATGCTCTTTAACGTGGGCTCTCTTTTTGTATTTTGTCTTATTTTTGCCGAACAACCTACACATTTTACACCCCTCCATCAGTCCACCCCTCCCCCCACCCCCAACCCCGAAGGAATCCTTCTCCTTTAGGCAAATTTGTTTCCAATACAGTCTTTTTTTTTTTAACTTTACAAGGCAGCTTGTTTTCCGCTTATTTGCCCTTGGGAAGAGTTAAAGGTGAAGGTTGAAATCCCTGTCCCGGTTGCAGCAGATCAGAAGATCCTCCCTTGCCCTACATTCGAGAGGACGTAAACACACCAACATATGGGCGCACACTCTCCACACACACAGCGATAACACACGTGAGCTCGGGAGCGGGGAACACACAAACGAAAAGTCTGTGTACGCACAAATAAACATGAATACGGATTTGATATAGTGTAATAACAGTAATCTGATTAGAAACAAAAAAAATGCCGTCTTTTAGAGGTAACATCAAATTACCATAATCAAATCCCAGCCTTTTACAGAAAGGCAGTTTGCGTTTGTCGGTGGCGCGTTTGAAAAGACAAAGGCATTTTGATTGTCAGATTATAGAGATGCAAATAACTCACCCATTTCTAACTCGCGATTAAATGAATTTTTCACATCTGGTAACCTCCCACAGTCAAAATCACACATGCTTGCTCTCAGCGTAGAACAAAAGACATGTTGTGTTATTGCATATTTATCAGATTGGAGACATTAAAAATGACTCACACATTCTGCAATAACTACTTTTGCTGGCAAACATTTCTATCAGTCTTATTTCGTAATGCTACTGTTAGGGTTGCGAAACGAGGAACCTGAAAAGCTCCGAAAGCTGTTGAAAAGAATCAGTGTGATTATTTTATTACAGCCTAACCCCCGAGGATCTTATATACACCTTAGATTTGCTGTGTTGTTAAGTAGGGCTGAACGTTTAATTGTGATTAGTTTGACAGATATTGTGGTATGGTTTGCAATATCAGAGGGAAGGAGTTTTATGCCATTATTCTCGTTGAAAAACATGTTAAAAGGATTATAGTGTGATTTTTTTTTTTTTTTCTGGGATCTGCACCAAACAAAAATATTTTCCTAAGACTGTAGAACATGATGACTAGGCCTGGTTGACAATATTTAATTTGAAATGGTATTTATTCACTGCAGACACACATTTCACCTTATATATACCATATTATGATTTCAATAGAACCTGCATTCATTTTCAACCCCATGATCAGTGGTTTTGAACCGGTATATGTCACATTTTTCAAATGCCTGATTAATCCTTTAAGGTTCATGAAGAGCAGGATTCACCCAGGAAACCAGTTGGGGATTGACTTTGAGTAACCGCCCGCCATTGATTACTGATTAGAGTTTTAAGCAGCTAATCAGCATGTCTTAACGGATTTCATTTTCAAAGTATACCCTGCTAACGGGTCAGGTTAGCACTACAGGAGCAGCATGGCCTGGGATAAGGAGATTTACCTAACTACCCCCCCATGAGTGAATATAGCCCAGTGTTTATTATAGAGTGACAGTGTAATATATGACTTTCTGCTTGCTTTGCAAATCTATCTAGGCTGCCTCTGCTACTTCACCTTTGGATATTTCATTCGGCGCGGGTTAGCAGGCGCAGCGTTATTGTCGGCGCTTATTGCCTTTCGTTTATTACAGAGGAGTTTGTTTAGCAGGGAAAGGATGGGGGGGGGGTGTGGGGTGGGTTGGGTTGCGGGTTTGGTGGGGGTACATAAGGACTTTCCTTTTAGAGACAGGGCTGCTCGTGTGTCTGTACAAGTGAATGGTAACCATTGGTTACGGCCGAACCCGTCTGTCCTAGATGAAGCTGATATATTCATGTATTCATCTCAATTAGTCCGCTCCGTGCATCTCCAAACACAGACACTCATCCCTTCTCGGCTGTGCTCCATGCTTATCTTATTACAATATTTTATTCTTCGTGCGAGGCCTCCCTGTCTCCCTCTCTCTCCGTCTCTCTCTCTCTCTCAGCCCACTGTGTGTCATCCTTCGCTCCCACTCCTCTAAACATCCCTTTCTCCCTCTATTATATTGCTATTATGTTTCTAAGATGAGTGTGTCTGTATGTAGGTGCTGTGGGAAGTCTGTGTTCCAGTCAGATTTGTTAAGTGATAGCTCAGATCTCCTCTCAACACGCAGACCGCAGAAAGACCACAGAGCCGACTCTGTGAAACAACAATACCGGCGTTGATTTTTGTTTTTCCCCTACTCAACTAACACAAACTCATTTGCTCGCCTCTCACCGAATCACCCTTTTCTCTCTGCGAGCGACTCCTCGGGTTGTTGAAGGCTGCTTCCTAGTTTTCTCTAATTCCATCTGCTATGCAGAAAACCATCTCTGTGGTTTTTGCAGCCCTAAAATAGCTCCAGGCGAAAGGAGAGGAGACATCTCAAGACTGCTGGAAAGATTCATATTTGGAGTGGAGTCCATAGTCATTAGGAAAAGTAAATGTAGGACATGAGATGAGCATCGTTGTCTCCAAGCCAAATCGTATCGGACAATGGTGCATCGCTGTATAAAAAGACATAAGCGCAGGATAAAACAATGACAGCCCATAATCTAAAACACTCTGGAAATACATATTTCCCTTTCCATCTGAGATGTCTGAGGTTGTTTGCCCTCTGCTTTGCCAACAACACATATTCTCAGTGTCTTTCTTCTCCGGCCAATAGCTAAGCTCAAATCACAGCTCTCTGTCTGTCAGATGGCTCTTGCTCTCCCTCTCTACCATCCCTAGAACAGTGGTTTGTCTTGCCAAGGCACACTCAGAAATGGCTTTGTTTTCTGACAACCATTCAGCGGCAAGAAGTCCGCCTCCCCCGAGCTGGAGCCCGGGCTTGTTTACACAAACTCATCGGAGAAATATGGATGTATAATTATAGAGGTTGTTAGTTTTAATGTCGCATCCTTGCCTTGGAAACCACTGCATGCTTGGTCAGCTACGATGAGAGGCAGCTGATGAAACTCTGACCGGCGATGGCGTGAACATTTCTGTGGAAAGCGTTTTGGGGGAGCGAGAGGGGAAAACGGAGCTTCTTGATGGAATCGGATCAGCTCGGAGCAAAGCAAACAAACATGAATCACGAGGCGGTGATAGAGATTGCTGCGGTTGTCCAACGCATAAATACAGAGTCTAAATACTGCTCTGCAGGCCAGGACCAAGCCCGTTTCTGTGAATTCAGCTCAGTGGCAAAATGTCCATGTTCCATTCCAGCATGACCACAGGCACACAAACACAGTAACGGGAGCAAAGAAACACACAGCAGGCGTGTGTGCGCACAAACACACAGGCATAAATAAGCACAGAGCCACATAAGCAAATTCAAATATATACTATATACTCATAAGCTCACACTAGCATGCAAATAGATGCACACACACACACACATGCACGCACACGCACGCACACACGGGGGGAAAAAAATTACAAAGCGCTCGCACACGTCCATCACTTCACTCTGCACAGATCTGTAATAGAAGCTGCTGCATTCGTTAATGCACATTGTAGTCTGGCTGGGATATTTTCAGGCAGCGGTCCCACGGGAGCGAAAAACATGTGCGCTGTCAGAGTTTTGTGCACCTCGACGGATGGATGGATGCCGGAAAAGGGGGGGGGGGAGTGTCTTCAAATAAATAACGTGTTGTGTTCTGAGTTCAGGCTGTGCTTGCCTCTCGCAGCGATTCGATGATTTCGTAGACGGCAAATGAACAATTCCGCCTCCAGTTCCAAACCCGCAGGTCCAATTTCTCCCTCTCTTCCTGTTCCTCTCTTCTCTTCAGCCCCCCCCACCCCCCCCACTGCAACTTAATCTTTCCCTCTCTCTCTCTCGCGCTGCATTGCCATTCCACCTATTTTCTCTTCTCCTTAGATCTTACCCTCCTCCTCCTCCCCCATCCACTCCTCATCTCTCCTGCACGGTGACAGATCCTTCAGGAAATTGTTTCGAGTCTGCCAGACATTTTTGTGTTGTAGCTGTTTATTTGTGCTGGGGGGGCAGAGCCTCAGTCTCTCTCGGCTCTCGGACTAGAGGTTAAGCTCCCGAACTCTTTTCACCGCCCCGCGCCAAAAAAACGCTGATCCTCGATCAGCGTGGCTTTACCGTGTAACCAATACCAGGGATGAGGAGAGAGGAGCACCAGAGAGAGGATGTAATCAGTGCGTGTGTGCGTGCGCATGTGTTTGTGTACGTGCGTCAGCTGCCGGCTTTGTGTGTATTAGGATGTAATCAGCAGCGTTTTCTCTGTGGTCTGTTGTGCTCTCTGATTGGGGTTTTGGCGAATGACAGGGGGGAAGGGGATGGGAAAGTGTGTTTCTTTTCCTGCTTCTTGTGTTGCAGCCGAGGCCTCGGGAGCTGGAGACGACCCGCTGCGGTTTGGAGCCGCGCTCGCAGCACTGGCGCTTTACACACATCAGCCGCAGCAGACTTCCTATCTATTATATATATCTGTGTGCATCCATGTCACCATCTGATTTGCCCCCCCTGCTCCGGCTCGGGTCCCGTGTCGGCTGCAGTCAGCTTTTTTTCCCCAGTCACCTCCATGTTAGCAGGTACAGGAGCAGGATTCCCGCAGGGGTTTAAGCAGGCATACAGGCTCAGACACATACACACACACATGCACAGTTACAGAGACACACGCGTGCCCGCGCGCGCACACGCAAGCATCCACCTGCGCGCTGTCCTCTCTCTCGCTCTCTCGCTGTCTCTAGTCTGCGTCTTGCAGATTTTGTTTTTGCGGACAACAGATGGGCTGAGATCGACTCTCCTCCATGACAAGTACTTTCTCTGTCTCTCGCTCCGTCTCATCTCTCTCTCTCTCTCTCTTTCTCTGTCCCTGCCCGCCTTGCTCTCTTTGCCGTCTCTCTGCGCTGTAATCTCTCTCGAATTTGTCAAGCAAAAATGCCAAACATTCAGCCTCTGGGGCTGGGAGAAATGGGGCGCCTTTCAAAAATATCAAATACCTGAGGTCTTGGATTTTACAATTTCTTTTGCATCTTATACACTAAACAATGTAGGAATTCAAAATAAAAAAAAAAAAGCTGAATTGATGTCAGTTATAGTGATAAATTGCAGCTCTAAATCGTTCCCTTTGTGTTTCCCTGACCCAATTATCAAACCCAACAGCCTCTTAATGTCTTGAAGGCAGCTTCCCTCACCTGAGGTAACACACTCTCTTCGTACATCACTGTGCCGCTCCCTCTCACTAACAGTACCTCACCGGGTTTAGTTTGCGTTGCCTATTTGCGATCGGAAGTGCTGAGCTTGTGGTATGAGTTATTGTTTGTTTGTTGCTTGCTGGTTTCCCATCTTTGATGTGTGTTTCTCTGCCAAGGAACATGGGCTTGGCTCAGTTGTCATAATTCTCTACTGGAGGCCAGATTGAAAAGGTCAGTGAAAATGAAGCTCCTCTCTCCACAGTGGATGAATGAGCACAGTGTCGGAACACACACACACAGCCATACACACACCTAAACACATTTGCATAAATGCACACAGAAGCATTTTTTTATATGCACCAACACGTGTGATGAGTTCTCTGAGGATATTCTGTTCCGTTCCTGTTCGTTAACGTGTTCGTTAACGTGTCCCAGGGCTCCGGCTCTTATTTCCCTCTGGGGGAGTTTGCTCACAGATCGGCTCTTTAGTTAGTCTAGATTTTTTTGAAGCCCGCTTGGCCTTTGACATGCCACTACTATCTCCCACCACATTCCGATCCATCCCAGCGCTTCTTTTATCTGGCAGCACAGGCTGATTTGTGGTTCGTGGACCTTTTAGATCGAGGAGGGTGACTCCTCTCCGGAGAGTCCAGGGTCCCATATCACCTCCTTAGACGACCACAAAGGGTGGAGGAAAGACAAGGAGGATCAGTTTTATCATCTCATCAGGATTTACCGAGTGAACCACGGTTCACCTCGCGCGATTATCAGTGCAAATGAAGCACAAAGACAAAACTTCAGTGACCACCCTGCTGAGGAAAATAGCTCAGTGAGAGACCTGTGTGCATCAGTCAGCTGATTACACATTTGTAACCTGACCATACTAATACCACCCATTCATCTGGATGCTAGTGGATGTTTTAGTTCACAACAGTTAATGATATAATGGTTCCATGGTTAGTAAACGCACATAAGGGGTCGTGGGCCTTATCTTTCCAAACTGCTTTTACCATACAAACCCTCGCGGACCCTCAGGTCCTCCGACACCGGCCTTTTATCTATTCCCAGAGTAAGAACACGAGCATACGGGGAGGCATCCTTCCAGTTTTATGGCCCCTGTCTATGGAACAGCCTCCCTGAGGACCTGAGGGCCGCAGAGAGCAATAACATTTTTAAAAACAGGCTCAAGACCCACCTATTTGGCTTTTAACCAGTGTTCTTAATAATAATTTTGACTTATCCCTTTAGATATCTTATTGTATCTTACTCTATTCTATCTTAGCTATTCCTATTTGTTGTTATTTTATTTTATTATTTTATTATTTATTCCTACTCTTATACTTAATCTGGCTCCATCTAGCCAGTGTTTCCTCAGTGTTTGCCCTCCGTGCTGGGGTTTGTTATCGGCCTAGGTTGGGATGCTACTTCTATGGGGTTACTGGCCAGGGTGGGCGGGGGATCCGTGGTTCTGTGGTGGTTCTCTGCTGCGGTGTCATGGGTCCTCTACCTGCTCATGGTTTGGTGGCACCTGAGCTGTGGAGTTCCGATCTGGGCTGTGGACATTCCTCAGTACAATCGGCAGCGTTTCCTGACATGGTTCCTCTGTAGTCAGCCAGCGTGAATGTGTGTGTGGGAGAGAGAGAGAGAGTTGTGGGGCATGTGGTTCGTTGAGTTGGGATAAGGGGTGGTTGGGGTGTTTTAAACTTGTATAGCACTTTGTGCTACATTGCATAAAAAGTGCTTTATAAATAAAGTTTGATTGATTGATAATGGAGTGGGCAAAATAATGGGATAATCTGAGAATTACTCTGTTTTATTTCTTCTTTCATTAACAGTACTTTAACACAATACATTAACAGTATTTTTTCTGTGGATTAAAAATAAAAACACAGTAAAACAAAAAAAATTACAAATAAATATGTCCAAATACTTAGCCTTTGGGACCCAACAAGCGACTCCAAAAACTTGTAAGTAGTCATAATATCATTAAAGGAAGGAGAAATTCGAAAATTCTGGGCACTTGCACCTCTTTGTGCCTTTGTAAAATCAAAATAATCTGAGAAGAAACAACCTTTCTATGGTTTAACTACTTCCAAATCACAATCAGTCAAGAGGGGTCACACTTAGACTGAGGCCCCATCCACGCTACAATTTTCTGGAGACTTTTGTAAAAAGCTGAACACACGTCTGCGATTGGCTCATTCCTGTCCTTCGCTAATAAAGGTAGCACACACATCGTATTACCTGAGTGACAAGGGGAGACTCTGGAAAACCGTTAATGTATTCAAATTATCCCATGCTTTCCTCCTACCACTTTAATACATTGCCATGTTTACTTTATGATGAGTCCCAGCCTGTGTTTTCTGCCGCTTTGACAATCTGCTCCCTGTCCAGGTGTGCGTGAATGGCCACGTGATATATTTTCAGGGGTATTAATATGGACGGAGATTAATCCTGAAAAGTCTTGTGTGGACGGAAACAGTTTTTAATTTAAAATCTCAGTTTGGAGCAAACGTGGCTGTGAGCCAAGCTTGAATTTAAACACAAAACTGTGCTGACCTCTAATAACACCTACTACAGCAGGCTACAGGAAGGGCTGCGTATACAAAGCAGCATAAAGTGGACATATTTTTGCAGCCACTTCTAGGTAGTTAATTTCAAGGCTCTTAACATCCTTAACAGATACTTGACTTTTCTGTCAACCCTTTCCCGCAACTTGCACCAGTGTAAAATGACGGTTTAATAGAGAATGGAAATTGAATAATACACTCAATTTAATCATTAACTTCCAAAACTATCCTAACTCTGGACATGACAGATATGGCTGAGGTGTACGGCATTTTAATTTGAAGCAGCAGCAGGGAGTGATTAGTTTCCTCTGTTAATGTCTCTTCAAGGAAAGCAATGGAACATTTCACATAAAGTAGAAGAAATCATGTTGACTGATTGTTGATGTGGATTAGTGGACATCTCCCCCCACTAATGCTGCGATTCTACAATAAGGGAAGCACTGAGACTATGATGAGATTAATGAAACACTAATGTGGAACTCCCATCCTTCTATAGAGAGGATGAAACCCTGTGCACTCATTGTTTTCGACACACACACACAAGCGTAAAAAACAAGCCCTGTGCACACACACTAGTTAAGATAAGCAGTAACTCAGCAACTCCCACGTGAACAATAATAACCTTTAGCTCTTGAGAGAGTATGTGTGTGTGCCCCTCAGCATGTGCATGCATCTCTTCTAACCTTTAGCTCTGACCAATCGGAAGGTGAAATGCCAGTTTTTTTCCCTCTCTCTCTCTCTGACCCAGTTTCTTCACTGCTTATTTCTTTGAACACGCAACGTTTCAGCTGTTATTAGTTAAATATCAGTGAGGGGAGTTCAGAAGCAAGCTGTATTTGTGTATTGTATGTGTGTGGGTTGCTCTTAGGGTGTGTTTGTTCACCTGTTAATTTTGTGTATATAAGGGTGCTAATGTGTGTGTGCACCCACTAGGGCTGTGCCAGGTTAAAAAACATAATCGCCTAATGGATGGGGAGCGAGTTTTCACCGCAAACAAAGCACAAACACAGCCGCAACCTTTGGAAAATGTTATTTTTTCTTCTCCATTTCAAGCCATTGCGTCGAGATGGGTGCAGCTGCCGATCATCTGAAGCAGAAAGAGTTACTGCGCTGCCACTTCTTCAGGCTCTATTTCCCTTTTTTTTTTTACCCCCCCCCCCTTTTCTGCACATGATTTGTGTAAAACTGCTGAGGTTTTCTGCGGCTGCAGCACGATGATATCGGTGAAAAGAGCCATTACAGCCTATTAGCTACTCTGTCATTAGGGAGGGTTGTGTGGGCTACTGGCAGCTTCTCCACACAACAGAATATATTATAGCAGAAATAGCTAGTAAAGTTGAAATAGCCAATATCTAAAAATGTTCCATATTGGGAACAGCACGACCATGGCAGGCTTGAATTTCACAGTCTGACTGGTTATGAAATTACTATTGGATACTTTGGCTGCTGCTGTTGCTTTTCATACCTTTAATGCTATATGCAACAGCTTAAAGCATTATAAGCTATAAGAACCCCCCCCCCTCCCCACCACCAGGTTACACTCTTTGACAGCATTCAGGATTCTACAATCTGCGCTTCCCCACTGCACACCTGTCAGATTACGTGGGCTTCGGCTTAGAAGCGTGCATGTACATTTTGAGCAGGGTTCTCTGTCCTGTGTGTGTGTGAGTGGGTGGGTAGGTGGGTGTGTGTGTGTGTGGAAGGGAGAAGGCCAGGAGAGCAGGAGAAAGATGTGCCCTAAGATGAGTGTCCCTACATCTGTCACATTGGAGTGCGCTCAGTCTGTTCCTGTTTGAGACAGATGACTTGCTCTGCTCCCCAAGGTCCTCATGTTATTCTCCATCCTTTATCTCCTACTGATCCAGCAGACGGCGTCCACCGTGTGTAGACTATTCTTTTTGTTTGTTTGTTTGTTTGTTTGTGTGTAGGAAAGCACAGCCGTGGGTGTGCGTGTTTCACATACTCCCATGCTTTCCTGTGCTTCGCCACCTGCAGGACATTGTCATCCCATGCGCATGTGTGTGCGGAAACCGGTTTTGCACAGGGTTTTGGTAACATGCTGAGTCGGGGAGTGGAGGGCGTAAAAAAAAAAGTGTAAAAGCTCTGCCTCGTTGGATTCATGGGAGAGGTGACACCTACAGCTAAGTAATGCAGGAGCACTCTGTGTGTCTGCAGTCTGTGCGCCTTGTACAGACACATCAGAGTCACAGAAACACACACTCAGACACTTTGGGAGCTGCTGACAGGTCCTCTGCAGAGGTTAAAAGCTGTCATAAGTAGTCTTGAAGCACGAGCGCACTAGTGCTGGCCATGAAAGTCCATAATGCCCAACCTTTGGCTTGGTAATCTAGACTGTCTTCACTGATGTACAGGGACCACACACACACACACACACAAATGCTGATGTGGTCACACAAAAACTCAACATGGAAAATTGACATGTTCCCAAACATTTGTACACATAAATGCACT
The DNA here is from genome assembly GCA_030544235.1 of Lepturacanthus savala. Classification (NCBI taxonomy): domain Eukaryota; kingdom Metazoa; phylum Chordata; class Actinopteri; order Scombriformes; family Trichiuridae; genus Lepturacanthus; species Lepturacanthus savala. The sequence goes on from CM060464.1 coordinate 16,965,630, forward strand.
TAATGCAGACATCACCCCCGTGCACAAAACTGTCCAAGCATACACACAAACAGGCAGAGAGATGCAGAAATACACACACAGTAGTGCAGAGGCCAAAGTACCCACAACCAGAGACTCAGGGGAAGAGTGAAAGAGAAATGGTGAGTGTGAGAGAAGCAAGCTGGCAGACGCACGCATGCACAGACACACACACACACACACACACGTTCAACACACATGCTTCCTCTGCTTCACAGAGAGAGATCACCTCCCACTTCTTCTTCTTTCCAAACTAAGCTCTCCTCCTCCTCCTCCTCCTCTCAACTCCTCACTTCATCACCTCCTTCCATATTCCCTCACCAGCATATGCACGCACACACAGACACCCCCTCCCCTCTGCTGCACTGCGTACACACACACGCAAGCACACTTCAGACAGATCAAGTCTCACTCCTCCCCGGGCTCACACACACTCTCGTCTTCAAAAAAAAAAAAAAAAGAGGAATCTCCCGCTTCCTCTTCTGCCCCTCCACTCCTCTTTCCATCCCCTCTCTAAACACCTCACCCCCCCACACACACAAACACACACACACACCTCCACTTCACCTCCCACCCTCACCCCTTGGCAGCACCTCCCTCCCTCCCCACCTCCTCCACCCCCACCCCGCACTATCCCATAGTGCTCTCTGCTGGGAGGATTTAGAGGTACCCTGTAATTTTGGTGCCGGAGGAGCTCTTAAGTCCTGCCTGATCTTCTGGCTACAGAGACAGCCAATGTGTGTGTGCATTTGTGCGTGTGTGTGTGTGTGTGTGTGTTTGCACATTTCAGAGTGTGTTTCAGTCTGTGTGTGCTTCTGTGGGCCCAAGTGCTTACATGTCTGTATGTTTTTTTTCCCAACCATTTCAAGTGTGGTTGTATATGTGTGTGTGCAGTTGTGCATTCTTTGTGTGTGTGTGTGTGTGTGTGTGTGTGTGTGTGTGTGTGTGTGTGTGTGTGTGTGTGTGTGAGAGAGAGCAGTCTAATCAGGACGCAGGAGAGGAGCTCCCCCTCTGGCTGTATACTAAAGCAATGAGCTGAGCAACAGTTGTGTGCACTGGGCCGCTAACCACTTTAAACCTTGACAGTAATACCGCTACCTGCTACCTGCTACCTGCTACCTGCTACCTGCTTAACCGTACTTTACATGCAGCAAAATGTTGCGGCTTTAATATTAGTGTGTGCTGCATACACACTAATATTAAAGCCGCAACATGGTGATGCATTGCAAAAAAAAAAACACAGGTTTAAAAAAAGCAACCGCTGTCGAACATGAAGATGAGAAAATCATCCTTGTCACACACACACACATTACTCAGAACCACATTTATTTTCATTTAAATTCAATATTAGATTTTGAAAATAGCATGAAAATGTGCAGCACCGGCATCAGAGATACGACGAGCTTTGCACCGCGTGCCAGGTTCGATTATTGAAAAGAAACGCAGGAAGAAAACACAGGGTAAGCTCAGCTAATTCATTCGAGATGATGATATGAAAAGTCTGAATGAATTTTCTTTGCCAAACCTGTGGAGGAGGCCGACTATGTGAGAGAGGCGGCCAGCGAGGGGGTTGGAGGTTTATTACTGATTTCCATTTCTATTTCTAGAACAAAGAAATGGAGGGTTGATGGGCTAGGACATCTATTTAGATCCATTTCATACTACTATAATCAGGCTTTAACCATGCCCTAATACTCGGGATTAGAAAAGGTTCAAAGTGCAAATATCTAGAGCCCCAGTATTATTCCAGTCTGCCAACCTCACTCTGTATATGTTTGCGTGCACGTGTGTGCGTGCGCATGTGTGTGCTCAAATGCATGCCAGGGCTGCTGGGGAGGGTTATCTCTGGAATCAGGCCCATAAACCTAATCTAACCCTCTCTGTGCTCATTCAGGAGTGAAATATTTTGTGCAAATAGGTTCTCTTTTCCTTTTTCCCCCACTTCTACTCGGGTGCGCTAATGTAAACAAAACAGAAAAAAAAAAAAAAAAAACGAGATAGGAATATTGCAGGTATGAGAAATAGCCATTTCTGCTGTGATGCTCCGTTTGATACAGACACACACGCCTGACGGGGTTGTGTTTAAGCTCTCGCTTCCTCCGCAGTGGATGAAATAGCTTTGTGTTTTCGCTTGATGCTAAGCGTGAGTGATCAGATCGCAGTTGTGCCTGTTTATGTATTTAGCTTCTCTTTTGAAAAGGTAGACATTATTACCGGCGGTTACTGTGACTACCTGCCCGGCTGCTCGGCTCGTCAAAGTGGGAGCCTGAATGTTGTAGAGAAAGAAATGGGGGGGGTGTGGGGGAGGCTCTTTCCCTGGTGTGTGAAAGGTAGCCAATGAATGTCACCTCTCATCCACTTTCTCATTAAACAACCTGCTCTCTGTCTGTCACATGGGTTGGCTCTATCCCCCCCCCCCCCCCCCTCCATTTCGGTGCTTTGGGCTGACTTTGCGCACGCGAGACCCGCGCACGTGCCGCGTACACACCCGCGCGGCGTGCACGCGTGCCGACGCGCGGCCTATTGCGACGTATGAAAGCAAGCCCCCTGGGCTGGAGAGGAATAATAAGCAGCGGATGATTCATGATGGAGATGGTGAATGTATTCAGCAGGACCACCTGAGTGACCTCATTTAGCAGACCCAGGAATAAATATAGACCACCGCATCGCGCTGTAGGCTTTACCTGGTGTCGTCTCGCCCAGTCAGCACAGCATCTCTCACACCTCTCCTCAGCTCCGGGAACGGTCCCTCCACTCTACCCCGAACGTCCTTGTGGAATCTGTGTGAGTTGGTGTATATGCAACTGTGTCCGTGTATGTTAATGCGCCGGCATTAGTGGTGCATGTGTGTAGTGTTGGAACGGGAGCCGTAGTTCCAGGCCAGCTCTTTCCTCCTGTAAGGTTTTCTCTTGGCTGCTACATGTGTACTGTAGATATTTCCCAACATCAACATTTGGCACCTGGTTTCTCTTATGACTTCAACAGCTGTAGATCTTTTGTTCTCCCACTAGTGACTCTGCGGCCAATGATCCACACCCACAAAGAGGGCCTTAAATCATACAAAAAAAAAGCAGCTTTGGAGCCGACCGCTTTATTAAAAAAAAAAAAAAAGCAACATTCCTTCATGCAATGACCAGTTCTTTTCAGCATTCTAAACCGCTAACGTTGAACCGGTTTGTTCCACTAAATCATTAGCAGCAGACGGGGAGTTTCTTTGTTCTTCGTCCTGTCGTTGCATTATCCCCCGGTGCTTTTTTTTTTTTCTCTCGCCGCCAAGACTCAGGAAAACCCAATTCCCCAGTTTCCTATTTCCAAAACACGTCATGACCGTCGGCCTTTTAATATCTGGAAATCCAGATTTGGATTACCGTCAGTACGCGGGGATGAAACGAGAGAGAGAGAGCACGCGGGTTAGAGAGGGAGGAATGATTGACTGAGAGACAGAGTAGATGGAGCGAGTGAGAGGCTTTCAAATTAAAAGAAAAAAACTGGCAGCGTGTCCTTTGCAGAGAGGCGTTAGGGAGTATCTTCTTTTCATCTTCTTTTTTTTTTGTGAGTGAACTTTGACATTAGACATAATTACACACTGATATCAGACAGGGGTTAAAGCGCCAAACACAGGAGTGTATGAGCTTAACAGCCTGCAAGATCCACCACACATTTTTTTTAATGCACTCAACAGTTGTCGATTTCCATCTTGAATAGTACTTAAAAAATGGATTCACGTAGAGAAATATGGTTAAAATTGGACACGGTTAATTGGATTATGAATTTCCAGTGGTACAGTTAAGGCCTTAAATTATGTGACATTTTAAATAGCCTGAATACAAACAACATAAAGCGTTCATCTCTTTATAAATCCAGCCCTCTCTCTCAGTGGTTCACATAAACAGAGGGCCTCCGAGGGCCAACTTATCATCATGCCACATCAAGAACCTGTTCAGCCATCCTGAAGGAATAGTTGATTTAGATGACAGAAGTAAGTTAACACACGAAGATTTGCTCTCCCTGAGTGGATATAAAATTCATAGCATGACGCTCGCTCATAGTTGGATTATTCAAGCGCCTTTGAGCTCCGTCTTCAAAGAGCTCATTTTTTGTATAACCTTGTTTTGGAAATTAAAAAAGAAAAAAAAAATTGAAAGAAGAGGCGAAATTGGGTGGAAAATGGCAGGATGAGGTTAGCCCTCTTGGCAATGTCTGGGCCGGGAGACGGCGTGTCTTTAAGACCGCTAACAGGTCTGCTCACCTCACTGTCTTTGAATGTTCCCTTTGGAAGGGACATGCTCCTGCAGAGTCTTAACATAAACTATAAAACTCACTTAGCCTTGAGTGTTCATTCACATTAATGTCCCACGTAAATTTTAATTCTTTTTTTTTTTCTTTTTTTTTTTCTCCTGTTGCTGAGCTGCAGTCACCACTGGCCCCGTCGTATATATGTCAGTGTCCGGTTCACTCAGTCGTGTTGAGTCTACAGAGTGGAATTTGCCAGGAGAGCTCCTGACACGATGTTATCACAATCAGTCTCACAAATTATCACCAGCCACACTAACAAAATGTTGTGGTTCTCTTTGTAATTTAGAGCCCGAGTATGATCTGATAATGTAACATAATATTAGTGCAATTCATTATTTAGTTCTCTCCAATTTCACCGGCGCACAAAGCTGAAATCCCACAGGGCAACAAAACGTCAACATTAATAATACTTAGGAATGACAAGGCATGAATCAACTATATGAGGTTTTCCATAGCTGCAGAGGCAGCGTTGAAAGGGTTAGAAACAGCATCAGTTTATAGCAGTGTGTAGAAACATTGATACATGCCAGCAAGGGTATGTATTTTTATGTGTGTTTGTAGTGGATTGTTTAGGAACCCCTCCCACACACACACACACACACACACACACACACAGGCACACACACACACGTCTGTAACTTAGTCTGCTTGTCTCTGTGTCATCATTAGATAAGCACCCTCTCCAAGGCTATCTCATCATAATGAGGGTGCCATCTGAAGCAATCACCCAGGGAGATGGTCAATGAGTTAAGAGGGAGGGAAGGGGAGGGGTAAAGCCAGATTAAAAAAAAAAAAAAAAACTAAATGAGTGAGCGAGAAAACAGAGGGAGAGAGACCAAGACGGATAATGCGAGGAAGAGAAACAAAAGCATTTCAGGGGAAGGGAGTAAGTTGAAACAGCAGACTAAGCGGAGATGGAGATCATTTGGGGAATTCCAAAATTAGAGCTGCCATCGAATGCGCCCACACAGGCGCGCACGCGCCCACACACACACGCTCAAGCACACACACACACACGCTGCCTTGTGCTTAGCTGCTCAGTGTTAAGGTCAGAGTCACACTCTGTCTCCCTAGGTCATTATCATGGGCCCAAAAATAGAAAGCCAATTGTGTCACAGTGTCTGAAGTGAATGTGACATTGAATAAACAACCCCCGACCCCGAGCTCCTCGATCAAGACGGAGCAGAACACACACTTTTAAAGGAACGGAGACACACACACACACACACACATACACGTGCACCCACAAGCACTGTAATACTGTACATAAATGGACAAACACACACATACGCACAAACTTTAAGGGAGGCATTTCGCTCTCAGCACTATACCAGCAAGTAATGACACATGTGGTTCAGTGGGAGTAAGCTGCTTGAGGAGTTGGCAAGCAGCTGGAACTCTTGCTGGCATGTCTCACTGCTAAAGTATGCACAGACAGAAAACACACACACAGACACACACAGGTTTGACCATGATTTCCTCTCCACCTCAGCAGCCACCCTCCCTCAGTAGGCTCTAATGTTGTTCCATTCATTTGACTTCGCTTTATTGTGTTAATGAGAGATACCGTTGAGAGGGGCTGGCGGTTGATTGAGGGTGAGAACAGCTAATCACTGGAACAGCTAATCAGTGCTTGTCGTAAATATTGATTAGTTGTGTGTGCCATGGACGTGCTCATTAACCGGTGTGTCGTCTTCTCTCCTTCCCTCTTGCTTTTCTTTTCTTTCCGTTATGCGCCCCCCCCCCCACCCCCCCCCTCCTCCTCCTCCCCGCCCCTTCCGTCCACCCTCACCTCATCGCTTCCTCCCTTCCCTTGTCCTTCACCCTCTACATTCTCTCTCTCCGCTGTTTTCCCCTACAGCAACCTCCAACGGTACAGTAGAGGGCCTGGAGAACCGGGAGGGAGGCGTGTGCAAGAGCCGAGCCATGAAAGTCATCATGAAAGTCGGGCAAGGTAAATCTGCGTTCACGTCACATGTAGGGAACAATACAGCGGCGTAGCCTTAAAGCCATGTTTCACTTTGGTGTGACATTCTCATTTATCGCCATGTGTGCCTAGCGTGACTTTGTCCGCCACCGGCCTCTGACAGGAACTGCTGTCTAGAACTGTAAAGTTGTGTTTTGAAATGAAATGGCACAGTATATTGGAATTTTTTTCAAATTTTTATATGTATCACTTATATGTATTTCTTATGGCTATTAAACATAATAATGATAATATTATTCAGGCTGGGTGATAATTCAATATCATTATTCATCAACTTCATCATGATGTGAACGCAAATATATATAACGAGAATAAGAAACATTACTTTAAAAAGGTTAATTAAGTTATTACTTTAAAAATGTGAATTAAGTTATTTCATCGAGGTTTGTTAGATGAATAACTAGCAATATGAAAAATACATATATCCAGGTTAATCCTCTGTCCGTTGCTCCTGTATTAAATATATGTTAAAAAAGTGTTTTTACACAGTTTCAGATGTTTGATGATTCATTCTGCACTCACTTACAGTGTCAGTGTTAGTTCATCCAATAAACTCTTTAATTAATATATATATATATATATATATATATATATATATATATATATATATATATATATATATATATTTGAATTATATAAACGCTAAAATTTACCCACTTTTTTGTGGTCCAATCAAATGTGAGGATTTGAATAAATCCCACATGTAACTCTTCAAACCTCAAGTAATTAGTTTCACTGGGAAATACTTCACAAAAGACTCTAAAAGTTTCATTTCATGGGTCCAAAATAAACAAAATAACGCAATTATTATTACTCAGTAGGGCTGGGAGAAGTAGACAAACCTAATTATTATGATGTTTTTTGACCCAATATTTCAATATTGATATCGCGACGATCTTCTAGGGATGAGTATCGGTGCTTTCGCAAAATATTTACACAATGAGATTTTTGATACATAATTTGATACATAATGTGTTTCTGTCTAGTAGGATCTTTCAGTGCTGCCAATTTAATTATTCTAGCCTAAGGTTACTGCTCCAACAGTCTGGTTAGACAATGACATCACTTTACTGAAATGCAGGCAAATTACGGCATATCACGATATTACTAAAATAAAATCTAAGGGGTATCATTTTAATTTATTGCTCCACTCTAGTCAGTCGTTTTCAGTAGTTGTGGAAAACAGATCATTTCAAGAAATAACAATCAAATTAAAAGTATACGAGAAGAATTTTTCTCCATCCATTGTTTGAAAAAGAAGAATGTTTCTCATTTTTTCGTTTTTTATCCAATAATCACAGGAGGAAAATGTGTTTGAAATTGGTATGTAAGTGCACGGTCAGGGTAAGTCATCGAAAAATGCTGGAAGTAAACAAGCAAGTTTTGTTTGGATATCCTTGGACACAACATTTGGTTTGCATCATACATTTAACTTTTAGACACAGTTTTACTCGACATCCATATCCTGAATTTGACAGGGTACAGTATACAGATGTGTTACTCTATAAACATTCCCCCCATCCTCAGCGTGGTTGTTTGGACCCAAACGGACACTAACCACCATCTGAGAGGAACATCTGCCCGCCACGGCGATCTGATTCCTGAGCTTTAAAAGCTTGTCAAAAATAAACCACGACGTGCTGAGAAATCTGCAGAGTGTGTTTGTGTATAGCATGATATTGGAATGACGGCAGCCTATCCTGGCAGTCTCAGGGAGAATAGAAGCTAACGAGCTGCTGATGCTAGCAAGGTCTGAGGGGAACAAATTCAGCAGATGCAGTGAAAAAAATACCCACAGCACAGTCTCAGAAACAGACAGGCATTGCATTACATTATCTTTCCATGTAGGTCAATTTGAGCATCTGACAGGCTGGGATTGCAACACCGCGGCCAAGTGACAACACCGCTGCATAAGGCAACGCTGGCTTTTACACTGAGCTATTAATTTTGGGGGCGAAACAAATCCCTGAAACTCATGATAATAGAAGCTGAAAGCGAATGTCTCATTCAAGGAAAGTTCTAGGAAAGTTCTTCTCGGCTTGAGTCTGTTTCTGTGGCTGCCGGCTGTTCCTCAACTTCGCCAGAGCCTGCATTCATTTCCCTAAACGGTCCAAAGCAAGCTGTCACTCACGATCAACGTGCCCTAAAAACCTTGTTAGAAAGGATGCAGTTGGCCCGTTTGCTACTACTTTTAAATCTATTTATGTGGGTGGAATTTCTGATGCCTAATGTGCCCATCCAACCCGGTATCTATTTGAAGAAGGGCTGTGAGAAATTAAGGCTTTGACATAAACTTTTGATTTGCCCTCTGTGCAATGTCTATTGATAGTTCTAAGACAAGAAGATGTTGCCATACTGGAAATATGATTTACTGGCTTTTAAGATGTTGAAAATGTGTCATTTGCCGGTTCAAATTCCAAACCTTGAGATGCTTTGGTCCAAGACACTTCCATAAGTAGGTCAAAAGAACCCTCATTCGAATCAGTAGCTTTTATAAAATATATAGTCTTATCATAATTTTGCACAAGTAATTATTTGCATTTTATAGTTCTTTTAATTATAGATTTTTTTTTTTTACATATTTGGAAAGAATATCATAAATTTGTATTTAAAACACCCAAAACCTCCTCATTGTGTCAATGAACCGAGTTGCCTTCCTGTCAGTTCATGTTTGGTCTTACATGCTCTGTGAACTTTAACTGAGTTGAACCACATCACTAATCCTTCCGTCAATTTTCTCTAAGACCGTGTCAGCTGTATATCTAACAGGCTTATCAAAACTACATATAAAGCAAATTCAACATTTTTAATGGCAAATATAAAGTGAATGTATGACAGTATGACATCTATCAATCAGAAAATACATTTATTCATGCTTTTTCATTTTTTAATGCTGAGCGGTGATGCTAAAGACAGTTGAGGTGTGGTTCACAATAAATACTTAATATACCTGAAATAAATATCTTTTTACAGTATGTTAAATAAAAAATAAAATTGAAGTGGCAAAAATATTAAACTACCTATTTTTGAGGAATGTGTAATAAAAAAGCACGCATTAAATAGTGTATTTATTTTTAAATTAATGTTATCAACTTCCGGACTGTTGGCCAGTCAAACCATGTAATCCTCTGGCTCTGTAATATGAAATTAAATAATGCAAAAACAACAACAACCTGGGTTGCTTTGCCTGGCTCAAACCCCAGATGCTATTGTTCTTAAGCCACATTTCCTCCATCTCTGCAGCTGAATGCCAACACTCCCTGCGGCCAAGTCTCCAAGATCTCTCCATATGTCCACTCATACGCCTTTGCACTTTGCACTATGGATTTTTATCTTGGTGACTCATCCCTGTCTGCAATATGTGCTCATTCTTTTTATGTCATATTTCCACTCATTTGTAGCTTCCGGGCCATAATCCCGTTGAATCATTAGTTTGTGGGAAATGATGCATCCTGACACGTTGATGGCTAATTGTCCTTTAAATGTCTCGTGTTCCGTCTTTTGTCTTTATATAAAACGTGGAGGGAAAAAAAGAGGAGGAATTGATTGAAGGGGAAACACTGTGAGCCCATATTTTATGCATCCATCATCGTTCGGCGCTCGCTTTCTCCTCCACCACTTCACGTCAACACGCTCATTAGAAATGTGTTGACTCACCGCCTCACACGCACACCTCCTTGTTCCCTTTCTGCTTTCCTCCTTGCAACATATCTGCCTCTCTCTTCTGTCACTCGATCATTGTCTTCCTCGCTATCACTCCTCCTCTTCCCAGCACCTTCTCCCTCCTTCTGGCGGGTTTGGCAGTTCTGAGGTAGTTGCTGTCTGCATAGCTAAGGGAAATGTCAGCAGTACACGGCGAAAAAAAAAAATGGGTCAGAACATTAGAATGCTCGCTGCACATGCTCAGTGGTTGACACACAGCGTTGGGGCTACATGCGCGGAGTGAATCAGATCACTGTGTCCTCTCATATCCCCTGCCATGCGTGAATGTTCCCACTTCTCACTCCTGTCTCTTCTCATTAAATATTGATGGCGCACAACAGCTCACGGCTAAGTTCGCCACTACCGCAATCAGTATAGAGCAATGCGGTGGTCTGGGCACGGACAAGACAGAGGAGGAGAGGATCAATGGAGTTCGGGAAGGGAAGCTGTGTTTTAACCAACGGACGCTGTTGCGAGTTGCGACCCGGTCTTCCAGTTTCTCTATCGCTCCAATCTGCCAGACATCCCACACCCCGGCACATTTCCCTTCACGGGTCTCGCCCTAAACTGGGTTGGAAATAGAAACTAGACTTGCTAGACTGTCACACACACACACACACACACATGCCACACGAAACCTGCCATAAGGGACTTGAATGTAAATTGCCTTCCCCACACGCCCTCCTCTCTATTGCCTGCACACACCCCTCGAGCAGGCCTCCGGGCAGATGCAGATAAGGCCTGATAGAGGAGAGGCATCTGATAGCGTTTTGTGGAATCCATCTGACTGGCTTCGGTAATAGTTTAGAGTGCTCCTGTGTCTGCCGGCCCTGCCCTCGTAAAAAAAAAAAAAAAAAAAAAAAAAGGCGCGGACCCACCGGTGTTTACCGCACAGAGACTTCAAAGTGCGCGTGCTGAAATCACAACAGACAGACAGATAAACTGTCTGCTTCCTTTGCGCTCCCCGCAGAGCTCACACAACCCCTCCTCTCCCCTCTCCTCCTCTCCTTTTCTCCCCCCTTCTCTTCCTGTCCTCCTATCCTCTCTTCTTCAGAAGTGTGCCTCTTTCAGGCAGAGTTAAAGCCAGAGCAATAAATAAGGCATATTATGGCCTTTTAACGTGATGAATAATGTAAAACAATAAAAAGTTAATATATAACTACTTTGCCTCATTCTGCCATGCCTAAGTGTATTGTAAGTATATTCTAGGTCTGTGTGTGTGTGTATGTGTGTGTGTGTGTGTGTCTCCTACACTCTTATGAATGTGTCAATGTTGGAAATGCCTGTCTGAGTGTTTGCTGAAGGAGCTGCTGATGTAGATGTTAGCTCATATTTTATGACAGGACAGGGATTCTGGTGTGTTTCACAGACGTCGGCCAACTTGTCCTTCCTCCTCCTTTTCTGCTTTCATGTTTGCTCGCCGAGAAGCGCCGAAGACATGCGAAGATAACCTTCTCCGCTAAAAGTTATATGAAAAGATAATAAAAAATAATCCTTGCCGTTCGCAGAGAAACAGGTCATTGTAATTCAGCGCACGCAGCTTGCCAAGGCTGAGTCGGTCTGTGTTTTTGTTTCCCACAGTCCCGAATGCGGTGAACCCCATGGCGCCGGAGACTCCAGAAGACAACGCCATACCGGAGTCCACTCCCAGTCCGCCTGACCAGGGTCGGCCAGGACCCGAGATACCAGGAAACCCCGGTGAGCAGATTGACAGGCAAACCGCAGCTAGAGAATCTTTATATGAATGCTTTGTGGTTTCTAGGATAAAAATATGTTAGTAAAAGAAAGGGTTTTTTTTTAACTGTTTGAAAAAAAAAATGTTCACAGCCTCAGGGGTTTTACTTATAATTAATTACGTTTAGCCTGAAAAGAAAAAAAAAAAAAAGCATATCTTGGCTTTTTCATGCCACAGGCATTTGAGGGGTCAGCAGGCTAAAATGGTTGTAAAACAAGTGTACGTGAAACAATGCTCAGAAAACATGCAACGTGCAATAAAACAATACGGAACCCCACCCAAAACAAACACTGCTTACCCTGAGTCACTTTTCTTAATCACACTGTACACAAAGGATGTGCTGCACCCATGGAGACTCACAGAGAGGCTCCTCTATTATATGTCTTTTTTAAACCTCATTAGAATTGCAGATAAATGTGGATTAAAAGCAGAGATAATTGAAGAAGTCATCCGAGCCGCCTCGGATACTCTGGGCCCTCCTTTTTTTTCCTGTTTTACCTTTCATAGCTGCTTTCCACATGAGGGCATTTTTTAAAATTTATTATTATTTTTTTTTCCTTTTAGATTACTTCTCCACATCTCTGCATGCCACCAAACTTATTCCAAATGCAGACCGCTCTGCCTGTCCTGATGTGATAAGCTGTCCTCATTTAATAATTGCTTATTTGACATTAGTTGCTCTATAAAAAAGATTCTCCTAATGTCACTTCTTCCTATACCCGGGGCTTCTACCTGTCGACCCTTGTTAGATCAGTGATTATGTCAAGCGAAGTCGTGGAGGTCGGGAATGAAGGACATGTCACTGGGGTTTGAGGGGCTGATATTTCAGGGCTGAAATCTCATGACAGCCTCTCGAGCTCTGCGGTGCCTGGAATGTACAAAATTCCTCGCGCCTCTGATTTCACCGATACGGCCAGAATCGGTAGCTTTCAGTGATGTCATTACTTGCGATAAGGCATAAGGTGCAGTTATCCCTTTCTCAATAAATGGTTAAGTACATAGTGGTCAGCCGAGTGAGGAGACACAGTCATTAGTGGGGATGGCAGTCTCCGGAGGTATGGGGCTTTTTGTGTGTGTGTGTGTGTGTGTGGTGGAGGGGGGGGGGGTTATGGACAGTAAAAAGGTGGCGGTGGGGGTGAGTGCAGCTCTTTGGCAGCAGCTGCATGCATACATGGAAAACAGATTTGGTTCTTCTCAGATTTCAGCCACTAGAGGAGCCAGTCATTCTCTCTCCCGTCCAGTAAGACCCCCCCCCCCTCCCCCGCCTATCCCCTTAGACAAAAGGATAAAATAAAATCAGATGTTCCGATATGCCCTCCTTTCATATCTCACTTGGCCTTTGCCGTACGAATGTAGCCTCGACTTGTTGCCCGTGCGCATTCTTATCAGGAGCAGGAATCTGGGTTGTGTTGAGTGATGACTTTAGATTTCATTAGGAGGCTATTTTGACTTTGAATTCAATTAGATGACATCAATGGGGCTGTTAGTCATGTAGAGCAGACAACACACGGGGAAGTGATCGCAGTCGATTTAGGCGGGGAAACAGTGAGGTCCGCTTGTGACAGGTCTGGCTTACTGTAAATGTTATTACTCCTCTGATTGCTTAAGCCCTCTTTCTTTTTTTTTTTTTATTTCCCCCACTAGACCACATGAATCAGGACGGGTCTGGTTCCTCCACAAACTCGGACGGCATACTGGGCTCCAAAGTGGCCGTTTTCTCCGCCATCGGAGCCGGCTGCATCATCTTCCTCCTGCTCATCCTCCTCCTCGTCATTCTGCTCATTAAGATGCGCAAGCGCTCCAGGAAAAACGCCCACTCGCAGGCGCGCCCCTCCGCGCTGACTCTCAGCACGCTGTCCAATCCCAAGCTGCCAGGGGGCACGGCTGGCACGGAGCCCAGTGACATCATCATTCCGCTGCGGACAGAGAACAACTACTGCCCTCACTATGAGAAGGTGAGCGGCGACTATGGCCACCCCGTCTACATTGTCCAGGAGATGCCCCCGCAGAGCCCTGCCAACATCTACTACAAAGTCTGACACTCTCCGCGCAGCCAGCGACCGAGCCAGGGAGAGAGAAAGAGAGGAGCGCTTGATTTATGTTCTTGGGAAGAACACTTTCCTTTGCGTTTTGGGGACTTGATGGTTTCTTAAAGCCCTGTTATTTCTACCACCTGCTGCACAAATCTGGAGAGACATGCACTGACCAGTAACCAGCGGGCTTGTGAGCTGAATGACGATAGAAGTTTATTCTGTTTGTTTGACACCCCCTCCCCAACCCCCCAATCCCCCCACCTTCATTCACCTCCAACCTTCTACGTCTCCTTGTTGTGCTCCACTGTGGGGGCGTGGCTGGAGCGAACAGATCTAGCTTGCTAGCTGGCTGTCACCTTTAATGGGCAGGATATAACTTATGTCAGCTCCCCGAAGTACAGTCTGTGCTACACCCAATTAAACACACCATCCTAGCACACTACCCAGGAACAGGCAGACACAGGCCCCCGAACGCCACTCAGCCTGCAGTTTGTGTGCAAGCATAAATGTGTGTGTGTGTGTGCGCGTGTGTGTGTGTGTCTCTGCGTGCATGTGTGTTAGTCAGGGCTTCGCACTGGGCCAGGAAACTCTCCAGATAGCTCAGGTATCAGACACAGTGTGTGAAATAATGTGTTCCTCTCCCTTCGCACCTCTGATGTTTGCCTTACTTACTATTTTTGATGGAGGATTTCCTCGACCCTGATTCAGTTCACAAAGCAGTTGTATTTTGTTAGACTTTTCCTACAAGTGCACAATGTATAGAGTTGAATAGATCATCATTATTACTCATTATCTCACCATTCACATCATCCATTCACATCCATTCGTTCCCCCTACCTTGACCTGGACTGTAGACATCAAGGTGTGTATGTGTGTATGTATGTTTCCGGGGAATACTCCCTTCTCCACTTGTCTGATAGGAGCTTTACCATGACTCTGGTATTTATGACCGACTTGTGTGTATTTGAAGGTGTGTCCTCTATGTGTGTGTGTGTGTGTATGTGTGTAGGGGCATGCCCAGGCCAGTCTTGTATCTGGGCAGACTTATTGGCTTAGGGGCAGAACACTGAGATACTGTATCGCAAGCTTCACAAACAAGACAGACTGTGGTGCCGACAGACAGACATGCCCAGGATCTTAAAAAAAAAAACTCTTCAAGCGCTCCAGTTGGCACCGATTGAAGGTTTTATTGTGTCTGATGAGCTTACGGGGAGACGGTTATTAAGACAGCAGGCACGTTGAAATGTGTTTGTTGTAGCTTCTGGTGCTACAGTGTAAGCATCAAACAGTTAGTTTGGATCCTGCCGCACGGGCTAGGTGGGTGTAGGTTGGACGGGCGGCACTGATTGGCTGGCCTACATAGGTAGGTTGCCCTATATAAGTTGGATAGCAAACCGTGGCTGAGCATTGGGGTACAGTGTTGTGGGATGCCAATTGGCTGCCATCTGTAGATGAGTCAGTGGAGTGCACAGTCAGTGGCGTCGCCAGCGTGTGACTAATCTATGTGCCATCACTGCGCCATCACACTCGCCAGCCGGGGAGGACACAGAGCGAGAGGAGCGAAGGAGGAAAAAAATGTTCCTGTGACTTGGCTTTAACCTGAGCGAAAGATGGCGGCGGGGACTGGGTTGTGGGTGGGGTGTGGGTGTGGGGGGTGGGGGGGGTGACACAGAGGTAGTTTAGCATTCATTTTTTCCATCCTCTCGCCAGTTGTGCTGTGAATAAAAATGCTGTGCAGAATATTCCACAGTCAAGGTGTTCAGCCAGCGAGGACACTGCAGCTCAGCTATCGCACAAGACAGGATTTACTGCAGATGGGTGTGTGTGTGTGTGCGTATGAGGGGTGGGAGCTTGTTCCAATCTATCCGTGTCCACATGTAGGTGCTTCTATGAGTGCTTATTTGTGCTTATATTTGCAGTTTGTGTGTGTGTGTGAGTGCGCGTGCGTGCGTGTGTGAATGCTTCCGTGGTCTCACAGCTGAGCAGACTTGTTTTGGGACTAGGTGCTCCAAAGTGTGTGCCAAAGTACGGAGCGCCGCAGTCCCGGTTAATGATGTGTGAGAGGACAGGGGAGCAGATAAGGACAGCTATTCCTCAGCGCGCTGACACGAGCTGACGTTTAACACATATGTGCGCACGCACGTGCACAGACGCACCGAGAGTGACGGGTCCAGGTTTATCTCCAGTCAAACGGTCAGACTGCCGGTTAATGTGTATTCACTGGCAGAGGCACCCATCCTCCGCTGCCACATACTGTTGCCATCCACGTCGGATACACACTGCTGAGTTAAAAGGCAGCCCTGCTTGAAGACTTGGGGAAGACTCCAGTGGCTTTTTGCGTGTCGTTAACCTCAGAGTTAACAGCCTAAACAGCTGCTCATGCTTTTGTGGTCCTCTGTGTTTTAACTCAGCATGCAGCCCTCAGCGGCCCTCTGTGAAACGCATCTAGATCAAATGTTTTCGTTTCGGATCGGTGCGCATCCATTCACCTACACCAGCCAAGGGAGTCATTACCAAATTACCACAAACCATATCTCATTTTCATCCATTCAAGTGACCACTTAATGTTATTCAAATTTGGGGTAAGGAAAACAATGAAAAGGAGATAACCGAAATGTACATATATGGATAGAGCCCAATTTAAGATGTAATTTCACCTGAACACTGCTCATAAGAAAAATTTAAGATTAGATTTTTGTAATGGAGGATGTTTGTAAATAGCTGTCTTTTTAAAGTGTGTTTTGTATGAATCCTTGCATTTTTGTCTCTGTTTGCAATATGTTTTTATTTCATTTTCTTTTAGAGTTAAACTGAATATTGCAACGGACACACAAGCTGTCTTTTTTTGCAGCGTCCAGTATTGTCAAAAAGTCTTTGTTACCACACGTGTTAAAAAACAAAAAAAAGAAAAAAAGAAAACTGGGGGTTCAGAGTTTTTACATCGCCATTCAACAGGATTCTAGTTGCTCAGACACTGTTCAGGACTGAAGCTTTGTCATCGAGCGGCTTTGAAACGGATAGGTCATTTGAAACTATGATAAGGCTCCTTCCCTGTTGGAGACAGCACTTAACTCTGCATATGAAGACTGTGTTATTCCACTGCCTTTGAGTTACCTACACCTTTCACTCCATTATGAGATGTAACAGAAACATTTTTGGTCCAGAAAGATTACTCTTTTCTCAGTTTAAGTGTATCAGAGATGGAGAAACACGTCGAGAGAGAGGGGGGAGAAAGGGAGAGGGACAAGGAAACAGGCCACATATGAGAATGTGACTGTTCTGTGCTCGCCAATAACTCACCCGATTTACACCAGTCATTATCTCCCAGGCGGTCTATGGTTTTAAAGTTGCTCTCTCTTTCTCATTCCCTCCCTGCGCCCCTCTCCTTTGTCATCCCTCCTTTACTAATTTAGCACAAGGATGTTGGTTGATGGTTCATGGTATGAGCCTGTAGGTTGATTTCTGCTATTGTTCAAAGCCACAGTATTATTTTTCAATGTGCATGTGTAAGCAAAACCTGATAAATTTGTTTCCCTTTGTTTGAATCATCTAACTGTCAAGTTTTGTTATTTTATTTTAATTTTTTTTTTTTTTTTTTTTTTTTTTGCCATTCACTTTTTCGCCGCTTCTCAGCGTAATCTATTGGCACCAGCTACAATGGAAATAATGTTCCACCAGTTTGGAAACTACCGCATATTGATAAATAAAATTTTTCCCATGGAACTTGGTCTTTCTCTCTTCATTCTTTGTTTTTTCCGTCATGCTTTACAAATGTGGGTAAAAGATTATTTCCTCATCTCACTGACCACCTTAGTTCATGGTGGGAGAGTAAACCAGTCGCCCACACTCAGCACTTCCCTCTCAACCACCACCCCCCCACCCCCGCCTCCCCAAACCCCTCACCTCAGGGGTCAGTGCTGCACAGATGGGTTTGTTCTGATACATTAGTCAGATTGAAATCACAAGCAGGCTTCATAAATTCATATTCGGGGAGGATGGACACGCCTTTTTGCATAGTAACTAATACCCGTATCAACCCGCTCTGCCCTGGTGTCCTCCAAAATTACATTTCTTCATACATGATTAAATCTGATTGGCTGCACTCCGCATTTCCATTGCGTTTGTCTGAAATTACAGTCTGCGCTTACCCGACTCAGGAACAAACTCCAAGTCCTTGGTGAAAGGAGAGATGGCATGAAATGTTATTAAAGTGATTGGGCATTTTCTCTGACAAACACATCAGTGTTTGTGGGCATGGCTTTCGTGTGGCTGATGATGTGAGCAGAGACAGAGTGGGCGAGTGAAGAGACTGATGGCAGGAGAGAGGAAAAGTCAGGGCAGCGAGAGACATAATGTGCCTGTGGCTTCACTGGCTCCCCCCGCCCCACTCCTACCCCCACCCTTACTGTTTCTCTCGGCGCCCCAGGGCAGGTACGTTCATCTGATTTCCTGGCTCGGTCCCGAGACGCCTCCATAGATCCACGTTACTGTGGGTTTATTAAAACCTTCCCCCCACTGAGCTACTATATGTGACTTCATGTTATTCTATGTGTGTGTGTGTGTGTGTGTGTGTGTGTGTGTGTGTGTGTGTGTGTGTGTGTGTGTGTATGTATGCATTAGCCAAAGGGCTCTTCTGTTGTTCTACAACAGAATCAACATCACAAAAATAAGGAAATATTATTGTTGATGCATGCACTGCAGTATTTTTCCTCACTTTTGGAGCTCTACTGAATAGTTGTCCAGTGTATTTTGACATTCAGGAGATTGAGCAATATGAAAATAAAATTGAATAAAATCCCTAACAATAAACAACAACAGAGACAACATCAGTAATCATAGAATTTATATATATATATATATATATATATATATATATATATATATATATATATATATATATATATATATATATATATATATATATATATATATATGTCACAGATACAAGCCTCAGACTCTCACTCTTTGGCAGGAAGCTCCAGGACTGAGGGGACCTGCCTACAAAAGCCTGTTCTACTTTAGTCTTGAGCCAGGACTGAACATCCAGCAGAGCCCTGCCCGAAGATCTGAGGTCTCTGGCTCATACCTGCAATTCAGTAATGTAGCAGGGAGCTAAACCATAAAGTGCTTTAAATGTCATCAGTAAAATCGGTAAATCAATTTTAAAACTTGCTGGAACCCAGTGAAGACAGGCTTAAAGATGATATGATCTTGTCTTCTTGTATTTGTTGAAAGCTAAACGATTGTTTTTTGGCTTATTTTTCAATACAGTGAATTACAGTAATGTAACCAAGATGAATTAAAATGTGAAATATTACTCTCCAGGCTTCTGGCTGCAGGTGTGTTATTTGTGGACAAGGATCCAAAATAGGGATGTGCTTTTGAGGACCAAAGTGAATTATTTTTGATTTGTTTTTGTTTAGCTGGAAAAGATTTTGACACCCAGCACTTTATTTCTGCCAGACAAAATAAAACATTCAAATCACCTTCTTCAGTGTTTTTAATGGGACATAAATGAGTGTGTTATCTGCATAAAAATAGTACTGGATTTTGTGTCCCAGTGGCACCATAAGAACAACAAGGGGTCAAGGATGGAGCCTTGAGGAACACCACGAGTCAGAGGGGCCACAGAAGAGAAGCCATTTCTCATGATTACTGAGAGTTTTCTTTGATAAATATGATTTAAATCACTCTAGAGACTGGTCCCGGGTGCCAACAAAGTTTTCAAGGTCAGTGAATAGGATATAATGATCCACAGTGTTGAATTAGAGAAAAGTATAATATAATAGCCTATGTATATAATATATATATATATATATATATATATATATATATATATATATATATATATATATATATATATATACATATTCATGAGATGATTTTGAAGGGATATGTTTACCTTTTCACCAGAAAAGGTGATTTCTACTGCTATTTCAGAAACACATTTAATTGATTGTTTTCCTTTTGTTGAACTTATTTTTGACTGTCTCCATTACAATCTATTCTACATTGACTCAAGGAGGAGGTAAGGAGGTCTTTATTGCATTTGCAATGCTTTTCTTGCAGCCAGAAATTAAGAGATTGATTGAAACCTTCTCGAAATAGGTATTGAGGTTTTACCCTCATTTGCAATACAGTTGAGATTACAAAGCACATAAAAGGGAAAAATGCATAAATAGGACAAAGAAACAGAGCAAGAGAAATAAAGAAAGAGATCAGATTAAAACCAGTTACATACTAAGGTAGGGAGGTTTGTGATCATCTTTTTAAATAGTTCATACCAAAGCAGGTATTGATTTTTAGTGTGAGTTGAGGATCATTCCAGGAAGCTGGTGTAATAAAACAATGAGCAAACTTTCAAAGATCATTCTGTGTTTTTGGCACCTTTAATGATGTGTTTATTTATTTTATATAAAGGAACATATTGCCACATAGCATAATGCCAAGGTACATATGTTCCCTAATGGATCCATTTTATACAAAAACAATTATAATTACTTTTTAGATCAAGAAAATAGCATATATTTACTTTTACTAGCATTCAAAACCAGTCTAAACTTCTTGCAGTGCAACAAAGGAATTTTGGAGGTTTCTAGCTGAGCAGCAATAGAATAAATTATAGTATTACCCATGTACAATGGTTGACAATCACTCAATGTAAAACCTATACTGTTTATATGAATAGTGAAAAGAACTAGACACAGAATTTAACTCTGTAGCACACCCTGTTTTATCATACAATTTCCAACTGTGCATCATCCGATTCTAAAATATTGATACCTCTCAGACAAATAGTCATGAAACAAGTCATGAGCAACTCTATTAAGAACAATATTACCTAGATGCTTTAAACCAGTAATCAAGAGGCTATTTGGCCAAATACCAAATAGGCTCTAAAGCCTATTTGGTATTTGGTGCAGATATGAACTGAATAAATTGAGAAGAAAGGCTTGACTTGGTTGTTCACTAATGATTCCAACATATTTGCTAGAGAGTAATTTGGAAATTGGAAAGATTCTTCTATTCCCACCGTTAGGGGTTCACCTGTGCAGCATCTCCATACAACAGGGAAACTACCACAAAGTACCTAAAGTAGAAAAATTTAAAAATATGAATTAATTGTTCTGCAATCACTGGAGCATAGATTTTCATAAAAAAAGGAATATGATTTATCCTCCCCGGTTGAACTACTGGTATCAATTTGCTTGTTTTGCTTCTAGTACAACACCAGAGGTGAAGAGTTTAAAGAAACATTTTTGTGGTATGTTCCAACATACTATCATCAGCAGCCAGAGGGGGCCCTATGTAGGTCTTTTCAAACAAATGCCCTGCATCTCCAAAGTGCATGTTAAATACTAGGCTGAAATCACACAGTCACTGTACTTGGTATGCATAGGCAGAGAATTTGTGGGTTTGTATTTATTCAAATTAACTTCTTTCCTGAAGATAAGAATATATAAATAATCCAAGTTGTTTTTCTCACTGCAGAGGTGCATTGATTTCTAATCTGAATAACATCCAATGTGAAGGGTCTCCTGAAGATCTGGCACAAGAACAAGTACTCTGTCTTTCTTTAAACAAGGTTTATAAAGCCAGAGAGAACCAATATGAGAAAGAACCAATATGTTATTCTGTCTCTTAATCAAAGTTTCTTAAGTGTCATTTGAATATCGATGACTGAGGTAAAGGTCTTAAAAAAAAAAACTGAACCATTTGTATGTCAGAGATTTCAAATGTTACATAGTATACCACTATGGTAAGGATCAGTTAAAATGTGTAGTCATCCATGTGTCTAAAAGGTCTTTAAATATATAGGACTTTGTTTAAATAAAATAAAATAATTGTTACTTTAGACCCGGAACAGTGATTCAAATTGGGTCTGGATGGTTCTGTTATTAACTGTGATAGATGAAATATAACAATACTTTTCTTAATAAACTCAGACAATTTATTAACCAGTTTAAGTTGAATTCTTACCTATGTCAATCACCTTTTCATCGGAATATTTCAAGATTAGACCTACTAAAGCATCAAGAGAAATTTGATCTGCAGATAGTAGTGTATAGAACCCTATTACAACCACTGCACAAGACCCTAACTGAACTTCCATAGAAAGAAATTCATAACACTTTGGTCTAGCATATGTATCTAAAATTGACACAGAAAATCCTGATATGATATGATATCCCCTCCCAGCTCTATCCACTCTAAAGCAAGTAGCCGAAACTTGCCATACTTTATGGAAAAAGGAGAAATTAGAAAATATATTCCTTTTTTTTTTAATTGTACAGTTAAGTAAGTGCCCTTTTTTATAGAGATCAAGAAGCGATATTTTAGGCGTAAAACACACCACTACCATACACAAACTACCCGAGCCGTAGCCGATTCAGGCAAGGTCTGTCACTAACTTCGTGAGCCATGACACACTAAAAATCAACAGGTTTTGTTTCTGGAGTATGTTTCTAATGTTCAGATGAATTATTCCCAAACCATTTCTATTCCTAAAAGCAGCTGGATTAAGTGAAGAAAATGGAATAGGAACAGAAATAGTTAATGGGCTGTAGGGGGATTGAGATTAAATTAGAAACATTAACAATGAATGTTGTGAATGAATGTTGACAATGAGATGTCTAACAAAAAAAAATCTAGTGGCAATTGTTGAACATCCATAGCTTGGTTAGAGCACTCAATATGCGCTGTAGGGTTCAAAGCATCAGGAGCAGATTTTTGCAGTTAATGAACTCCAGGCCAGGAGGGGATGTCTGATGTAATAGAGTTAGATAGTGAGGCCAAGAAGAGAAGCAGTATGATGACCCTTTGGCTGTCCAGGTGTGTCAGGGGAGAGATCAGTCATGCTGGGCTATCTCGGGTGCAGGTGGTCTTAATGTTAGAGACGCATTGTTGGCCAGCAGCTATTTCTTCCTGAAAACATGGAAATTGACAAAACAAAGTGGGTGGACTGGCTGTGGAAGAGTAAACCACAATGGCCTCCATTTGCTCCAGTCCATTCAACCCCATTCAGTTGGAGATGGCATGTTTTGCACCACCTCAGTTCCACCTCAGTGCTTGTCCCCAACAGTGTCCTCTTTGGTACACTAGTCTTTTGCTGCACCGGTACATCCTCAGTTGGGGGTTATGCTCCATTCCTCTCTTTCTTTGTGAACAACTCAAGACGATTTTGATTCATGTTGAGTTGGCTGCTGATCCAATCATAGCAGAGAATTGTGAAGTGCTTCAAAATGAAAATGACCACCTCTGGAATGCTTTTTGAAGCCTTTGACAGAGCCATGAATGCCTCTTTTGCAATGTCATTGACATATTCAGTTCATAATGTCTTCTTATCCCTGGTTGCAGATACTGTGAACGTGCGATTGCTAAGACCACAACATATGTGTCCACAGGGTGATCTTTTTAAATG
Organism: Lepturacanthus savala; assembly: GCA_030544235.1. Classification (NCBI taxonomy): domain Eukaryota; kingdom Metazoa; phylum Chordata; class Actinopteri; order Scombriformes; family Trichiuridae; genus Lepturacanthus; species Lepturacanthus savala. Next base: position 16,988,822 of record CM060464.1, read on the forward strand.
CCTTTCTTGCAGTATCGTGGAGTAGCATCCTTGTATCTGTATCTCTTAATGCATGCAAGGGAGTATCTGATCCATTCTTCTGTGATGATAGAACTTTGGTTCCTCAAGTGGAAACAATAGTTTGGTTTCGACATTTCCAGAAAGTTCTTGGCCAGAAAGTGAAAGAGCTCTGTTTTGTTTTCATTCACTCGTAGAAAGCCTTTACAGTTGGTTGCTGTCTTGTTTTTTCCATCCATTTTTGTTGTCCTGTTTCTCTGCTTCTGTCTGGTCTTGGATTTTAAGCTCTTAACCTCATACAACATCCACTTTGTTGGCCTTTTCAAGTTTCTTTTTGATATAAAGTATGAAGATCTTGCTGGAAAAGTGATTGATATAGCTATGCCTGGTTTCAGCATATTTTCAAGGCAACTTAACAGATCAGCCTTGTGTTCCAAGCATAGCCCACCATGAAGGGAGAGTGATTTGATTTTCATGTTTTAATAAGTTTTCTAGGTTCCCACCACGGGTCTGACAAGCGATTATAGAAAGCTACATGCCAACATTCCCCCTATGACGCACATTCTTACACTGATGGTGGCTGTCATGCATAGTGCCAACCTGCTCATCTAATTTGATCATTCACACACATTCAACAAGCAATTTGGGGTTAAGTATCATGCCTATGACCACTTCGACAAGTGGACTGGAGGACCTGGGAAGGGAATCGAACCGGCCAATCTTCCAACGTGCTCTAAGCCCTGAGCCGCAACTGATGCAGAGTTTTAAAACAGTGCAGGGACATTTTTCAGTCATTTTTCAGTGAGGTTTGTCTAGTATTCTTTTTGGAGCTGTTTTAAAAAGAGGGAACTTGCTCTTCTTTAAAGATCCAATGATTGGTTCCTGCCCTGCATCTTCTCTGCAACCAAGAGTTTCTACTACTCTTGGCCCATGCTCTCTGCAACCTGAACAGCATCCACACCAATGTCAACAACTATGCTCACATTGCTTGTGAATGTCAGATGGACACATTTGGTGTGTTCATAATGGCTGTTTTCACAGTTCATTTAGCTACACTGGGAAATGTAACTGAAATGCTTCCCTCTTGTGGATACCGACATAATAAACAATTATGGTGCCAGGGACTGATCGTAAATGAAAGATTTTCATCAAATATGCTTAAAATTTCATTCTGCATGTTCACAGGGAGAGAAGTAGTGTTGGAAAATGGGAGTCAATGTCTTCATTTCTTTGTAGATAAACTTCTTCCTAATAACAGTTAGGACTGGATGTTCTTTATGAGGACATGAAATATCCTCAGAGGTCTATCTCCAAAACAAATGGGTGATTAAAACATGTAAATAGTCACATTAAAAGTCTGTATTTCTCAGACATTTTGGTAGACACAGGACCTCTGAGGTGGGCATGACTCAGGTTGCTGCTAACATTTGCTCAGCTTGTTTATCTGATAACTTAAGATCCAGACTTTCAGGAGGATTTTCAAATTATCTGTAGATGTCATCACATCTCCATAGCAAATGGTTCATTACCATTAAAACACAGTAAAAAACAGTGATTAATTAGTTTCACATTATAAATAGGTGTTTCTCCATAGCTGTTCAGTGCTGCTGCATTTTCAGACATATTAATCTGGAAAAGTTACAAATTGGGCCTTTAAAACAGTAGGGAACACAGCTAGTAAACAAAGAGCTATTTACAAAAAAAATGAAATAGCTGGACCAACACTGTTAAAACCTCTTTGAGAAATCTGGCAGCCAAAAGATCTAAAGGACCCGATGAAGGCTTTCATTTGGCCATTGTGGCCTTTAAAACACACGGGGAATGGGCCTCAAACTTATTGAATAAGACAGAAGGGTTGCAGTGTGGAGAAAGAGAAGGGTCACCGCCGGTTACATAACCAATCTGGAATTTAATTTATTTTATTTTGTTTGTGAAGAAGGATAAAAATTGCTCACAGATCATGGGGGTGGCTTCAGTTGGTTGACTTGGAGGGTCCATGGTCTCTTTCCACATCCTGCGTCGGACTTAGCAATAATAGCTTTGTGGTCAGACACACTCAAGCTAGCGTCACAGAGATCAACACTATCAAGAATAAACCGAGGAGAGAACAATGTCCTGGGTGAGTGGGACCCTCAACTGCTCGAGTGGGATTAAAAGAATGCACAATGTCTATGAAATCCATGGGGAGTGTGTGTGTGTGTGTGGGGAGGGTGGGGGTGGGGGAGTAGAAGGGGCTGAACTCAAGACTCAAAGCAAGGCATAATAAAAGCAAAAGGATCTGAGAATTCCTGAATAAAACCAGTTAGAGTTGGGAATTCTGCACATTAAAAAACACAGCACTGATGATTCAAATTAGGAAAAGTTTCCAGGTGAATGAGGGGAACATTTAAAATTCTCTCTGTGACTCACAAATAGGCCATGGCTGTAAATAGTACACAGAGAATATACAACAAACACAGTATGTTTTACGACACACATGATGTATCCCGTCTGCATCATCAGAGGTCTCCTCGGCATCTTACAAGTGTGATCAAGTGTTGTCTCTTTTCATTGCTTTAATTTAATGCAGACATTTTTATGTCAGACTTTTGACATTTGCATCCACCGACTCCAAGTCATTTGCATATTTCGACTCCTCCACATTTTTAGACTGCAGCTAAAACCCCCTCATGAGTTTTCACACTTGATGTGAGCATGTGTAATTCCTCATTGTTGTGTTTTTCTCACCATGAAACATGGTGGTTCACATGTCTTTATAGATGAAACAACTCACCTGGGAAAGCAACAGCTGCCAGCAGTTTTGAGGTGGCTTGGGAACAATTTAGCTTACACTCGTTCCCATCCATGACTGTGAATACTAATTGTGAAAAGAATTTCTAAAGAAGTATTTTTTCCCTCTCTGCAGTGTTAGGTCGTTAAACAACAGTTTGTAATGTGGTAAAGAAATGAATCACTGGAAATTAACAGTCGCTTTTGAGGCACTGACACCTACGAGCAGAGCAAACGAAACGATTTGGACTAGACTGACAAAAATGGCACATTATAAATGCATAGTGTGTGGCCACCATAGTAATTACGATCAAACTAAATGCAGGGTCTTTTAAGGTGAGGACGCATAGATTAATACTATTTCTGAGCTGAGTAATTCATTTTAGATTGCACTGGTGGTTGTTTGCTTCAGATGATCACCAACCGGTTGTACATTAGCATAGTTTACTTATCATTTTGTTTGCTACTACATCACTGCCTGCAAGGCAAGTCATTTTCACTTCTTATGAGGCCAGTGGAGCTTGTGAGGAAGCCATGGATGGAAAATAAAGTTGTCAGTGGGAGATGTAAAGTGATAGCTAACCAGATGAGGGAAAGAATTCAATAACTCTGGTCTGATTCCCTTAACGGCGTAAGTTGGCAACACATCTCAGTTTCCCCTCACGTTATTATTTCACACAATCCGCCACCACACAAAATCTGCTGCATGTGCAGACACTACCGCTTGATCTGTCAAAGCGAGCGAGTTCAGAACTCTGCAACTCCTCAGCTGTGACCATGCACGCAGCGGGAGGGGCCGTCGATATATATCTCTTAAGCGATTTTGGTGTGTCATCATCTCCTAATGTTTTTTCATATGGATCATGCGGGAGACTCGTAACTCACACCAGAATCAATACGACATGCTATAGGACATGTTCTTTCTCGTGTAATGTACATATACATATTTAATGAGTTAATGCATCACTCGCCTTTCATAAATAATGCAAGCACACTAATGCCTTTCATCAAACGCTGCTCATCAAATATCAAGCAGATTTTTTGGTCAGTCCTGCAGCAACTGTAGGAAACCTGAGACGGCACAAAGAAATCGAGAGAAGAAAAACCATGAAAGGGGAGTTCATTAGTCAAACAGTAACATATGGATAGCTCATGAAAGGACTAATTAATGTGATTCAAATTCCAATCAATGGCAGGAACTATATCTAAACAACGCTCCCCTTTAATCCCTCAGAGGGGCAGGAAATGGAAATTCCACCAAAGCAGCTTGAATCTCTTTGGTTATGTTGCTTCATCTTTATGTCTCGTCGCACACACGCGCGCGCACACACGTGCACACACGGAGTCACACACACACACAGCTCGACACACACACAGCTCGACACACACCCGTCAGCCATATATTGATGGCATTGTTATGACCAGATCATGCCTGATCAGGCCTGGGCTGTGGCAGGGATCCAGGTTTGACCGAGAGTCATCAATCATACAGAGAGTGAGAGAGCCTATAGAGACGTACACACATAAAAACAAACGCGCACATACACTTATGGGAGAAATATCTGGCGCTGCTTGCTGCTGGGTTACAGGTGTGGAGAAGCAAGGGGGAAAGTGGGAATTGTTCCCTTTCTTTCTTTCCCTCCTCCACTTTAAAGAGAAACAGCTCTCCCTCCCTCCCACGTCTTTGAAAACATCCCATTTCCATCCATTTCCTTCACCCAATTTAAAACCCACACTTCATTCGCCCCCTCAGCAACACCATCGCTCTCCTCCTCCATCTCCTATACTCTCAATTAGGCCATGCCTCGAATCTCAGGCATTATCTCTGCTGGCCATTTATATAACATGACTCCAAAACGCATTTGCACAATTTTCCAATTACAGTATTATGCCTTGAAGCTTTGGCTCCTTCTGTCGCTCTCATTTCCCCCCTTTCACTCAAACTGCTCTTGATGTTTAAAACTACAAAAGAGTCACCCCTGCAAATACAGAAACACGTTTGTACTTTGCTGTAATGCCCTTTTTTCCCTTTATGCATTGTTGATGTTTATGAAACTTTTCTTCAACTTGTTTTTAAACTACATCAATCATGGATTTGTGTCCTGGTCTTGGCTGGCAGACAGCAATGTGAAGGACAAAAACTTATGGATGGCCAAAATGTAAATACAATTTTTTTTCTATTTAAATGAAAGTTGAAGTCAGTGGCTGGAAATTTTAGAAACCTGAAAATACTGAATGATAACTTCAACGATAAATGAAACAGTGACTCAAATCATGGACATTAAAAATTGAATATTAAATGAATTTCCAACGTTCAATGTCCATTCCCACTGCCCAGAAGCCATTAATGAAAACTGATCTTTAAATATCCTCTCTGTTGAAAACAAGTTTTTCATCTTGGACAAAGATGGAAAGAGTTTGTTTGAAGGGGCAGGACTAGGCAAATTATTTGTGACATCACAAATAGTTTTGAAAACAATTCTGGTTCAATATTCAAGTGTGAAGTGGACACTTCAAACCTCAAGTGCATAAAGGCTGAGAATTTACTTTCAGTTAAGCAGCTAAACTTTCTAAGTGAAATCTTGTATATTTGCATATTTATAGTTTCTGGAGAGAGAAGGTACAGATGGCATTTTAAGGATTTTGACAAAATAATTGAATTTTTCTTGGGGGAAAAAAAAACTACATCAGGCAAAAATTATTATTCAAAGCAGAGTACGGCACATTCATCTTAAAACACATCCAGAGGGGATCTTTAGATTCTGATTCAGATCTTTGATGGAATACTTAACGAGAAAATATATTGAACAAAAACATGAGAATTCATTCGTCTTCTATACCCGCTTATTCCTCATTAGGGTCACAGGGGTCTGCTGGAGCCAATCCCAGCGCATTACAGGCGAGAGGCAGGGATACACCCCAGGTGGTCGCCAGCCTATCATGGCGCACACACACCATTCACTCACACACTCACACCTATGGGTAATTTAGAGTCTCCAATTAACCTCACCATGTTTTTTGACTGTGGGAGGAAGCCGGAGTACCCGGTGAAAACCCATGCAGACATGGGGAGAACATGCAAACTTGATGCAGAAAGGTCCCAGACCAAGGACCAAGGAGGTCTTGAACCTGCGATCTTCTAGCTGTGAGGCAACAGCGCTAACCACTGCCCACCGCATCACCCCAAAACAAGAGAATTTTTAATTAAAATGTGAAAATATTGGATGTAAATTTGAAAATATGTTTAGACAGGTTTAGTCTACACTGTGTGTGAATGAGTGAATTGGCATTCAATAATCTTAAGCAATAGAAGTATAACCCAAAGTACGGTCATAGGAAACTTAAACCCAATAGTGTGTATGTGCACTGACTTTTAAAGGGGAAAATACTTGATCTAATTGACAGTAGTAGTAACAGTAAGAAAAACATTGAACTTTTTGCTGGTAGCAGTCTAACATGATAGTCCATGGTCATATGAGGATTCTTATCTCCACAGTTACAGTAGAGGCATTCACCAGTACCTCTGACTATCACAGCAGTCTAAATCCTGTAGTGAACAGTCATTATAGATTAGATCATTAGATTTACACAGTTGTCTATACCTTTATTTTTTTTCTCATTTCGATTTCTGTAAAGCCCTCTACACAGGTATTTCAGAGGTTTCCCTCTATTGCCTTCAATTGGTCCAAAAAGCTCCTGCTAGGATTAGTCTCGCTCCAAGAAGATGGGGTCGTATTACACAACCAGGACCCAAATTATATCAAAGATCTACTAACCCTTTATAAGCCAGGACTCTCCCTTAGATCGGCTGATAGCGGTTTTCTGGTCCATACCAGAGCTGCATGGTGACTAAATACCATCAGAATTTATAAAGTCTGGAATGATTTTCGTGCTGAGATTAGGTCTGTTATGTCACTACTTTTAAATCTCTTCTTAAAACATTCTTCTTTAATAAAAAGCTTTTTTATCTTAATTGGTTAAGCACGTTTTTCTTAAAACAGGGCCAGATTTTTTTTTTAACACCACACAATTAGCAGAACAACTCAGATCCTTTGCAAAATGAAAAACTTTGAAATCTAAACACAATTTATTGAAAAAGCATTTTATTTTGTTACATATGTTTCACAATGACTTCTACCTTCACAATCAGTGACACACTACTCTTGCTAACCTAAAACACTTTCAACAATTCTACTTCTCAGTGATCGATTCAGTACTGTAAGTGAAATACACAGAGCAATTATACAATACATCCAGCAAACATCACACAAGACCAATGCTGCAGACTGATGAAAATATCATTTGTTTCTCCCCACAATCAGTCAACATGTCAGCATGGAGAATCACAACAAAACATGTCCCAGTTTTCATGCTACTATACTATGATAGCGTGCATAACACTATAAGCTCTGCAAATATCAGACAAACATAAAATACTGTGTCCAGTGCAGATTCCAATACAGAAAAATACAAAATTGACACAAAATACCAAACATTTTCTCTTTGCTTAGCTGGATCTGGCCAGAGGATTGAATCATCACAGGCGATATCCTCATTGAAAAGACAATGTGAGAAAAAATAGCTTGAATGCCGAAACCATCCTGGCACAGCTGTGGCGTCGATTTGGTCACAGGCCTCCTTCATGGCCCGAATGAGTGGTACCTGAGCGTGGGGCAGCAGATTGTAAACCCTCCACCTCCATGCCAAGAAAAAAGCCTTCTATTGGGTTCAGAAATGGAAAGGATGTTGGAAGGTATAGTGCGGCACACTGGGGATGGTGTTAAAAAATTCTAGACCAGAGCAGCGCAATGACATTCCCTGATAATAATATATTGCGTCTGGCGCATTTGGTTTGTAATGGTAGCACAAAGGGTGATGTTACCCCCATGTTGTCAAGGGACATTGATTACAGCCCTGTGGCCAATGATATTTCTGCTTCTCCTTCATATTGTGTAGGTTAAACCCTACTTCAGCTATGTAGAAGAGGTCATACAGGATGTCCTCAGCATCCATCTGTAAAACTCTTTGAAAACAGTAAAAGACAAGATCCTGATGTTCAGCACAGGTATAATTTATTTACAGTAAATTTACATGTAAAAGGGTTACGTGTGCAGGATGTAACATCACAATAAAAATAAATGCAACCTGCTGTAAAATGTCACAGGATGGGGTGTCAAAAGTGCTGGTATGGTGCTTTTGAAGTGGTTGATTAGTATAACTGTAGACAGATTTATTTTTATCTGTTTTCTAGTCAGAATGTCCTACTGACAGATGGCACAGATGGCACTACTGGTTATCTGCTAAGAGTTCCACCCTCAACATCAATCCCTGGTTTACAGCGTGGTCATCAAGTGTTGTGCAAATTTCATTCCATAAATTTGGTCCACTTTACCTTTGAACATGTTCTCCTCTTGCTTCAGGTCTACCTCTACCTCCTTTTCCTCCTCACCAGATTCAGCCACACTCTCCTTCTTCTGACTGCTGCTCCATTTTCACAGTGCTTAAACCTCATCGGTGCGTCTACAATCATCACTCAAGCAGTCACATATCTGAGTGAGGCTGACATTGTGCTTATAGTGGTGCAAATCTGGATCGATCATGTGCTCCCTGATGGTAAGGCTTTGTAATTCTTTTGATTTTACTGTTCATGCAGTCAAAAAAAAATATTGCAAATGATGTTTGTATTTCATCTGTATTGTATTTCATCTTCCTGTATTTTATTTGTGAAGCATGTTCTATTTTATTATTATTATCAGCTGGGTGTTATTGCGGTTTGGTATCCTATATAAGCAAACACTGCATGTTATAATTAAAAAGAGACGCACTTCCAGCCTCTCCGGGGTGGCCTGAAAACTGACTACCCCATTGTATCAGTTCCTGGAAACCCAAGCTAATACAAGCGTCGCTGACCACCCATCTGCAAACTAACTGACCTAAATACTGGGAAGCATCTGTGAGGGTGGATGCTGACAGATAGAGTGTGTCTGAGTGAGTGTGTGCGCATGTCTGTTTGTCTGCCTGCATCTCCGTCTGACAGTGACAGTGTCAGAATAATAACATCTCTTATTCAGTGCAGCAGCGAAGCAGACCAGACCTTTTATATGCGAGCCTTTCAGCCAAACAGACAAATACACACTGAAAAGCCCAGCAGAGAAATTCAAACTGCCGTCAGGGAGCATCATGAGTGGCCGCAGACGTGCCTTTGTGTTCCCTGCAATGCTGTATTGGCACAGTGGTTGACAGGATGCATTAGAGACTCCCTCAGTGAAGGGTGACTGACCTAAACATGTGACCTAGGTACTGGCCTAGTTTAGACAGTGCCACATGAGATCAGGTAGATTCAACTCAGCTGTATATTATTACCAGCTCCAGACCACCACACTTTGTGTTTTTGGGGATGAACTACAGTACACGTCCCCAGTCACCCCCCCTTTTTTTGCAGCAGTAAAAACAGCTTTGGGGGAGCCTTGTTACCGGGGCAACTTGTTTTCCCACACGAAGGCTGACATCAGTGAGACATCAGTGGAACGTGGGGGGTGACTGAATATTCATGAAGGGCAGGGACCCATTTCAGCCCAATGAACACTCCCTCCCCTCTCTCGCTCGTTCGCGCTCTCTCTCTCCTACACACACACACACACACACATGCACATGCATGTACGCACACATACACAAAATAAAACACACACATGAAGTACAAGAACTCGTTCCATACCAGCAGGCACATACTCATCTCACGCCTCAATGCACTCATTCATATCAAAAGCGCATGCTCATTACATACAACAGCAGAACACTCACACACACGCACGCATACGCACACACAGACGTTAGGCCTCTTACAACTCATCTAACTTCACTTGTCCGATAAAGACATAATAAACATTTGAACAATATCTCTTAGCAGTGGCTGCTTATGAATACATTAGTTCAATAAGTGCATTTCTCGTTTCATTATAAAATTTCTGCTTTAAAAATGGCTTAAGGCAAAATCTGCCATATGCAAAACAGCAATGAGAAGAGACAGCTCAGCTTTAAGCAGATGGTTCCTAGCTGCACTAACAGCTGGAATCATGTTTCCCGTTCATGCAGACATTGTTTGACATCGCGATTATTAAACAGGCCCATTTCAGGGCTATTCCTCCTCGGTGTTATTCTGATATTGGTATGCAGAGGCAGCCGCGAAAGGAGGAGGAGTGGACGTTGCGATGCAAGGATAGACTTGGATGTGATGAGAGGCTGAGGGGCAGTCAGTCAGTCAGTCTGGACGTTTGGCACGGAGACAGCAGATTCCATTTCCATGCCAATCTGCCTTGTCTCTTTCTGAATCAGACTTGACCTTCACAGACTGATGACTCCGGAGGCCTGGGACCAGGAGACGCTTTCTGCCTAAAACCAGACACACACACAAAGATATGTTACAGCGTGAAGCATGCACAATGGGAAAAACATTCCCCCTCGGTGCACATCTATATTAGCGCGTGTGCACGCGCTGCCATAAGAATGAACGCACGCGCGCCAAAATAAAAAAAAAAATCAAAGCAAAAAAAAAAAAAAGAAAAAAAAAGGGAAAAACCTTTCCCTTGATTTACTGTAAAAGAATGATACAAAGGATTGAAATGAGACCAGATCGTCTTTAGAGAACCAACCCTCGGTGCAGATGGCTCTGTTTTTCATCTCCTCTCTCGTGAGATCTCATTTTCTGTTCAGCACTTTCACTATATTTCACCATTTGAGTTTGTTTCCATAAAACACCAACAAATCCAGTTGAGCAAAACAAATAACAAGCAAAACAAATGACTCCAGAGGGTGTCTTTTTCCCTTCATCTCGCACATTTTAAACACTGCCCCGCCTCCTGTGTCTACAACTGCAACTGCTTGAGGTGCAGGTACCGCCGGCACCCATCCCGTCTGCACCCCCCCACCCCCCCTCTGTGTTTAAAACCAGACCAAAATAGATATTTACGTCGTATTTAAGTCGTCTAATGAAAGCGGCTCCAGGCCCTCTGCTTAATTGTCCACCTTTAATGAGTGTCAAACTGCGGCGGTCATTAGACTGGGGGTTGCAAAGGGTCAATGAAGTGATGAGACAGCAAGAAAGAGAAAGAAAGAAACAAAGAAAGAAAGAAAAAGAAAGAGAAGATGCAAAAACAAGGAGGCCAAAGCTGTAAAATACCACAAATTACTGTCCTTGTTGTGAGCTCTGTGCCGCTGTGTGTGTGTGTGTATGTGTGTGTGTGTTTGTGCCAACAGCGCAATGTACAGTGTGCATGGATTTGTGAACGTGTGCAGCCTCGGGGCAGCACCTGTCCTGCCTGCAATTCCCTGACCTGACACACAAAAGCAGCAATCATGTGAGTAGATATTCTTTCATATTTATTATTCCAATCCATCATCTCTCCACCGGCCTTTTTTTTCTGCCTTAGAAGCAGCTGGCCTCCTTCTTGACAAACAAATTTAATAAACAAGCCTGGGAATACAGGGAAAGATGTTCCTCCGTATCTGCGTGATCCTGTCTGTCATTTTCCATCTTTCCCCTATGATTCGGCAACCTGAGGCAACAAATGGCCGCGATCGTCAGGTCCGCCATCGCCGATAGTGGAGAAATCTCTGCTTTCGTCGTTTCCCCGTCGATGACCTCTCTTGGAAACCATATTGTGAACAAACACGATGTCCTTGTCCTTTTATTTTGTGTTCGGTGGAAACGCTCCTCGAGGGTATGCGAAGCAGACACACTCATACATGTGCAGGCACGTGCGCAAAACCTAAAGCCCCTGTGTTATTGGATTGAAATAGAGCCCGCCGCACATTTCCTTGGAGTATTGATTTAATCAACTGCGTATCATGTTGAGACCCGTATCATCTGATGCAACACACACCACCAGCGGCAAAAAGAAGCGATCCATCACCATTTAGCCGGACAGGCCCTTGTAGTCTAAACACGGAACCATTACGCATGGGACACTTTGACCTCCACGGGGTGACAAGGTCAATGACATCATTAGACAGCAGTCACTCTGTGTACTGGAGTGAAACTAATTGCTATCAGACCTTAATCACAACTAATAACTTCTTAGATTTGTTTAGATCCTCTTATTATCCACTTCTAATATCCTAACAGATTTGTTGTCCTTTTCCACACCAACATGGGGCGAAGCTGGTTTCTCATTTTGGGTTTGTTGCTACGGTAGCCCTTTAGATCCCTGTAAGGCTCTGTTAGCCCATTCAAAGGTAGCTAAGCTTACAAAACAGCTAGAGGGCGATTTCCCACACACAGATAAAGCCCAGACTTGAAAATCACTTTCAAAGCAGCCTCGGCTTTGAAGCCCAGGGAGAAGAGCTTGAAAAAAGCAGCAGATGGGAACCAGAGTTTTCTGAAGACTAACACAAATATTGGGACTTTGTTTTCCCTCTCTTTACCCTGTCGTCTGGCCCGGTGCAGCCGGGGGGTTTGTGTCTCTTCGACCCGGTGTTGTCCAACCTGGGCTCGCCCTGGAGGCGCCACACACAGCCTCGCCCATCACGGCTTTGTCAGCGACCTCACTGGACCATGAACCTACTAGACAGACCGCTGCGGAATGTCGGCAGGGCCGGTATCGACCTCAGCGCTCAAACGGACAAGCACACAGATGAGCACATGGAAACACACACACACAAGCATGTACGCACACACACAGACAGGCAAGCCAGAGTAACCTGATCCAAAGACACAGGAGCTACCTCAGTGTGCGGCTAACTGCCTTATCTCCCTCTGGCTGCGCTCCTCTTTCCTCTCAACATTCTTTCAGGTATTTGGCCGAGACCTTTTCTCTTTGTCTGCCCTTTTCAAAGACCTGCTTTATGCTGGGAGCCCTCCAGCCGTCGTACTGCAATCTCCTCTCTCTCTCTCTCTTTCTGTCTCCCTCTCTCTCTCTTTTCTTTCTTTCTAGCCACACATCTCCTTAACTTACATCCCCGCTTTCTCTTTTTCACCCTGCTCCCCTGTCTCTCACTGTCTGTCCTCCACTGTAATTTCCGCCCACTATCCCAGCTCAAAATTGAAGATAACTGTGCCACCTGTCCTGCAATCCTGTGTGTGTGTATGTAAGAAATAGAGAGAGAGAAAGAAAGAAAGAAAGAAAGAAAGAAAGACTGATTGCAGTTCTTTGGCCTATGACGTTCAGACAGGAAGTGGACTGACTAATGGAACCTGTGATCTGGTCTTTGTAATGGAGCGAGAACAGCCTCCTTTGAAGAGACAGGTGGAGTGTTTCTGGATACATATGGGGGGAGGATCGCAATCAGTGTGCATCTGAAGGGTCATCCAGCATCCAGCTTTAGAAAGCGCCACACTAATCTTTCATAGGATAACTGACTATACTGATCACACTTCAGAAAGCAATTGCACCCTGCTACCTACACAGATGCTCCGAGTCTTTACCGGGGCGATCTATGGATTTTTTTTTTCTTTTCGCTGTTGCACGCGCTCCTATGCGAATACAATCAACACAATACCTGTGCAGCTTTTGGAGAGCTTTTGGACTAATCAGCTCTGACAAGTGGAACAAAACAATTTAATACAGGGCTGATTTCACATCTGAGCGGCTTGTCATTTACATAAGCTTTTCACAGTCTGCTCACTGAGCTGCGACAGGCATGTGGTGCGCCCAGAGAGACCGGAAGGCTGCTCCAAATATTCTGCCCCCTCTCTAGCTGACCTCACCAAGGAGAAAGCTACACATGCGGCAGTACATGCAAAGACTCATTAGTATACACATGTGTGCAAACCTAGGCCCACAGTCACCCTTTCTGTCGCACACACGCATGCATGCACACACACACTTTTAGTGTCCTGTGGTTAGCAGAGAGAGGAAGCAGTGGCGCGTCTCTTTGCTGACTTAATGTCTTTTAACAGTTTGGCTCCAGGACCAGGGGTTGGTCGGAGCTGAGCTAAAGCCAAAACTGGGCCTGATCATCTGTGACGGCAAGAAAAACCCGAGGCAAAGTGTGTGTATGTGTGAGAGAGAGAGAAAGAGAGAGAGAGAGAGTGAAGACATGTGTGTATGTCCTCTCTCTTTCTCTCTCTCTCTCTCTCTCTCTCCTCTCATTTTCTCCATTTCAGTCTCTCTGTATCTGCAAGTGTGTGCATGAAGTGTGTGTGGATGTGTCTCACTGGTGGAAGATACAGGGTAAAAGAAACACCAGACTGAATTACCCCGGACAAAGCCATCGACAGAGGCATTAAAGTGACAATAGCATATTTACAACACACAGCGCTGATTCACTCCGCTGCCTAATATGCAGCACATCAATATCCTGGAGAAGGCTCGTAGCACACTGCAGTGCAACGCTGTGGAAATTAGCCTGGCGTGCAGTCTGCGCACACACACACACACACACACACACACACACACACACACACACACACACAGACACACACACACAGAAGAAAGTACTAACTGGTGCTGACTTGAAGGCAAACGGAGAGGGAATGGGATCCGAGCAGAGCAGAGCAGAGTGGGGAAATAACTGCTGCTCTGCTTGAGTAAGTTCCTCTCAGCACCGAGGAGAATAGATTGCTCTGTTCCCTCGCAGAGATTCTACCTCTCAGGTGGCCCACAGGACACCGAGTCACCTTGTCGTTTAATATCAGACACACTAAAACAGCTGTACCTCACGAGTGTTTATGCTAGTGGGGATTGGTGGCATAATTACGCGCGTGTGTGTGTGTGTGCATGTGTGTGTGCACGTGCGCTCGTGAATGTTTGGCAGTGATTTGAAGTTCATAGCTCAAAGGCCCTGGGTTACGCCATTCTACCAGAGCTCCTCAGCAAAATCTGCATCGGATCACACAAACATGTCATTCAGTTTGCTAACTTTCCTCCCAGACCGCTAACCGCTGGTCGGTTCCCTGTATTCACAGCCAGTTAGATCATGCTCACATGCACGACAGACCCCTTCCTCCTGTCTCAGTTTCACAGTCCAGAGCTGCCGAAATAGCCAACATATGTTTGGAAAATGAATGTGCGGCGTAGAGGTCAAACAGTTATGCAGCAGTGCACAGCTCTGGGCTCATTTAGTTAAGTACGGACCACCACGTACTTAGCCTGATTATGAAACTCTCTCTGCTGTTGCTCTATGCTGTTTTTTAAATATTTTATATCATACATAATTCACCAGCTCTGGAAAATTAAGAGCACTTACAATGGTTGTAATTTGAGAGAAGAAACAAGTCGGTGGAGTGCTGCACGCTGACAGCAGCACTGATTAGAAATGTACAAATTACTATATGTTACATGCATTAGAGGAGAAATATAGGCAGATATATCGCAGGTTGGCATACGAGTCAGTGCACTGAAGTGTTGAAATACACTGAACTGTAACTCAGGAGTTAGGCCTTATTAAATGAGGCAATTTATTCTGTGTGTGGCATTAAACATGCTGTATAAGAAGATCTCAGGAGAAGATCTGCAGGCTTACTACAGCTGTGTTTTATGTGCTTAACATTGACTTTCTGTAATAAATCATTTTTTTTCTCATATGCACTGCAAAAATACCTTTCAATAAACAAGCGCCAGAGATTTTTAAAATGGGTTATGCATGAATGACTTGGTAAGATTTCTTTAAACTACTTACAAGACTAGTGACGCACAATGGCATGGTGCCACAAGCGTAAAAGTCCAAAAACAACATTTTCAGACTTTTGGTTCCCTGGCTGGTGTTTTTGGTATGGCAGCGTGCCATTGTGGGTCAGTTCTCAGATATGTCAGTGTCGTGTACTGTAGGATTTCGCGCTTTTTTTAACACAAGGTCAGACACTACCACGCTGTATTTTCTTACAATGTTGAAAACAACTTCTGTTAACACCTTCAAGACAAGCACCCTCTTTCATGTGAATAATGTTTTCTCTCCCAAAAGCTAACTTTGATTTGACTTTGCACTTGCCTCTTCAACGTTGGCATTTTTATAACAATTTATGACCACGATACCTCGAGCCATAACCAAATCCTTCTGTGTATAATGGGCAGTGGTGGACTATAACTAAGTACTCAAAGACAACTTTCAGGTACTTGTATTTTACTTACTAGTATCACCATGTGATACTACTTTATACTTCCACGAGAAAATATTATACTCCACTGCTTTATTTTACAGCTTTAATTAAGATAATAGTGACTTTATAACAACATTGTACATGGTAAATACATACTTCTTGGCTTGTGGCCCCTTATAAAAGGTTTGTAATTCTATCTCCTTGTTATGTTTAGATTCAGTGTTGTCAGCAGTTCCACCAAAGACACATTTAACCTTTATGTATTCCTGCACATAGTCTCAAATACATTTTGTTTTTGAGGACCAAAGGGATCAAACTCTCCAATATTACTCAAAAAATATAAAGATTAAAGACATGTTTTGAAAAATGATTCCAAATTTATGTTGCAGAACTATTTTTTGCCTTTTTTGTGAGCAATCAATCATCTTAAGACCCGTCTGATTTCCTTGTGACTCTTATAACAAAGTTTAAACTAGCTCCAACTTGATCAGCTACAATAATTAAAATGCTGCTTTGATATATTTGATATCCATTTAATAAATCAGTTACTGCCCAATTTATTGCAAAACAAATACTTTACTTGCAGTAGTACATTAAGTATATTTAGATGGTAATACTGTGCCTCTATAATGGAATTATGAAATACAGGACTTTTACTTGTAAATGGTATTGATACTTAAGTAAAAGATCTGAGTATTTCTTCCAACACTGCTACACAACACTGGCACAAAATCTTAACTATAGAGAGGACAGAGCTGTCATGAATCATTGTTTTATATTGCCTACTTGAAACAGTTTTGGAAGACACTGACAAACAATATTAATCAGGGTGAGCATGATCAGAACATAACTCATGGGAGTCCCTTTGGAGAGGACTTGACAAGTCAATGCCACATAAACCTCTGTGCAATCCACACCCTCGATAAGCTACAGAGACTTATTTAAAAAATAATAATAATAATGTGGTAATGTGAATCTATCTATCATCTATGCTAAAGTTGCATTTTGTAAGAGTTTACATGATACCCTTTATTTATTATTAAATCGCTAGTTATTTAGTCGTTGTGGTGAAGACTTTACCAGTTAATCTACCTACCCTCACCTAAGGTCTTTGGGTGGTGACCATAAGGACGAGATCGCAAATACATGCGGCCGAAATGAGTTTCCTTCGCAGGATGGCTGGGCTCTCCCTCAGAAATAGGGTGAGCAACTCAGTCATCCGAGAGAATCTGAGAGTAGAACTGCTGCTCCTCCCTGGTGAGGTGTTCCGAGCACGTCCCTACAGGAGGCCCAGGGGAAGACCCAGGACACGCTGGAGAGACTATGTGTCTCAGCGGGCCTCGGCAAGCTGGACAAAGTGGTTGGGGAGAAGGATGCTTGGGCTTTCCTGCTGAAGCTGCTGCTCCTTTGACCTGACCTCGGATAAAGTGGAAAAAGAGTGGTTATTTAGTTGAGTTATTTCCTTTATAAAAGTATCTAAAACTGCAAATCGTTCAGAGCTTGCTTAGATATGAGATCTTACGTTTGGAAATATGAGATTATCTTTTAAAAGTTACTTGCAAGTTGCTATGTTTGAACATGTTATGTTTTTAAACTGAACTTATTTTAATACATTTTTACTGTGAGTAAAACTATCCAGCTGGAGGGATAATTTCACAACTTTAAGTCATTTAAGTCAAGAAACCATGAATTTCATGAAATTCATGGTTTCTTGTATTTTACCTGATCTTTTTTTGCGCTATTTGCAGTTTTCACAATTTGTGATGAAACAGTTTTTTTTTTGTTTTAACTTTGACGTTGTTACACGCAACGTTTCTTCATATGGCTGCATAAGGAGTATGAGATACACAAGAACATAGGATTTTATTTTTTAATTAGGAAACCACCTCAACACTGTCTCTTTATTCTAACAGATGTTTGAGATAAGAGTGTGACAAGCATGCAATCAACTTTCCAGACTTGTTTCTTATCAGCTCTAAAGCTAAAAAACATATTGAATATCTTACTAAAGCAAATTATGTGAATTCATGAAGATTATTCATCTTGGGTAATGATTTAACTCTTTGTATTGCAAATGCATCATACCTTCCCACTTCTGTTAATGAGAACATTTGTCCAAGCTTTGACTATATATATATGTGTGTGTGTGTGTGTGTGTGTGTGTACCTATTTAACTTCTGAGAGCATCTATTTTCACAGTTTATTCAGAGAGATGGGTAAAGTCAATTTTGGTGGGTTATCCTCCCCTGCATTCGACTAAAACAAACTCAGGAATAATACAGATCCCACAGCAAGATGTTGAACTTTCTCCTCAAAGCCAGAGCTAGAGTAGAACCAGAGCAGCAGTCCTGAGGTGTGGATATTGACCAACAACAGACGACAGATGAAAGAGTCCAGCCTGTCTGCTGTCCTTCATTAGAACTTGTCCGGGATGCAGCTGGATGTACTTACCTTTAATAGTGCTGATAATTAGCCCTGCCATTCTACATTCTCCTGGTGTAAACACACTGCCACTCACACACACACACCCACGCACACACACGCTGCCACTCACACACACATACATTCATACACACACACACATACACCGCAGAGTTTATTAGTTGGAAGGGAATCATTATCAGGGATAATTTGAAAGCAATTTTGAGGCTCACCTATTACCTCTGTTTTGGTTCCTCCTGGTCATTAGCAGAGCTGTCAGGAAGATTGAATATTACACATTTAGAGGGGGGTCCCTGACTCCAGGTGTCAGGAGAGGTTAGGTAGAGCAAACGCAATGACAGTTCATCACACATAAAGCCACGGCCTCTCCCCCCCGACTGCACCTACATTTGTGTTCCTTGTTGAAAAATGAGTTTGGCTAGTAATTTCACTAGTTTGTGTATTCATCACCGGAGGGGTGGGGATGGGGTGATGATTCAAGTTGAGATACTTCTGGGCTCCCATTGGTTCAGCTGAATGTGCCAGAGGTGCAGGAGGAAGTTAAGCACGTCTCGCCACAGGTTTTTTTTTTTTTTTTTTCTTTTCCAACGGTGAAAGATTAATCACTGTTACAGGAGTTGCGCTGGAGAGGCTGTGGAATATCAATAAAGGGCCCAATTATGAATTTGAGGTGCAGCCATTGTCTGTGGAAGCCTTCCTCTTTGCTGGATTAATTATGAGGCTGCCTTTTACCTGCTGATTTTATTAAACCTTTTCATGTCTCAACCTCCATCTATTCTTTGGGCATTAATATGCAGATCAAAAAGGAGACAGATTTTCTCTGGCAAACAGCGAGGTCATGCTTTGAATTAGCATATTACTAATCTACATAAAATTGCTCCAAAGACGTAGTGTTGTTTGAGGCGCAAACCCTGGGTGAGTCTCACATTGGTTCAACCGTGACAAGGTTGAGAGGGCTTGTTATTCTAAATGTAACACTATTAACTTTGCGCCAGTACATTCCATGGTATATGCTTGCATACATTTAGTCTAAATGGCAGCACGTTCATGGCCTGTGATTTACAACTCTTGTGTTGGATAGCAACAGTCCATTTAAAACTTCAGTCCTTCGACGGCTCAAGCTGCCTGGAACTATTAAAGAATGAAATTAAAAGACAGAAAGAGATGTCTCCGCTGTTGTCTGAAGGCTTACATGTCGTCGGAACAGGCGAGACGAGACCTATGAATAATCGGCCCGAGTGTTGTTGATATTTACAGGCTGAATGCAAATGTCATCGTCTCCATAGATCTCCATTTTCCCCTTGTGCCTGCCTCTGTTTTGTATTCTCTCAGCACTTTAAGGTAAAGCCATAGAAAATTAAATCATGCAATCATTAGTGAGAAAGGTCAGAACATAAATATTTCATAATCTGATATTTTCTGTGTTAGATTGAGTTTATGCATGGTGACGTTATGGCTGCGAGAACACGGAAATATCAGGCTGTGTCTTTACCTCGACTAAGCAAGTTCCCACTGTGATGGCAGAAAAGTCACTGGCAAAAATTCTGCTGAGCCTCCAAACAGACCAGAGCTTTGACAATGACGGATGAAAAAGTGGAACCGCTGCACTTCTTTGTAGTCTTTTGTCCAGCTGTCTTGCATAAGTTAATCCTTTTTACCACTTCGGGCCAGATCAATAAGGTTCTATACCTGCTGGTCCCGCTAATAAAATGGTCGGGTAACCCAAGTCTCTGCAGTGTGTCCTGGGGTGCTGAGGCCCACAAGTCTGTGTGCTCTGGCTCCCCACACCCTTCCCTTTCTTAATGATCAGGATTAGAGAGGCTGGGGCCTCTACTGTAGGAGGAAGCAGCTGCTTCCATGCTCATTATAACCTCACAACTCCATAGAGTGGTAACAGCTGGAACACACGTTTCAGAGGGAGAGAGCTGGGATACTATGAAGATCTCATGTGGCAATAGGCATTCCACATTGAGCGGTGAGCTGCGGCGCTGTGGTGGCGTTGCATGACAAGCAGACGACAAGGGGAACAGCAGCGAGGTGACTGATGCGTTGATTGGAGCGCTGGTTTAGGTGTTTTGCAATATGACGTTATCAACTGATGTCTGTTAATCAGAAATCCAGCTCGTCTTTCCATCCCTCTCAAAGTCATCGCGCAGATCTCTCTTTCCAGATGAAGAGATGGATTCACGGTGAAATCACAACAGAATGTCACTTTAATAGAGCACTTTAATCAAGCAGCGGTGTAGTTAAATGACAACCGCTGATGATAATAACGAGATGAGGTGGGCTAATGAAAAGGATCATGAAGTGCACTGATAAGGCTTCCTAGCCACAGTCCAGACTCAAATATTACTTTAATGACTTGATCATCTTTTGCATTAATAATGGGACCGGGCTTGTCTGCGCCGGTATGATAAAACGGTTACAGCTGACCACGGTGGCAGGCCCATTTGCTGAGCACGAAATCTCATGGCTGTACCTGAAACACTGCAAATACATTCAGCCCGACGTGTAGACACTTAACAATAACGTTTGGAGATTGAATGGCTGGCGCTGCCTCACTCGACATCTCCTAAATACCTGCAGAAATTGAGTTTGTGCCTATTTAACTTCTCTGAGAGCATCCATTTTCTTTCTCCCTGCCAGCCAGCAGCATCACAGCCCCCCTGCTGAGAGAATATGAAATATCCCGGCTGGCTGGCAAGGCCAAGGCTAGGACTGAGGCGAGAAATTACCCATACGCCGCGCCTTCCATAATTCTCCACTAATTGTCTGGAAGGCTCTGCATTCAGGTGTGGAATAATACTGACCGGGTGGCGTATTGAAATTGCACCGCTCTGCTCCCTGGGGTCACATTCACAATATCCAGCTCCGCGATGCTGAGAATCTAGAGTTTAGCCTTCTGCATGAGGTAATGAAGAGCTGTATGCATTCAGACGAGTTACTCCTCCACTGCAATAAGGCAGTGGCACCTTTGGGCCTATTATCGCAGCGCTGCTATGACAGGTACAGACACTTCACACACGGACACTCTGAACTTTCATTACACAGCATCTCTGAAGAGCGCCAGAATCATAACAGGGACTTTTATGTTCCTACATCCATCCTATCATGCCTGGTAGAGTAGTGCTCCAATAATAGGATAAGACAGAAAGAGGAGAGGAGAGAAGAGGAGAGAACAAAACAGACGAGAACAGAAGAGAACAGAGGAGGGGAGGAGGAGAAGTAAATAAATGAAACATGAGCACAAGAGGAGATGATAATGGGAAATAAGCAAAACAATAAGAACGGGGGAAGAAGAAAAGAGTTTGCATGATAAAGTAGCACATAACAAAAGCTCCACAGCAGGCCTAAAGCAACTCCATAGCACAGCTCCTTTCCATTGTGACCTCACTATTCAGTGTAAGGGCACCATGTGGGTATGCATATATCCTGTACCATTGGTGACTAATGAAGTTGACACACAGGCTTTCAACTATTCATGACTCGAGGCCTGAATTATTTGTTGGGTTGATGTAAGCGGGCAAACCGTGCTTCGAGCCATCAAACCACGGGAAAAAAAAAAAAAAAAGGCCGTCCGCCTCTGTGGGAATCTTCTGACTAGGCGTTGCCTTTGATTTCAGAAACACTCTCTGTTTCCTACATCAACCCCTCAACGTTTACACCAGCTCCTCGGGGTGGATGCTCTGTGCAGCTGTGGGCATGTGGGAGAGAGAGAGAGATGGAGAGGACAGGGAAAAAGAGAGGGAAGAAGCTAAGCTAAAGCTCATTATGCTGCTTGCTTACAGGCGTTGTGTGGATATTCTATTAGCCATATCTAAAGTGTAATTGTACCGTTGGGGGGGACAGTGTTGTCGGGGTGCCAAGCTTTCTCTCAGCGGCTAGCGAAGTGTGGTAATCTCACACACCATCTCATTACAGTTTAAACCCCCAGCAGCTGCTCGCATTAGACTTTTATTACACGCTGCCGCTCACAGCTGTGCTGGCATAGCCCTGGACAGGATGGTGAGAGACGGGAACAAAGACAGACAGACACAGGGATTCCAGCACAGCATTTGGCTCCCATCAAAAAAGTGGAAATATCGAGGCAGAGGGTTGTAATGACCCTAACAGCCTCTCAGTGTGATAACTCTGCGGCCCCCTCCACCCCAGACCTAAACCGAGACCAAGGACAGTCGCACAGATGGACGAAGTCAAACCCGTTCAGATTGGGATTCAATCAAAGCGGCCAAAGCAGCGGTCATGCAAAAGCTTCACGCAGGGACAGCTTGCATAAGCATTTGTCTCATTCTGGAAGCAGTGCGGGGCAGTGGTGCTCCGTTATGTCAACAGTCACATGGTTTAAGCGAATGTAAATGTGTCGCATGTATAGAAGCGGAGCAACATGAACACCTGTACATTAAGTCATGTAAGCAGGGTAGCTTACATAGTTTTTTTAAGTTACGTTTTCTTTTTCTTTTTTTTAAAGAGGTCAGGAAGAGTACAAGGTCCTACCTCATCCCAGAGAAACGGTTGAACAGACACCAGAAATATTATGAGATATTTTTTTTTTGTATTTTTAAAAATGTGTTAATTTATGGTTTGCATGACTGGATTGGATTGAAATGTTTTCCCCAAAATGCATTGCCAGGGATAACATTTCAGTGGGAAAATAAAACCCCTAAAATACATAGAACAATTACCAAAGATTTTATTAGAGGTTGTATGTAATTTATAACCGTATAACTATAATGCAACAAAAATGAAAGATTGATTTTCTGTGCATAATCCATTAAAAAAACAGAAGACCCGACTGTCCAATTACAAAAGCAGATATTCAAATTAAACCATATTTTCAGAAAAAATTAAAAGGAAAAAAAAAACACACTTCTATTATATAATATATTTGATGTGAAGTGGTAATGGGTTCCCAGCTGAGGAGGAGCTGTATTGAATACTGTCTTTCAGACCATTTGTTTTAGGTTTGTAGAAAGATAATTGGTCCCTCTTGTCATCTCTACAAAGACACGGGTGTTTCTGCATGGTTTATAAAAAAAAAAAAAAAAATCAGATTCATAAAAGGAAATGATTTTCCTGATAAAGAACAAAGTACTTAAATGCAGTTTAGTTTTGAAATGTGGCCAGGATGTTATGCAATGTAAATGATCCCTGAAGGCCTACATATCATTTTGTATGCTTCATAAGGAAGAGAAAAACAACACGCTACTATATAGCACAAACCAAAACACCCACGAATGGAACGTAACATATTCATTCTGAAAATTATCATAAACGTATTTTTAACCCAGTCACAACAAACAGATATTAACTAATAGTCACTGACGGGTGATTAAATTAAATTACTATGTTGTACAGGTGTTCATATAATTGTATCCGCTGCCTCTATTCATCTGTGCATGCATGTACTCATGTGTGGCTGCATGTCAGTTGTGTGCAGGCTCTGTGTGTGTGCAAGCTCGTCTGTGTCTCACCTTGACTTCAGTGTGAATGCGGTGTACTCGCAGAGGACACTGGGACACGCAGCCCAGCTGGGGAGGGAGATGAAGCACAGCTGGGGATAATTAAACCCAGCACTGTGTCCATGAAGGGGGCCAGGCAGTCAGGCTGGCCCGGTGTCCTCCCCCCCCCAGACAGACCAGCTTGGATGGGGATTGACTACGCCACAGTCTCCCTTCACTTCACTGTGTTCCTGGATCAGAGGAACTGACAGCGACTCAGCAGTCGGAATTCGCCTGGATAAGAACCCGGAGAACGCAGCTTGTTGACTTTGTTGTCATTTCCCCCTAAATGAACAATACTTTGTGATGCCTCTCATCCTCCTCCCCTCTCATCTGTCCATCTCAGACAACGCATGAGGAGAGGCATCTGAAAAGATAATTGGCCGGAGCACTGATAACACGGAGGTTAACTGTAACAGACCTGGCCAAATCTACCAGCTCTAAATTTGCCTTGGCTCTGTATGTGGCGTGGAAGCTGGCCATATCACAGCCAGGGCTCGCCCGCATCAAGCCGGGGCTGCGGTTAGTCTAATTTGAGGAATGCTTTTTCCTGTTTTTCCTCCACACAAGGCTGATTAATTTAAAATGGCACCGCTCTCCGTCTGTGCCGCTCCGGTTCTGTATCATTGGAAATGAAAAGGTTTACTTTGGATGTTGTGTTAGAAAAGTGAAACCCTCTCCAGATCACCCAAATATCTTTTTAAAAACCTACACGTGCATGCCAACTCAAACAGCTTTAGATTGGATAAATTGACCTGTCCTACATTTAAAAAAGGCTGCACTTGGTGCAATGATAAAACGGCACTTTCCAGCAACCATCAAACTCCTCACTGTTGCCAAAGCTGCCGAGGTGAATGACCTAGCGCGCAAAAATTGCAGCGTGATTAATCAGGCGAGGCTCGGGGAGGAACAAACTGCTGGCTGCGCCTGTGCTATCACCACTGTTTTCACTTCTCACTGTTTGTTTGACTAAGTTGGACTGTTGAACGGAACCATTTGATTACAAAGGCACTGAGTTGGCTCATTAATGCTGCTGTTAACGGCATCCTCCATCAATCTGGGATCACTATGTTGTTTCACCAGCAGTCGATACACCAGGCATTTCACCGCCTTTATTATGTTACACTTTACTGGTCTGTAAAATTTGACTGCAGACATTTTATTTGCCACTTCTTGATAGCTGTGCTTCAAATATGGGCAGAGAGGAGCATGTCGGGCTGTCTATCTCACTCTTCAGCATATGTTTTATCTCACACATGGACCCTATCTAGACTATAAATCATCCTTCTCTCCAATCACTCTACCTATTTGGCTACTGCATTGCAAACTCCACCTGTGTGAAACTGTGATGCCTTTTCCATGAAAAGGAGCAAACAAGGCCAGTGGGAGATCATTAGCTGCGGTTAGGTCAGTTATTTTTCACTAGCTTGAAAATGTGCAGTATGTCTTCATTACAAAAATCTTTATGCATTCCTAAGTAGTAAATCACACCAGCTGAAGTGAGAGAGATACAGGACTTTTTTGATCAAATCCCAAGATGCGGACTTAGACAAAATGATGTTCATTGGCAGTGTTATTACCGTTTATTGCCTGAGCTTTCACGTGGAAAAAAAAAAGAAGATATTTTGACAACGCAAAGCCCCTTTTTTACGTCACGGTTGATTTCCATGGCAAGCACGGATCTTAAGGCCGCGCTGTACATAACACACACGCACAGAAAAACACAGAGACACGAGCACGCGCCATGATCAGTCAGGCATGCGTTGCAAAATAGACTCTGGATGCATTATCAAGCGGATTAGGAGCAACACTGATAAACCCTGTAAGCAGAGCAAAGCACAAACAAGTCATCCGTTTGTTCATTTGGCCTTCATATTTGCTCCAGTCGCTGTAACCAACAGAGAATGAGAATGACACTCATTTCATATCAGGTAACTAAAGAGATTAGCAAATATACTCAACCACTTCAGTTGGCGTTGCGGGCCTGATAACAGCCCTCTGCTAAACACACACGTGCACAAACACACACACACACACACACACACACACACACACAGAGCTCAAACCGAACATTTTAATTTCAGCACATCTTCATGTCTGTGAAAGAATCATTAAAGTGAGTCCAGATAAATGTATCTAACCATGATGAATGGCTGAACTCCATGCTCGTCTTCCTGCCTCGATGGAGATAAGTTGTATTTGGAATGCTTCATGCATTGTGACGACTCCTCCGGGTTTTTGCGGGGAGGGAACTTACTCCACCCCTCCAATCCATCAGGCTTTAGAGGGGGGCTCTGTACAGCTTGTTAGAGTAACACGTATGACCATGTAGGAGCCCTAATGAGCGGAGAGCTAGCCGGGAGAACCGTGTCTGGACGACAGAGAACATAAATCTCCTGTCCTGTCCTGCGCCCTGGGGACTGCACAAACACCAAAACAGTGTGAATCCACAGAACGCGTGCGTATGCATGTGCATGCCTGCTGTGTGTGTGTGTGCGTGTGAGTACACGCATAATGCAGATGACTATAGCAGCATCCTCCCGGGAGTGTCATCTACCATAGTTGAAAGAAGCACGTTGTTTGAATTATGATCTCACAATACTCTTCCACTCCCACTCTATAAAGGAATCCAATACTGCCGTATCTATCATTATCACAGGACTTGCACTCAGCTTGCCTCTTTTTATTTGGAAGTAGTTTTGGGAATCAATCGAGCCATACTCCAGTGTGTACAAACAACCCTGCAGGTTATGACCAGTTTTCTGTTTCCAGAGCCCCTGTACATAAACTGCAGCCCGGGGCATTGATCAGATTTAGTGCATCTCACTTGCTTCTGTCCTGCTTCCTAAGAGAACTCGGCCATCTCTACTTATTTGCTGTGCTGGGGTGATATAGAGTAACGTCTGCGCCGGGTCTTTTTCCTGAGACATGCCTTTCTTCACCTTCCAGGGCAACCGACTGCGGTGTATTGTACAACGTATTGATTTGTGGCTAATGTTTACTTCTTCCACTTTGGGTTGTGAGCTTGTGTGCATCTTTAAATAAACGTGTGCATGTCTTAGTGTGTGCGTCTGAGAGGCAGAGAGAGGTATGGACAATGTGCTCGCATGTGTGCCACAGGAATGTGTACCAGAGTGTGTGTGCGTGAGAGAGAGAGACAGCGTATGTGTGAGTTATATAGCCCCGGGGAGCTGCTATGGTCATATTTTAATAACTCACAGTATGTTGGATTATGTACTGTGGGCTTGTAATATCACACCGTCAGGGCAAAGCCCTAACAGATTCTCTCTTAGCTGGCCCTTACCAGGAAAAAAACAGACATCAGGGGACTCGCCGAAACATTGTTTTCAGTTCTGCAGCACTTGTGAAAATGTGAGCTCCCACATGATTCCAGTTCAAAGGTATGTCTTCACCGTTTTGTCTGCCTCAGCACGCAGCGCGCTCTCTCCCAGCTACAATGAGCAGAGCTCCAGGTTTAATAGGCCTTAAGTAGCACACCCCCTTTGCAGCCTTTGAAGAGCAAACAGTCTTTTTGCTCGCACATACACACACACACACACGTTGCTGTGTGAGCAATAAAAAAAAAACAGTGGAACAGTGGCTAGTTCTCCCTCTGACACATCAAAAGCGGAGCTAAGGGGAGTAATGTGTGGAATGATGTGTGCGTAGACCAAGGCTGGGATGCCATTCATGGTTGTAGCGCTGTGGTTTTAACTGCCGGAGGAAGCTTGAAGGCTGTGGCTGGCAAACGCCGTACAGTAGTTTTAACACATGCCCTGTTGCAATCTCGAGTGCTGTTTAGATTTGCTTGAGTGTCTTTTTTTAACTTGGACAAAGTGCAGGGAACATAACTACGAGAGTCTGGGAATAGTAGTGTTATCACTCATTGGAGTCACGTAGTCCTGTCTGTAAAGATAAAAAGGCCATCAACAGCATTGAGAAACATCCTGTGTGGGTTTTTTTTTTTTTTTTTTGAGAAAGTGAAAGTGAACTGGGTGCACATGCTGCATGGGTGCATCTGTGTGGGCTTGTGTGTGTGTGTGTGTGTATGTGTGCACACGCTTGCATGTACAATAAGCAGCACATATGCATGTTCACGTGTCTGACTGAGAGCTATCGAGTAACTCAGGCACTGAAGGAGAAGGGGAAAGTTACAATTAGCCTGCCGCCGAGAGCATAGCCCCGTCCTATAAGGCATGTTTACGCTTTAGTCATGCAGTAATTACATATGTCGTCTTTTGTTTTCTATTCCCCGTTAAATGGGGAACATAATGAGGGAAAAGGCAAATTAGAAGAAAAAAAAGATACTACACAGTGCTCTTTTTGTCTTCAAGCTCATTTAGGCCTCGGAGAACGTCTACGAGGTTTGAAATGCGAGCAGAGGGGAGGAAGAGAGGACTGTAAACAGGGAATTTGCTTCTCCAGATGGGAAACTTCTGTTAAGCTGTAATGAGAATGCATAATGACGCAAACGAGCTTGATAGAGCTAGACATGGAAACGCCTTCGTTCAGGAACATGAGACCCAAAAACCTATTAGAGCATTTTCTTGTTTTATACTCTATGATATCCATTTCGGGCTGTAAGTGGAAGGAGGATGTCTTCATTAAATGTTTAAGGGAACATGCTTCGTTTCTTTTTTCTTTCTCTCTTTTTTTTTTCCTCCGTACCCATGCTGGATAGAGAATGATGATGAAAAGGCAAGAACAAATGATACAAAAACAAAGAATAGGAGCGACTACTCCTAATGGGACTCTTTTCAGCAGCTGCATTAACAAGCCTGTCTGATTTCCATCTCCTAAGTGAAGTTGTCAGCCCATGTGTCCAGCGTGCTATGTTTAGGATGTCTAAAAGAGTTGTGTTTTCTGGCACCGCCACATAATAAATGCTAAAGGGGTGACCTTACGTCTCTTTCCCCCCGTGTTGCTCTACGGTCATTTCAAAACAGACCGAGAAATCCTCCTGAACCGAGGTCAGGAATCCATCACCAGGATTTTTAGAAAAAACATGCATTTCCATAGCGGCTCTGTGAGAAACGGGCCTGTAGAGGGAACAGACGAGAGCTGGCCGCGGTGAACTCCTCTCAAAACACCGAAACGTAACGTAACACATATTACTTTCCAACGTAGCCTCTTGTGTGTTAAATAAGGCTAAAATACTTGATACTCGGAGTGTGTAGTTCTTTACATATGCAAATGTTGGGAATACTGAATTGTCTGCTTTAATTTACATAATGTGAATCATGAATGCGCCTAAGACTTGCTTGGTTGATTTCCAGCTATGCTCAGAAACAAAATCCATATTTGGCACTGTAAAAAGGAACAAAGATTAGAGTTTTGTGAGGAGTGCCAGATTACACACACACACACACACAAACAGTAGAAATGCATATATATGCACAAAACACATACTTGTATTTGACCAATGTATTGTGAAAGAGTCCCAGGATTGTGAACTATTTTACCATGACTGTTTTGAAAAAAAAATGTATTGCATTGTCCTTGGAAATGTGGGACGGCAGTCGATACGGTTCCACAGATTCAGTAATACTCTCCACTGTGAAGGGAACAGACTAAAGATGCTCTTCGACTGATGAAAACAATAGAGGGGGGTGAGGCGTTCTTTTGCCCAGTCGGCATTATTGGATTTGGATTGTAACATGGTAGTATCAAGTTAGGCTGGAGAGAATATCACGTCGGAATCACAATAGTCAAGGGCCGATCGCTATTGCACCACACGTCCATTAATAATTCAATCATTTGACCCGTGACACGAATTCCCGTAAAACAATCTGATCCTCTGAAGGATGATAGAGATATTTGAAATCTATGAAAGTGTGTAGGGTGTACTTGTGCCTCCGTCTGTTTTGACCTTCCCTGTATGACAGAGAACCGATTGCCAGAGGCTACAACAAGTATATTTAGGAGAGGAGGGGAGTGGTGGATGAATTACTCAGATCCTTCACTTAAGGGAAAGTATCATATTATCAGCAAAATGTACCTAAAGTATCAAAACTAAAAGAACTAATTATGCAGGCTGTGCTATGTTAATTTAGTATATCATACTACCTGTTTTTAATGTTTAAATACTTGTGAGAACATTTTAATGTTTTAGTTTATCAATGTGGAGAAAGTTTTAAATTCTTCAAATATATTAATAGAAAAAGTACTGCATCATAGGTAATACTTAGAATATGTGGCACCTTTCACACAAAGTGCAGAGCAAATTTAAAAGAAAAGGGTCTTAATGTCTTAGTATATAGATAAAATATTAATTTTATGTAAAATATTTAAATATTTATCTGAAAAATAACTAAAGCTGTTGAATAAATGATGGGGGTGCAATATGTCCAAAATAAAATAATACAAATAAAATAAAAAATCAAAGTTCTGCTACAGAAATTTTGATTAGTTTTTCACAATCTTTCTTTAGTATTTTTTTTTTTAAATATCAGTTTGACCTCAAACAGTAATAGTGAAACTGCTGACAACATATGAAACAAGGATGACACGTTTGTGAACTAACTTTTAACAACGCGGTGTCACTTTTAAGACGATCGTTATGTTAAGTAAAGCTGTAAATAGTGGAGAAAGAAGTACAATATTCCCCTCTGAGATGTAGTGGAGAGAAAAGTCCCCTTACATGGAAATACCCTAGTAAAATACATGTTTAAAAAATGTACTTCAGTACAGTATTTGAGTTCATATTTTTTGGTTGCATTCCACCATTGGAGGAGCAGAGAGGCGAGGAGAAACTGTGTGTACTACAGCCAGTGTGTGCTGCAGAGTTTCCCAAACTAAAGATGTGTCTGCCCCAAGGGTGCTGCAATATGCACAGCAATAGAAGGCCTTACACTTACACAAACTATGCGACTAAAACCCGAGCAGCTCTAAAAGCAGAATACCTGAACAATGTATGCAGAGTACATTAAATATACCAACACACTGTGAGCGAGAGGAGGAGGAGGGGGGAAGCCACATAATATCATAACACATTGTTTTAGGGATCACTACTGACAGAGGAAATGTCGCCATTCCAACTTAGGCCTGCTCCGCCACTGTAGGGACACGCGCGCACACGCATGCAGACATAGATGGATGGGGGGGTGCAAATGGACGGGGAAAACAGGGACACGCTCGCATGCACGAGCAGGGAAAGCAGGGGTGCCATCTATCAGGCTGCAGACGGGGGAGGCTTGGAAGGGGAAATCTGTCCTGTGATGGCTGTAAATGAGGGCTGTGGCGGCGCTGTCACATTGCGTTAGGCTGGGACACGGGAGCTACAGAGGGGGCTACAGAGGGGCGGAGGGCATGGACACTGTGTACTGATATAATGAACCAGGAGATGGCTGGAGCATGGGCAGACACTGGGATTCAGTCACAGCTAAGCGGTGCTTTGCCGCTAGTGTGGAACGAAAACGGTGGGGGGAGGAGGGGAGGAGGTAAATTGAGTGCAGAGAAAGAAAAGAGTGAGGGAGAAGGCAATGATGAAGACAGAAGAGGAAAAAAAAAGGACAAGGAGAGACAGGAAGGAATGGGGGAATGCAGAAGCAGCCTATGGAAAAAAAAAGCAGACTTAATCGCTGTTGGATTGGTTATAGCAGAAGAATATTTACTCTAATTAGAGCCGTGTCTCCAGGTATAAAAACTGCCGGCACTTTTCCTGAGAATAATTAGAAGCACAGAGCATGCATTGTCCAGGAGAGCACCCTTTTGTACATCATTAACAGTTCACTGACAACAAAAGCCGAGTTAATAGAATGTAATGTGGTCTCCTCACCCATCCGTTTGTTCAAATGGTCATTAGGGTAATGCAGAATAATTCCTTCCTTCTGTGCTTCAACCCAAAACTCAGTTGACTCCTCCCTCCTCTAATGTGCCCCTCTGTAAAAAGAAAAGCTCTGCCCTGAAGTCCTGCCTCCATTTTTTTTCCCTGTCTTTCCTGTTCCACATCAAGATGATAAACATGATTTCATGGCGAGATATAATTATCAGTGTTCGTAAAAACACACCGAATCCTCTATAAAAGAATTAATTCTCCTTCGGAAAGACACAGCCAAACATATAGATTTACAATTCCACACTCGAGTTCCCCACCATGTTTTAATGCATCATAAACACTTGGTGTTTTTTGGTCTCTGTTCCAATAAAAACAGAGAGCGCGGGGGTGTAATATCTGGAGCTGGGGGAAATTAAAGCTGAAGTTCCTCTTCTCCTCAGTGCACTCCCAGCACACACACACACACACACACACACACACACACACACACACACACACACACACACACACACACACACACACACACACACACACACACACACACAAGGTTAATCAGCAGCCCAGAGAGAAATCTAAGACCACATCTACACCCAGTGGAGGGAACCTGATACAACCACATCTTTTCTTTCCCCCCTTCCCACATTTCCTCTTTCTCTTAATCATCAACACACACATGCTGATAAATTAGATGCAATGGTTCAGACAACGTATGATTAACTAAGGTTAATGAAGACTGAAAGTGATCTCAAACAAGGTAACCATAGAAAGGAAGTCTTTGAAAAAACACGAAGACTGCATTAGAAAAACAGTCGACTTTTCTCTCTTTTTTTCTTCCTCCTTCTATTTCTGCTTCTGCTGCTATTTCCAAAAGTCCTTTCAGTGTGCGGTGACAAACATAACCCTTCTGACTGGTGGAAAAATAAATCATACTTTCAAGTGAAGACAAATGCCTTATCCATTGGGAGTAGCCTCGGGCTATAGTCATAATGGCCTCCCTCCCTCTCTCTGGCTCTCTTCCTTTTTTCTCTAAAGGCAGGGAGTTTCCCCGGGACTAGTTTTAAACGTCTAACCAGCTTGACACAGCTAGTTCAGAACAGCTCGCCGGCAAAGTAGATATTCTTGTTCCGAGGCCTTTACATTTAACTCCCTGATCAACTCAAACACTCCCTCGGTCCCTGAGGCGAAACTTCTGCTCCGCCGCAATTTGTACAAACAAGAGCGAGCTCATCAGTCACGTCTTTATGTAGCAAAACACAATTATGCTCAACGCATGGCACAGAGTCGTTATTCATGTCTGATCTCGTGGCGCGGCCATAAAAAATCATGGATTTCCTAACGCTGTCTGTTTGGCTCGGCGCAGGCCAGCTGCAGAAGTCTGTCTCCTCTCCTCTCTCCCTCCTCTACTCTCAGTGCTATCAGGTTGCCACTCCTCCTCCTCCAGCCCATTACACAGGCCTCTTTATGCTGTGCTAAAAGCTGCTCATGTTCAAACACTCCTGGGAAAAGCTCCTTAAAACACGTCAGGATGAGAGGCCCTGTCTGGTAAAATATTAATAGGAAGTTAATTGGTTGTTAATGGACTGGTACTTGGGTAAGAATCGCCCTCCATTAAGACGGGCCACGGGAAACAACACATTCAGGGGTGTCACTTTACCACCTTCACAATCCTGCCTAATTGGCATCTGGTCACTGTAAGTTGCGGCAACCTGGTGTTAAAGACATTGTTGCCTAAGTTTTATGTACGGGCCCAGCGAGAAGAAATCCGCTTCGAGCCGACCACATTTCCTTGCGAGCACGCTGTATTGTGGGTGTTCAGTTACTTTAGCGTCATATTCGAACCATCATCACTTCTCTTTTATGTCCAAGTTGCTTTTTGAGTCATCCTCTCGCATTCAAAGTGCATTATAACGTGGAAAATTTCTCCTTGTGTTAATCGCCAGGGCCAAACATGAGGAAATAGTTTGAACTCTTGTTGTTTGCGGCCACCGTGTTTGTGCTTTCTGCGGCTGTCGTTACCCGACAGGAAAAATCCCTCTTCTGCTAGAGCGGGCATGTAATATTGATGCACGACAGACGCGGAGAAACACAAGAAATCAAATGGATTTCAAACTAAGTTCAAATGTCGACGTCAATACATACATTTTTGATCACTGTAAACCGACGCCTTTCCTTTTAAGGGAAGCCGCAGGGCCATGTGCAGCAGGGGGAATATATTTAGAAATAAGTGATATTTCAGCATGTCTTTCAATCCCTACTTCGTTCGGCTCCAATTCATTTATGAGCGGGACAAATACTTGTTGAAAGAGGTCGTTCAGGAAATGGGACCTAAAACGGAGGTGGAGGCCACATAGCCAGAAAGGCTGCTTTTTACAGATTGGGCTTTTAAATACATCATGTGACTAAAATAGACCAACTCTCAAAGTCACGTAATTCTAGCACAACAGGACAATTAATAATAAATATATATATTTTTTTTATATATATATTTTATATATAGAATATATAAAAAAAGTTGAGTATCATTAAGTAAGTATCAAAAGTAAAAGCACTAAGATTACAGACTTATATTACTATAGTAAATTATATTGTTTGTTTTTATTATTAACATGAAATCATTTTAATGTTTTAATTCATTAATGTGGAGCCAATGTTCGATAGTTTAGGTAGAGTAAAAATAATAATATAATACTACAAATTTTAACCATATATGTGTATCACAAACAAACTTAAAAATAAGCACTTTCTAAAAACAAGCCTTTTTCTTTTATTTAAATAGCTTATCTCTTCTTCCTCCTGGCTGATCGGCTGTTTTTGTATGATATCATTGGCCTGTAGCGGCCCCAGAGCGACGCATTACTCAGCTCCATGATCTCATACAAACAAGCTTGACAGACATTTCCCCCCCCCACAACTGTTTTTCTTTTAATCTTTTGCTCATTTAATTACTCACAAAATTATTGGTATTCTATTACTGGTGGATTGGATGGGTTGTTTGGAATATAAGGTTTTGGAAGATGGTGATTTTTTATGTGTGGAATGACTTGCTAATTGATCATTTTTTTAGAGAATCGAAGATTGACTTAGTGGCTAACAACTAATCGATTAATGGACTACTTATTGCTGTGAAGTGTGCTGTACAGGGCTTTGGTTGGGTAGTGAAAAAAAAAACATGATGATTTGTAAACCCCTTATATTTATATATATAATTTGCCTTTTTCACCCATAAAAAAGATCTAAAGAAAAAAAAGGGAAATAAAAGAATGACATTAAAAAATATATATTTTATGTCAACTCTTCATCTGAAAAGATAAAGCTGTCAAATAAATGTAGTGCAGTGGAAGTAGAATCAAATGAAAATACTAAAGTAAAGTACAAGTATCTAAAACTATATAAGTTAATACACTTAGTTACTCCACACTTATTACAAATCATATCAAATTCAACTCTAAATGATTCTTTTGATTCATTCAAATGTCACAATTCCTTTTTTATTTACTTGAACCCTGATACAGAACGCCCCTCTCGTGACTATTTAATGGCGACCTCGTTCAAACATTGAGTGAATCCGTGTCCAATTACATTATGAGGCAAATGTCAATGGATCCAACAGATGTCGTCCTACTACTCCCTGTTGCTGGGCTTCATTTAACTGATGCAGATTCCACAGGAGCCACTAGATGGCATTGAAACGATGGCAGTGATTATAGATCTCAGATCAGCAGACATGGCTGTTTGCTACAGGAGAAAGCATTAAATCAGCCAGGCCTCCTACAAACAGCTGACTGATATGTTCTGGTTTCCTGCTGTGACCTATTACCTGGTTGGGTGGAGACAGGGATAATCCTGAAGCGGCAGGTAATGCAGTGGTACAAAAGACTTGTCTGTCCACTTGACTGCATCGCACACTGAAATGAATCTCAGGGGAAAAACAGGACCATAAGCAACAGAGGCCACGCCTTGTTGCTGTACCGTAACAGTGTGTGCTTCTCATCACTCCGTCCCTGTAATTAACCACAAAACACACGCTCATGCTTCAGTTTTATTACATGTTTTTTAAGCTGTGAATGTTGCCACATATGCTGCACGCAAATTCTTGGCCGGACATTTAAAATGGTTCTGCAAAACCTCTCAGAAGTTACAATGAGTACACAATGATTCACAACAAAGCACTTGCAAAGAACACTTTAAGAACAGTAGAAAAGTTACAACAGTATGAAATGTTTCTGGGAAACAACTTGAAATGTTTGACACTCAAAAAAAAAAAACTCATTGGGATCTAATGCATAAATATACATGTAGTAGTAGATTAATGCAGCTGAAAGTTAAAAAATTAGTTTATTTAGTCAACCTTTTTGAATTAGGCGACTGTTTTATCTCTACGCATGAGAACAGCCTACAGAAATGTTTTTCAATCCCTCCAGGCAAGACAGCGTCACTTCTTAGCATGCATGCCACAACAGCTTATTAAGTGTCAATCAACAACTTTGTTCATCTCAGGCGCACAATAACATTCATTGTGAGAAAAACGAGTCCAAATGTCATATTACTACTGCACACAGACAAGCTATGGTGAAAAAAAACCCCTTCAAAATGAAAATTTGCGTTGAAGGAGTGTGTTTGTACCAGTTGGTTGGACATTCGTTAGGTCATGGGGAGGAATGCATGCTAAAAAAGTGTTTCAATCTTTTAATGTGTGTGCATGATATAGAGAACAGGCAGTAAGAAGAACAGAATAATTCGATTACAATAGACTGGAAGAATGTGTAGTATTCCCTTTCACAGCTGTCGCCCCTTTAGGTAAAGACAGGCTTCTTTCACCTCATAAAATCACAAACCCTCTCTAGCCCTTTTCTCTACCAGAAATGCTCCAGGGACTACAGGAGCCCAAGTGACATATCGGACAATCACAGAGACTCCTCTCTAGGCTGTATTGTGGAAAAGGATGGGCTTGACCATGCCTGAGAGGATTTTGGGCACATGAACGCTCACGATCTCCGAGATCATCTCTGGGAAGTTGACACGCGTCTGCAGGGACTGCGCTTCGAGGAAGAGATCATAGGTGAACTGGTGCAACTTCCTCACGATCTGTGATGAGGAGAAAGAGATCGGGAGGAGATTATTAATGGCGAAGATGATATACTTCACAATGCGCCGCATTGAAAGAGAATAAAGCCCGAGTATAAAACAGGGAGAGTAACAAATGACACTGTAGCCTGTCTCTTGACAGGAGCTGGAAACAAGGTGATTTAGAAAAGATGACACTCATTGTGATGGTCTAAGCCCCGCAGGCAGGTTAAAGCTGAAAGTCCCTGCACTGCAAAGTCTCGATCAACCCTGTTCTTCTGCCTACAGGGCCCTGCCAGGCAATCCCCGGCTGCCCCCCCCCCACCCACCCCCACGGCTCATACGGCATTAGAAGATCTAAGATGTGAGTGGGACACAGACGAAGCTGAGCCTTTAAGGGTAAATCCACAGTGAAAGACACAAGTCGGAAATGGATGCTGCTCTACTCTCTGTGGGAGAAAACTTTCCAGCAAGGTTGCCCTTCTGGCCCCAATCAGTGACATGACATCAAGAGTTTCAACTTCTAAATGCCCTTACTGATGACTGAGAGTTCTTGAATCACAGAGGAGGGAAACAGCTGATTTACACCCTCTAGTGGTTGCATCCTCACAGAAAATTGTTATGCATATCTCTTTTTTAAAGGTTTTAAAAATCAGCACTGGCATAGTTTAAAAGCGACATAAATCACTGTAAAAAAAGATGTAATTTATAACTATGCACATATAATCCGCTACAGTGAATGTATAAATCAATTAATAAAAAGGAAATCCCTAGGACAGTCAGATACGCAGTGGCTAGAAAATATACTGCTGTATATAATATTTCGTATCATTCAATATGAATAATTATTGATCATTTTTAATGATCCACTTCAGAGGAATTGGTGAAATTGGTGCAACCACATGCGCCAATGTTTAATATATTTTCTGAAAGGTTCTACTTTAATCTTGAAACGCCAAGCTCCATCTCTGCATTTCGAATTTATCCTCAAAAATATATTAAACAAATGCCTGGCACTAAAATTTCAGCTATTCTTGAAATGCAAAATAAAACAAATTCTTTCTCTCTGCCCTTTTTTTTTATGTGTGGGCCTAATACTCCTCCGTCCACTCTCGGTCTCATCTGGAGAAATACAATCTGATGAAGATCCCATTCTTTCCATTTCAAAGTAACCAGGAGGATAGCTTTAGAGAAAGAACACACAGAGATACTGGACAGGTTAAATACACTTTTGCAGATGTTGACAGTAAAATATATGAGTTTTTATATATATATAAAAATGTGTGTGATGTGTGTGTGTGTGTACAAAATTCAAACACCCCAGATATACTCTACACAGGAACAGCAGCTATAAAAGAATTGTGCCAGGATTTCAGAAGCTATAACTTTCCTTGCCACCATGACAGTGCATATCAGCATGTCAACATCTGCAGTATCGATACTGCAGCTGCTGCTGTGGACGTGTCTTGGACTCCCGCTGCTGTTTGCACTCTGCTATTAGAGGATATTGGCTCGTATAGAATGTGGTACTTTGATTAATGGGGAATGTGTTTATCCTTTCCATCTATTTTAGATACAGTGCCGGCCGCTGCCACCAGACGGGTGTCTCTGTTAGTCTCCCAGGCAACTCGTATAGGGAAGTTAAAGGGCTATGTATAACTTTCAAAAATTCCTTCTCAATAGCAGCACCCTGAGCTGCGGCCAATATGCTCGCTCGCTTGCTCCCAGCGGCGCAAAATTATCGCCGGTGATGCGTTTTTTTCCTTGCACATCCATACACGTCTCATAATAAGATCATGTCGCGGTTTGCACTGTGCTCCAGCAAAATGCAGCATGGGCTCGTAGAAGCCTGCACATTCTTCGACCTGAGCCACATGAAAATCACTCCACAGGCTGTCGAAAGTCAGGGAGAGTCTCATCTTTTAAGTAACGTTAAAGCACGATTAAAATTGCTCGTATATTACTTCACAAATGTGAAACAGGAGTCATATGAGCCTTTGGTATGCGTTTAACTTTGATTTATGGCAGGAGGTTTCAAACCGGAGCTGTGAGGTTGTTCGGCTGAGGAAAATATTCAAAGGAAGTTGTAAAGTATGGGAATATAATAAAATCTGTCTGTTTGAAAACTGAAAATTTAGAGGTATTGACGGATGACTCAATTGAGGCCATGAAATGGTCAAATTCCAAAACCTAGCCTAGTTAAGTTACAGGTTCCATATCATAGGCAGTGAGATTTTAATCGATTTCTGATAAGAATATGCTCTCCCAGTTCAAAACTCCCAATCCACAACAAAACGCACAAAGCTGTGCCTTTAAAAAGGCAAATTTGCAAAGTTGCCTCAACGTCCCAAGTCACCCATCACCTCTCACCCATTAACGAATACATTTCTTTAGCTAGGTCGCGACTTAAAGGTAGGGTGGATGATGTTTTCACGGAGCACTTTTTTGTCATATTGCTTAAATTCACCGTCAGACGCAGATAGCAATCAATTAAATAAATGCGCTGGTATTTACAGGAAAAAATAATAACCTGTAGGACGAGCAGGCGTCCCGGTCTTAGTCATTGGATGGTGACTTATCAATCAAACTAAACTGATATTTACCCGCCTCTCCTCTGCGCGTACACGTCTTAGTGCACGAATGAGCCACGCGTACACGCTCCGCTAGTTAGCGACATGTCAGATAGCACAGGCTGCTAAAAGAAAATAAGATGGAAAGATAGTGAAATCACGGCAGAAGAAGCGACAATAACTGACCGACAGCATTAAACTGTATCTGAGACGATTACTGCTAAGAAAAAGGCTGAAGAAGAGTAAAACTAAACCAGAGTTAGCAGCAAATGAATGGAGGTGTCACCTGAAGCAACAGAGAACTGCAAATACACGATGACAGGATTTCTACTTGATAGGTAAGATAACACTATTTTATAGTTTTTCGAGCGTATTCTTTGCTTTGTCGCATGTTATGTTATTTTAATTAGGGATGTCCCCGATTGCATAATTTTCAGAGCATGATAGTAGTGATGTAAACACAACCAGGAATCCTCCGTAGCTACGTCTACATAGTTAAACTGTTGGAAACAAGTAAACCTTTACTGCATCACTGGTTCAAGTTAAAACTATTTTATATCGCTGTCTGTCACCGCTGCTGCTGATACAGGATTATCTAAAGCCCCTGATACAGAGGAGTAGCTAGCCTAGAGCTAGCCCAGAGTTAGCCTGGAGCTAGTATTAAACATATTACACGCGTTTTGTTCTTTATTAGGCTATTTTTTCTAAAACAAAACATTACTGTAAATAGCTATAGCTAACTATGCTGCTAAAATGCTATTACTAGCCTTCAGAACGATGAATTACGACATATTTGTATATATTTTTTTAGTTATGAGAAGAACAAAAGTTTCTCGTTTCTCTGGGGGTTTCATTAGGTGTCCCTGTCCCAACGACCAGGAGCTGTTGCAGAACCTCCACTTTTCTAATGTTATTATTGTCAGATATATTGTGTGTTTTTATTGTGGTATCTTTATACAGCAAAGACCTCACCCCACCAAATGTGTATAAGTTTGTAAGTGGTTGTAATTGTTGTGTATCATTTATATTTTTGTGTTTTTCTATTATCTATATCCCCAAATCTGTATAGATACATTTTGTTTGTGATTATTTACCTTGATTAAAAAGGGATGATAGATAATATGACAAATTGTTTATGCAGACGATTACAATCAGTTATTTAAAATTGTCAGATTTATTGCTTATGCTTATGATTGACCATTAATTTACATAACAAGAGTCAAATCAAATGGTGTTCATAACATTTTCAAAACTGAAACAATACAAATACTGTTAATGTTAAATATGTACATTGATTACTGGTTGTATTATATCCTATATGGGACAAATTCTCCTGGCAATGTGAAGAACCCTCTATTGCAAAATGTATAAATCACTGTGTAGCAGCGTGGTGATGCAGGAGTCTTGAAGTTGTCCACAGCATTTCCTCTCATCTGTCGGCATCTCCTGGACACACCAGGTGGGTTGACCTGCAGCTGAGGGTCTGATAGGGTCCAATGGGGGTCAGAGATCAGACAGAGCTCCAGCAGATGAGACTGTTGTCTGTATACATGCATGCATACGGTTTGAAAGTCACTGACTTCAGTCTCTATTCAGATGAAAATGTATTTTGTCAGAGGCAAGATACGTTTAAAAAGTAATAGATCATTGGAAAACCTGTTGTAAATCAGTTACATGGTGTAAACTTCAATAAATACGTTAGGCTAACATTAGCTATGATGTAAAGTTCTGCACACGACTGTACGATCAGTGTAAAGACGTTTGGACATCACATTGCAACATTAGCAGCTAATTAGCATATGAATTGGGGCTGTGAGAGTCAAAAACAATAATATACACTGCTCAATGTGTTCAAAGCAACAAGCCGAACATCTATCTTACAGCAATTGGCTGTTCTTACTACGGTAAGATTACTTATGCTAATTAAACCTAAAAACATGAAAAGTCAAACTTCTAATCTGATAAACTCATAAACATAACCTGAAACAATCATCATATTTATGTTCATTATAGTGTTAAGAGGAATTTTCTTACCTGTGAATGGGCGATCAGCAGCACTCGTGAACCCAGGAACAAGCGGTGCGCGTGCCTGTTCTCTGGGGCCGTGGCTTCATGGGGAGTCTGGAGACGGGGTTGGTCTTGTGAGGTGTTTTTTTTTTCCAAATAGTGCCTGCTCGAAGCGAGTTTTCAAGAGCATCCACCCTAGCTTTAAAATGAAGTGTCGCAACTCTGCAAAATGCAGTGTTTCTGTGCACATCAATCTAGACAGTTCTCTGCTTAAATAGTCCTGAAATGTACTTAAAATGACGTTTGCGCATGAGTTCAGGGTCACAGTATGGTGTTTTTTTTGTTTTTTTTCATATGT
Organism: Lepturacanthus savala; assembly: GCA_030544235.1. NCBI lineage: Eukaryota > Metazoa > Chordata > Actinopteri > Scombriformes > Trichiuridae > Lepturacanthus > Lepturacanthus savala. The sequence continues at coordinate 17,030,337 of CM060464.1, forward strand.
GAAGAGGAGTTATGTGAATTACCGATTGGAGGTAGTCCAGCAGTTGTGTGAGCTGAAACAGTCTCTCTGTACGGGTGGTCTCGCTGTGGTGGCTGACCAAGCGGTCCAGCTCCTTCATGTAGGAGGACCGCAGTTCATCAAAACAGCGCTGGCTCTTCAGGCCCTCCAATGGCACTGCGAGCACAAAACCAGAGCACAGCAATAACTCTCACCGACTTTATCCGTTCCATCAACTCTCTGAAGTATGCTTGCGCTCCACTGTAGCCGTATTTCACTCGCTGAGCTGACATTCAACATAATACTTTAGACATGGTCTCAGTGGACTCACTGATGCTGAAGAGGACCAGAGCCTTCATGCAGAGGAACTCCTCTCGGGTGACCTTCAGCATGCAGAACCACTGGGACAGCAGCTTCATCTGCACACAGTGTTCATACATACTGGAGACTTGCATCCGCTGGCTGTGAGAAAAAGAGGGGATAGACAACAAGAGCGTGAGAGGAGGGAGGTGTGACAAAAGGAAAAGTGAGGAGCCAAGAGAGGGTCAGACAGAGGGAGAGAGCGAGAGAGAAAAATAGGAGGGAGACAATTAACAGCAGCAGCAGAGAGGAGAGTGAAGGGGGAAAAGAAAAGAGGAAAAAAGCTGCAGAGGTGAGAAAAATGAGTGAGAGGGATAATGGAAAAAGAGAATGACAGAGAGGCAGAGAAAAATGAGGGTCAGCAACAAGGGCAGGCGTATCCATTACCATGCAGGTCAGAGTCAGCCCAATAAAGTGACAGAGGTCTAATGCAGACAGAATGGATGTTTTGCTAATGTTGCACGAAACACCAGCCAAGTGAAAGATGCTCTAAGGGCTGGCTTCGCATTCTGAGCGTCCTCCTGCGGCGAGACAATTTCGCTGATAAGCTACTCTGATTCACGCAATGAACTGTACGGCGGCTCGCTTTTACAAAGTCTTGTGTTAAGTTTTGAGCGCGGAACAAAAAAAAGAAAAAAAAAAAAAGAGACAAAAACGGTTGAAAGGATTTGGAGGAGGCTGTGGTGTGAACTGTGAAGTGAGAAAAAGAAATTAGTCAATGCTGTTTTTGGGGACGTGATGATGGTTCTCGGAAAGATGAAACGGAATAGATCATCTGAGGTGCAGCCATGTATGTTTGAAGGAAAACGGTTAAGAGCAGAACAGACTTGTTTACGGTCTTGCTGGAAGAAAAAGAAAAAGTGTCAGTTTTTGGAGCCTTCCTCTGAAGCTTTGATTCCACCGCATCGCGATGACAGGCGAATTCCTATAGTACTGTAACAGATCGAGACGTTACAAAAGTTTATTACGACTTTCTTCCGTTGTTTGGTGAGGAAGGAGGCTGCGTCAGGTTTAACACGCTTTCAAACACTTTGCTCTAAATATTTACTCTCTACGGAACCAACGCTCGGGTGAAAAGTGAATGCTTTTTTGTGACTTACTCGTTGAAAACCAGGTCTGGAGCAAAGTAGAGCATGGAGCTGTTAGTGAGGGTGTAGGACCTCCAGCCCAAAGCAAACACCATCACTCCCATCCATGACAACTGAATCACTGTCATCTGATCATCCACGTGCAGGTCGCGGAAACCTGTTAACGACACTTATTTTCAACAAACTTCTGCTTGTGGAAAAAAAAAGCAAAACACATATCCAAGAGTCAATTTTTAAAGAGAAGATCTCACACTAATACAAACAAAGCACAGTGTGGATACAATGCTGATCATTTTCAGCCTGCTATGCTTGGCTTAAATAAGAACATATCCCCCTCTAGTGGTTAATATTTATAATAACAAGCTGGTTTACATTGCATGGTGTCAGTTCAACTGGCATCAAACTACTCAGAGAGAAACCACTGAATTTATTACCCCCCCGACCCCCCGGATTTTGCAACTCCCTGATGACGTCACAACTTGTCCAAAGTATGGTGAACTGGTTACACCGTGAAGCCGTTTGTCCGCCTGATCCGTCTTTCACAACGGCGGCCGTGTGTCGCAATTCTCTGGCCTTGCCGTGTTTAACTTGGCATGAGGTGCAAATAGTTTGTATAGCAATTCAATGAACCGAGAAGCAAACAGCAACACAGACACCTGGTATTGACACATGCCCTGGGCGATCTGATTTACAAGCGGGCAGCTCCGAGCGCGCCTGTTCGCACCTGGCGTTAGAATGTGCCCCCGTGTAAGTCTCGAGCGACCTCTTCTGATGGGGTCTCACTTCCCCGCTCGCTATGTATTTCCGTTTGCAAATCAGGGTGAAGTTTTTATTGGACTTAGCCTGATGTAAGGAGTCTAGTTGTCGCTGCCTGTCTCTTCCCTGTGTGCGTGTGTGCGCGCGTGTGCAAAGAGGAGATAAATTAGCACATTTCAGCATTTCATCATAATTTCTGGTCTCTCGCAGGACACTTCATTCACACTGCTGTTTAAAAACGTGTCCACAGGCAGCCCGGACCACCTCTTGTGGCATTGTCACACCTGTTTTTAAAGCTGTCCAACTGCGGTGAGATCACCCAGGACACATGTCGGTACCAGGCGCGCACTGCGAAACCAGGCATGAACGCCCTAGTACACGACAGATGAATCTGTTAGCAGGGCCCAAAGTCGTATACCTGGCATCGCCTTGGCCCAGCGCACCACAGTCACCAGCTGCCTTTCTCCCAGCTCGTTGAGGCTCGTCAACAAGGAGGCAGAACTGTCTGGCAGAGCATGGTCGTGCCCAGCGTTCACCACAGCTGGCTCAATGGCCTGCAGTACACTGAGCAGGGACAGGCGGGAGTGCAGAGTGGGGGGGATGCAGAGGGCCAGGGCCTGGGCTGCTGCTGAGGATATTCAAAATTATATACAGACCAATAATCCCAGCAGAATAGGACAAAGAGATAAAAGAAATATATATATTTTTTTACTGGAAAGTATGCTCAATATTGAGTTATAAAACTTGATACAAATCCCTATTACCTTGAGCCCTGGCAACAGTACTTCTGGGCTCCGCGATTACATCTTTCTTCCCCAGCAGCTTCTCTCTTTCTCCAGGCCCCCGGGGAGCTGAAGGCTGCTCCTGTCCTGCTCCCTTCAGCCTGCGACCTGGAATCCACCGCAGACAATACGGACGAGTAGAAGGTAAGAAGTGATTCTTTTGTAAGGGAGATATCATCATTTCAGGTTGTTTTTGGCTGGCAACCTGACTGGCAGAAATCAAGAACTGAGATGGAGGACTGTAGATGGGGGTACACTTAAAAGGCCCATATTGTAGAAAGTGATTTTCCCAACCTTTTCCTCTCATGGCCCACTTGGAAAACTCAAAAACATCCGACTCCGTAAACAATAGAGAGACAAATTGAAAGAATCAAAGAAGAAAAGAAAAATAATGAAAATCCTGTTTTTTGGGAGTTTTTTTTATAAATGAATGGATTGTGCCCTCTAGTTATATGGTGTCATAATTTAATATGGTGTCAAATATATTTATGACATCATAAAGAATTAACTTTGTACCACGGTACCTTATTGGACATTTTGGGGGAGCTCCCCCACTTTGAAGGCGCAAAATGGTTTAGTCCACCCACAGCCAAGCGTAACATAAGTGAGCCCAGAGCCCAAAGGCATCAATTCAAGTGGTGAATGAAAGAACCAGTCATCGATATAATCTGATCTGGTTGTAGCTTAAAACCCTAGTTCTGCTTGTTTATTTTTTAATATTCTTTTTGCTCACGCACTGTGCTGACATTAAGAGTGTACAGGACCCAGAAATGGATCAGCTGGCTTGAAATCAATTTGTATGTGTTTTTAAAACTTCATAATAGATTTTCAACGTGCAATATAACTTTAGACTCATTTGAAAATGTAAAAACGTAAAATAATGTAATAATTAAATTTTTTGACAACAAAAATTGGCTGCCCTGTTCCTTTAGTTTCAGATTAGGTCTAGATGTTTTATAAATACTGCAACATGTTTCAAAATGCTCAACTCAGAGAGAAATGCTGCACCGGCATTAACAAAAGTTTTCAGTATACGACCCTTGTATTTAAGCCGTGGAGCTCTTCCTTATCATAATGATGTGGGAATGTTCTTGACCATTGGCCACTGAGTGAAAACAAAAAGGCCTTCTTTGACCTTGAAAATGCATGTGTTACATTGTATTTGAACCGGAACATTTGGTAAGTCAACTCTGATCCGCCCTGATCCCGTTTTTCCAAATACACACCTACACACGTTGATTTGAGACAACTTATTGTGCTCTTGCCTCCAGTTCCTCACCTTTAAGAGTCATCCCTGACATGAAGCACTTCTTCAGGCGACACGACGCGCAGTTTTTCCGCCTCAGCTTATCAATGGTGCAGTCATTCCGGCTGGCACACAAGTGGTTCTGCTTACCTGTTGGCACATAAAAGCCCCGGGGTCACGAAGGCGCTATTGCAACAATGCCTAGGCTTTCACTCATAGCAACGTTATGTGGGTGTTTACCGATATAAAACAGCTCGCCCTCATAATGTCAGGTCACCGTGCCCTGCCAGCGGGAGCGAGCGAGTGGGCGTAAGAAATTAAATCAGAGCAGATGGAGTAATTGTGCGTGTGCACTCGTGTGTTTGTGTCGTGAGAGCGTCGCACCCACCTGCCGCGGCCCTTTTGAAGAATACTTTGCAGCTGCCGCAGGTGACTGCTCCATAGTGACAACCCGAGGCCTCGTCGCTACACACCTGACACACTCTCCTTTCAGACAGGTACACACCAGGAAACAAATCCTCATGCCTGTACACACACACACACACAGACAGAGAAATATATAAATATATGGCACCAATTACCATATTTTTTTTAAAACTTTGCAATGCATTAGTCAGACTAATAAATGCTTTTAATAAGTGTTTTTTTTTTTTTATTAAAGTGCCTTGGCTGGTTTCTTTATTTTTTTGCAAAGTGCAAGAGGCATTTAAACTGGACAGGTATGTCTCATTAGATCATTTTAAGTGTCTGTTGGATGATTTGGATGTTGTACACTGCTCCTGCTTTGGCTGATTTATAGACTCTGTACTCTATAGTCATTACTTTTTACTGTTGCTGTATATCAGCCTGGACAGATTTTATTTATTTGTTGCTGTTTCACTTTTTAGTCTTTTTATACTGTTTTCACTGCTGTATATCACTCCATCTCTATTAATTTCTTTTGCTTGACTTTGTACTGTAATAACTGTTAACACATCACTGGGCATCCTATTTTAATATTTATTTAATCTGAACCTGCGTGTCATCTGCTGTAGTATTTGTCTCATTTGTTTTGTGTATGCGGGTCTTTGAGATATTTTGCTGCTCGAAATTTAAAAAAAAACTGTCGATGAGGATCGTACTTGTCTGTATAATTACAGGCATTGGTGCAAAAATATCTAAATGCTGATTATTTTGTTTCAACTGACAACTGTGTTTGTTTTCATACTGAGTCCTGTTGCCTGCAAGAATATGAGCTCAGGGCCTTTCTGCAAAAGGAGCTTAATGCTCCTTCAATTGTCCCTGAATAAATAATGGTGATACATGAGAGAGCTGGTTTAAAAGGGTTTGGTGCATTTCACTGGTTGCAGATGGCACAGAGATGCATGTTTGTCCTAGGCAGTTAAACTATACCTACAGTAAGAGACACGTTAACATCCAAATGATATAATGCGAGTTAGTCACAGAGTAATCTGTCCTGACATTTCGGGCACTACTTAGTTCCAATCCAATAGAGAGATTCCTTTGTGATTAGTTGTGCAGACAACTTGTGTATATATAGTATACAAAACAGTGTTTAAACAAACAGTATTAAACCTTTTAAGTCTTTAACCTAAACCACCTTTCACTCCCAAAGGATCAGCAACAGGTGCTGTATCTCATGTTTATAGTAACACTGACACCATCATCAGTGTGAACTTAAATTCAGTCTACAACATAACTTGGCCAAGGCCAAGTGAAGTACGCCATGTCTTTTGGGACACGGATGATTTAATGCTGACACAGCTGCCTTTAGACACAGGTCGATTCCACAATGTGTCCCCGCCAGTTGTGGGGAAAAATAACACACCCCAATAATCACGTTTACTGGCTTGGTCCACAGCAATTTCAAGGAATGATGTAAGAGCCACTCAGACAGTGCGTAAAATAGAAGATAGTCCTGAGTGTCGGGATCCAAATAGATCCAACGCTCATTAAGGTTAACTGTGGAACTTGGCAGTTAAAGCGTAATCACTATACAAGCGCTTCATGCCAAATTTGCCCACAAGACTGCATGAACGGTGGAGTGTGTTTAAGGATTACGGCTGATCCCTAATGCTGACCCCACTGGCCTGAAGCCAAGCTGGGAAAAATCATTAAATAAAAACAAGACAGAACATGGTAAAGTACCTGAAACTCCGCTCTGTGTAGTCCATCCACTCCGAAGGTTCGCTTTTGACGGTGGAGTAAGCGACCTGGCCGTTAGGGACCGAGCTGTGGTAACTTTCCACTCGGCCGTACCCCTGTGCCATTTCTTTGCAATGCTGCTCGCTCCTGTTGTACCAGACGCACACGCAGTCCTCCCTGGATCCAGGCGAAGAAGCTTGCCCGAAGTTACAATAATTGCACGACGAGTTATGTCCACTCGAAGCGCCTTTCGCTGGTTCGAGGTGGACGCGGTACGCGCGCTCGTTTGCGCACCCAGGTCCGCCCGGGTTTTCCCTGTATGCGTTCGGATCCACGGGGTAAAAAAGCTCGTCCACTTGACGCGGCGCGGGCAGCTCGGCCGCCGGGCTCAGGAACAAGTTCGATTCCCTGCAGGCGCGACTGGACATGACCAGGCTGCGCGTCACGGTTGGCGCGCAGTCCGCTTCGCTCGATCTGAGCAGATCCATGCAGCTCACCTGCTGCGTGCCGTGATGGCACACTTCTGCGAAGTCGCCTCTTTCCAGGCTGGCGTCGCTCTGTAGCAGCCTGCCGCTGCCGCCCTGCGAATGCATGTTCGCAGCCGCCCCTAACTCCGTCCTTCCTCGGGAACTCTTCTCCGGAAGGTCGCAGTTCGCCGGGGCGCCGTTCGGGCACTGGTTTCCACCGCCGAGCGGAGGAGAAGCGGAATCCAAACCCAAGGAGACCGACACTGCCTTGCAGAGCGAAGCGGTTGCCGGGCACGCACATGTGTCGCCGGGATCCATCCGAACTCGCTCGTTCGTTAATATTGCAGAGTTTTGCATTTCTTCTACACCGGACAAGCGCGAGTGAAAAGCCATGTTCAGTGCGCGTCGCTGACCTGATTGATCGCGGGGACAAGTAAACCAACAACACTTTCCATGGGAGAAGCCGCCTACCCAATGAGACTCCGGTGTCTCGGTAGGAAATTATGATCAGTCGTCGACGTAGGCTGCTACAGGGAAGGGACGTCCTTTCGGTTGTTTTATTGACGAATAATCTCCCCCCCAACACACGCACACGCGCACACACACACACACACACACACACACTAACAAAAACTTACTTTATAAGTGATAAATCGAGCAGGATGAGTTTGCACTTTGGTGCGTGTGTGGTCAACATGAACGATAATCCTGAGTGTAACTTTATTTAAATTACATCGCAGCGCTTGTCTCCTTTTATTTCCGTTTATTTTGGTTCGCAGGAACTCACCCCTGATCTCGCGAGAATATAAATGATAGCAATAAATAAATAAATGCAGCATGTTTGGGGTGATACAGGGGATGCATCCCTCTTGATAGACCCCTCTTAATATTTAAACACCTGAATTTATCTCCCTCAATATAATAGTAATAATAATACATATAAATGTTTAATTAATAATTATAATAATAATAATAATAACACTAATAATGGGGCAGTGGGTAGCGCTGTTTCCTCACAGCAAGAGGCCCTTGAGCTGGGACCTGTCTGTGTGGAGGTGTCCTCCCACAGTGCGAGAACATGCTTAGGTTAATTGTTTAGGTGAGTGTGTGTGTGTGTGTGTGTGTCCTATGACAGGACAGGTTAGTGACCTCTCTCCCCACCTCTCGCCCGAAGTATGCTGGGATTGGCTCCAGCAGATCCATGAGAGCCTAGTGAGGGATAAGCAGGTATAAAAATGACGGACTGACTGATTAATGATAATAATAAACATGGAAGAAGCAAGGGACTTTTTGGTTGGTTGGGGTGGGGGGAAATGAAAGAGTGATGCAAAAGTGCATTGACTCAGCAGGATAAGATTACATGAGAACAGTTGATTGACAGGGGAATACATATTTGAGGTAACATTAATACATTATATTACATTACATTTTGAACTGTCACCCGGGTGCAGTTCCAAAAAGCAGATTTAGTGAGAACTTTTGAGTCTCTTACCACTAGCTGGAATGAGGGGAACTCTGGGTTTTCAGTTCCAGAAAGAGGTGGAATTTAAACTCGAAGATTCTTATAACTCTGACACTGTGGCACAAGACAACTGTCGAGACGTCTATTGCACAGAATGTTTAATCTTGGTTTAAATTTTTTAAAAATCTGTATGATGCTTGAGGATTTGGGATCAGTGAATCGTTTCACATTATCTTCATTTATCCAGAGAAAGACCATCGAGAGCAAGCTCTCATCTCCAATGATTACGTGAATTAGAGCAAAACAGTTCAATCAATACCCACAATTAATATACATGCAAAATGTAAAACATAAAAAAAAATCATTTCAAAAGGGACATGTACCTTCAGAACCCTTTAGGTTGCCTATATGTTTAGATGCTTAAAAGGAAATGAGTGTAAGCTGTAACAGAAATGTGTTCCATTTAAACAGAGCAAAATATTCAAGAGCAGTTTTCCCTACATCGTTTGGAATATTTAGAGCCAAGTGAGCTAATGAGCATGAGTTGAATAGTTAAATAACCTAACTGTCTGCAGATTTGTCAAGTAAACAGGAAGTTTGTAAATCAAAGCTGCAAAAGATAAACAGTAAGCAGTGCTGCTCTCTTCTCATAAAAAGAGGAAATCCTGTCTACCGTTGTAAAGCTTGACATAACGGGTCATGAACCCATCGCCGGAAATAAATGTAATTGCAGAGTGATGAACTGTGTCAAGTGATTTGAGTGTGGAGAGGGAAGCGTGCATATAAATGATACCTCCATAATCTAATAAAATATGCTTTAGATTATGGTGGTGATCTCCATCACTCATGATGTGATTAGTCCACTGATAGAACATCACTCCTCTAATTTTGGTGATTATGTGTTAATATTTGTGTGTGACCTGAATCATGCTGCGGTTGCAACATTTCACTGACAATGTTATATTACATTGGTGGAAGTAGCTGAAATAATGTCATAAATGCTGTTGAGCCAAGACACAAATCTTTTTAAAATCAACTGCATTTTAACTTCAATGCTTTTTCAAGTGCAAATCACCTTATCATTGGATCAGACTGTGAGCTTACTATCACGTCTCTACTTGTTTGATCTAATTCTCTCATATGTGTGCTTTGAATCTTCAACTATATTTCTCATCTTTAGCTGCTGTCTCCTTATTTTTTTGTCAAGTCAAAGCTGAAAAAATATATTTCAAATGTAATGTCGGCTGCGGCCTGACACTGTTAGATTCAGCATTTTATCATATTAAGGAAATACAAGCCTAGTAAATGCCGCACAATCTGAACTTAGAGTGAATAGACTCAGAGTTGATAGAACTAACTCAAATCAGATGTTCTGGAACTGACAACCTCTTTCTGGTTAGGCCCTTGGTGCTTGATTTTTGTGTTTTCCTTTACATAAATAAAGATATTCCCTCCATGAATTGATGCAGAAAAGTTACAAATTTGTGCAGAAGAAAATCACCAGAATTCACTTCAGACCCCATTATAGTGCACCACACCCCCACCCCTCCCCTCCATATTCAAAGAAAACCTACACCCTGGAATGTAATTACTAGACCTGTTGGCCTGCAATCTTAGGTTACTAATCGGATTAAGGCTCTATACCAAAATACAACAGAGCAGTAATTAATAGAATTAGTAGCTAGAAATAGTAGCTAGTAATTACTTTGATGAATATTAACTAATTAGGAAATGGGTAAGCAACAAATTAGGAATGACTTAGGAATTGATGAGTCAAGTACTTCCCTAATAATTCTAATGGAGGACAAACCTATAAACCAGACCTATATTAGCCTAATCACAAGGTATTGATTAGTTTATGAATATCTGTGAATTGTTCATAGTGACCACTTTCTTTTTTTTTGTCAGATTAGTGAAGGTGAGCAAACAACTCACACAAAAAAGTGGCCAATATGATCGATTAACAGATATTCAAGATCTAATTAATACCAATGATTTATTCATATAAGATCTCCGAGCCTGTTCTCTAGGAACTCATCATTATCTACTATTTACTCCTCCATTAAGAATAACTAGGGAATTATTTATTAATGAGTAAACAATTACCAAGTTGTTCCTGATTCATTCCTTGCTTATTTCCCAATCAAGTCAACACCTGATGGTTCACTAGCAATTTCTTCCCCATTCGTTCCTCGGTAACCACTCAGTGTTTGGTGCCCCCTATTAAAATGTTTCTGCCATGTTCATTAATGTTAATGTCATTTTCAGATTAGGTTTGAACATTAAGCTTGTTTGTGGTTGGCTACATAATTAAAAAATAAAAGATATTCTTGTTGATTTTATTCATAGCACAAAGATATCCTTAACTAAATAGTGAAAAAAAATCTATATAGGGATGGTCAATGGAGGCTTTGAGTATTTCATTGGTTCATTGGTTTTGTACACCGTGTGATGAATCAGGACCCCACCAAGAATAAGGAGGGTGAATGAGACTATTAACCCACATTGTCCCAGGTTTCAAAACACTATCCACAGACAAATACGAACAGCCTGTATTCAGAAACTATGCCTTAAAACGAGCTGTCAGGATTTCAGCGGATTTTTGGTGTAAGTATACAGTCACCAACCCATTCAAAGCCATTTCAACATCAGCCAATCATTGGACAGACTCTTTGATGTTAATGAGACAGACACAAACTATTGTATAACTGTATATTCTAGAGCTTCAGACAGAAGCTTGAGAGAGGAGAGGTAAAACTATATATAAGATGTTTTTTGGTTCTTAAAACCACAAATATATCTTGTTAGACTAACAACTTCAAACTTCAAATAAAACCCAGGAAAAGTGTGAAATATTGGGCCTTTAAGACCCACTATATGCTCTGCTATCCAACAAAAGAATATATGAATTGAAATGTGACTGCTTGAATTATTGAATAGTCTGGTTGAGATGATGCTGCTCTATATTTGGCAATAGTCAGCATGACTATATATTTTTTTGGAAGGTGAAAATTAGGTGTTAGGTCTCAGCTGTGCACAATTTTTATCACTGACCTATTTTGGAACTAATGATCTACTGATGTTTCTGGTTTATTTTTTGTGATACAGAATTTAGGATTCATATTTAATGGTAAGGATAACAAATATTTTCAATTTAAAGACATTGCTTTTATCAGCCAATATTAATTAGTAAAATGTGTGTAATAAGAATTAACGTAAGCAGCAGCAAACATTTTCTGTCATAGATATTTTAAAGTTTTATTTTTTCACTTACTTTTTCCAGGTGAAATTAAAATCATGGACATTAAAAGCTTCAAAGCATATTATCAATATTGCATATTAAAGAATTGTGGTCACATTCAACCTGTTATATTAGATCAATTAGCTCTCTATGCAAGAATCGACACCTACATTTCTAAAACCTCTCCAGTTTAATCAATTATCCTGGTTCTGACATCCGTTTGAAATGGGCCTACAGCAGACTGTCTCACAAGGACTCAAATTCATCAATGCGTTGTTTGGTGTTGCCCTGACGGATCTGGCGTAGGGTCTTATATTTGTCACGGCCCGCCTTCACATTCTCAGCATGGATCAGGTCATTGGGGGTCTTCTTGCTCTCATCTACAGCTCCAGCCAGCTCAGTGCTCAGGAACTGAAAGGGAACACAAACACACACTGAATCCTCTTCCCTGAGACTCTTTAGAAGACTATTCAAAAGTCTTACCCTTCTCCCCACAGCCATGGTCTATCTCACAATCCCCATCTGATAACACTCTATTGTCGATAATAATTTTGTCCATGTTTTTTTGTTGAATCTTCTATGCAACATCCTGCGGTATCTTGTTTTGGATGAGAGCAATTTTATTTCAGTTAGGCTCAGGCTTGGGTCTAGATGACATTGGTCACTGGAATGAAACTAATAGAATAATAATATACCTGCAGTGTAGCATGCACTTTTTTGTTGGTAAGAGAAGATGCCACATCTGGCACTGCAGCAAAAAAATATTGGCTGCATAATGAAAACTAAAGATTTGCCCACTGAATGATAAATGTATGCTATCTAATATAATAAATATCAGTACAGTCATAGCTGCCAATATATCTTCTAGATGCCAAACTATTCCTCTGATTATTTTACGGTCATATCCATCAGACTATATGTTATGTCTGTATGTTTGAGCTCGGTGAGTGATTATTTTGGCTTTAGAGGCGGGTTTACAGGGAGCTTCTAAAAACCTCTGGCAGAAGTAGTAGAGACTCCATGTCCCATTAGGACTAAGAACAGCTGTAACTGCAGCTCAAGAGTAACTCATGCTCATGGTCCAAAACGGGGCACTTGGCAGAGCTAAACTATGTCACAAGCCAGGAAGACACATGCAACACCAATGACTTTTGACCAATGACAGTTTATCTGTGACTGGAACCCTGTAGATGGGTTTTTGTGCAGTTCCTGCAACCCAGTCAAATGGCCTACACTGGCGGCAGTTGCTGGTAGACTGACAGGGCAAAGGGATGCCATCTGGGCCAGGACTCTCAACAATGCTGTTGTGGTTTAATACTGCACAGTGGCTGGGTCAACAGTTCATTAAGATCAATGGGATCCATCCTCTGGGGAACTTGAATATATCTACCAGTTTCATGGCAATTGATCAAATAGTTGAGATATTTCAGTCTGAACCAAAGTGACAGACAGACCTGCATGTCCGTCCGCGCACCTTCAAATGTAATGAATGCATTTGGAGAGAGTGTTCATTTTAATGCTGTTTCGTTTTGTTAGTGCATCCAGTGGCCATTAGAGAAACCAACAACTTAGGGTAGTTTGACCACGGCTTTAGGAATCAAATCGGGCTGATCCTTTTGGGAACATATCATTAACAGGACCTAAAACCTTTAAATGAAAAAAATGGAGGCATTATCTATTTCTGTGCACTGATGAAAGCTTCAGGACTGCTGATCTCAGAAAATGGTCTTGTTAGGTGAAGGAAAATCTATCCAAGAGACATTTCTGACTTAACCCTACCTTCAACTTTTTCGACAGTCTCTGGTTTTTCTGGGCCTCTGTTACTCTTTCCTCTTCACTCCGATCACGAACCATGCCTGAAGTCAGCTCAGCGCTAGCCTCTGCGCTGCTCTCATCTGTCTCGTCGTGATCGTGCATATGAGGATGGGCTGAATCCTGGATGTGGACACCCATGAGTTTAGTCCTCAGCTCCTCTTTGGTTCGCTCCAAATCAGCCTCCACCATCATCGCCTGTTAACACACACGACTTGTATTGAAGCACTGTGTGGACAGACATTAAAGTGCAAGTAGATTTGTAACTGTAATATGTACAGTCGTACCACAACAAGTTGTTTAAAGATCTCTACCAGACAGGTTAAGATGTATATAAAATAGAAATATTTGTGCAAAAAAGGTTGCAAAATTTCAGAAGTTTAACTGCTGGACGTCCGATGTGTCCGACTTCACTGCAAAGTCTATTCTCAGTGTTTTGCACTCATGTCTTTAAGTTTCTTCATCACACTTGTGTAAGCTGAACATTGAACAAGGATTGGCTCTAAACTATTTTCGATGGCAGAAATCACGCATATAGGCCCCTTAAAAGTGAATTTTGAATGAACACAAAGAGACTTTCCACTTTCGGCAGATGAGTGTGAAAATAGGCTTCTACTATAGTGCAAAAACATCATTCTGCACAGTGAGGATCAAACATTCAACTGTAGGAACAAGAAAAAAAAAATACTTTTGACTGAAGGAGGACTTTAACATTAAATGAGCCGAAGTTCTCTGCTGACGATGGTCTCTGGCACTTTTACCTCTTCATTTCGGCACTGTTTGAAGTGGCAATTAACCCAAAGAAAATGTATTTTTTTCCCTCTCTCTAAACAACAACAACATACTGTACAGTATATGTAAATCACACCAAAAACATAATTATTATTTGGGTATCTTGCCTGCCTGAGGGATCCGTAACATCCATCTTTTTGTTTCTGATTGTTTCCTTCAGTATTGTAAAGTGGTTTTATGGCATTTTTATCTGAATTAAACATCCAAGTATAGAGGATGTTGTATTGCTATATAAACTGTAAAGCCACTTAAGGCAAATTAGTGATATTGGGTTATACAAATAACTTTTTTTATTAATTCATAAAATAATCAGTGCAAAAGTCTAGTAATATAATGATCTTTTCGGTTGCTCTGCTTTTGTTTTACCCAGTTCTACTACTTAGTAGTGTCAGACTTACCTCTTAGCTCATGTTTGATTCATCCTTTATCTGTGTCATGGTTCTTTCATTAATTCTCACCCTTTTCTGCCATTTAATTGTCTCCTCGTCCTTTTTCTTCTTGGCATCTTCCAGCTGAGAGATTTTAGAGGTAAGCTCTGCCAGCTCAGTGGCCTATACACACACGCACATAAATGGGGAGAGAGTTAAGAGTGCTCCTGATCTAAGGTCACTGTGTTCTGTGTGTGTGTGTGTGTGTGTGTATCTGTTCAAAATGCAGAATCACTGCTCAGATCCTTTCATTTAAATCAGCTGAAAGTAAATGTTCTCTTAGTATTCATATCATTACTTGTTTCTACCTATAAGGTACACCTCAATCAATAAAATAAATATAAATGTAAATATAGATCTTGTTTACAGTTATTGAAAATGGATTTGAGCTTTATTACATTTTTGTAGGTTTGGAGAAAATCTAGTAATATATTTTAATCTATTAATTTGAAGATGTATTAAACTGACAAGAAGGTGTTTAGTGCACATGTACCAGACTTTCCTGGCTCCTCATCTGAGTCTCAGACCGTAGTAGCAGGGCTGCTTTAGCCTCCACTGCAGCTCTGCGGTCCTTGTCCAGGTTCTCTGCCTCCTCTTGTGCGATTGTCCTTTCCTTCTCTAACTCAAGAGCCCTTCGAGTCTGCTCCTCCAGCTCTGAAATACACGTGCACACGTGCTCACAAATATCCAACACAAATACCCAGATATGCCTGCACGGTAGACGGTTTCTAGAAATCCCAAAAATCAAAAATACTTCAATATACCAAGCCATTCTTTAAGTGTTCTGAAACAGAACAAAATGAAACTGAAGTTGAGAAACTGAATTTGCTGAAATTGTATTCAGAAAGTTGTCAGACCATCTTGGGCTCTCTTTGTCTGCTCTTCAATCTGTCTCAGTCTCTCCATCAGCTCCATAGTCTCACGTGCAATCTTCTCCGTTTCCTTCTCAGCGTTTTCTCGCTTTTTTTTCTCACTCTCGAGTAGAGCCCTGACAAGAGAATTGTTCATAAATTCACATTTTTATCACATTTGTCTTTTTTATACAGAGAGAACACACTGTAAACTCTAAACTGTCAAAAAAAAAGTTTAATGATTTACTCCTTCCTCACCTCTCCATCTGCCTTTTGTTCTTCTCCTCCCGAGCTTGGGCCTTCATCTGCTGCACCTCGATGGTGTCAGGTTTGCGTCTGCGCATGTACAGGTCGTGGTTCCCCATACACAATGCCAGGATACGTTTGTTGATGCGAAGACGGGGTACGTAGAAAACAAAGTCCTTTAACACATATAACATTGATTATATACATTATGACACACTTTACAGGAAATTTAATATTTCTTAAACTCTTCGATGACATCAACTTGACTGTAAGTCTAAATTCCTGTATGTGAATGAGACGAGTTGTTCTCATCACAAGACTCATTATAATTGATGCATTTGTAAAATTGGTAAATACACTCATAGCAAGGACATGGGATTCTCTTGCACATTTTTACAGTAATTAATAATGATGAACACATCTTTAAAGAAGTAATGGGAGGGTCCTTTTTGTAGTCATTTTTAAATGTTTTCATAAAAAATGTTAACATTAAGATAATGAAGTAGTCAAACAATTTAGCGAAACTCGGATAAGGTTCAGTTTAACATATCATCAAGGTATGTAGGTAGGTGTTACCTCCACTCATTTTTCTCATTTGTACTTCAAATTATTAGCTGTTAATAAAGCCTGTTCTTATTCTTTAAAGTTTTTCAGCAGGCTTTTTGGTTCAGGGCGACACAGTGTCGCAGGGGTTAGCGCTGTTGCCTCACAGCAAGAAGGTCGCAGGTTCAAGACCTCCTGGGGTCCTGGGTCTGGGACCTTTCTGTGTGGAGTTTGCATGTTCTCCTCGTGTATGTGTGGGTTTTCACTGGGTACTCCGGCTTCCTCCCACAGTCCAAAAACATGCTGAGGTTAATTGGAGACTCTAAATTGCCCGTAGGTGTGAGTGACTGGTGTGTGTGCCCCATGATAGGCTGGCAACCATCTGGGGTGTATCCCTGCCTCTCTCTGCAGATAATAAAGCTGTTTTAGCATACCGGAGCTTTCTTGTCGATTGGTTTGATGAGGAACTTCTTGTCATTGAAGGAAATATTTTTGATCTCACTCCAGGGGAATCCAATCTTTGGGGTCATCCTGTAAATTATTGACATGATTAAGGATTAAAGTATAGTCTATAGCCTCTGAAATTACATGCTCATGTTTATACACCCTAAACATACTTATGACATGTACAAATAATCAAATAAAACAATATTAAGAGTCTACGTCCAAGTTAGCGGAAACCTAGATGTTACTTGGCTCTACATAAAAACTCAGGGTCTTTACTGTGAATGAGATGAGCTGTTCTCATCACAATACTCATTATAATGTGTATTAGTCCGTATTCCACCAGTAGAGGAAAATAAGGAGATAACCAAACTCCGGAGGATTATACTCTCTAGACCTCTCTAGACAGACTTTCATCTGTCAGAAACATATAGTACATTCTTGAGCTGTGACCCACTTGTCCTTTTTGTCATAGATGTGAAGCCCCAACGAGTCCACGCCCAACCACAACTCCGATCCTTTCTTATTCTTGATGTTGAAGTAGTTGACCCCATACATCTCTAGATCCTGGGCTATCTTTAGGTACTCCACCATGGCATCCTCTCTATGGTGTGAAATAATTATATTATGATACAATGTGCTAGAGAACAACTGTTGGAAAAAAGTGTATTATTGGCGTTTTGCAGTAAGACTGCAGTACCTCAGAATTCCCTTGTGCTCTTGGTGCCACACCTGGATTCTTTCCTCCCACTCATTCTTATTCAGCTTGTGCTGCTCTAAAACCCTGGTTTTAACAGGAAAGAGAACGCGCCAGTTACAATTCTGATGACTGAATAAAGTTAAACTTTTGTAAACACCATCAGACTCACTACCTTTGTGGCAACAGCTTGTCTCTTGTAAGGTATCCTGGTACATGATAGTCTTTTCTGTAGTCTCCATGTTTGACCTGAACTGCATATGAAGCCAAAAGCACTGCGGTCTCAGGTGGGCAGTATATGTCATCGATTAGGATGCTCTCTTTTACCTGAAACACAAATAATACAAATAATATAATAATAATAATAATAATAATAATAATAATAATAATAATAATAATAATAATAATAATAATAATAATATTGATGAGTGTTCATCTGATTGCGAGTGTGATCCTTGGTGCCACCTTCTTCAGATAACAAATAAGCAGGATGATGGAAGCCCATCTTTATTATCTGATGCTTTGTTGGTGTAAGCTTACAACATGATTCCGTTTTAAAACATAAATGCCAACCTGCAGAAAGAAGAGGCGCTGCGTTGCCTCCTGGATCAGCTCATCTGCCACATCTTCGGGATAAAACTTGGCCCTGAACTTAATCAACAAAGGGTTGTCCCTCTTCACATCTTGTGCTGTCACCTGGGACTCGCACAGGGAAAAAAAATACGTTTTAATTAGCCTCAGGACAAGACACAGCAGCATTACCTTAACAACATGATTGCATAACCTCCAGCTATCAGGGGAGTGATGTTATTCCCACAATCTTTCACCTCACCCTCTTGTTTAGCTTGAGCCATGTGGAGTAGCCTTTGCTGTCCTGATACTGGAGGCCAAAGAACCAGGTTTCCCTCAGCCCGATTGTCTTCACTATCTAAAAGTAACACATGAACGTGATCACACATTTGTCTATCTGAAGTGTTTGTTTGCTCATAACCTTCAGCGTACCTGATCAAAAAGCTGTTTGCCAGTTGTGCTGGGCAAGATGGCAAACTCCAGCTCAGCATCCATGGTTGTAACTCGGACATTTGTCTGCCAGAGAAAAACACTCAGGCTAAGATACAGGAGGGAAAAATCCCGTCTGCGCAATCATCTGTGCCACTGGACAAGCATCAAGGAGCATGCAGAGCAACAACTGGGTGAACCAGAGGCCTACTAAATTTGTAATAAATTTGTTGGTTCTTTGAAACAATGGTACACATTTGTTGGTTCTTTGACAGCAAAATGACCAAAAAAAGTGTTCCTTACATTCTTCTGTTCAACCAGGAGCATCCAATCGCAAGAAGTTGGTGGGGACTACAATCACAAAATGAAGCTCACAGTATATTTTAGACTTAAAACATGGTGATCATTCCATGATGCATAAGTATTAACGACTGGGTCAAAACAACGTCACCCATTTAGCGTTAATCCTGCATAGTCGTACCAAACTATACACTATACTATACTAATACACATCTATTGTAGTATGTCGGTATAGACTGAAGAGAAATTGTTTGCTCCTTTCCTGTAGTATCTATAATAAACAATAATGTGCCACAGTCCTAAGCCTTGCTGAACAGATAGTTTCATGAGAATTTATGAAAACGAAGAGAAATCTCAACTTTGCTCCTGCTATATGCTTATGTAGATAATGAACGAATTAAAAACATCTAACAACAGTGTAGGATACACTTTGCTCTAAAAATGTCTTTAAGTTTAAAGACTACAGATTTCTTGTAGCCTTCAAATTACCGGTTCAGAAATTCCAATCACACAGCTACTGTTGCAATTTAAACATTTTAAAATAGAAAGCACAATGGAAATAAAACATATAAACAATAAAAGGTAGCTACTTACAGTTGACATTTGTGTTTTTTATTAATCTGTAGCCAAAACACTTCTTCAGAGCGGAGCCTGTAGTAGCCTTTTCTCTGTGGAGTCATATGAAACTGCTTGCAATACCAGCAAGGATTAGACAGAATGAGAATGGACCATTGTATTGTTCCCAAATACTTCTCTCTTATTTAATCCAATGGCAGGACTGAGGCCCATACATTTTAGAGGGGCAACTACTTGAGAACAATTTTCCTCTTAAAATGATTAGGGTGGATAAATCATGTCGGACCTAGATTTGATCTTTATCTCCCAAAGCAACATACAAAGAAACAGAAATGCAACAGCACCCAATGTTCCAGTAGCAGTGAATTTCCTGCTAATCTATTAATCCTCCCAGTTCATGTTTTAACTAAATGTTATTTTGACAGGCTTGTTGTGGTGGAGTGTTTGGTTTGCAGGTTGCATACGCTCATTGTAACATGAGTGTATCTGTGGTAAATAACAGGACCATTGCCAGGAATTGAGAAGGCCTAATATCTGTTCAAGACTCCCCTCCTGCCCCCACCCAGACAGGGTTTTACTCAAGTCAAGTGCTTATCCCCTGATGTTTGTGTCAAATTGACCCGTTTAGAATTTTTAATAAAAGAAAAACAGTACGAGGATACATTTTTTAAACCTGAAACTCCATGGCCTTGACTTTTTTTTTCTGTGAAGAACACGGACAAGAATTCATTGAGTACACTTTATACAGTGCCCCCACACATTTATGACCTTCAAAGGATGTTTGGATCAATTTGACCCAGGACATTATTGAGTTCTTAAATGCACTTAAAAAATGAATAATAATAAAAACTAAAAAAAACTGAACATATATTACCTTTATCTGAATTCCAAACAGTAAAGTCAACATTATTCCCAAGGCCCTCAAGAGGATAGTAAATCAAAAATCTTTTACTGTTTCATGATTATTCTGCTCTTAACTGAATAGCCATGAAATAATAAAGGCTATTGAAATCACTATCCTCTTCAGTCCCTCGGGTTTCATCAACCATTCTAAATCAGTACATCCTCAAAACTATGGAGCAACCAAGGAATATATTTTCTCAGCTGCACTCCACACATCTGGTTTTGTGGTAGTGTAGATGATGAATGCTGAAAATTAATTATCTAACCACATTTGAGAGTGTAAAGTTATAATTTAGTTATATCTGAATACGAGACGTTTACTCTATCATGCGGAGTCGTCTCTATCATGTCCAAATTATAGTTGAATTCCAGTAGCTGAAGTGATGACATTAACTTTAGAGAGAAACATTTTTTTCAAGCTTTTCTTGCGATATATCACTGTTAGGCACCCCATCCACCTTCTTCTCTTCTCTCTCTCATGTGTTTCTGATGAGGTCATCACTGAGTGGCCCCCACAACATATTTAATGGATTCCGGAGGAGGAGGAGGCGCTCTCTCTCAGACGAAGCAGCCTTCTCACTCTGTTTCTGTTGCTCATTTTATGTTTGTCTCTTTTGACTAGAAGTGTGGCCATCACTTTTGTTTGTTTGTGTAATATTTACTCTCTTCTGGGAGGCAGGTTCACCAGGCTTCCGCCACATTTTTGTTCTGGTTGGCCAGGACTCCAGACTCTTTTGCTAACTCGTGGCTAACTTTTGTAAATAAGATCTCGAAATCCTGAAGTCTAAAGTCCTCTTTATAGGTCACTGGTCACAAGACTGAGCCAAATGTATCCTTTAATGTGGCCATAACAATCATCAAAACATTACTTTGGTGCATTCCTTTCCGGTGCATTGTCAAATTTAATTCGTTTCCATCTTAGTGGGAACGATTGTTTAAGGGAAATGGATACTTTGTATATCAGTGTAACCACAGGATGCTAGTGAGGCAGGTTACACACACACACACACACACACACAAATTCGTTGCAATTTAAGAGATTCAAAGTTGCTCAAATGTTGACAAGTATTGTTATGTCATTCTATTAGTATAGAGTATGTAGGTGTATTTCTCGCAGCCAATGGTTAATATTTTATATCTTATTTGAAGTGGTGGAATGTGACAAGTACTGTGCCTAAGTATAATTTTGAGGTTCTTGCACTTTACACGATTATTTCCATTTGATGCTACTTTATAGTTCCACTCCACTACATTTAGTTGACAGCTTTAGTTACAAGCTACTTTTCTGATCAGTATTTTATATGTATGTAATATACTTTGTGTATCCAACAATATAGGTAAACATTAAATTATCCTTGGCAACATTAAAATGTCACTTATGCATATGTCAATATTAGCATAAAGTGGGGGCACTTTGCATAACGAGTACTTTTACTTTTCTCTTCCTTCACCACTGCCTATTTGTTGGCTGGATAAATGATGAGGAGGCACTTATAATTTCTTAGGGCGCATCAGTGAAAACAACAGCGGCTGACTGAAGTTGAGCAATGCGAATATCCTTTGGGATTTGTGTTGATAGAAAAATCCTTCTCTTGAATTATTGACATGGCCATAATGAAACAGTACAGTATTGCTAAAGCACGTTGTACAAGGTAGTACAAACTGGGAAAGTTTATAACAAACTATTCTCTACGCGCGCGCGCGCACACACACACACACACACACACACACACCTACACACACACAGGCTTATGTTGCATCAGACCATGTTTTTAATTTTTTAATTGACCTGACATTTTTTTGTGCATTTTCTACAATTTATCACAATTTATCAATTAATCAGTTTATTGGGGGAAATGTCTTCATGTGAAAACCACATTCAGGCACCAGGTAACAATTTAATATATAATGATATATATATATATTTTATTATTTCATCTATTTTTCTAAAGTGCTGAGTCAATATATAGGCATGATTAAATTTTAGATTTTTCAAACTATTCAAACAATTCCTCTGCTTCTTTCATATTTAGAGGAAGACACATGTTCTAAATATTAGCTGTACAGACACACACAGGCACACACACGTAGCTGCGAGGTTCACAGTACGTGCGCGTACCCGCGTGCGCGCTCACACACACTATTGTGTTTTTATCAACAGACCACTGTGGCCTTTACGGTGACTGAGCTGAAGACACGGGTAGTTTCAACCATGGCAGACGAGCAAGAAATAATGTGTAAACTAGAAAACATCTTGGAAATACGGTAAGATTGAACACGGAACCAAATCGAGGTGTTTGTGGGACGTTGTGCTAACATTAGCCCCCTAGCTGGCTACTCTTTTGTTTCTGAGTTAGCTCCTATTAGCCGCTCTGCCGCTGCGAAACCTTTCTTTAACAGCTATTGTTCATTACCTTACATTAGCTTGTCTCCGATAGCATTGAAGGACAGTTACTACAGGCTGATGAATGAGAGAGACACGCGCAAGTTGTAGCTTCTTCAAATCAGACATAGCCTTCCAGATGTGTATTAACAAAATGCCAGATGTGCACCGCTAATTGCGACTGTGGTGGGTGAGCTACTTAACAGTTAGCTGGATTAGCAGCCTGTCGTATAATCACTTTGTTTACGCGAATGTTTTCTCTGCAGCGATGCTTAACAACGGGCCAACAGATATATAATATGGTAATTTATGTACATAATACATTAATTCACTTAGGAGTAATTGGCCCTAATTCACTAATTAGGCCTTCTGTGGTAATTATATAGTCACTTAAAGCATAGCATAACAAATGGAATATTTGTGGTGTTTTAGATTTGTTTATTATTATAATATATAGTATCTTTTCTGCATCTGTATGGGGGATAATAACCTGCACAGCTTGTATCTTTTTGTCTGTGCTCACCGACTTGCAGGACCAAGACTATCCAGATGCAGAAGATCAAGTCTCGCCTGAAGGTTGAGTTTGAGGCTCTGGAATCTGAGGAGAAGCATTTAAAAGAGTACAAACAGGAGATGGATCTCCTTCTACAGGAGAAGATGGCACATGTGGAGGAGCTGCGGCTCATCCATGCAGATATCAATGTGGTGAGTGAGTGCCACAGGCAGAGATGAGCAATGTCTGTATAAGAAGTGGCGCAAGTAGTAGAATTTTGTGATTAAAAATAATCTACATATTCCTGAACATTGCAAAAAAAAATTGTTACAATTCGTGATGACTGGCGGTTAAAAAAAGAAAGTGATTATAGTGATGATCTGCATTTCTCTTTTGATACGCACTAGAAACTAATGGAAATATCACTGGATAAAGTTGCTCGTGTGCATGAGGCGGTTGTCAGGGTGTTTGAACTCGGTTGCTGGGATGTAGCTGTATGATGGGGTGTATCCAAGTGGTTATCAGTGTGGTCCTAATTGGTTGCTAGGGTGTTTCAGTGTGCATGTACAATGTTATCCCATAACTATGTTTTACAAAAACAACTTGTAAGTTGAGTGACTAGAAATATAATTAATAATTAATGTAAGTATACATTTATTTTCTCAAAATAATACATACATGACCCCTGTCTCCATGCAGCTTTGATGAGGCTGATAGTAGGATGTTACTCCATGTTTAACGCGCTGCATTTCACAGCTTTCAGAAGATGCGCTACTGGTGTTGATTTAAAAAAATACAAGGTGTTGAACCTTGGCTTGCATTTGGAACAGGCATAATTTTCAGATACTATTGCAGCATATAACTTTTCAAAGGATCTTGGATATGAAAAGGCTTTGCATTCCTAATATTCCAAGCTCGAATTGGGTGTGACAGGTTTCGGCTTTGTTGGTCATGGGAAAAGAAATTGTCTTTCTGGTAATTGACAGTTCAGAGAGTAAATAATTCATCTAGCGGATAATGCAGGGTTATGATAGGCATGCCAGATGATAGGTAATTTGACTTATCTATTTTATTTTTCTATGCATTCTATGTATCTTTTACCTGTGAAGTTAACAAACTAGCTGCTGTCGAACTAAGACAAATGAGGGGCTGTATAAACCTAACTGGATTACCCTGTCAGAAGCCTGCAATGAGCTTTAGCTGATGTGTATGTGCACCTTTTATTTATCTTTCTTCATGTTTTTCTCAAGCTAAAAGCTTTTAAAGCACCCTTATACAAATACAGAGGGAAAAATGTGAACATGTCTGTTTTCATCTGATCTGATTTAATCAGCTTGAACACACCTTGGTATTGTTCAGGAATATTTGGCACTTTGCACCCAGGGGCCAAACGTTTGCACCAGCCATATCTTTATATTTATGCCATATAAAAATATATCTGTGCCAAATTAGTTATTTAGTTGGTATATTGCACAATTATTTTGCATTACAAGTAGTGATGTTGAAGAAACAACATGTAATACAGACACAGTCGTTCTACTGGCTAAATGTGTGTGTCTGGATTTGAAAGTTTGTACATTTATATAAGCTTTGTGGGGTAAGTTCTCTATTTTTATGCCTAATCTTGTCCTTCCAGATGGAGAGCACCATCAAGCAGTCAGAGAATGACTTGAACAAACTGCTAGAAACAACTCGCCGCCTGCATGATGAGTACAAACCTCTAAAGGAGCATGTTGATGCCCTCAGGATGACTTTAGGTCTACATAGACTCCCTAACCTGAACGAAGAAGAGGAAAAGCTCTCCCTGGAGTTAGTACACACACACAAACACAGACACAGACACACAAACACTTCCTTTGACCATATGTTGTGTTACATGGCTGCCTTCCTGCTGTTTTCTCTGCTGTTTTGGTGTCAGAGAACAAAGGGAGGTGGTTTTGGATTATGCCTATTAGCGGAGATGAGTTCAGAAAACTTTCTTGCTTTTGCTTACATTTTCATTGATTTTCATTGGTGCACAGTGTGTAGGTTTTGTCCTTTTGTTTAACCCTCTACGCTTTTAGCAATGACTGCTTAAGTTCATTTATATGAGAAGTACAAAACATTCCAATGTTTTTCTGAAGCAATATGAACAAAGTCCGTTGAAACATTACTTGATCATTTGTCATGAAGTTAATATGTAAATAATAGGGAAATATGTTTAGACTAGTGTTGGGACTTGATTAAAAGAATTGGTCTAGTAATTACATAAATTAATCACATAACAATATTTGATCCAAAAGCAACATTTATTTTTGGTGAATGAATTTTAGTTGCTATCTATAGCACATTTTCTAAACCTTATCTTTAACCACTTATGCAGGTCTGCAGTCCTGGGAAAGTCGGCAATGTTTCCAATGGTGACTTACTTGTTTTCTTCCTGATGAAGCTGGTCATTTGTTCGTGTTCGGGCTGCTTGTTTCTACTCTGACCAAAACCAGAACCGCCCAGAGTTCTCCAGCTCCAGAGCTTCTGTGCTCGCTGTGACATGTTTTGCATTTGAATGGTATCGTAGGGTTGGTGCTTCTGTGATTTTCTTTGTAATAAATTGGTTATAATTAATGCATTAATGTCGTATTCCTAGTTTAGACCATTGAAGCTAAAGTACTATAAATTCTCTAAAATAAGCCTGGGTCTGTTTTGGAACAAGATCAAAATTCAACACAAACTTCTATTTAAGAAAAACGGCCTCAGTCTACAAGTAGAATGATGAAAATTAGATTTTGTGTCTCTTTGAACCTATAAAATACTAGGATCATTTATTGAAAATGTACAGTTATGATGACATTGGCATGCATACAGAACACTAACAACAAATATCGGTAATTTATTATTCTGAATAAATTCCAATGTATGGTAACAAAAAATTAGTAGACATAGTGGAATTGTGGTTCCTGTTAGATAATTTTCATTGTGGGATAAAGCATGCTTCCTCTTCAGGTGCTCATGCTGATCAGCCGTGCACATTTTGTGCCTAATGCTGTTCTTTGAAGGTGTTAGTGCTCACATACTTCTGACGACTTGGGTCGTACATCTCTGTCTCTGCTGTTACTGTCTCTGCCAAAAGTTTCTTCCAGGTGAGCTGATGGATATATTATAAAACCTGGATAGGGCAGCGTCTCTCAGCAGCATGCAGATTTTTCCCAGTGGCCACTCGTGGTACTGCAATAAAAAATCCCATGCGACCCCCAAGAAGCATTTTTCCCATCGACCACAATAGTAAAAGAGAAGCCTGTAAAACTTCCAGCTGGACAGCCCCAGCTATAACCCTGTTAATTACTAACCTTTGTATTCTATATTTTTAAGTCATTGGGCTTTTTATCTGTCAAAAACCTTTCTAACGCTCAGAAAAGTCTCTTTTCCCAGTGTGAATGCAGTTGCTCGAGAGCGCCAAATGATTTTCTTTTTTTTTTTTAATGTGTTCCCCCCCCCCTAGGTCCTTTGCTGCATTTGCATTTGCACCTATATGTACATGTAGCACACCAAAATGTCGACAATAAAGTCAGCTATAAGTTTGTATCAAACATTATTAGCTTACCAAAACATAATTCCCAACTCCAAGTTTCTGCATTTTTCTGATAATATTTTTCCAACACTGTATTCTCCGCCAGCAATCGGGGGTCGTTTGAAAGCTCACACTCCGATCTACCCAGCTCGACCCATAATTATTGTACTTCTGGATAATTATTATTTAGCACATTATATAGTATATATGTAATTATTATTGTAATTTTTGACTATGTGTCGAAATGTGCCAAAATCATATCCGCCTGGACATACCTGTACTAATACATCTCTAAAATTGGTCTGCTTCACCTTATAAGGCTGACATTTTGTACAATTATAAGACTTTACTGCCCCATAGATGAACTGGGCTATTAACCCTAACATTTTTCAGGTGGTTTTCAACCTACATTTTTTTTCACTTTTTGCTTTGTTCTATCTGAATGTACTTCAACTTCTACATTTGAAATTGATTTTGCCACTTATACAACTATCACACAGTTGCTAGCTTTATTTTAAACCCAAGGTCATTCAGAAAACCCCTGTAGTTGTGGTTATACTGCATTAAGTCTGGGCATGTAATTTTCCACAGGTAATTTTCCAGAGCTGATAATTAGGCCTAGGGGAAACAGGTTAATTAATTAAGTATAGAGTTTGTCTCCAAATGGTTTTAATTTTCAAAGTGAATTAAATGACTTATATAGTTTTTTTGTGATTTGTGTTCTCATCACCTCAGATGATGGGAGGCCCCAGAGGTCAGGACATTTTTTAGCGTCTGTGCCAGACATGCAACTTCCATTGAAATGAACAGTGGCCATTCTTTGGTCCTGTATCCAGTTCTATAATACATCCATGGGTGTGCGACACAAGGGGTGGTGTTGGTTTGCTTCTGCTGCTGCTGCTTCTTCTTCAGCGATTGGCATCCAGCTTATGTTGCTTTACTGCCCCAACAGCAGGGAGTAGCAACTGCACTTATGTGTATGATAATTTAGACCTAAATAATCGATTATTAAATTAGTTATTTTAATAATTGACTTAATTGATTAGTTGTTGCAGCCCTAATTTTAAGGTTTGCAGGATTTTCCTTAGCTTCGATAGTTGGCCCTTTATTAGCAGATGAGAATGCAAGTGGGTTTTAAAATGAGCAGCAGCACAAAGCTCTGCCAGTTCATGGACACCTAACACCCTGCACTGTTACTGGCTGAAAGCCCACACACACACACACACACACACACACACACACACACACACACACACACACACACACTGTACTGTGTGACAGTCAGTCACGCCAGCAGTCAGTCAGGGTTGTTGGCAAGGTGTTGGCATTTTGCAGCGCATGTGACAGTAAAAATCATTTGTGTGACAAACACGGCGCTGTAGTGTGGATTAAGCAAAGCTGCATCTTGGGCTTCTTAGTAATAAAGTCATTTGAGTTTCTCAAGGAATTGTTTCAGTCCTACTCTGCAGAGCAACACACCATCACACACTTCTAGTGGGTCATACGTGACGACTGAGAAGGACATTGTTACATTTGTACGGTCTATAGATTTAAGTGAGTACTTACTGCCTTAAAGATGCAAGAGAGAGCAATTGTAGTATTTTGCTTTTAATGTTTACAGATGAAATGTTTGATAAAGACAAACACTAAAATATTCCAAAACAACAAGATATGTTTCGAGTTAAAGGATAAGAGCGGATACTAAAAACTGAATTGTGTTTATAAAACCTGTAGTAAATTGATTTGGTTGTTATGGCAGTAGGGGATTTTATAGGCTAGTTTATCAGCATGACTTAAGTCTTGGAAGGTAGCTGTGGGGATTGCTGTTGTAGGTCATAATGACCTTAGACTACCACCCACTAGAGAAGCTGATAACATGATCTCATTGCTCTAATGTCAGGAGTGAAAGGCAAATGTATTTTTGTTATGAAGTCCAGACAACATGATGAATCTTATCCTTCAGAGGTGGAGGTGGGGCAAACATTAAATGGAGTGAGAGCTTTTGAGAACAAACTTTTAAAATAATATTACAGATGTTTTCTCAGTAGCCATAGAGAACATGTCTTTTGTGTGTGATATTATTTTTATTGTTGCCCCATTATTAGACTCACAAATCTAATACTGTCTTTAAATGACTGAAAACAATTTACACACTAGGTTTCATTGCTAAAACTGGGTGGAAACATTTAGAGAGTTTAAAAAAAAACTGCATTACAAAATAGGGAGTAGCTGCTCATTCTAGCTCTCTCATTGGCTACCTGATGCAGTGGTTTGGTTGAGAGGACTTTGGCACTCTACTGCTCCATGCTGTGATGTTGTTGACATGTTGAACAGCTTGTTCTATGTTAAATGAGCTTCTTCCATCAGCAGTTTATTTGACACACAAAGGCACAAAATTTAATTATCCACACAAGTGGGAAAATCTGTTGAGAACTGATTCTTGAAGGCTCTTAAACTATTGTATCAATAATAGCTATTGGAGGACAGCTTCACTATCACTAACTGTATTGAATTTTACTAAAAAGAGGCCCATATTCTTTGATGAAATAGTCAGTAGTTTTATTTCAGTTGAGTTGAGTTCAGTCAGGTTCAGGTTAATATAGAAATGTTAGGTGTTTTCTTGACTGACAGTTCTGTCGGCCTGTTTAAAAGAAGTCATGCTTGTTTGCCCAAGCTGAGATCCAACATGCTTCCCCAGCCCCTCCAGATATTCTGGCTCCAGTAACTGGCAAAGATGCTGGAAACCTCTTCCCAGGCTCCTGAATATCCTTGTTACCCACAAATCAGCTGCATGAAGGCAGGGCCTGACAGATAGACAAACTGCAGTCTGTTTGGAAGTTTAACAAATATCAGCAGTAGATGATGTAAAGAGTGGGAAATGACTATGACTCAAATCATAGTTGGTGATGTTCAAACATGAAGGTGAAGGTTGGTCCCAGTGTTGGACTTGAAGACTGTCAGGTGTTCCAAGTTAAAGTATTAACTTTGTTGATTTGGCCGTTGCTATGTTTTTATGTAGGACGGGTCCAGTGTATGTCTGGACAGTCTGAGCAGTAGAACTTAGAAGTTTTTTTTTTTTGATCAGGTCCAATTTGCCTATAATTCAGTCAGATTGCTGTGGTAAATCTGGTCCTTCATTCTAATGTTAATAATGTTTCTACAGGATATGTAAGTGTTGCCAATCTGGTCAATGCTTCTGTTTCCATCAGACGCATTGCAGCATGTTTGAGAAGTTTCCCAGAAGCGACGTGACACTCGGCTCCATGAAAGACGCCTCTATTTTTAATGGAGCTACGCTGAAGTTGCGTCAGTCTCACAGACGGCAACAAGGAGCCAGACAGGAAGTCGGGCAGGAAAGGCACAAAACATCTGGTCAATTTTCAAAATAATTTCTAATGAAGGAGTAAGGTAGAGTGTAGCTGTAAAGCTATAATCAGTATTGTCAACTTGAGTATTTCACCTGGTTTCATTTCTCACTGTCCCCCCCCGCACCCACCCACCCTGGGTGAAATACAGGGCAACGAAGTGCAGAGAAATCTAGCGTGACCATAAATGACAGCAAAATGCAGCAGAGACTCTCACACTGAGCTGAAATGAAACAACTGCACATAAATTAGGTAAATAACATCAACAGTCTCTACTGCGTTTTGTTGTCATATAAGGGCGCACTAGTTTCTCTTCTCTGCGTCTCACTGAGGTTGGGACTGAGCCCTTTGCTGTGTGTGAGTGGAGCGGACAATGGGGTCAATCCATAATGATGCTGCCTTCATGTGGTATGGTAAGATGATCCTTTCCACTTGTGAAGTGAAAATCAGGAGTGTGTTGCATTCAAGTGCCTTTGTTGTCGTAGTGATGTGAAACATGACACCCCAGAATTTATCCTAAACACCGTTGCTTGGGTAAAACCGCCTTCTACAGCAAGAAGAGAATACATCAAACCGCAAACAATAAAGGTATTTTTTTAGACAATAAGTGTAATTGGTGATATTATTAAAAGTGTGTATGCCATAGGATGATGTAGGCTACACACTAACCAACTAAAAGCAGCAGAGAACGTTTAACAGAATGCACTGCTTAGCATTTATGACATTTAAGCTGCTGTCCGCCATGTTGAAAGATCAAAGTTTATCTCGTCAACTCGTGTATCACAAAAATCTTCCACCTTTCAGGTGGAAATTACCACGCGAGTGGGTGTTGATGTACAATTTTGATGTCAGTTTTTGGTATTTATGATAATTACCATACCAAGTGAGGGCAGCATTAATACCATCCAGAGAACCTACAAGACCTGCAGCTACTAGGAACATACAAAGATTGACTTGGTGGTGTCCTCCAGGTGGTTCAGCCTAGGACAGTTGGACAGTTGTTGCAGCAGCCGTTCTGCGATGGCTCAGCTTGGTGAGGATGGGATAAGTGTTTATGTGTGAAGGAGTTAGTTGATTGCACTTTGACAGCATTGTTGGCAGGCTGGCTTACTTGAGTACATATCTGGCCAGGTGTTTGTCGTCTGTTGGTGCTTTTTCTACAGCGTTTCCTGAGTTGTGGTTCACCACTGTTGTTCTTCAGTGGCTTACTTTTGTGCACAGGACTTGACACAAAGACAGCGTGGCAGTAGTATTTCTATTAATGATGGTTTTATTTTTACTGCTGAATGGCTGCATATTGGGTAACCGCAAGACATCATTCAATTTGAATAGGATTCAACAGCTTTCACCACCGTGGTCCTTAACATGAATGTCTTTCAGCATTAATTAGACCTTTCCTCATTTCTGGCCAACAGGCCAACAAAAATGAGAAAGAGAAGTTTCTCTTTCTCATTTTTCATTGAATTTGCATCTCCTTACCTTGGTGTAAAATGGTTGCTCATTGTCTAATAGTAAAAACTAATAACTTTATTAAGTGTAGAACCTTTAGTGAAATAAAAAAAATGTGTTTCCCAAGAAAAAATATAAAAAGACAATAAACATACAATCAATAATTACAAAGGCAATAAAAACAACCTACCAAAAGCAATACAACAGTAAAACACTAGACATATTCAGGTGAGACAAAGAAGTTTTAGTTACTTGTAAAAGCTTGTACTGAATTCATAGATTGAATGTCTAAAAGTAGAGAGACTACTAAAGTAGAGAGACTGTCTAAGCGCTCACCTGACGTCTGGCCTGAGGTTTGGGTCAGAAGACCAAAGTGACTTACTGGGTAATTAGGCAGGGCAGGTTTGTTTGTATAGCACATTTTAACAAGGTAACTCAAAGTGTGTTACATACACAACATTAAACATTAAAAGCATCAAGCTACAATTAAATAACAGTTGATTGAATTGGGAAAAAAAATAAAAAAAAATAAAAAACAAGAACATTCAAGAATTAAATCAGGAATGAAGAGGATCTCAGATTTACTCTGGTGCAGGGCCCTATAAGTCATAAGAGCATTATCACCTTAATCTTAAACTTGACAGGAAGCCACTGTAAAGAAGATATAATCAGTGTGATGTGAAACTTTGAGCTTGACCTGGTTAACAGCATTGCAGCACCATTCTGGGTCATTTGTAGGTGGTTTAAAGATGACTTGCTGAAACTAACTAGTAAACAAGGGAATTTAAAGAATCCAATCTGGAAGACAAAAGCATGAAAAATCATCTCCAGCTCAGGTTGTGACACAACAGAGCCGAACAAAGTGATATTTCCTAAATGCGTCAGCCCCTTAAATGCACTATCTGCAAATGTGAAAACCAAAGCAAGTTTACAGTTAATTTAGGACACTTTATAACCATAAAATCCTTTATTGTATTTTAAGGTGCTTTGAGAAACCTGAATGTGTTCTGATTGCTCAAAAGTTCCACTATCACAAAGCTATTTTGAGAGAAACCAGAGAGCATATTGAAACTGGATATCACATTTTTAGTTTTGAAAAGGCCCAGTCAAGCATAATAAAATTCAAGGCCAAATTTCTTTCCCAGCCCTCCCCTGCCCACACACACACACACACATTCAGACCGTCCAGGCACGCAGATAAACACTCCCTCACAATGACTGTACTTTTGCTCAGAGTTGTAAATGAAAACAGGATGTGTGAGCTTGACAATAACTTTCTCTAATTTAAGTCTCCTTTGTGTATTAGTTTTTGTGCCTCCATGTCTCTTGACACACAGCATAGATGGAATAATCTCAACTGTGGGATGATTCATAAACTCTAAATAAGAATCACAGCTAGCCGTGTCTGTCTTCTGTTTGCTTTGAACAGTTACTTTGAGAAGCAAAAAGCAGAGTGGCAGAAGGAGCCGCACGAGCCCGCCATCCCAGAATCCCTCGCTGCTGCTGCAGCGGCAGCACAACAGCTTCAGGTGTCCAGGAAGCAAGATGCCCGCCAGACGGCCACCTTCAGACAGCAACCGCCACCTATGAAGGTATAACTCATGCCAACATAAAGTAACTGCAGTAGGGATGTTAACAAAGTAAGTAAATCAATTTGAATAGTCACGGGAGGGTCAGAACTGCTATTCGAGCAGCCGTTTAAAATTAAGTTCTATAGCATTGGCTGACAGTATGCTGTAGAAACAACATCCTAAATCTTCACAAAACAAAGAATAGACTTAAACAGCGAGTAGGATATAACATAAAGATGATTACTCTAAATTTCTCTTCCTGTCCCTAGGCTTGCCTGTCTTGCCACCAGCAGATTCATCGCAATGCTCCTATCTGCCCACTTTGCAAGGCCAAGAGCCGCTCCCGCAACCCAAAGAAGCCCAAGAGGAAGCCAGACGAATAGGTCGTATCGTACCTTCAGCTTCAGTAGGGTTTAAAGGGAACTGGCCCAAAACACTGATCAAAGATCAGTCATGTACATTACCATATATGACGGAAATAACAGATCTGTGCTTCAGGACAATTTTCAAACACAGCCTCCACCCTAACAAAATGTATTAGTACCTTGTTCATAACCTGTCAGCGACTGATCAAGGATCTGGTAATGTCTTTGCTGTTTTGTTTTTATCAGTGGTTCGGATGTGTTTATATTAACTGTATGACATCCATAGTAATTTTATTAGCCCTTAACCGTGTAACTGCAATAATGCAAGAAGAAACTTGACACCATGTTTGCCAATGTTGCTATTGTTTAGGTATCGTACTGTATTTTCTTTTCTTGTCGTTTTGCAACGCATGCATGCTCTCATTGTCGTCTATTGTGTACTGTTTGTGCCGATATAAGTTTAAGAGGTCTAATTGCAAAGTTAAAAAAAACACTCACAATGTTGTTTTAATGTTTACAGTGTTCAAGTGACCACAAAGCAGGAGAAAAAAAAAGCCCAGACCCAATCGCTTTAAATGGTGTTGTGTGTTTAACTTTAATACAGTGGTAATAAAATAAATGGCTGTTTTGTAGTAACTTTGTTAATAATTCCTCTTTATATATATATCTTGATGTCTTTCTGGTATAAATTGTATATACAGGCAGGACAAAAATGTTGGGAGTAATTTGAAACTGAAAAGTTGACAAATCCTAGTATGTAAGGCCTTATGCTACCCATATTGACATAGGTAAACACATGTTACCAATGATACTAATTATTTAGGCTGCTGGAAAGTAATGTGCTATCTTCCTTTACATATATTATTCAGATAAACATTTTTTTGTAAAAATAAATAAAAAGTCAAATATAGCTAAATGAGTGAATATAACAGGATGTGATCGAAATAGTCCTTTTAATGGCAGCCATATTGAAATGAAATAAATAAGTGTTACCAGGTGTTACCAATGATAATTAGTCGGGTTGCTACTGTAAATATAATGTCCTTAATTAATTATTTAAATGTTAAATAAAAATGGGAAAAAATGAAATAATAGGTGAACATGTGTTACCAATGATACTAATTAAGGTTCCATTTAGTTCAAACAGTCAGGGTGCTGCTATTGCATAATAAAAATCCTTAATTAGTATCATTGGTAACACCTGCGTTTATCTACTATTTCACATCAATATGGCTGCCCTGAAAAAGGTCTGTTAGGTGGATTTAGTCTGTATGTGACAATAAAACGTCAGAAAATATATTTGACTCAGGCACATCATTGTCCTTTCAGTGTATTAATGCTGTGCCTGTCATTTCTGCAGCTATCTGTCTGGAAAAGGACAGCGAGGTCCTGCTAAATGAGTTCCTGTAGTGTTTTTGTCAGGGTAACCCCTCATTTCATCTGTTGCCAGGGCAACTCCACGTTCCTTTGTCGTTGCTACAGCAACCACAGGTTGCTGTGACCCGCATATATACACAAAGTAGTTCCTCCCACATCCAATAAGGGGCATCGGAGGCCTTTTGGGATACGTTGCAAAATTCCCATAAAAAGAGAAATAGGTGTTTAATCCCGCGAATATGATCACATAAATACATAAATCAGGCGGACTGTGACTGTATGCCCGGAAAGTCACTTACTCCACAGCTCTAGGGGTGTTTAGTCTGCCCCTTCACCATCTGGAACTGCAGTTGTGTCTTCTCCCTCCTGATAAAAATTCTCAAGGCCAGAAGAGCCGGTTTGTGTCGCAGTTTCAGCAGACAGTGGGATCATGGAGGACCACAAGCAGATAAACACACGAGGACGAGAAAAAACAAGTTTTTTTTCCCCCCAACAGGCCACATCGCCAGTGAGTCAGTGAAGTGCGTCTCCAACAAAGCTTTGAGCTTTCAGCATTGTGCTGAGCAGCAGGGGGGGGAGGCTGGACTTCAAGGCCTTCAGGCAGGCGTCTGAGGGAGGTCCGGGTCCTGGAAAAGGGGGGGACGAGGCACTCCGTGACCTCTTGTGGAGTGTCCATCCTCTCCCTCCTTCCTCCGCCTTTGTGTCTCCCTCTCTCCTCCTCTTCCGAGGATTCTAGTTGCTGTTTGTCTAAGACCACAGAAGGCCTTCGCCTGCAGTTGTTTCTCGCCGCCTCCATTTTTCACACATTCAACTTGTCAAATAGTTTAAACAGCGCCCGCTGACGCTCACGTAAAACTACTTAACGTGACGTGAAATTGTGAAAAGAAAAATCATTATACAACCCACAGCTTTTAACTCACCAAATAAAAAGGAAGGGAAACGGGTCGTCACTGAAGATAGAACTTCCCTCTGAAACCAAGCTGTCTTTACAAACCCGCCATCGCACCAGGCCTCTTCTTTAAGCGTCAACGACAGCTGCGTCATTGCCGCCATCTGCTGGGGGCAGCACGTGCACGCACAAGTCATTTTATAGTATTCACCAGTCAGGTCCTTTATACTTCTGCTGCAGAGAAAATACTTCTTAAAGGTCCCGTGAGATAAAAGAAAAAAAAATGACCAATTGTTAACGTATCTCTCGTGGCGTAGCTGTGCAGGAGCCAGGCTGTTAAGCTTGTCCTTTCAGCTTCGTGACGTCTTTCTGGTATAAATAGTATATACAGGCGGGACAAAATGTTGGGAGGAATTTGAAACTGACAAGTTGACAAATCCCAGGATGTACAGGATGATTCAGGCAGCAGCTAATGTTCAGGTTACAGTCATATATATATATATATATATATATATATATATATATATATATATATATATATATATATATATATATATATATATATATATATATACTGTATATATGGCCTTTTTGATTGAAATTCTAATTATAAATATGAATCAAAAAGAGCTGAGTAACTGTATTCTGATTACTATTACCTGATTTTTGTTCTTCTTATTGTTGCTAGGCCTATAGCATTTATATGAGGCTCGGACTCATTGTCCGAGTACTACTCTGGTATTTTTATCAAGGGAGTTGTGTAGTTGTTCAGGAGCCAGGCAGTTAAGTTGTTTGGCTTTTCAGCAGCTTCCCGATGTCTTTCTGGTATAAATAGTATATACAGGCGGGACAAACTGTCCAGTGGAATTTGAAACTGACCGGTGGACAAATCCTACCATGTACAGGATGCTTCAGGCAGAGGTTAATGTCAGGTTACATTCTATCATGGTGGACCATTCACCTCTATTGGGTGGATGTCGTAATACTGTTGGTTGGAATTGCTCTGGGTAAGACCTTTTGATGGCAGCCATATTGAAATTAAATAGTAGGTAAACACAGATGTTACTAATAATACTAATTAGTCAGGCTGCTGACTGCATCTGTATATATACAGGGTTCACATGGTTTATTGATTGATATTATTTTTTTGGCTAGGCCTATAGCAGTCATATGAGACTCAGACTCCTCATCAAGGCGTGTTTGGTATTTTTATAAAGGGAGTTTATCTTCTATCTATCTTTATTTAGCCAGGCAGTTAAGATGCGTGTCCTTGCAGCAGCTTAAGTAGACACATACGAAGGCAAAGATTCTGATTATTCTTTACAAGATTTTGAAACCACATTTGACATACGTGGGGATTTGCGTATGAAATATTCATTTACAAGTAAAAAATTCAAACTGTTGCCTAACTAAAAACACAGAACTTTTTTCAGCAAAATGTACGTAAAGTCCAAAAAGCTAAAGTTCTCTATCCAGCTCCTTTTAGAGTGTAATCTTATTAAAGTATATTGTTTGTTTTATCACCAACAAATACATATAAGGCCATTTTATTGTTGGAGTTTGTTAATGTGGAGCCAATTTGAGGTATTTATTATCGAGGTTATAGTGGATGGTACTAGAGTGCATTATATTGAAAAGTGTTCACACTATTAACTTACATGTGGGGGATTAACTAATAAAATTTCGTAGTAATATCATACTAATACTTATTTCAGCGTATATGTCAGAGTTGGCCAGAAGGTATAGGATTGAAGCATTAAAGCATTGATAATATAACCGACATAAAAATAGAAGAAAAATGAAGATGCAAACACAGCCTGCAAGGCATAGAGACAAGAACAGTTACAAGCACCAAAACTATTTATAAAAGTGCGACCAACACTTCATCTGTATATGCATGCGCTGCACTTTGATGTTCTCTCTACACTGATCTACTCAATTTGATTTTTTCAAATCTCTCCACTTGTTCAACCCATTTGACAATTCTCTGAACAAGGGCTGTGTTGGTGTGGTTCAGAGGCAGAATTTTACAGAAAATATGTGGATAACACAAAAAAATCTAAATTCTTGTAGTTGAGGCCCGAGTCTCACTTTTATTACCCGTAGGAGGTTGGTTGTATGGCTCTATGTTTTATTTCATGAACTACAGTTGGAAAACATGTTCCACACCGCTGTTAACTGGACATTTTGTACCTTCACGTTGCGCATTTTATTGGTCGGATTTTAACAGACGTTTGTTTTCTCATGTTGCAAATTGATCACTTTATCTCAAAGCACAATCTTTCTCCTTACTCTAACCAAGTGTTTTTGGTGCCTAAACCTAACCACTTGCTTGTAAAAAATATGCTCATATCGAAAAATGTTGATATATGTATGAAACATTCAGTGCATCTGCAGAAATGGCAGTGTTTCTATTTGGTGACTGGGTTGAAAAAAACAACACAAATAACAATCCGGCCAACGGCTTTGACTCACTATACTTACTTTTATTGCTCACAAGTTTGGATTACTAATGAAATAGGCTATTCTGGTTGTGGAGAATGAATGTGTAGCTGGCATAGCTTCTTATGTGTTGCGGTGTGGTGTTTCAATCCCGAGAGGCTCTGACAGTAAAAGATGATTGCCCAAATCTACTTTGTCTTCTAACAGTAAAACAATCTCGTCTAGTTGCTGATTTAATGGTTCAACTGGTGTTTAAAGTGGTGTAAGGAGCAGTGGAGGAGCCGTGTTGTGTAATACTTGGAAGACGAGACCTAATCTAGACTTTTTAACCACATTTTGCCAGATGAGTAATGGTGATATTCTTGTGATTTCTTTTCTTGGGCTGTTATTGTCTTCTTCTGCAGGGATTAATTTGGATTTAGTGTGATTTTTGTTCATGCATCTCTGACTTATCAGACGGCACGTGATGCTTGCGGGGATCAGCCGCTGATGGGTTGGTTCTGTATTGCCTGTCTGTGATAAAATTCATAGTGCGATTTTGTCTAAAATGCATTAATGATAATAAATAACAAAGCAGTAAGCATAAATTACAAGATGTCAGTGTCAAAGATGCACTTTAAACGCCCGAGACTCACTGTGTAACAATTTGCTCATTGCAAATATAAAATGCACATGACAGCTCATATTATTGCAGCCGATGCTCTTATTTTGTTCCCTTGCTCTCGTGTCAGCATCCATAAAGTTTGCATTACAAAGCAAACCTTGGTTATCCACAATGCTTAGTTGTTTTTTCGCCTGCGTGCTCATATGAATAAATAAATGAAGCTTGATCGTGCATCTGTACAACGCCCGGAATCTGGGCTCTTGTGCCATCTGCTGAAAGAATGTGGCGTGTCACGGCCTTTCCTTCTAAACATGGAGGGCAGAATGAAGACACGGGTTTGGCGGAGGAACAGCTGACTGGCGGCTCCTGACGCTCACACAGCTGACACTTACTGAAATGGTTGCCTGGGTGTGAACCAGGATAGAGAGGGTGAATACAGATAAGAGGGCACATAGAGCAAACTAATTGACTTCCTCATTTAGTATTTGGCTTCAACTTAATGCCGGAAAACTATCGAGACGCAGCCGCGAGCTTTGTTGAACGCGCGTGACCAGCTGGAGAATTAGAACATCCTCCTCGTCGGTCAACCGTGACATATAGAGGCATATTAGCTGGCTTTATTTCATTTTTTACATTTTTTATGCAGGACCCAAAGATACAAAGTCACACACACTAATCACCGACTGAGTTCTATCACCTTTCTAATTATAAACCAGAGCCTCCACTCTCCAAGAATGGAAATTTAGCCAGGCCCATCTGTGGCCTAAAATTAGCCCCCAACCCCCAGAAGCTCTAGCCCCTCTCTCCCCTCACACACACATACACACTCGCACGCACGCACACACAACACACACACACACATCATACTGCACTTTTCACAACTCACAGCTCCTGTGGCAGCATCACACACTCGTTGGAAGATCTTCCAGTCTTACTTTTTCCTTCTTCCGCATGACCTATGATACAGACTCAACTTCTCGCCTCTTTTAATACCTTTGGAAATAACAAGCAACTAAGGTGAGTGTCTCGTTACAGTAGTTGTGTGTTTTCTTGTCTTCTGTGATGTGTTCCTGTGATTGCTCATATAAACAGAACAGCTGTCATTTATTTGACAAGAAAACTGCCACAACCCTAATGATGAAAATAAAAAATCATTGCAAAATAAAAGTAAATCAATCTGACAAGGAGTGTGTCAGATGTGTTTGGGTGTGTTACCATATTTCTCCGCCACTGCAGATGGAAGGGCTCTGACTCGTACTAGCCTGAAGCTACATTATGGTTCTGGGCCAACCTGTCAACATGAGTTTGATGGACATTTCTAAGATCTTCTCCCTGCTGCAGCCTAAGGAGGAGGATGAGGACAGCGAGCAGTGTCAGGCCTTGATTAGCGCCGTGAGCAGCGACAATGTGACTCTTCTCTCCAAGCTCCTGTCCCAGGAGTGTTACAGGAAGTCTATCAATGCTCGCAGTGGGTGGGGGGTCCCGGTGACTCCTTTGCGGACCGCCGCTGCTCTGGGCAACCTGCGGTGCCTGGAGGTACTGCTGGAGCACGGTGCAGAGGTGAGATAGAGAAGGAGGATTTTGTGTGTGTGTGTGTAGCTTTCAGATGAGGGTGATGAAATGGATCTTTTAAAAGTGGGCGCAGAGGGAGCAGCCGAGAAACCACAGATGTGGCTGCTATGTGGGTGTAATGGACAAAACCGTGCTGTTTAATAACCAACATATACTGCAGCCTTCACACAATTCATTTATTCAACCAAGGTTTCTACATTCCATCTGTTGGTCTGGTGCAATAAAGCAAGATATGTTTCACACTGTAACCCCTTCATTACATTACATTTGTTTATGGATAAAGAATCACTACTACTAGTCTAAAATGAAAAAAACACAGAAAATGACCTCGTACTTTTCAGTTGTGGTTGTTTTTTTTTTTAGATTTCCTCATCAAGATTGTTACCACTACTTGTACTTTGAGTATTTCCATGTGATGCTACTTTATACTTCACTGCAATTCAGAGGGAAGTATTGTGCTTTCAACTCCACGACATTTACCTGACAGCTTTAGTTACCTTTTAGATACAGATGGGAAAAAAATATCAGATTTCACAATAAAAGACATTGTTGAAGATGAAACCAGTGGTTTTCAGCCTTTTTGTCTTTTGACGTCTTACAAAAAGCAGCGTGTATTTGGCATCTAACATTGTGTTGAGAACCTAAAACATTAAAATGCTCTAAATGTATTTAGTGATTAAAACATACATAGTGTAACATACTATAATAATGTAACACCTTTTTGCCTAATGAATACTTTTACTTTTGATACTTCAAGTACAATTACTACTACTTTAGTAACATTTCAATCCAGTACTTTCTGTTGAGATATTTTTGTTTAACTGCTTTTAGTTAAGAATCTGAGTACTTTGTCCTCCACTTAACATTAGATGAGGTTTGGAGTCATTTTTCTGGTCACCTGATGGATGTTTGTCCCGAACAATACTCTCCTTCTTCCTCTGCTTCTGGTGTCCATATACTCTCAAGGAAAATGTTTGTCCCTTTAGATCCTAATTGCTCTACTTTGTTTACCAGCCGGCTGCTGTCTTTCTCTGTCTGCTGTTTGGTGCTTTTTTTTTTTTTCAAGCTTTATCACTCGAAACCACTGCCTGCTGCTTCAGAAACAACACTATATGCTGTGAGGGTGAAACAAGTACCTAAATAATGAGCTGAAAGCCCCAAGGAGCTGAGAGTAACCATGGAGGTCTCTGTGGGTTCACCCTGCACACACAAGTGTGTCCCATTGTTAATAAGAAACGTTGATCATAGCATATTTGCGCTTTTGTAACACCAAACTAACATTTGTACGGCTTCACTCCACAGGTAGACAGCCTGGACGTGAAGGCCCAGACGCCTCTGTTCACAGCAGTCAGTGGGAAACATCTGGACTGTGTGGTGGCCCTGCTGAAGGCCGGGGCCGATCCTAACGGCAGCCAGCATAACAACTGCTCACCGGTGCTGACCGCCGCCCGGGAGGGAGATGTGGACGTGCTCAGGGAGCTGCTTCGCTTCGGAGCCGAGGTGGACGTCAGGGCCAAGGTGCCGGAGTGGGCGTCCAACGCCACGTCCTGCAGGGGGCCGCTTTATATCTCGGCCGTGTATGGACACCTGGACGGCTTTAAACTGCTCCTCCTGTACGGGGCCAATCCCAACTACAACTGCACAGATGAGAAGATGCTGGCCAGGATTAAGCAGCCAAAGACAGTGCTGGAGGTGTGTCTCCGTTATGGCTGCGGGGTGGAGTACATCCAGCTCCTCATAGACTTTGGGGCAGATGTTTATCTCCCTACGCTGATCATTGACAAGACTACAAAGCAGAATGAGGCTCTGGTTCTGCTGCTTAAGGAGAGAGGTGAGACAACAGGTTCCGAACATTTTTTAGCGTAAAAGGCAACAATTAAATCAGGTGAAAATCCAATATTGTGTAGAATTATCTTTAATGATTGTATTTTCATTGGCAGATTATTTTTGCTTAGTTTTGTTTTTGATCACATTGTCTTTAATTTAATCTTTTTTTAATACAGGATTAAAATTGAAATAAGCAAAATGATCTGCCAATGGAATGAGATAATTCAAGATAATTATACTCAGGATCTATTGTGCAAAGTACAAGATATTTTCACATTTTTTGCAATGTTATTCCTCAAAATGTAACTGCTGCTCTAACTCTGTCTGTCTGCTTCTACAACAGTTTGTCCCAAAACGCTGATGTCACAGACTCGACTAGCAATACGAAGATATCTCCCCTTTGCCAATAAGGAGTCTTCCATTGATAGTTTAGACATTCCTTTGATCCTGAGGAACTACCTGAAGCATGACACCTCACTAATATAACGCTGCAGGTTATCCTGCATCAGGAAAAACGTCCCAGCGATACTGTTTACCTCATTGCTGCACATTCATAACTTACTTTTGTTGAGTTTTTTCCGACAAGTGGGACAAGATGAAGGATGCTCAGCTGATCTCAACATGTGTGTACACCATGTCAAATATTTCTCTGGATCCTTCAGAGGTCACCACAAGTTGTTTTTACTTTTTTTTCACGTGAAAGATTGGAGTTTGTGAATAGCTGTAGTTGTATTTAATTAATGCATTTGAATAAACAGATTGAGCGGTGCAAAGCTTAGAGCAAAGAGAAGTGCTCCATGATGGAAATAACTGTCATATCCTTAGGAGATGCAACACCATAGATGACCACTAGAGACCACACTAACACTGCATATTGTCCAAATATGAGCCTTCCCACCAGCAGTTTTTACCCCCTTTAGCTCTGTCGTTTGATTTCGCAGGTATCATCACACAATCAGGCAGAGTCGTCAGCTATTTATAGTCACAACTGAAGAAACACACACACGCGCACACACACAGTCACTGTCTGCATCACACCAGGATGTCTTAGATCTCGCCTGAAAAAGAGTCTTGCATCTGTGGACTTCAAAACATTAGGAAGCAGAGCCATCAGGCTACACTTCAGCACGGCCAACTGGGAGAAGACATTTGCATAAGTCTCATTACTTATTGATCATAGCGTAGTTAAAATTTGTGTTTGAAAGTTTGTTGCAAGTTTTCTTTCTGACTCTTTGTCAACAGTGTCCCGATGACGTTGTTATCTAATGTTAAAAGTTAGACCGATGACATATCTAAGAGTTCATGTTTCAGCTTTCAGGAAACAGGAGATGATGTCACACAACAGGAAATTCAGCACAATGCTCCCACTCACACTTTG
Source organism: Lepturacanthus savala (assembly GCA_030544235.1). Lineage (NCBI taxonomy): Eukaryota > Metazoa > Chordata > Actinopteri > Scombriformes > Trichiuridae > Lepturacanthus > Lepturacanthus savala. The sequence continues at coordinate 17,073,731 of CM060464.1, forward strand.
ACGCCTCGACACATAGTTCTGTAGAGGTTTTATTTTCAACAAAAGTACAGCTATATCAGATATGGATTCATTTTTACAGCGAAGTACAACATATTCCCAGTGCTTCTGATTACATCAAAACATATAATGTACATACAGTTGACATCTCCACTCTCCCATTCACAGTTTCTGGATTGAATAGGCATTATTTTTCAGGTTTTTTTTTTCATTTCTACAACAAATAATCAAAACTCAAAGGCCAGCAAGAAAGAAAATGACAAAATGTTTGCATATGGTGAGAAAGGATATGAATACTGTAAGTTCTCTGTGATAGGCAAAAATCCAGACCTCAAACTAGATGGTTATATACAATGAGTAAATTGTGATTCCAAAAATAGGGATGTCAGTCTTCTGTTAACTTTGTTGTCATTGAACACCACATCGAATATGGCTCATTGAAGACTCTGTTGTACCCTGACTATTCTGAAACAACACAGGATTGCATTAACCATCTGTGAGGAGTTCCTATTGAAGATGCTGCTATGCTAAATGTGAGTGAACGCAGTTACTGGCTCCATGTACACCCGGGTCTAAAAGGGATTACAGAAATATGAGAACCTCTGATGCCTTCCGTTGACAGTCTGCTAACTTGGCCGTCTTGACTTGTGACTGGAAAAAAAGAATGAAGAAAATGCACAGAAAGCTGTCTGCTCAGCTCTCAGTACAAGGTCAGAATTATAATTATATAAGAAAAATAAACCCAATATATACATCCTTCTTACAATGTGGCCAAAGTGGTAATATTTAATACTGCATTCAATAAATACAAGTGAGGAAATATTTTGTACGGTCAAGTCATTGTACTTCAAAGAATCTTATTTTTTTTAAGTAGAAACAAGAGCATGATATGAATTGCAATGACATACTGTGTATGTGTGTGTGTGTGTCTTCAGGATTATGTTTATTTTTAGCTCATCCCAAGAGGTTTTGCATTTATTCAGCTCTTCTGCTTGACTACAAATCTATACACAAACACCCATGATCAGTGCTAACTCCTATTTGGTTCACTGTTGTCATATAACAATTATACCCGTTTTTGCCTCAGCAGTTAATGGCGTTCCAAAATATAACCAGCAGTTGTAGGTTGGACTCAAAGAATAAAATATAAGAAGAATAAAAGAAAAAAAAAGTTGAGGATAGTGTTAGTACCCATTATATCTGGGTAAAGAGAGCATCAGTGCCTTTCATTTTACCTATCAAACAGTCTTTGAATCAGCATGAGAAAACAATAACCCCCCCACCTGCTTGACAATAAATAAAAACAGAAGCTACAACTGTGAATGTAATGTGAGCAGGAGACAGGTGGACAGAGATTTGGTGAGATGGCATAGGTTCATAAATGAATGGTTCCGCGTTGTGGTGAAATCCCATTGGAAGTTCAATGAAACTAAAAACAATCCGTTAAGAGTTGTGTTAAGTCTCATGCAAAATATTGGATGCCACAAGCATGCATTTACCTGGTACTGAGGTCTACTGCACGCTAAAACTGGAACAACATTCGTCTCCAACGCAAAATACCAATATCCAAATATATGATCTGTTCTTTTTACATTATTTACAGTGTGTAGCTGAGAAAGGTAAAATAGATGATTCTTCTTTTGATTCATAAGTCACTGTTTATAATATATTTTGAAATGCATAACCTAACTTGACTAAAGAAAATCTGGTTTCTATTACATATTCAAATTAAACCCTCTTTTAGTTAAATATATAACAATAAAGGAATTCTACGTAGTTTCTAAACATTTGAAATTAGAATTACTTTTTTTTGTGCAATAAAATTACTGCTATGTAAGTGTGATGTAATATAATAACGTGTTTTCGTCAGACAGCACAGTATTTACTCATATGGAAAAGGCCTGACCTCCAAGTTTCTGTCCGAGTGGATCTCATGCACTGGGGGAACAAGGAATTCCCAGTGTGTATGAGAAATAGAGAAAGAGAGAGGAAAAGAGAGAGGAAGAGAGGAAGAGAGGGAGAGAGAGAGAGAGAGAGAGAGAGAGAGAGAGAGAGAGAGATGCAAGTCCCACACTGAAGGGAAAATACATGACTAATTCAAATCTGCCTGTGAAACTGAATAGATAATCACTAGTGGAATGCTGGAAGGCACTGTTAGATAGCATCTCTCTTCTCCGCAGCAGAACGGGCCAGCAAGTGCGCATGATTATGTGTGTGTGTGTGTGTGTCTGTGTGTGTATGTTTGCCTGCATGCATGTGTCTGTATGTTGGTAGTGTTGGTGGCACGGTGTAGGGGGTTGTATGGGGGGTGGTGGGCGTAGCACGGGACCTGAGGTTATCATGGCCTGGGAACCATATCTTTTTGCTGTGCCAGACAAGGGGATTATCTTCCAAAACAATCTCACTGGGAGCCATCTCTACAGACACCAGCAGCCAACTCACCCATTTCTCAACTTTCTTTACTGAAACATAACATAAATTACACAACATACAAAGCAAGTCTAAGGTCTTTTTTTCCCAATAGGTTATAAGGCCTATAAGAAGGCAAACAAATGACAGAACAATATATAACTCTTTCATATCACGGTAGTGAGTAGTGAAGATATATAATGATATATCACATTGCACAAGTTGTCATACTGTATATGTACTGTCAATCTGGTGATATTAATTCAACATAAAAATTCACTTCTGTATCTGAGGTCAAAATATGATCACAAACTTGTGGACAGATGTTTCACTTACGTTCCAACTGTAGAAAAGAATACACCTTCATGACATGTGTAAATTGGTAGCGTTCTCCTTAGTGGATCTTCTCTTTTCTAATACCTTTGTTGAAGTAGCATTGGATTCAACGGCAGCGTCTTGCTCACAGCAGCTTCGGGGACTTTGTTGATTAAACAAATCAATCTGATCAGGCCACAGACCTCTGTAATTCACTTAACGGTGCCAGGCTAACTGACAGAACATGGATTAGATCTGGAAAACAACGTGACAGGGAGGAGAGCCAAGATTTGAGCTGCAATCTTTAGAGATGCATGAATCTGACAGAGGACCCCTGCATGCTACAGATTAAATTCACCTTTCTGTCTCCCTGCAGCATTGGCTCACACACCTACAGAGTACTTTTTGCAGCAATGACTCACAACCACAGGGACTGTAATAGTTGTGCAGCTCATTTGTATATTTGTTGTATATTTTGACCATTTCCCCTTGTGCTTTGTAGGGTTCTCTCCAATTTCTCACACTGTGGCATGTTTGCATCACTAACTCAATGAGACTAAAGGTACTCCTCAGACTGAATATGTGCTGTGCTTTTTACAGTGTGAGCAATACAAAATCATTAAGTCAACTGAAGATGTCTTTTTTACAGCTGACGTGAGAAAGAGATATAATTTTAGACCTTGGCCAATGCATCAACTTCACTTTCTGCTCTCAGAGGATTTTCCGGAGGTAGGCTGTGCTCTTTCCAAAACATCCAGTGAGGTGCCAGCACAGTGCTACAGGGGTGGTCTCTGGGGAAAGAGGGGAGGGGCTCTGACACAAGGCAGGTGGACCGCAGCCTGCCTATCTCCTGCTCCCAGCTGTTTCATCTGAGCGGCGAGCTCTCCGTAAAATGCAACCCACAGCCCCTCGGCGTGATCGGATGTGAATACCCTGTCAAACTGGTTGGTGAAAAGGATGTATATATTCTATTGATGTTCCCGCTATTGATTTGGTCCCTGACCCATCATATCATGGCCAATGGCAGGTTTCCAAAAGAGTGAAGCTCTTCCTCTGAGAACCACTGACTCACAGAGGCTGAGCAGGTGGGTAGAGAGATATGATGCAAAGAGGGAGGGAGATACTGGGCTGTGTTTTGGAATCGCATTCTAACGTACTATTCATACAATGCATGACGTCAAATGAAGAAGAAGAGAAATGCCCGGATGTATTACAGATTAGCAAGAATCGCTGTGCACATGGTGTGGGCTTACTGGGCATGATGAAGACTGTCTTTTATACTTCAATGTGAACAGTTTGCTGGTAATGTTCATTCAGTAGGCAGTATGCAGTATGTTTTTGATGCATACGCGATTAATTATGTAGTAGGCAGTACGTTAGTGTGCGATTTGGAACACAATGACTGTGAATGGCATACTTGTTGAGGAGAAGGCTACTACACTCAGACAGCTTGAGAGAGTGAAGAGGAACATGAAGTGCTGAGAGTAAGGAGGCGATCCGGTGATCGGCGGTAGGATGGATCTAACTCAGAGGTGACAGTCGAGCTCCACAGGGCCATCGGACGCCTCAGCCGGTGGCCGAGGTCTTTCGTTATTCAATCTCACATTCACGGTAGAATGCAACAAGCGATCGCACATAGCAGCACAGCAGGATCTCAGAAACAATCATACTACTGGGGGATGACCTAGCGTGGCCTCGTGTTTGTCTCTGGATGATGGATTTCGAAATGAAATAACAGAATAATCTCAATGAACTCCAGGACATTCAGATGGTGTGATGATGACTGTTGCAGACTCCGAGGGGAAAGAGTTCATGACGGGTTGACTCGGTGGAGAAGCATGATAACTAAGAACATTACTAACATATATGAATTGTAAAGTTTCATTTTTTTCCTCAATATTTTTAATCCATGTCTTCAGTCCTCTTGCTGCTTCCAGTCACGCTCTATATTTACCATTGGTCCTTAACTTTGAAGTCTCTTGTGTATGTGTTTTTTTTTATATTTTCTTCATCATGGGACATGATCATCCAGTGTTTAGTGCTTCTAAGAAAAATAGCTGGTCCTTCAGAAGAGTCTGTGTATCTCTATTTCTTAAATGGAGCTAATCTACTAAAATTCTGCCAGAAAGGAGCCTGGCCTCTTTTGGATTGACTGAATTCAAAAACCTCTCCTTGTGCCATGTCCTCCGTTACCTCATAATGCCCCGCACTGAGGGGGTCCTGGGGGGGCGGGTATGAGGGGGGCGTGCACCTGTTTACACCTAGGAAGGCAGGTGCAAAAGAGCAAGAAGGGGAGGCGTGAAGGGAGGGGGCAAGGAGGCAGTGCAGGGCACAAAGCAAAAGAGAAAAGAAGGGGAGGTAGATAGCAAAGAGGAAACATTGTCAGTTTTATATCTGCAACAAACACAACAACACAACATCAAGACATGCTTCCACAGAAAACAGGCACATAGACGTACAAAATGAGCCTCCAGTGTTTACATTCCTGCATATTAAACCTGAGATATGATAGAGTATGATTGTATGATGACAGCTGAATTGGGAGAGAGGTGGAATTCAGCTCTAGCGATGACACAAGGGAGACTAAAGATGCTATTCAATCAAACTCTGTCGCAGGCAAACAAGAGAACCGACGGATTACATCTGATACGATGATGAGACCAGGCATTTGGACAAGAGACATTGTTCTTCCATGTTTGTTGACAGTGCATTTGTTTGAATAGCACCCTCAACACTTGAGAACACAAGAGTGGCGACAATAGAGCCAACAGAAAAGCTTTTAATATGCATTTAACTACAGTCTACAATGTCATTTAGCTACAGTCTACAAGCATCACAACTATTCTAGTATAATTAAAAATTAGATAACAGTCATATTTGGAGATGAAATATTCAAAAGTTGCCATGGCATCTTGGAAAAAACATGAAGATGAGACAGTGTTTTCTCATTTACGGGGTATTTTGCCAAACACTGTTTTAGCAGTTCGAAGGGTTAGATCTGTTTGTGTTAGTGACACCTGTTTATCTTGGATAGTCAAGACAATGCTTGTAAACAGATTGGACATTGACTGCATGCTCCAATGCTAACGTTAATCGCAACACCTCCCAATGCTGCTTAGCAGTTGCCATGGCATCTTATTGTGCTAGCTCTAAGGAGAACTCTAATGCATATACCTTTATCATTTTCAAACCATGTCCATACAACATGGCCCTCTTTCTCAAGATGAAATCTATAAATGAATCTGAAATTCAAGAGAGTACTTCACCTTGTGCCAGCCATGTACACATACAGCACTTAGAAACACACAACATTTACTTCTGACAGACATCTATAGGGTTCCTAACGTCAGAGAGAACATTCTAGCAGTGGTCATTGGTTAATTAATACCCTTAATGGATGGTCATGCTTTATTGTGAAACTGGCAATAGCAAGAACATCAGTAATGGTAAATGTACAAACATCTAGCCTGGCACTAAAATGACTAAATCTTAAAGGGTGATACCAGCAGTTCTGTCTGTGTCACAATGTCGGGAAAGTGCATCTTAAAGAATTTGTTTGACATGCTTTTCTTTTGCTGAGATAGTTGGGTACTTGTTGGGGTTAATTTTTCACTGCTATGGTGTTTTTACATTTATGGCACTAATTTTGGACATATACGCATGTGCAGAATGGATCAGGCAGCGGCACGACTACAAAGCTGTCCTCAGCTTACATTCTACCACAGAGGACCACTGCCCTTGATTGACAGGTGGATACAATGATACTATTAGTTAAAATTGCTCTGGGCAAGATGATGAGTGCTGTGTGATTTAAAAGGATCAAAAAGACATTTTCATTTCAGGTGTATTTTTAAGAAAAAAATAAAGAAACTACTGAAAGATTTCAACTAAAACAGAGTAGTTATAGTAGTTTTACTCCAGTTCTAAATGTAAGTCATAGGCACCATCGACCACACTAACTCAGTAAAAGAAAAATGTGAACAGTTGTCTAGTTTAAAATGTTAATCAAGACAAGTGTGACACACCTGTCCTGAACACTGGGATCACTCTTTAAACTCAATACTTCATGCAAACAGCCCTCTGTCTTTTCATTGATGCTTAACAGCTGCTTTACTACACATATCAAGTTATCCTCGTGTAACGTCTGACAGACATTTAACTCATAGGAAATATTGAAGGTAATAAAAGCGAGAAGACATGAAGCCACGTGACTTTTCTAGCTTACTTAGTACACTCATAAGGTCCATTCATAAGCAAGGTATGCATGTTCAAAAAAAGGTTGTAGAAAGTAAAAAAGAGAGCAGGTTGAGGGGAGAGTAAACAGCGATGAGAAGACAGAGCACACCAGCGAGGAAAAGAAAAGGGAAATCACCTGATATCTTCTTGTTGCCTCACCTTTCTGTTTGGTCACCTTTCTCACCGTCATGGCTGCCTGCCGCTTCTGGTACTCAGAGATCTCAAAACCTAAACAAAAAATACAGTACGTTGCACAATATTTCCAAGCAAGAAACAGCCTTTAATGTGACTTACCCACAACAATGAAGCATTGTTTCAGTCTAGTTTTACATTCAAGTCGCCTAACCTAGCCCAACCTTGATAATGATAATAATATTCATAATATTATGTCTTAAGATGTACATGTATCACGTTTTGAGTGTCAAGTAAGTGTAATTTGCATTTTATAACAAGTATATTGTGGTTTCAATGTTATATATTACATCAGGAACGAACATTTTGTGCTGGAAGGTTCCTTTGTAATATGCTGCAGCAAAAACATTTTGCCACTGCTTTTATGTGTCCAATGTGAATGAAACTAATGCTTTTCAAACAGGGAGGTGCAGGGAGGTGTGTGACTAACCGATTTTCTCATCCTCTTGCACCATCTTCCGCTCCTCGTGGAAGGCCCTGAGCCAGCGGATCTTCTCCTCCGGCTTCTTGGCCAGGAAGATGTGGATCTCCTCGCTGTCTTTGTTGCACAATTTGAAAGCGTTCTTCACACTTACGTTGAAATCATCGTCACGCCCATCTATAGCGTCTCGCACCTCATAGCGATCCATGTCGATGCGGCCCTTATAGTACAGGATGTCCCGGCGTATCAGATCCTGGAGAAGAGGAGGGAAAGACGTCTATTATTCTGTGTGTGTGTGTGTGTGTGTGTGTGTGTGTTTGTGTGTGCTGAATGTCAACAAGCATCCTCTGTGGTATCCTGAACTGTCTTATGCAACCCTTTCCATCTGCTACCCAAACATACAAACATCCTCAAATACACATTGCAGAATGCCAGGTTTTTCAGAAAATCTGTTCATTTTTCAATATCACAAAATGAAAGAATGCAGCAGAAGACAAGCAGAAGCTATGTAAGACTTATTGTACGACATAAAACCATACATATAAAAAGTGGATTTCACATCTTCCCTCCCTACAAAAGATTAAGGTAATTCTTTTGATTTCAAAGTATCATTTTTGATTCTAGAAGTACCATAGGCTCATAAAAAAACTATGCATATTTTATTTATATTGCTACACCAGTAAATGACTGTTACTAACAATTATTTTCACCACTAATAAAACTGATGACTATTTTATTATCTATATATATATATATATATATATATATATATATATATATATATATATATATATATATATATATTTTCACTAGTTAGTCTATAAAATGTCAGAGAATAGAGCAAGATGCACATTGCGATGACCTGAAATCCAAGTTGACATCTTCAAATCGCTTGTTTCTTCAGACCAACAGTCCAAAAAGACAATAATTTTAAATTTTCTGTCATGTAAGGAAAATGTATAAACCTCACACCAGAGAATGAGTATTTTTGCTTGAAAAACTTAATGACTAATCAAGTAATGGACTGTGTCAGTAAATCAAGCACAAATAACCCCAACCAACGTAACATTCATTCTTTGCATAAATACGATCTCCACATGAAAGAATATCTGTATTACTGTCTTAAGACGAACATCCAGTCACACTATGAGGTCAGCAAAGGTACGGAGCGTGTAGAGACAAATCTGCACCAGCCCGTTGATAAGAAAGCGATGGGAGAAAAAGATGGAAGGCTACATATGCGATGTGCGACTAAGCCACCTTGCCTGAGGGCTGCCATGACGCATGTTGTACTGAGAATGCTGAAGACGGAAGTGTAGAACAAAGACAAGGATTTATAATTCATGGTGTCTAGGAGCTTGCTTTTAAAAATATCTTCATTTATTTTTTTTAACAGTTGACTAGAACAGCTAATACATGTGGTAATCTGCAGACATACCAGAGTTCATTTCAAGTGCCAGAGATGTTCAACAGTGATAGAGGGAGGGAGGATGGGGTGGGGACAGAAGGAGGGTATAAGACAGTCTATCGATATACATGCTACCTTCTTCAACATGTTTGTGTAATAGAGACATTTTTGCTCCTCTGTGTGTACACACATGTGCACCTGTGATGCTACACTAACTCTTTCTCCGTGTATGTTTGTATGTAAGTGTCTGTCTGCATTTATGTCTGCGTCTCTGCGTGCGTGTATTGTTGAGTCTAGCCAAGCATGAACACCCGTCTTGACAGGAGAACACAGCCACGCTGCATCAAACCACCACAGCTCCATTTTGAGAAGGTGCTGAGGTTTTGAACAGATCTTTGACAAGGGTTGGTGCACACCGGTGCGTATTATATAATCTATTTGTAGCTCTAGAGTAGGGTTGAAGAAGTCACATTGACTTCAAGCATCTCTGTCATCAGCCTGTGATGCGCAACTGTCGAGAATACAGGCTGATGGTGTGTTTTTAGCTTATAAGTTTATTATCAGCCAATAAAGTTTCAAATAGAAGCAAGAAAGTGAACAAAGAGGCAGAGAGAAAGACAGCCTACCTTCTTACAGAGGACCAGCTGGTGATCAAAGAGGAAGAAAACTCGCTGCTGGCTGCGTCCATACGGCTGATAGATCCATGACAACTCCCCAGTGTAGATGAGCTCCGAGCTTCTGTCCAAGATATCATCCCCCTAGACACACACACAGACATGCATGCATGAAAACAGATACACAATTAATAAATGAAAAAGATATTCAGGGACTTTATTAGGCTATTGATGCAACTACTGAAAAGTAAATGGCTTATGTAGTTAAACGATGTTAAAAGAAAGGCTTATAATAACTGATCAAGCTTCTAACACAAGGTTATTTCTAGGTCTGACTGTCATAAAGTGAACATCTCGCAGATGTCCTTTTTAGTTTGTGAAAAAGAGAAATATTTAAGGAATTTAAGGAGTAACTTGCTGACTTTCAAACACATACAAATGTCAAATTGATTTATTTTACAAAGTAAACATGAGATTGTCAAAATCTGTATTTGGTGGTAGTTAGATTAGAGTAAAATACGTGCTGTCCTGTTTATGTTTCAGTCTGAAAATCTGACATCTATAAAACTTTAAAGAATTCAGGAATTGACTGAATAAAAGTGAACAAATATCCAATTGACTGTTATCACAAAGTAAACATGAGCTTGTGGAAAGCTATTCAAATTTGGTGACAGGAACTATATGGTCCTCCTGTCCCGCTTCTGTAACGACACAGAGCAGATGTAGCCAATAAAACAACATCTGTGGACATCAGATGCTTGGTAATTACTCCAAAGTCAATACACAGACACACAAACACACACCTCCCAGTCCAATACAGAGGCTTGCCATTGGGCGATCTTGTCGATGTTTTCCAGCCTCCTCTTCCTCTCGTTGATCTGCTGGGTGACGTTCCGCATTACTGCAAGGGCTGCTGCCACGTATCGATAGTCACTACAGACACAGTGTACACAGAATTACTCCTGGGGTATTAAACAGTAAAGTTATAGCTCTTGGAGACAGGCCACTGCTTAAGTAAAGACATGTATTTTACCAGTAGTGGACGCGTTATAAACTTAATCAACAGTACTAAGTCTGCTGGAACACAGTCAAAACTTAATTCTAATCAGCCACTTGCTTTTTCCCAAGTTAACTTTGCCTCTGGTAACTGAACTGGATTTATCCCTTTAGCTTAGATGTCCACAGATCAAATGCTCATTTAGGAAGATATTGTGTGTGTGCATGTGACAGAGAGCGGGCCTATATCTGGCAGATTCTCCACAGCTCCTAACAGTCAAACACTGTGATCTGGCATCCCTCACTGGCAGAGCTGGCACCTGTCCCTCTCTGGCTGAGAGACGCGTGGTTTGTAAATGACCTGGAGCTGGCTGAGACACGCTGAATCACTCGCACCATGTTTCTGTGGGCTTGTACGCATGAGTTTGCACATCTGGAGTACACTACATATGCATCTGTGCATGAGATAACCTCTGAAAATGTTTATGTGCGCTGTGGTTTCTGTAATGTTCATGCAGTGTATGGAAAATATTGACAACTGTACACAAACCAGATAAGCCCCTATTTACATTTCATGTGTAATCTATTTATATATAGAATTCTATGTTCATGTACAGAAATGGAAAAGTTGGCTACGAATTTCAGTACTGTAGCATACATTTTCAATTCGACTGTGGTTCCTTGATTGAATGTCTTCTAAAATGTTTACAGAAAGCTGGTAAAACAGGGCAAGCAGCATTTGTTTCAGTCACGCGTGGATAACTACTCCTTCAGCAGAATGAACCCAACACCTGCAACAGCTGCACTGCAACACAATGCATCGAGAACACAATGATGCTTCAGTAATGGATTCTTTTGAGAAACAAATGAACTCCCATTAAGCAGCAACACATTCAGCAGATTAAATGTGCCCCTGGCCAAAGTGTACAGTACCTGTGCTCTTGCGCAGTGTATTTGAGAAGCTCAGCCAACTGGAGTGGGTATTTGCAGATTTTCTGGACAGGGGTAAGCAGGAAGCCATCTATGGCAATGTCAATCATTTGCTGGAGGAGGCGACAGGCCTCGAAGAAGTGCTGGTACCTGCCATCCCTCATCAGTTTGCTCAGCTCCATACAGGCATCCAAGTGGTTGTTACAGTATTCTGAATAGATCCAGAAACCATCTTGCTGTAGATTAAAAGAGATGGGAAGATGCATGATCAGAGAGGAAATAAGTGCTGAAAGTGTGGAAATAAAACATGCTGAGGAGAAGCCTGCCAAGAGTGGCTACGGTTGCTACATTTTTTTTTTTTTCTCAAGATCATGACTTAATTATCTTGTTATCTTGAGATAAACTGTTTGCTTCAATTATCTCCACAACTTAACTGTTATCCAAAAATAACAAGATAATTAGGTTCCTATCCTAAGATAACAGGCCTAACAGAATTATCATCAATTATAGCTGCTCTCAGCTGGACAGTATGTATGAGTCTATTTTTTATCCTAATTTCTGTTTAAAAAACAAAAGAAACAAAATCCTATATGAACTCACGTGTTCTAAAAAGCATGGTCCAATTTCAGAGAGGTGGGGATCCTCTGTGTTGTACTGTTTCTCCAAATCTCTAACAAAGCCCATCTGGAAGCGGTAGATGTCCTCAATGTTCCCGAAGATGACCTTCAGCTGATCATCATTGAACATGTCCACACGCTTCCTGCACTGGCGCAGGTAGCCCTGCAACAATATGGGTTACAACAATGTTTAAACTTTGGAAAGATGATGCCGTTTAAGGGCCAGCTGCCGAAATGTGAGATGACTAGAAGAGTATGAGTCAGAAAATGCTCCAGTAGTACACAGTATAACTTGTTGAATCTCATCAGTGTTTTTGATAATTCATGGTAAGCCATTCCTTAACTAGTATTTATTTAAATCAAAAAGAACAATGAGTGGAAGGATGAGTGGAAGAACAATGCAGGACTTTTGGTAGAGTCAAAGACAATTTCTGTAGGTCAAACTGTGGCCTCAATCTGTAAGTCCAATTCTTGTGGTTAATTAAATGCCCCAAAGCTTTAACGCTTTGGGAAATGATTTGCTGTATGGGCTGAGTTTTTGCTATTGCAAGTTTGAAAATGCCAGATGCTCATATAGGTATGAAGAGCGGAGGTAAGAAAGTGAAATTCATGCATTACTGCAACTATGTTCAAACAAGGCACTTCACTTGGATGATAAACACAAAGGGCATAGAGATGCTTAAGGAATGATTAGATGGATTAGAAGGATGATGATTAGGCAAGCAAACGTGCACTTGAAGCCTTGCCATGCAATGGCTACTGTAGTCAAATGACGGCATCTTTGATTGGTATTCATTAACATGCTTGTCCTGTGGATAACTTTCAGAAACAGGGCTAATTAAGTATTTTACTTTATATTTTTTGTGAAGTAGTCATTTTTTCCTGTATCAACAAAAAGACTAATTGGTTGTAATGGACTGCTGGAGTAAAAAGTGTGCTATATTGTAATTGCAGCAGTAGAACAAACCACTAGGTTTGTAACTCTCACATGTCATTAAATATGCAACAGTGATTGATTATGACTATAGTCTGGTTGCTATCATAAATAAAATTCACAGGAAGCTGCTTGTTTGTTGTAATGTATTATGTATAGTAATTCTTTATAGTACAGTATAGTATTCAAGTATTGACTGTATTCACAAAGATAAAATGTTAAAAATGTTAGAGAAAATAGTTGACACAATTAACTGTATCTGCACATGCTTACATGTATTCTGCTGGATAGTTAAGCCATGTAAAACCAGGCCCATACGCATTGTATACAGAGGTAGAGAAATTACAAATTTTATGAAAATTTTTAAAAAAGTGCATAAAATTTAAAGAAAGCAATAATTAATCTAATTTAGACATCCCATGTCTTTGGTTTTAAGACTTGCTAAAAATATAACCAATGGCAATGCTTTTGTCTAGATTTATTGAGTGTGAATCTCAGTTGTCAGTTCAGCATAAATCAAAATATAATAGAAATGTGTGGAAGTGTTAAGAATTCCTAGTAGACCCTTGTGTAGCTTCACATATGACTTTGTCTCATAGATTTCAGTCTTTGGTTCTAAAGCATTGCCTGGAGCAGAAGTGTTTATGCATGTGTTTGTTGGTAGGGGGATGTTTGAACATGTTTTAGTACCTCACAGATGTCCTTGAGGTGTTTAATGTAGTGTCTCTCTGTGCTCATGATCTCATTGATAACGTTAGCCCTCATCTGGTCTCGGTTCTGGAGGGGTGAGCCTAGACACAAACAGTCATTGGTTGGGTCCAGGTGTCCATTCTGCACCTCGCTGGTCCTCTCGGCTGGCTCCGCTCCCCCATCCTCCTGGTTCACCCACAGCTGAAGACAAATACATTCACACACACACAGAGCCACACACACGTGCAATTGGCTATGAAATGTGCACAGTTAAGCATCAAGTGTATAAATCTGATGAAAAAAGTATTAGTAAACAGATACATTTAGGTAATCATACCAGAAAATCTTTGTCATGTACGGTAACTTGTACTGTACCACTCACCCAGTATGAGCATGAATGCACACACACACACACCCATGGTACAGACATGACCGCACATCTCAAACACAGAGCCTCATTTAGATGGTCTCTGCTAGTTTCAACAGTGAGTGAAATCTTAGTCCAGCATGTCAGAAAGGTGCCAAACACTCCAGTATTTCTGAGACTGGTGCCCAGAGGATATTCAATGCCCACACCCTGTGCGTGACTCAAAAGAAATCTCTGCTCTGCTCACATACATGCTCAAACACTCACAATCTTGCGATTTCCTCTCTCTCTCTCTATCTCTCTCTGTCTCTCTCACACACACACGTACTAACAGGTTCACATACATAGCGTATTCCACTCTCACTCATAGAAAGGGCCAAGTGAGCGTGGCTTCAAATGCCCAGCAGCCAACACCTGATGACACACAGTTTGCCAAGAGAACATCAAAGAACTGACGGGTAGAATGCCAAACACAAGATGAAAAATGCAGCGCCACAGACAAGCAGAGTGACGGGTGGTAGAGCACTGACTGCAGACGAGAACTAGTAGCGCAGCATTAAGACTGATAAATAGTCAGAGTCAATAGCAAATATATTACTGAAAACAATGATCCTCATTAAAAAATAGGAATAAACATAAATGTTAACAGGAATAATCATCCCAAAATACATTGCTCTATATGCATTTATATAATTTGAGTATAAGCCTTTGACAAGACATTCATTTTTACTTTTGACTCATCAGTTCTGCCTCTCTATCGACCCTGTAAAGGATGATGTGAAAACGTTATGGGGACGTTAATGTTTGGTAATGTCGAGGGTACGTTGCGTGGACAGACTGGAGCGGGCGGGTGGGCGGGCAGGCTGGATGGGTTGATGAAGCTGGGAAAACGCACCTTTGACGTGGTGTTTTGGAACCGTGGAGTTGCTATGGGGTTGATATAGAAAACCTGTTTTGTTTGGGGCTGAGGAGGGTGGGGTTCCACCTTGGAGAGAGAGAATGAAACAACAGAGAGATACTTTTTGGTTGACAGTCAGTCAGCCTGTCTGCCCTGCCCTCTCAGGAGTGAATATGGAAGGGTGGACAGGTGGGGATGGCCATGAGGAGTGTCTGGAGGGTGCTCTGCTGTGCGAAAGCCTCCACCTACAAAAAGGATACTAACTCTTCCTTCAGTGAGTCAAGTGTGAAGTGAAAGAGGTGTGGAAAAACATACAGTAGCTGCAGCAGACCTCAATGTTAACAGTGTTGGTTTCAGATGAGCTCAGACATGGGTGAGATTATACTGTATAATCATAATGTAAATTGAAACTGTTTTTTAAGTGCTTTTCAAGGATAGGAGTTGAAGGGGATGCCACACTAAAAAAAGGGGGCTTATCAGCATCTTTGTTTCATTGTCCCTGAACATTCGATAAAGGCACTTAGTTAGCTGTTTTCTGATCTCTTGAGTGTTGTGTATTATTAAAATTAAGCATTACTCAGGTTTATGTATCTGTGTGTGAAGCAAGCATAATAATCTTGTTGCAATTTTGTGTATATGAACACTTGCGCACCTTCCTGTATGTGTTATTTCGTGTGCATATGTTCATGTGCCGTCGTCTCTGTCGTGTGTGTGTGGGTGAGTGTTGTGTCTATGGTTGCTGGCCAGCCATGGTCGCAGCTAACTCACCCGTACAAAGCTGGCAGGGAACCATCCTTCTTCCTCATCAATCTGGCCCCACCACCAGTCCTTGTTGGAGGCATCCAGCACCTTGATGACGTCACCGGCCTTAAACGCCAACTCCCGGTCCGCCATGGTCACATGGTCCCATACCGCCTCAGCGTTGACGATTGAACCTCCACTTATCAACTGCAAAATTTGGAGGGAGAGACAGGCAATGTCTTATTCTATATTCTAATGACTTAAAGCAATCCCTGTGGGGACACTACTGAAACAGCACCAACAGCACTAAAGGACACATGGATCCACATGATCTACAACAGCATATAAATCAAATTGGAAAGTGATTGTAATACAGTAGTCAGCCTCATTTTGGTCTCAATTTGTGTGAATCCTTGTTGTTAAACCCACACAGATTACTAATGGATGCAAATACACACCCTCAAAGCCAGGGCCCACAGGCAGCTTAGGGACTGCAAATAGAACAACACAATAGCTAACAGTCCACATTACAGCACAACAAAATACAACAACACAAAAAAAGGCAGAGCCATTAGTGGAGAAACAAGACAGCGATCAGAAGAACAGCACCAGTCTCCACACAGGGACGGTAATTGGCCCATTATGACATTAGAATAATTACATGTGTTAATGAAATATAAATGCTGAGGAGCAAACAAACGTGAATGGATAATCTCCTTTCCCTCATTCTGTCACCGGGGCTTGTTATTTTATCTGCTGCACAGTCTTTGGTAAAACGTGGAAGGATGACTCATCAAATCTTTCCTATTGATTTTTGCATCATGAATAAATAATGTGGACATATGTGACACTGATGATTTAAATTGCGCAACTATGTGCATGTACATGGGACAAGTATTATATTATGGGTCAAGGCATCAAAGCCTTTGAGCTGATTAGTATTCTTTAGGGGAACTGGAAAGGCTAAAGGTTGTTCTCATTAAAGGACAAGAGACAGCAGACAATGTTGCTGAGAAGGACCAGCATCATCCATCTACCAAACAGCAGCACTATCCATCACGCTGAAGACCCAGCTTTGTCGCCTTGAGACTTAGAATACGTGTGTATGCATGTGCGTACACTTGCATACATATGTGCAGACATACTTGAAACATTGTATGCATTATGCTGCTTCTGTGGCATAGCTCCAACTGTGTGTTCCAATTGTTCTCTCCAAAGTAGTGTTCATCAGCATTCTCCACTCCAGAGCTAACCATGCATCCTGTCCCTGGGGCTGTGGGCAGAGCAGCCAGCTCTAACCAAGCCTGACAGGAGCTGCTTAGGCTCCAGGTAAAGAGTTATCAAAGGCCTGGAGACTGGGATGCCACATTAATGGACATGAAATTAGTTATTTATTGAGTTATTTACTTTGCATAAATATATCAAACTATTTTTTTGCTAATTATGTTTTTTTTCTGCTGATGTCAAATAATTTAAGATTATGTGGCCTTTTAGATAATGAGAAACCTTTTTAAGTGCATCTCATCTTTCCCCCGTAAAGGATCGAAGCTCTCAAACATCAGCGTCTCTGTTGCCCCTTAAACCTGTCTCAGTTGGCCCATTTCCCTGATGGCTAACTGAGACAGCTACAGGGGACAGAAGCTAATCAGGGTTGAGGAGTGAACATTACATAGGGAGGGACGTACATGTCTGGAAAGGAACGAACAACCGTCGTCATGGTGACAGATGAGGATGCTTCACTGGTATTGACAAGATGATGGGATGAGGCAAGGACACTTAAGGATGCACCAGAATATTTGAAAATTAAAAAAAAAAAAAAAAAAGAATCAGAGGAGTGTGTGTGGGAGCACACACAAAGGACAACATGCATAAAGAGTAACCACTGAATAAATACAATATCCATCTATTATTAAATATTAAATATTACAATGACAAACCCATCGCAATAAGACAATCCACTAACATGATCATTTCCAGGTTCATGTAAATGCAAAGGTGCACAGACACTGTACGCCTCTGCATTCATCTGCATCTTAGATCAAAGATGTCATTGAGTAGGTTGATTCAATCAGGAATCACATAGGGCTGGGAGCTGGGGTAACAATAGCTCCTATATCTCAGAGCTCTCCACTACAGGAAGAGAGGAGGATTACCGCAAAAACATGTGTCACGCTGCCATGGAAACAGGACCAATGAATAGTGATCAAACAGATTAAAAAAAAAATCATTCTCTGTCAGGAATAGAAATCTGATTTAACTCATTTATTGCGCAAATGATAGTTCAAAGGAAAAAAAACACGCTTGGAGAACCCAAATTAGTTCTACTTGACCGTCACTCTCTGACATCAGGACCTCTGCCTGAACCAGCGACCATAGCACAGATGAGCCTCGGCACATGAGGTCAGTCTCTTGCTGTAATCGTCTGCTTGGCCTAATCCTCCTTGCCAGCCCCCCTCCTCCAGCATCACTCCATTTTCAGCCCCATTCACTCTGAGCACCATCTCCCTAGCCCCTATCTATCTGCTGTAATATAGGTACCAGACAGAAAGAATGAGATAGAGATCCATTCACATGTCAATGTTCCTCCCTGCTCCATCCCTCCATATGAGCTCAGCACTGCCCTCTCCAATACATCCCTTTCCCCTCTCTACATGTCTGAATAAATTAAAAGCATTACATAATCAATCTTCCCCAATCCTGCCTCAGCACAGCCTCATACCTTTGATCAGCTGACATCAAGTAAACAGATACACACAAACGGGGACGTCTTGCCACAACACCAATCATTATGTGTGTGCTATAATGACCAATGTCATCATTATGGTTACATTGCAGTTACAGCATCAAAGATCAGAAGGCGAAAAAGTCATCTTTGAGCTGCAAAACCTGTATTTGGGTCATACAAATGAATGCAGAGGAATCTGCCTATTTGCATGGACATATACCGTATGACAATGCTCAATGTCTTATGTTTAAGCACAGGAATGTAGACTGTCAAGAAAATATGAAAGAACAGGAAGGCGATTCACTCCTTATATCATCTTTGCAGCACAACACATCAGCATTCACTGCACTGGCAGCTCCACTGCATTCCAACATCCTCCTCTATCTCTAGCCATAGCACAGCTGCACCAAAGCACCTATAGCATCCCTGAGCAAACACACGCCTTTAGCCAGCCTTACCATGTTTGTGGCATGAAACTGTTCAGAAAGCGTATGCATGGAGAAGTCCGGTTCATACAATCATGATAAATAAATCCAGTTCTTTTTGGAAGTGGCCGAGGTGATGCTCCTCTGCATGAGCTGAGCCTGAGATGTCGAGTAACAAGGTGCTGTATTCCAGAAAGAGGCTCCTCTCTCCGACGCACCGCGTGAGTCTCGTGGTCCGTCCTCCCTGTGTCTGCCAACCCTGTTATGTAATACACTTATACCCTGAGTCTGGGAGCCAATCAAAGATGCCTTGTCTAAAACCGGTGAGAGATACACACACATCCTGACATACACACACATACACACGCCGCTGTCTCGCTCACACACTCTTTCATCCACACATTGACACTTCTGACTGCACAGCATTTAACACAACTCCTTTAGACGGCACCTGCCCTGAAGGGATTACAAATGCGTGAACACTCGGGACGTGTGCAGGACTCTGATTCAAAGAGGAACAAACAGACAAACAGACCATCTCTCACACACACGCAACTTAACATGCTCACATTTGAACACGCGTGTTTAAGTACCACTGTGTCATCAACCACTGCAGTGCACAACAACAAGAGGCTATGCTTACAGTCCTGTGGGGGTCCCCCACTAGGAAGAATGTTTATGTGTCGAACCACAGTGATGAAAACACCGGCCCACATGCCGTGGCATGTGATGGAGTTACCTGTGTTCATAATACATGGCTGCCAAAAAAAAAAAATTCCTAACACCCACAGTACAACGGTTACCACTTAACTAGGCACACTGGAAACACACAGCACTTAGCTTTGAGTGTGAGCGAGCACATACAGGATCTTTAAAAAAAACAAAAAAAACAAGAGCCAGTCTACACCGACCCTATTAATAGGACTGTCATGGGTGGCTCTGGGATGGGCTTTTAGCATATCTATTTCTGACATTCATTCAACATTCATGACACCTGCCGCCAATCCTTTATAATCCTTTATTAGATTATGCCACTGCATGTTGAAGGAAGGGAGATATTTCTTTTGTTTATCTCTAGCTGACAAGTCTTTTACATGGAGGGTATTTAACCTGTAAGAAATGTCCACATACACTTTTTTTTTGTTTGTTTATTTGTCACTATTTAGTGAGCAAATGTAATAATGTGGGGGCTTCAGAAACAGTTGCTACACTGAAATGTGAATATTGAGGGCTATGAAATGGGAGCTGAGTTTTAGCTGCATCTAAAATGGGGGAAACCTGGAGTGATGGAGGCCATCCTTTAATAGGCCTAACCCTGCCTGCCATTGGTTACTGTTCAGCTGATTACAATGATGCTCCAGAGTCTAAGATCAGCAGCAAAAAAAAAAGACTCTCAATTGCATCGCTTTTTTTTTGCTACAAATATCACAGTTAATTCCGGGGAGAGATCAATGCTCAGCTAATAGCTGCCATGTTGTAGATGTGGCTACAGTGGCTCACAATAGAAAAACAAGTCCTGACGCAGCAGTGGGCTGTTGTCAAAAATGAGATCACCAGCTTGAATTTATCATTAAAAAATCGAATAATTAGGTTACGGCATAAAATGAATCCATGCGCATAATCCACAAAATACAACACGGAGTAGAGAGGGAGGTCGACGTAAGGGGGGGATATGTTTATATGCGGTGGGGGGATATGAATTTCAAGTCACCACAGAAAAAAAAGGTAAGAGCAGATCTGTATATCCTCACAACTATACGACCGCCACCAGACAACAGTAGCTATCACAAACGGTGAGAGGACACAAGACATATAACGAAGGATCGGGGAAGGAGGAGGGAGGGGGGGGGGGGTAACAGAAATACATTATGTTGTACCAACGTCATTCATTTCAACGCGTAGCCGCGATGGAGCGCCGGGTGTCCCCGCTCTCGACCAACGCGCACTGCCTTTCTCTCCTCTCCCGTGTGAAAGTGCGCTGCGCTGCGAACCGGGCCCCAAGCGCAGCAGATCCATTAACGTGTACCGAGGATGAACATCAACAGCACGTTCACAAGCACCAGAACCGCGATCACCGTAAACACCGCGCAAGTCTGGACATCCAAGGCCATGGCGCAGCGCTGCGGGCCGATGCTGAGATGCGCTCTCTGTGACGGGCTGAAATCAGCTTCAACCCCCCAGTCTAGACACGTCTCCCCGCAGCGACCGAGAAATCCACCGTTACAGTTAGGGAAAAGACACGGAGACGAGAGGAGAAAAAAAAGAAAAATAGAAAAATAGATGCCCCCCTACGCCTCTTCACCCTCTACGCGATGTAATTCATAAAGGCACGGGAAGAGATGCATCATCCTCACCATCATCATCGTCATCAGTCTGCACCGCGATTTCTCCCCGCTAGTCAACACCTGCCGGTGTTTTCGACTCTTCCACTAAACCGTGCGACACTAGGCCAATAGATCCTCAAAGCGAACAAAAGAGCGGCTGTGCGCAGGCTGTCCGCAGCTGCCGAGCCGCCTTCCGCTGAGAGGGGACCAGGAGAGCGGCTGTGCGGCTGAGAGAGGCGGCGCTGGATTAATACTGATCAGCGCTCCGCCGCTACACTGCCGGCATCAGCCATCACCTAGAGTCGGGGGAGGGGCACAGCCAGCCCCCCGGTGACAACATCCACCACAGAGGCCAGAATCATAACCTCATTCATCTCCCCCCCCCACCCCCAAGTCTAAAAATACCACCGTGCACTGGTGATTTATCATTTAACATTAGCATCCCGGGATCATCGCGGCGGTGATGACGGGGAATTAATGTCAGAATAATGGATGCAATGTGATCACCGTCTTATAATTTCATTGGCATAATGTGAGCATCTTTTTTTTCTGTCCGTGCCAATTTGTGGCCACGCATCGGTCATATAGAGTAGCCTATGTCCGGTTGATTTGATAATCAACCTGATTTGCATCTGATTATTACGTCGCCGCCTGCTGTGCACCAGAAGGGCATATCTGATGCAAGCGGCAGCCGTCACCTCAAGGTGCCAAAGTATCTCTGCCTGATCAAAAGTATTTAATGAAAACACCGTTTTAATTATGAGCTATTGTATTTCGTGAAATAGCCAGATTTAAAAATAGGGGATTCCAGATTATATTAAAGGTCCCATATCGTACATTTTTCCTGCTTTTTGATTAAAGTCGTGATCACTAACAAGATATATTTGTGGTTTTAGTTATCAAAAATCATCTCGTTTTAGTTTTACATCTCCTCCCTTAAGCTATTCTCTGGAGCTCTAGAAATAACAGGTTGTGTGTCTGTCACATTAATATAAATGAGCCTCTCCTCTGATGGGCAGATTTGAATGGGTAGGTGGGTGGTGACTGTTGTGAGTTGTGACATCACAAACTCACAGAGGTGATGACAGTTTCTGAATATGGGCTATGTGCATTTTCTCTGCTGAAATATGAGACGGTATTTATACCACACTAAGACATCCCTTATAATCAAAAAGCAATTAAAATCTCTTTGACTATGATATATGACCTCTAAGTCTCATTTAAAGTTGTTTTTTTGAATTCTAAAATAACTTTCATTCACATATTTCAGTATAAACAGAGTGCACAGTTCAGTGTCCAAACTCACAGATGTCACTTCATTATGATGCAATAACATGCTCTAATATTTCATAAGGACCAACAGAATTAGGGTCTAATTATAGGAAGAAGGGAAAATGTTCAAAACAAAATGCAGAAATGCCTTCTGCTCAAATTATGGAAACAATACAACCACTATGAGAGAAATGAAGAATACAAAAAGGTTTGAAAGAGCAGCTGCTTAAGTTATAACATGTTTCATGTTTATAGCACTTCTGACAGCAATAAGAGGTTTATGCTAATGTGTCTCTACAAAACAAGAAAAAAGAGAAAGTGCTATAACCATTGCATCTAGTATTTATGATTACTCATATATGTACCATGTCATGTAATAAACAATGCTGAATGTGAAATGTTATAATGATTTGCCTATAGTGTAATATTACGCTTGACATTTTAATAATTGACAGTCTTTTATTGATAATAAAAGTTCTCCAGCAGCTTACTACTTACAACTTACAGATTGCAAAAAGATCGCCAAAATGCAGCAGCTTGATATCCTTGCATATTTCTATATTGTCTCAGAGAAAATCAATAATCATGTTATGTATGGTAATACCCGGACATACATAGTGTATAGCCCTGCCCCTCCAAGATAAGACATTTTCTCAAACTGTACTGCAGCTGCTCAGTGGCCACAAGTTCAGACTCTGTTGTATTAGAAACCTCCAGACGTTAAGGTGCATAACTAAAACTGATTATTTGAACAGAAAAATATATTCAGATGCACTGTGGTTTTCCCAACAGTTGTGCTGAATATAATTTCCAAGCCCCCAGAAACAGTGAGGTGAATAAAACGGCAACCACGTGAAGATGCCCTTGGCTCCGAAAGACATTATGTTATACTTGTGCTTTACAAAAGTAACAAATGTGATGTTTTCCCACACATATTTCAAAATGACCTTTAAACATTTCAAGTGGATTCATTAAACAATATATTGTTTCATTTTAACTCTCAAAGTGACAGGGACATATTTATTGTAGCAGAAGGCACTCAAATTATAACCTGTAGCTGTAAGCATCCAGTTGTCAGCAGAAAATCACTTGCAGCTTTTGTGCCAAAATATAGCTAGATAGTGGAGTCAGTTTGTGCAGGTTTCCAATTATTTATTGGCAGATATTGAAGCATAAATTTAACTGCAGAAATAAGTGAGCATATGGAAAGCAGAGAAGTGGATTATGCTGCAGGATCATTTTGACAAATTTCTATCAATGTTTTGATACTTTTCTTTTGACACGAAACTGTGTTGCTGTTGGAATCCACTATAATTGCCATAAATCCATGCCGACTACAGTTGATGTGCTCTGTAAAGCGGCAAGCTGCAATCATTTTAGAGCCACATTTCAACCCAACAGAGGATGAGTATTTGGCATTCAAAACAGATTTTTGGTGCAGTATTCCTCTAAGGCTCAGTGTTGTAAGTGTTGAGATTGACAGGACAAAATGGCTCCAGCTCCCATGAGTTACACATCATTATTTTGGCCTTTATGTTCACTGTGATATTTACAGTGAACACTGTACTACACATGAGCACATCCCATTCTGCAGCACTTGTCCTAGAGGCCACACACCTTTTATGTTGGCAGATTATAACATGATCATGAATGGACTCAAACAGGAGAATCAGTGCAGCTAAATCCTCATATTCACAAGTCAGCCACCCAGTCAACCACCCACCACACACATACACACACGCACACACACACGCAAACCTCACAAAACTAGTCTGTCTTCACTTTCATCTGAGAGCTTTGGAATAGATCAAAATACCTCAGAATAAGTTTAAAAGAATAACACCAAAAGGAGTGCATTATCTGTATTTTTAAAGCCATAAATAATTTCTAGGGTACTTTCTGCACATACATGCTGATAAAAGCAATGACTCCTGAAAGCAAGGCTTTCAGTGAGTTGCAGAGGGTTGTTTGAGGCATCGCAGCTGAGATATGACAACCATGCTCAAACAACCTTTCCTTTTTTTCCTCTGTACTGTGCATGTGTGTGAAATGCGGAGTGAGCAGATTATATAAGCCTGCCCTACCTCTGTGGGCTCCCTCTCCAATCTCCCTGACATTTAGACAACAAAGGTCACATCTGAAAGTCTAAATCTGTACAGACACCAATGCTAATATGCTCATACACACACAGAAGAGAGGGAGAGGTTGTAAAAATGGTAGGATTTCTTCACCCAGTGGAGAATCACTTGTTAAGTAAGACCAAACTTAAACATGCTGTACGTGAACAACATGCATAAATGCAACCGAATAATATGAAATTGGGGTTTCTATTCTAAGAGCAGTGATACTGATTTAGTACTATACTATAACTATTGTCTTTAAATGTAACTATTTACTGTACATGCCATTAGTGTTTAGGATTATGTAAATAAAACATACAAATCGTTGTCTCAGAGACAATATTTCAGTCATATATTAGGACCTTCATCAGATAAACTATTTTAGAAGATAATAGCAGCAGGACAATTAAATTATATTGTACTTATCTTAATGCAGAAAGTGCTTCAAATCACCTATTTGCTCTTGTTTGTGGTTGTGAAAGCTGTATGCAATCCATCGATCTATCCGCCTGTGTCATTTATTAAGATAAGGGGCCAGAGTACAGCGGAGTAAAGCAGATCATTCGATTGTGTCATGGGTCTGTCTGATTCCTTACCCAGCTGGCTATATATATTGTATCTTAAAGGGAAGGGGCTTTTGCAAATATGGCACATTTTTGTCGATGAGGTCCATCCTTGCTGACCTCTTCAACTCCTCACGAAGAGAGAATTACCTCATCTTTTTGAGAAACCTCTTGTTATTTCTCTAATCACATAACCAGGTCAGTTTAAAAAAGAGATTAATAAATATATAGTGAGCTTTGTGTTTGTGCACACTTTTTTATCACCAATGTCTGATATAATGGCTGTGACCACAGCCACTGACAATATCATGATCTCAACCCTCACCCTCTCTTGTGAATATAACCCTGAACCCCTGCCACCGAAGCAGCTGCTCACTCCCCACTTGATTGAGCCAGATTTTCCCAATGAAAGGGAAAGTGCACATCGGATGGAATGGTCCAATTAAGCCAAAGGGTGAGCACTGTCTGCAAATAGCAGAGGTCAATCTAATGTCATCAAATTGGCCTCTCTCCAGACCTCAAGTGTGCCTCAATATCCTGTCAGTGAATATTACAAACAGATGTGTGCACACATACAGCACACAACAAAGTTGATGTACCATTGCTAAAAAAAGAAAAGAAAAACACTGCTGCAGAGCACTAATTCAAGATATACTGGGTATGATGTAGACAGGAAGCTCTGCTACCTTAGGGAGCAGTGAATTGCTACAATATTGACATCATCAATCATTTTCATACTCACCATCATCATCCAACAACCATATGAGGAAAACTGTTTGCACCTCTCTCTAGATGAAAATGATGTTAGGTCCTCCTTATTGTAGCATTATTTAAGCATTAGCTTAATTACAACATCAGTAACAAAACAACAATCTCATCACTTCCTGCAGATTTTCCTTGAAATTCTGCACTCATAATGAATATGGCTGAATATTCATTCATTATTGCCATATGTTATGCAAGATGAAATACTATGTAATATAAAAGACCACTCTTCCTGTACATTTAATGGTCTGAGATCGTCTCATAAGTGGCCAAGGATTTACTCTTCTGAATAAGACTGCAAATACCAGCTCCTGCAAATGAATTTGTTTGTGGTCAGTAGGTATTTGGCTAATGGGAGGCAAAGCCCACCACACCCTTTTCCGCTACAGTCTGCTCCAATACTTTTGTTCCCCTCCCATCCCCACGGCAACCACACTGACTTCCTGCTTCCTTCTAGGCCTTCCAGCCACAAAAAAAGCCTAAAAATAAATTGCTGGACTTTTCCTGAACACAGATTTGTCACTATTGTTCAGACATCAGCTGTTTATTCGTTCAGCTGAATTTGGCTGTTAGTGTAAAGGCAAGTCAGTGGGTCAGAGCAAAGAGAAATATCTGAAACAGAATAAGAAAGAGATGATACAACATGGAAGTCATGCCAAGTTGGTTAAAATTAGGGCTGAGTGAGTCATGTAATATTACAACAATCCTAGACTTAACTGAAATATCAAACCAACAAAAAAGGATTATTTATTAATGATGAACTAGTACAATGTCAGAGTGTTCCAGAGACTGTAGAAAAAACGAATCTGCCCTGTGACTGTGTTCTTTATGTCAGTCTCTAGTGAGTCTGAGTAACACTGTGCAGCTGTTTTTTAAGACAAGTCTGCACATCTCACCCGTTTTCCTCATATGTGATGTAACATTTAGAAAATTGCCCTTTATTCCTTAACACTTGTAGCTTCCTTATACACATTTATGCGTATTTGCATTAGACTTTACACATGTTTTGACTGTGTTTATGCATATGGCCTAATGCTTTGCAAGGATATGTTTTTTTGGCCAATTGTTCAATTTCATTATCAGCTACTATAATCTTCTATTAATAGTCTATAAATCTATAAAGCAAGGAGTGTCTGTGTGTCTGTGGCTCTTGTATCTCTGACTGTTTGTCGACTGTTTGCTGTGGTGTAAATCTTTTTTTGGGAATTTTTTGGGATGGATATTCAAAACATTATATCTTTGTTATCATTAAAAGTTAAAAGCCTATGGTCGTGTTGTGGTGGTGTAGGGGTAGAGCACTTGCCTCATAAGCAGCAGAGCGGGTTGAAGCATTCCTTTGCTACATGTCCCTCCCATCACTTCCTGTCTGGCAACTATATAATAAAAACATCTATTGCCACAAAAATACATATATGAAACAAAGTTAAAATCCCAGAGACCTGCAAAGCTGTATCCTTCTACAGTGTAAAGCTCTGTATCACACCTCCTCCTCATGTTGCTTCACAGTGACAATCGAAGCTCTGATGTCTGTTTCTTCCTGCACCGATCATGGAGCCAACGCAATGAATCTATTGTAAGGTCTTTCAAAAACAACACGGTTACCTGGTTTAGCTACCACTTCATTCCTCACGCTAACACAGATCTTATTCGCACTCCACATTCACAGACTCTCAGGAAATCCCAGCCCTATCGCCTGACAGAAGAGACTCATCATAAGTCTGGTTTTACTTATATTATCAACATAATTTAAAAATAGACTGACATCTGCACTTTTAACATAATTTCTAGCCTTTTTCTTACAATAAATATATTTGCACATCTCTCCTTATCTCAATACATGTCAATGTCTTACCCAATGTACAATTTGTCTATTAAGACTGTAACAGTACAACACACCCTCATTTGGCCAAACATTAAAAAAATCTACTTAAGCTTCTATTTTTCTATAGGAATACATATTTCCTACAGGAACCGCATTAGTAGGCCTATAATGCATTGTGTAATCCATTTACATCCATTAAGTTTCCTCATATACATTCTATGCCATTGACTTCCATTAAACTAAAACATTTGATCCCCTTAAAATATCTTAAAATGTATTTGTTATAAAAAACAGTCTGAAATAAATAAATACATTTTTAAAAAGTTGTCCCTTTCATGTGAAAGGGAATCTAAACTCTAACTAGCTTACTGCATGTTTATTGTTATATATATATATCTATATATATATATTTTCAAGATATTTTCTATAAACATTATCAGATACTTTTATGTGGGGTGTGGAAATTGGGGTAAAAGATACCATATATTTGTGTATTTTGAAAGAGGTGGTTAAATATACTTTTTTTCCAAGATGTCACATGTTATTGCATAGCCTACTTTGGGTATTTAACATGGCATATCTGTATTATGTCACAAGCAGTCTGAGGAAGAGTATTACATTTTAAATATCCAAGGGAATAATACAAATTGGAGCTATTTTGGTAAGTGGATTTTATTCTTCATCAATTGGTCAATACTTACTATCAAAAACATTAGACATCTGTTATTGCCCTGTCTTGCTGTCTAAAATATGTACACAAAGCACCTTCATACTCATACTCATAGACACACAAACACACAATCAACATGCCCCAGGAAGCAGGTGTTTTCACATGCCTGGAGGTAGGAACGGAAGGGAAGGGGGGTGGTGTGAATAGAAGGGAGGTGAGGTGGCGGAGTGAAGAATAAACAGTAGGTGGAGAGAGAAAACTTGATATGAGCAGATGATAAAAGAGAGATGGAATTAATGGAGGGAGGGATTACTAGCTCTGAGGTCAGGAAAAAAGTGAAGCGGAAATAAAGGGGGGTTGAGGAAGAAATTCAAGAAAGTGGTTGCATAATAAGTGTATGTGATGGAGGGTTTTCTTTTGCGCCGCATGTGGTATAGCAGGGAACAAGGGGTCAGATGTGGAAAGTCAGGCTAAATAATGTAAACAAGAAGTGGCAGAGAAATCCAGCGCATCTTTCATAAAAGCCTGCAGGATACATTGTAACTAGCTGAAAACTGTACAGGCAGTTAGCTTCCGCCTAATTATATGTATTTCTAAATGTATTTCATTTTGAATACCATCAAGGAAACACATAAACACACAAACTCATTCATAAAGCTGAATTAATCAGTTTTCCTAAGCAAAATCACCATATTTATTACCCTTTTTATCATTAAAGAGTTTTTCCTAAGCTTACTGTCGTACATCCCATCGCACCAAAATTTGCACATATATAAAATGACACCTTTTTCATGCCAATACACAAGTTTGCCTTTTTGCCAGACCACAGAAAACAGGCTTCGTAACACTAGAAAGCAGCAGTTAGCATGGCTAGCTCTGCTGTGCTGCACTGCATGTAGCCCATAAACTGTATAAAAAATAGGTTTTAGCTATGGTGTTTATGTGCTATCAAAGATTTCACAGCATAGATATATTACAGACAGAGCATACATAAATATATATATGAGATTTTATTTAACACTTAATAGCATTTGTATATGTATAATGCATTGCTTTATAGATACATTGGACACTTCAACACAGCCATCTGAATACACTGATTTATTGTCCTAACGTAAAAGATGTAGAAGGTCTATTTAAATATTTGGAAAATAAAAGGTGGGTGTTTCACAACTGTAAATGCAAACCAGTGACTTTAAAAACTGTGATATTACGAACTGAATTTAAGTAACGATGCTGCACATTGCTACAGTAATAGCTATTAAACATTATTATTATATAGGCTACTAGAGTGGAATTCATATTATACATGGTGTTTCACTGTCAGAGTCAGAATCTGTGTCATCTATTTCCATTACTGCTGCTGTTGGTGCAGCTTATTTAGAGGACTGGGCCCTTTTCCCGTATGGTTTTGTTGTTGGGCGCCATCGTCTTTCTCCATATTTGAACCAGTTCTTTACTATGGCCCCCACTATCCCAACAGTGTCTTCTTCTACTCTCCCTCCAGTGTATATCTTTTTCTACTGTATCAGAAGTTCCCCAGTCTTTTGATACACAATTCAGAAGAGGAAATGCTCTGTCAACTTTTGATGTGGACACTAGCATGACCTGAATGATCTGGATTATATGAAGCAAGTTAGGACAATGCTAAAACTATTCTTTCCATCTAAGGCTTTTATAGTTTCTTAAAATTACTTATTTGAGACGTGCCCATTTAGGTATGACCTGTAGATTATGTCCATCATGCTTTGCCATGTCTTTCATTTTTTATTCTGCGCTACTGACTATGTACAAAGCCATTGGGAGAGACATACCATTTTTTTGGAAGTTAAGTGAGAGGTGTGACAGGCTATCCAAAACATCAATTCAGACACCCATGTGCTGAAGGAAATTGTGCATTTTTATTTAACTGTGCAAATTGAATGAATTAATTCTCTTAACACTTCACATTTTGTATGTCCTGGTGTTGGTCACGTCCAATTTCACTTAAAAAGGAAATCACAGCTGAGATGATGGCCTCCAATGACTTATGTGCTCTTCTATGATTGTTCAACTATTGAACCCCATTGAGTCTCATAGGTGTTATTTTGTAGGTGTTATTACATTTTGCTTGAGAAGGTCTGAATTTGCACCAGCTCTCTCTTTGAAAAAACAATGTAGGACAAGAAACCACCAATATCTTGACTGAGATAAATGCCCTGGAATGTATTCTTGATTGCTAGTTTAAAATACCCATCAGCCATAGCATCTCATTCTGTTTTCATTCACATAGATCCCCCACTGACACCCAACGTTGACACAGACTCCATCTGCAACAAATCCAACGATATGTCCTTTCCAGTCAGGTATAACCTTGCTAAAAGTGATTGGACACGCTGCAGGATGCCTTTAGCTGTGGCACTCCCTGTGTCCTTAAAACTGAGGAATTTCATGATACGTTTTTCTCTAAAAAATACACAACTTTATTCTCTAAAGCTGAGCAATCACTACTATGTTCCGCAAGACAAGAATACCAATATATCTAGAAATGCCTACTGTGTTGTGATTGATCTAGAGCTCATAGAAATGTCATGTCCGTCAGAGAGCTGGAGTTGGCCTGAGTAACAGAAGTCAAGCGGGTACAAAGGCAAATCCTTTTTAACTTTCACTCCTGCTGTAACATCCCAACAGGAGATATTTCTAAATTCTCTTGGGTTCAGTCATGCTTCAACAACACTACACAGGAGGCCAGACCACAACAGAATGAGTGGGTGGTCTCATTTCACAGTTTGTGTGTTTGTTTGTGTGTTAGCAGGAACCCCAGAGGCCTACTTATTTACACACAAGCATTGGAAACATCCTTTTTTTCATAATAAGGCCCCTTTAAGATGGTTACTCCAAGCGACTGTGAACCGAAAATGTAAACGTGAGATGTAATTCAATTTATCAATGCCTTTATATTTAATAAAATGTTGCATTTATAACAATTGTCATGAATAACTACCATAATAAGCAGATGCAAAGCAAAACAGAGCAGGCCTATTCCCTTTCAACAACTACGATTTTATTTAGGAAGAGACTTCAGTATGAACCACTAGATCAGTTAGACAGATTAAATTCACAAAAATATCTGGTTGGAGGGGATTACATCATATTCAGATGCATATTCTGTCCTACAAGTCAAAACCAGTCTAGATGATTTCAACTTTGTGGTTTCGTATGCCATTGGTGTTATACAAAATTACAGACTCGCTGCTACAAGTACTGTCAAAAGTGCCAAAATGAGAGTAACATTCTTTCTTTACTATTGTAGAAATTTGTAACTTTATTTCTTCCTCAAGTTTAGCTCTGCTGATGTTTTGAAAAATATATATATATATATATATGCACCTGACTATCCAGCACTGCATCATTGGTTAATAGACTGAAAAAATACGCTAGATTTTGGACTAAAAAGCTTATTGTATTAAGCTCAGTAAAGTTAGTCAATGGAGCTGATCAGCCCATCATTCATCTATTATTGCCCCTGCTAACTTGCTAACACCAATGTTATATAGTTTTAAAGTCTAGCATAACTGATAATGTTACTTACCATAAGATGGCTTTACTGCTGATGATTGCTTGCTTTTTTGGTGACATTGAATTGAATACTTCCTTTAACGAAGTTGTGATTAGCTGCTAGCTGCCCAAAGGTAGGTTGGGGTCAGTGAGATCTGCATGCTTTGCAGGGGAGAGTTGTCTTATTCATCTCTTCCAACACCAAACCAGTTTGTTTTCCATTTTTCAATTGTAGAAACTGACACTTTCTTTACTGTTTTAATTGCTTGGGCTTTGCTTGCTTTCTTCAGTAAAAGTTGAAGCTTTTTAATGAGGTACCTGTCATTCACAGCAGCCAACATTACCGCACAGTAGTAGGGCTGCCTTAACATGACACAGCCAGATGGTTTGTTGCACATAAGAACCTTGGAAATATCTATGTAAAAGCACTTTCAAAAGAAACTTGGTAGGTGATTGGCTAAACCATTTGTCTATCAGCATCTATCACGGGCTAAGGGCATGGTGCAGCAGAACACAACAAAGCCCCTCTTTGCTGCTCTGGGAGAGAATTGTGATTATAAGATCTTGCGAGATACAAACAGAATTTTGTTTCACAAATAAAGATTAAAACATATTTTGTTTGTTGTAACCATTCCTTCTTTCATTGGTGACATTAAGAAACTCCCTTTCAAATGTGCTTACAATTTAAGTTATGGGGACAAAATCCCCAGTTCTCGTTTTGAGCAAAAATGTATTTAAATATTTATCTGAAGTTAATATGAGGCTTCAGCCATGTGAGTTAGTCAAATAATGTGGATAACATCCTCAACTGCAGTCTTTTATAATCATCCAAGTGTAATAAGATGTGATAAATTATGTACCAAAAAGACAGTAGGTTTGAATGATATGGATTTTATTTAATTAATTTGGACATATATTATCTTGTAAATACATATTTTTGTAAGGAAGGAGGACTGTGGATTTTGTACACCATCACTTACACAGAAAGTGCATTATAAAGAGATCTCTTGGGTGAACTGATAGCCAAGTGGTTAGGGAGCATGCCACATGGGCAAAATATGTCCTGAGCAGCGATTCCCCAGTTTAAATCCCAGCTGGCTGGGTCTTTACTGCATCTCTTTCCACCTTTCCTGTCTCACTGCTTTCAACTATAAATAAAGGCACAAAATGTCCAAAAATAATCTAAAAAAAGGAAGTGATCTAATAATGGCCAGTATAAACAGGATGAATGATTACAGCAAAAAACTGTTTGTGTTCATATGGGCAGTATTGTTTCAGGACAGACTTGAAAATTATAAACCTATCCTTTAAAGACACATACAATTAATATATAACACACGATTCCCACAACAACAATCAGCAAAAATGAGCCTGAGCCTGTATGTTGACAAAGCAGTGAGATGACAACCCCTAATTACAACTGAGTAATCTACTGGCACTAGTTTATTTTTGCCCCTTATGTCACTGACGGTAGGATTATTTATGTAGGACAATTTGAATATAATGAATAATGAATATTTTATTTTATATTTGACAAAAGAGAATAGTAGCAATAGACTGGACCAGTTACAACCGTTAAATACTAATCCAGACCTAGAAATAGAATTCCATACTTTTCCATACTGCATAGCAAGGGCCGAATTTTACTTTACAGAATATTCATTTTGAATGTGTGATATTGAGGGTTACACATTTCTGCTTTAAAAAGTTGTGATTATATGTCAAAAATGTTTTTTTCTTAAAACAGAATATATAGAGTGAAAGTTATCAGTGGAATTAATACATGACTGCATTTCCACAACCTCTCTTGGTCCCTGCTTTAAGATTGTGCTGTCATATAATAAGGGATCATATTACCTACCACAAGTGATATTCTTCTGTGTTGACCTAAGACCAGAAAAAAGTTTCTATCCCAAATATAAACCTGTCAAGCAGCCATCAAAACAAAACTCTCTTTTACTCAAACGGTGGAAGCTGATGACTGAGTAAAATCACCTAAGCAGCCTGGGAAAACCATTACAAATGATACAACTGATGCAGTATAACAAGCACTGGAGTGCCTTAGGCCTTTAATAGACCCATAACAAAAATCCCTGCATGTTGTGACTCTACTCAAGCCATCCACCAGTACATCTCCACTGTCCTACTGTGGCAGTATCATCACATAGTTAAAGTGATGATGGAAGGATATAAATACTGGCCCTGATGAGGTTTAAAACAAAACATGCAGTGAAGGAGCACAAACACAAATCTGTACTTGCACAGGCATGCATCTCATAGAATAAAATGTACAATACAGAGCTACTGTAAAACAGGATACACTAGTAAGTCCAAAAATTAACATACAGCACTGTTCCTTCGGTCCTAGGGAACATGCAGCCATCTGAATGCTGAAGTGGAAATGGCTTTTGTAGAGAGCAAAGGAAAGGAAACCCTCTCAACAGTTACATAAGAGAAAAGGCCCTGAGCTCTCTGTCTCTCGCCATGACACACACACACACACACACACACACACACACACACACACACACACACACACACACACACACACACACACACACACACACACACACACACACACACACCACACACACACCGCACACACACATCAACAACAACATTGCCACACACCTGACAGGCAGAAACCCATCCTGTGGAAGAAAAAGCCATTGGAGGCTCTGACAAAACCACCTGATGAGATTCAGTCAACAGCACTACTATTTATCAGAGCCCACCACATCCAACAAAACAGTATTAACTGGTGGCTGCAGAAAATCACAACGGATGTATGCCTGTACCTTGGCATTGAATGAACACTGATAAAAGATTCTAGGTCGCCCGTGGCCCAGGGTGCAGATTGTACATACATGCGGTTATTTTGAGGGAGACCTATTCCCACGTTTTTTCTCGCAGGGCTTTAAAATAAACCCCTGGTGAAAACAAACGCTACACACTCACAGCGTGTTTGACAGTCATATCACTCGCTGGAGCTATTCATCAATATTTATTCATTCTCACCAAATAATGAAGACGACAATGCAATAACTCAGACTACCCGACAGATGAATTCTGAATACATCAGAGGAGTATGTAAAGTGTGTTTGTGCATGTTGTGAAGCGGGGGGGGATTGTTGAAACTGAGGACTCGGTGGCAGATAAAAACCTACATCTTCATAATGCGTAAGCAATGCATGTTTATGAAAGCATGCTCATAAATAGACACGTTGCCCTTTATCATCACGGGTCAACTATTTGTCCAATTAGCAACTGCATGCTGACTCTTGCGATCATAATAAATAGCTAAATAGATAGAATTGCATATGATTATGAGCATACGGACATAGGTTAGCTCAAACTTTATCATATATTCTGCTGAAACTCTTAATCTGCATGAAGCCCTTAATAAGAGCATCCCCCTTTCTGACAAGTTGACAGCAGAGCTTCAGGCATAGCATTAGTAACACACAGGAAACTGTCCTCTCATCAGCATAGGAATTAACAAAGACTTCTATTGCTACTGTTTGTTGGAGAGGAGAGGAGAGGAGAGGAGAGGAGAGGAGATGAGAGGAGAGGAGAGGAGAGGAGAGGGCAGTGACTGGGAGAGAAATCCATTTACAGTAAATGAAAGGAAGAAGAGAGGCGTCAGCATTAACAGTTAATCCACTGCAGTGAGAATGCTTTCTCTCTGCCGGCTGCCTCTGGGATCCAGTAGTTATCCTAAGAGGAAGAATGTAACATACACTGCACTGTATGACAAACAACAGATCTAACCCCGACATGAGGCTTGTACTATGCCAAATAAACAACACATAACTTACTAGAAAAGCAACACACGCTTTTCAGGTTGAAGCATCTTCCATCCAAGTGAATGAACTACAGCTGCGTTACCATGTTATGTCATATTGTGCATATGGAACATGTAGTCTACTGTGTATTTATATATACTACTTCGATGCTGAGAATGCTGTCATCTCATGGAAAATCTGAGCTTTTGAGCTACATAATGAACTTCCCCCACCATTCAAACACACGTGAGACATTTCAAGTGTTATGAGTCCATGTTCCCTACCCCAGGGGAGGGCCACGACACAGAAGTGCACATACAAAGGGAGCATCTCTCTTCCCCTCTGTTTCTCTCCCACCCCTTTTTCTCTCTCTCACCCACACACTTTCTCTATTTAGCTCACACTTTAAAAAGCCGCCTAAAAATAGACGCTAGAAGATGAACAGGAGCCAGTGAGTGTCATGGCAACAACGTGCAGTGGCTCACAAACACTATTTAGACTAGCAAGAAAAAGTTATAATCAAAGCCATAATGCAGCAGTTTCACCTTTTCAAAGAAACAGTTTTCTAAATTCCAGTGCATTGCTTATAATTCAGCAGTTGAATAGACAGCATCTCTGTCATGAGATACGCTTTGTACTTCAAATGCTGTGGTTAATCCCCACTGACTCCTTGTAAGTACTTTGAATGAGTCTACAACCGAAAATGTGAGCACCACACATATATCTTCCTAACGCTATGTGCATTCACTCTTAAATAATATGCGAATAAAAATAGGCTTAGATTTGGATGGAACATACCCATGATTCAATTTAGTATGATCAAATAATAATGTAAATAGTATAAAGGCCTATGCATTGTGGTTCTGCAGGCATATATGCTGGACAGAGGCCCAGAATTATTCACTACCCCATCAGGATGCTTCAGAGCAACTCTGCATCTCCTTCCACTCGAATCCCCCTGAGGCCACTTGCACATCAAAGCACAGATTCAGTTTACACTGATGTACTCTGAAGCTAATTTTTACACAACTAACAAGGATGTGCTACACCTTTTACAGATCCAAACACACCAAATAGAAACAGTTTAAAGGATAGTTCACATTTTTTTCTTTTAAATGTGCGTTAAATGCAACAGGCAGGTACACATGTAAACAGTGAAACAAGTTTTACATTAAGTAATTATTCCTCCTGTTCCTACTAGCTATGACAAGATTATTTCTTTATACCCTTCCTATGCTGGAAGAAGTGGCCGGGGAGCGGGAAGTCTGGGCCTTAGGCTGCTGTGCCCAGAACCTGACCTGGGCCAGCAATCGAAGATGGATGGATCGATTGATACTTTCTATGTACACAGTCTGTGCAAAAATGGATTCTAGACATTAAATGATGGTAATATGAGGCTTCGTCCGACTGGGCAGTGTTTTTGCACAAAAGCTTTTCTACTGATATCTAATACTGAAGAATTTAATATTAAAAATAAAACATTAATTTGTCTGACACTGCAGATGCCTCAATATCATCTTAAAACAACTTTGAATTACATATTTGCACAGAATTAGGACTTTAAATGTTCACCTCCTATCACTTACAATGGAAGTGCATTAGAAAGGGATCTCTGTGATGTGAACCTATCCTTTAATGTCACTTCTCTTTCTGAAGTGAAATTCAGTCTATTTGTCGGCACACACCCTCAATTAAAAAAAAAACTAAAAAACAGCTAAGATGTTTGGTGCGCAGTTCAGGATGAGTAATGGCCTCAGGGACTGGATGAAATAAATCCACAAGGCCCCCATCTTCACGGATCAATTACTTCATTATCTGATGAAACATTGGTGCCTTGAACATCTTTATATTACCAGTATCAGTGAGCAGTTTTTCATCAGTCAAAAACAATTAATAAATGAGTAGATATGAGGTAATACATGTATAATTGACAATATTACATTTCATTATCTCACATCTACTTGTGTGTGCAATATAGCACTTAAGTCCTACAGGATAGAGGCCTATAGTCTTTTAGAAATCAATTGGTTCTGAAAACCAGAAAGATGAGCTTAAGCAGTGACCAGTATTTATACATGCATGTGTGTGTGTTCGTGAGGAGTGTGTTGACTCACAATGTTGACCTGTAGTGGTTCTGAACCAGGTCTTAGCAGCCTCCTCCTCCTGCAGCTACCAGAGTCTC
The DNA here is from genome assembly GCA_030544235.1 of Lepturacanthus savala. Taxonomy (NCBI): domain Eukaryota; kingdom Metazoa; phylum Chordata; class Actinopteri; order Scombriformes; family Trichiuridae; genus Lepturacanthus; species Lepturacanthus savala. The sequence goes on from CM060464.1 coordinate 17,111,686, forward strand.
CAGACCGCAGACGAACAGATGATGATGATTGACCTATGTCTGCTGGATGGGCACATGCAGACAGACAGGCAAACAGATGATCGATGTTAAAACAAACACAGGTCAACAGTCTGTGAATTAATGTGAAATGGAGATATTTGATGGTACCTGACTGTGGTAGGAGCAGCGCCAAGGCAGTAAGAGTGCTGGGGGCAAGAGGCAGGGAGCGGCACCGCTGTAGAGATACCCTCAATGGGGGCTCTAATGGTGACACACCCGGAGGGCGAGACAAGGCCTAGAGGGTACTGAGTAGTTAGGGCACCTCCTATATGCCATACAGTTACTTTGATACACACACTCACAAATGGACAAGGTTGAATGCATGCACTAACCTGACCATTACATTAAAAAAGAATATTCCTTACTACTTGGACTCCTCTTTTGCAGTAAATTAAAGTATTTCAGCAAGTCTATTCTAGTGCTTTGGTCGGTGTGTATGCCCTGCAGCAAACCATGAGAGGCTATACATCATGCCAACCAGGCGGTCTCTTAGGTTAAAATGAACTGACTCTGAGTTAGGGCAATGAGAGGTAGAGCTTATGGGAGCGATGAGGCAGAAAATTGGCCACAGTGAAAGACTGGGAGTGAGAAAGAAACAGAAGCCACAAAGAGAGAAAGAGAGAGAGGGAAAGAGAGAGAGACAGAGAGGAAAAGAAAAGGGTTGAGCTGAGGGAGAAGCAGTATCCAGAAATACAGGCCTCTATAAATGGGGCAGAGCATGCATGCATTGTTGCAGCTAACAGTGAGTGGTATATAAATACTAGGTTAGTACTGGGCTGCCCTTCAAAGGCTGTAGTGTGTTTGAGTCATTATGGGCCTGGGCTATATTTATCAGTGAGGTGGTGGAGACTCCTAGTGAGACTTGGCCCTTCTACTCTCATTTCTTCACCTGGATATTAATGTTATATTTATTTGAATATACCTACATTTGCTTTCTGTAACTGCTTGTGGGGATATAATCATGGGCCTGCTTACTTGACATTTTTATGTCAATATTTGTATGTTTATTTTCAGTAAATTTATGCATGATTGCCTGTGCTTGTTATTTGGCATCTTACTCTGTGGTGCAGCTCCGTGGTCTGCGTCTCCCTAGTAACACTGGTCTCTATGACAGAGCAAGGTCTGGAACGAGCAGCCATCCTTCTTTGCCCCGGTGAGTAGTGCATGGCGGGAGCAGGCCTGCGTCTCCGCCGGCACAGTGAGCCGACCTCACTGTAATGGCTGTAGAGCTCTCGGTCCGGCGTGGGCCTCCACAGGTCCAGTACAGCCGAAGCCGGACGAGGGCGAGCTTGAGGCCGGGGGCGCTGTGCCCTGTGCGGTACAGAGGTCTTCTCTGTGCTAGAGTGGGGCATGGCAGGGCCCGGCTGTCTCACACTGCAGCCTGTCTGGCTGGCAATCTGCTCACACAGCTGTGATTGGCACACATACTCAGCAGTTTGGCCCAAATCAAGGTGCGAAAACACATTTTACATGTCATAAGGTGGAGAAATGCCGTCCTATGTGTTTTTATATTTCTCATGTTTCATCTCATAAGGTAAAATAAATACACAACAGATTGGTGGATTTAGTTTGGAAACAGTATTTAGGAGGTTTTTTCATGGTGACATAATGTGACACAAATTATCATAGCACTGCACCTTAACACATATTCCTACAACGCTAGCATAATAAACCCTTATGAAAGCACAATGAGCAGTGAGATGTCATATCTCATTTTGTTATTAGGAGTTGGGGCAAACATGTCCTGACTCGGTGTGATCAGAAGGGAGATGACTAATGCCTCCACTGGAGTGAGAAGGGAAAAGTGCCGTCATGAAGCGCGGACGTCACACTGCTCTAGGTGCTACAGACGGCCTGCTTGATGGGAAGTAGGGCTTCCGTGCATGCTACATGAGACTGGCTAAGCAGGAAAAGAACAAACTCTAGATGTTGTCCCCATTGTAATTATTACAGACTATTACCTCCTCTCTCCAACAGATGGGGCAAAAGGACAACTATACAGTCTGTGCCCTATTTATGTCCCCGCAGACTGCACGGGTTTTTGTTTCTTCCTGTCAGTTAATGAACCACACCTAGGACTTATACTATGAAGCAGTGAGTCATGATGTTACCATTTTGTTGTTGATGATGATTTTCAGAAGCAAAAGAATGGCCGTGGTTAAAACAGTTAGGAGAGATAAAATGGCATTTTGAGCATTTATGCAGTAATTACATGATGCCTCTGGCGATGTTAATGATGTGGAAAAAGCCTGCAATGGAATGTGGTTATGGCATGAATGTCACACATTATACATGAAACACTGTTCCCGTTAATGAAACAAAACAGGAATTTAGCTTCACAATTTACTGAATCCTTTAACAAATGCAGATATTAAAATTCAGTTTGCCGTAATGAACACAGCTCCACCTGTATTTAAAGTCACATACCTTAAATATTTCCTCTGTGGAATCTGATGCTGGCACACTATTGGTTGTGTTCCCTTTATCACCTTGCTGTGATTGGACCGTCACTTCCTGTATCTGGTGGGAGTCAGGTGGAACATCCCTGGAATCTTGCTCATTTCCTGTCTGTTCCTCTACCTTGTCGTCTTTATATAGACAGTTTATTGAATCCATTTCTTTTTGAGTCTCTGTTTGTGGACCTGATTGTGGGACATGATTCTCTACTATGGCTGTGGACCTGTGGTTTGTGTTTCCATCAAAATGTTTGTCTGTACCCTCAGAACTCTGAAGGCCATTGACAGCTTGAGGCCCTGGGCATGACCTAAAGGCTCTCAGGACCACCTTAGGAGATTGCCCTTCTGTCACAGCTGCTGGACACTCACGGTCAAAGTTACTGGGATGTGAGGATTTAGTGGTTGCTGGTGACGACACGGTAGGCTGAGGTTTTAGAAGTCCATCACCATGGAGTGTCAGGGACACGCTGTGTATGTTGTCCGCTGTGTGCTGCGGGGCCCGTGGGGAGCTCATCGGGGTCCGTGCTCCCTCTGGAGGGGAGAAGGAGCGTGATGTTGTCCGCCATTTTCTGGCCGTCTCTGCTACATTGTTGAAAAACTTAAACAGACCACCAAAGTGCCCCTTGGTGTCAGTGTGCTTCAGGTGCGGTGGCTGGAAGTCTTTGACATTGTCAAAGTCTACAGAGCCATAGTCTGAGTCCATAGTCTTGTCCATAGAGGGAAGCTCAGAGTCAAAGCTCCGCTCTGAGTAGACAGGATTGGCTTTTCCCAGGAGAGAGATCCTCCGCAGGTAACTCCACACATCTTTGTGTCTCCTCCCTGCCCCCTGATGGGTCCTGGGGCTACCCTTAATGTTGGGCTCTTCACAGCCTGAAGCTGTTTTGTTACAGTTGGCTGAATTATTTTGGCTTCTTTTAGTGTAGGAAACTCTTTCAGATTGTTTACAGCCATTCTGAGTCAGAGTCTCTCCCATTACAGTGGGCTGATTGCCTTCTATAGGAGTCGTGAGGTCAATATCCTCAAACGAGCAGTCAAACTCCGCTGTGTAGCCAGCATATGAATGCCTCTTGGCACGGTGCCGCTGCATGCCAAGTGTGCCCCTGCTGGACTGCTGTGGAGTGCCGATGTCCTGGCAGAAAGAATCCTCGTCCACCAAGGAGGTGCTGAGCTTAGCAGTTGACAGTTTCCCTGTCTTGCCTTTAAACACAGAAGGAGATTTAAGCTTCTTGAAGGAGCGAACTTTGTCGGCGAATGAAAGTTTAGGGATGGAAGCCTCCCCCGGCAGGATCATGGAGTGGGGTCTCCGCTCTAGCTCCGATGCAGCTCTTTTACGATGCAAGATCTTCCAGATGCCCCCGGTGGCCCGGGGCCTCCGGTTGACCTCCTGTCTGTCCTTGACAGGGGTCTGAGAAGAGACAGCCTGGGTATCTGCCTGCCCCTCTGTAGGCCCTGACCCAGTCTCCTGTATATAAACACTGCTGGTCTCATTCTCCACATCGAGAGAAACATTAAACACTCGGTTGACAAACCCATTAGGGTCGTTGCTCTCGGGGGCAGGGTTGTCTATCTGTTCCATCCTCTCTCATTCTACGGTGTCAGCTATCAGCTCCAATGGCCAACATGTCTCAGGCCTCTCTCTCTCTCACACACACACACACACACACAAATGCAAACACCTGTAGAAACAAAAAATACATTTTGTTATTCCATTGACATTAAACTGACTGCCTGATTGTTTCACATTAACCTCTGTCTTGACTTGACCGTTTCTGTAGGTGAATGCCGTAAATGTCATAATAGCTTTCATTTTGTGAGTTTTCGCACCATGATTCCCCCACCGCCTACCTCCCCCCATATTTGATCCAAATTATCCAAAGTAATTATTTGAGACACAGTCCCCCTGTCCACCATTTAAACCATGAGGCGGTGTTGCCATGGAAACACGCACTACAGAGATGTCTGGTTATTTCAGGCCTGCTCCGGCTGTGACATCATAGCTGAGATAAGCTTCTTCTAAGAAAGAAGGTGTTATGGCAAGTGTAGTAAGCATGGCCCACTACTACATGTTAATTAACCTCCATTTCATAATCCCTTTAAGTTATGGAAGCATCTGGTGTAACTGGGGCCTCCAGCACACATGTTTATTTTCACAGTACATGAGATCCTCCCCAAAGATGCATTTTAATGAAGCTAGCCTGTTCCCTGAATGCCATAATTTTAAATTATAGGTTTCTTTACTGATAAGCTTTTGAACCATACTATTAAAGAATGCTCTTAATCAATCAGAATGTACTTAATCAATCAATCAATACTAGATTAGGATAGTCTCCTACACACATAGAAGCGTATAGATTGTAAATGTCTCTTATCTTGACTATGCATAGGTCCCATATTTATATCCTAGATTGTATTTGAGGAAAAAATAGTCTGTGTTATGAATATTAATGAGTTTCTTCGCTGAAGGGTGAATGGTGGGGGTGTGACTGTATAGTTGTGATGTCACAACTTAAGGAAAGTGCTGACAGCTCATCATTCATTCTGAATAATGGCTGTGTGCATTTCTCTGTGGGTAGAGAGATTTGAAATATTATTAGATTATAATAGTTTTTATATTTTAAAATCACACTTTCTGGGACCTTTAATTTACTCTGATAATATGATTTTGTTCAACTTTACATCATAGTGTGACAATATAATACCATAATAGAACACTTTCACACCAGCCATATTGACATGAATTAGTAGGTCAACACAGGTGTTATCAATGATACTAACTAAGGTTCTGTTCCATTCAGGCCAAACAGTCAATGTGCTGGTAAGGCTCTGCTACACTAAATGGAACCTTAATTAGTATCATTGGCAACCAGTGGATTTAGTACTCAGATTCTTTACTCAAGTAAAAGAAGAAATAATGTCAAAAAATTAGCAATTCAGTAATTTCAATTCAAAAAAGAATATCTTTTAATTGAAATTGCTGAAATGTCACTTAAGTAAAAGCACATTAGTATTATCAGCAAAATGCACTTAAAAGTACTCTTATACAGACTGTTGTATTATTATAGTATAGTATACTACTTGTTTTGAATCAATAAATAAATGTGACAGCCTTTTAATATAATAGTTTATCAATGTGGAGGCAATCTAGGATACCTTGCATGGATTAATAGTAACAGTACTGCACATTATTTAACTGTATTATATCTTCTTCTTCTTATTATTATTATTATTACAATATATTTACATTAATTTCAGTCAAAATGCATGACAACCTTTAAAAAGGCAGACAATTTAAACAGCAGTTAACGTATTAATATATAATCTTATGAACTTTTTTAATATGAAAAGTAATTGTAAGTGAAGCTGTCAGACAAATGTAGTGAAGTAAAAGCACAATATTTCCCTCTGAAAATTAAATTTAAAGTGTATAGGCATCAAGTAGCATCACATGGAAATACTCAAGCAAAGTACAAGTACACCAAATTTGTACTTAAGTACAGTACTGGAGTAATTAGTTACTTTCCACCGCTGTTGGTAACACCTGTGTTTACCAACTATTTCATGTCAATATGGCTACCGTGAAAAAGTTGTAATGGTAGGATATAACACACATTTGTGAAAGCTAAGTTAAAGTTGAAAGTTAAGTTGCGCTTCTTTCGGTGTTTTACTCCGCAAACGCCGCAGTGACAGATGAAAAGTCTGCAGTGACAGATGTGCGAGCAGCCTGACGCTGGGTTGGGCTTCTCAACAGTTAACTACGGCTTTTTTTGGTATAATATGGCGTCATTAAAATTGACATTAACATTGAAAAAAAGTTGCCTACTTTTCGTTTTTTTTAACGGAATTCGTTTATGAAATTAACTTAACGCGTCTTCAAAGGCGGTTTAACCGGACGTATTACACATTCCAAAAAAAACAAAACAAGAAAAAAAAAATCAATAACTTCGAAAGAAACTAGCTTATCGAGTCATTAACGCGAGTGACTTCACGAAAGATGTTGACTTACCTCCGGTTAAAAGGACACGCTGCTGTCCGCCGAGTCAATTCAAACACCGGCTGAACGTATCCAGTTCAGCGGCTTAACTTATATCCATGAGTAAGGCTGAAGTTATGTTGCGGACAGCGACTCCTTCGTAGATCACACGTGTTTGTTGTATTTCTTTTCTCTTTTTTTTTTGCTTCTATAAACTTCGTCAGCTCTCATCAAACTGAGAGAAACTCCCGGAGCGGAGGTAGCGACAGACCGGTGAACTCTTGCCCTGTAAGCTCCTGCAGACGCCGACGCTCTGATTCGTGATAAAGCTCTCACGCAGACACAGCCACGCACACGCACGCACGCACACACACAAACACACACACACGCGCGTATATACACGCACGCTCCCACGCACGCGCCCCCCACACACGGAAATCTATTGTAATTTAAGTTATTATTTATGGTTTATGTTATTATATTATTATACAGTATGAAGGTTTGCTGTGCTGTTATGTTTTGTCCCCCCCACCCCCCCTTTCTGTTATAATACTTAATATCTCTCTCATAGCCTATATGGTTCTCTATATAAGATATTCTTTATCCTATATTTGTTGGCCGGATTTAGGAGAAAGCACTTATAATTTCTAAAGGAACATCAGTGATTGACTGAACTCTGGTCTCACTAGCTGATCCTCCTTTGGGATTTGTGTTAAATGTGAAAATCCTTCCATTGAAATGACACAATGGGGAGAGGGAGCTCAGGGGGGAAACTGAAGGAATTCACACACACGAAAAAAAAAAAAAAAAACTAAACAGCTCCACAGCTCCATAGCATGCCGTGAAAGAGGAGATGGTGGAAGAAGGGGCCTAAATTTAAACATTTCCTCTTTGTCCTGTTTTGGGCCCATTGTCATCGCATGGCGTTCTCCCCTCCTGCACAGGAAGGAGTGGATCTGACATCAACGCTCTCAGGCTGACAATGCCAGGAAGTCTGTCTGACTGTATGTAAATATCTCTACGTGTCCGTGCTTCCCTTGCTGCCCGTGGAGCCGCACTCTACTCCCTGAACCTCTCTGCCTAGAGCGGCTTTAAGTATTTGACGGTGTAGTAGTAATAGTAGTAGTAGTCGGAGTAACATGGTGCTTTACATGCTTCACTTCGCCCCATAACTCATCCACAACTGTCACCGCGAATTACAGCAACCTCATCTTCAACTGGCCTCCCCTGTGAAGGAACATCTGCATTAGGTGGCTTCATATGTAGCCTTAATACACTTGTTCCATCTTCATGTTATTCTAGCAGCCTATATTTGTGTTTCCGATCGTTGTGTTTTGTCATTCCTCATGTGTACTGTCCCTGCTTTCCTCATGATTTTGTGTCAAATTAGTGTTTGTTGCTCTCCTTCCCTTGTCTCACTTCTTCCCTCCCTCCCCTTACTCACACACACTTCCTCAGAACCCCAAGCAGTCTTCCTGCTGTCCCCTCCCATCACAAAAGACATCCTGGCCCAAACAGGCCAGATATTTGAGCTCAGATCTGACTTATATACCCACACACGGAATAGTTACCCGTTATCTCTTAGTATAAGACTAAGGAAATTCATTCATATAAGCAGCAATATGACAGAAAGCTTGAGATGAATAGCGACGAGCAGAAAGAAACAGATTCGAGATTTATAGACACTCGGCCAGATGGGCGTTTGTGTTTGTGCGTTACTGCGAGCATACTTTAATGCCTTTTTTTTTCTTTGAAAAAAAAAAAGCTCTTTGAAATGATGTCATTGGCCTCTGATTTTCAGAACAATCGACTTCTTCCTCCTCTTCCTATGACACAGTCCCCACTGGTGGCTTTCGGTAGAGATTACTGGAGACAAACACTCGCTGAGTTTAGGCCCAGCTGTAATTATTTCGCCAGTCTTTGTCAAAACTGCTGAGTGAAAACAGGCTGCCGTGAAAAAAAAAAAAAAAAGCGGGGCCAGACAGGGAGGAGGGAGAGAGAGAGGGGGGCCAGATATGTTGTGATATCAAACGAAAGGCTTACTAAAGCATGGGAACTGGATTTGGGAGGTGTTACTCGTGTGTGAGAACAGCTGGGAGTCAAGTCAAATGTTGTTTTCAGGCGCAGGTGTTCGGGAACCTTGCCGCTAAAACACAGCATAGCCGCTGCATTGTGTTAGTCGGAGGGACTGCCGGGTTAAAGAGGCTTGAAGGAGATGCTGATGAGATGTTGTGAGCATGCATACACCAGCGTTTCAAGAACACACTCTTCCATATAAAGTCGAACCTTTGTTTTTCTCACTTTGGCCATAATATGCCCAGGTAGTAGTCGCTTCCAGTGGTAGGGGAGAGTTTGAATTACACTGACATTCCTGAAATTCCCTCTGCACTGACCTGCATACTTCCCTTGCTTGGCTGCACATGGCACTATCCCTTAACACGCACACAGACACACACAAATCTGCACTCATCCTAACAGTTTCATAGACGCGTTGATCGTACCTGCATATCGGTTTGGGATAATCAATCAGTTTCTAGCAGTTTCCATGATTTTTTCACACATGCAGTGGATCCAAATCACATGGTATACACCACACACACACACAGCTGGAATGTTAAAGTGTCTGGATGTAGTTGATGATGGGATGGTCTCACTGAGCCACTTATCTGGCAGCCATCTGAAAGACAGCGAGAGCGAGAGAGGGAAAGAAAGAATGAGAGGGGCAGGACAGGGGTAATGGGGGGGGGGGGGGGGGGGGTTTCAGCTGGGGACTTTCAGCCATTATCAGGATGAATCTGAAAACAGGAAGGCGGGTTCCAATAAACAAGACGAGCGGAAGACAAGCACAGTTCTACTTCCTGTTTTAGAGCGAGGGAGGAAACAGCAGATTTTTTAGGAATTCAAATCAGAATCAGCTCTCTGGAAAGAACATCTTCCTTATAACCCAGAAAGTGCTCTTGTGTCGGCAAAGTTACAAGAAAACAATGGTTATTTTTGTTGTTTTTGTGATCGTATTTTTCTTTTGTCTGACTTCGTATTTAGTTGTGGTTATGGAGTATTTTTTTTTTTCAAATGTAGTTATGTTGTTATATTATCTGTATCTGTCCGATTGTTTTTCTGGGGCTATTTCTTGCTGCACAGGTCTTGGGGCTGAGCTGGACTCGGCTGTGTTTATTGGGTCAGTCAGCAGCAGTGAGAGAAAGGCAGCCTGGTACTTCTGCTCATCTGTGTGCTTCCACTGCCTTTGGGGAGCAAAGTTTCTGACTGGGAGGTCCCATGGGGATGGGGGGGGGGATGAAGGGTGGGGTCACAGGCAGCAGAGGAGGGATATTTAACACAGTAAAATAAACTATTTGCCCATCATCCTGTGTCTTATCTACACAATGTGTCAGTATCACTGAGTATAATGATTAGCGGAGATCTTAGGCTGAGATAGCCCACAATTAGTGGCGTGATTGATAGTTAACTGGAATTCCTCTCTTGCTGATTTCGTCATTAAGAAAGTTCCTTTAGAGTTGTTTTATCTCCTTGATGAATGCTGACCTCTGACCATGTCATTGTCTCTGGTCAGTGTCCTCTATGCCGGTTTAGCTCTGAACAGAGATAGAGCAATAGCCATGTTATTAGGCCTATCAACTATAGCTGAATATAATCCCTCCCTCCATCCCTATCTATCTCTCTGTCCTCTCTAAGGATCCCTTTACCATGTCCTAGTTAGAGGCGGAGGGATATACATGGCGAGTGTGCAGCCCTCTTCCCATTCCTTTCTTGCACATCCTCTCTTATCACTAAGTGGGGGAGCGAAGGAAGGAGTGACGCCGTTATGCTGTAAGTTCACATTGTGCTTTTCTGTTTTTAAGCAGGTACGACAACTAAATTTCACTTTAGTTGAAGGAAAGCAAACTGTAGAGAAACGACGATGAATGCTGATAAAAAGGACATTTTTATCTAATCTTTCATCAAAACATCCTCTATGCAGACTTTCTCATGTACATACAAACACGTAGGCCTTAATGCAGCCTGAGGACAAAGGTAGAGGCTTCTTGTCTGTACGTGTGGACGAGGTGTGGACCTCTCCCCGCCGCCCATCAGCAACCCTCCCTTCTTCAAACATGCACATGCACACGTTTAAGATGCCCAGTTTCCTCTCTGTTGTGGTGATGTAACTGCATGTAGGTTGTTGGAATTACAAGGCAGAAACACACTTGGTTGAAGAATGACATCTCGAGGAATCGAGTGAAACTGTTCTCTGAATTTATTTAAAGCCAGTGTGAGTGGCCATTGCTTTTTTTTTAATGTCAAAATTGATGTAAGGCATGGTAATAAATACACTACACAAAGAGGCTTTTATGCAGATGAGGCAGAATCTCAATAAATTATTGTTATCTCTACATATGCAAGTAATTTCAGATGCTTATGAAAGGTCCCGCTTCTTGTACTGTATTCTTACACCAACCTGAAGTTAAGTGTCTCTGCCACATGATGGCACTCTGGCTCTTTCCAAAGACATACAGGACACCATCTTGCCAACGGAGAAGTGCCTTACCAGACAATCCTTTATTATTAAAAAACAGATATAGCATGCATTTGAGAATATTGTCTATTTCAGGAGTAATACCACACAGGCAAATCCGGGTTTCAGAGGGACTTAAAGTGATACTGAAACCAGAGGACTTGATCTATAATGATGAAATGAAATGCACCAAATTTGCAACGAGTATTTTTAATTAACGACTACAGTTCTGAGATTTACTTTGCGCTCTCGTTGAAATATTGGTTTGTATTAGATCAAGGTCCAATAGGAAACTGTTCCCAAACCTGATAAAAGGCTTTTTTCCCCCTTCCACACAGGTTTATATCAAAATTTAGGACCAGCGTTAGTGACAGATGTAGTATAAGGCTCCAGGCTCTTTTCTCTGTAATGAAGGAGTAGTTACATGTACAGTAATGCCATTGAAGCAGCCAGCCGTATGTGTTACCAGGACCACTGGGATTCAGCCTCTAGCTATGTGTCAATCAATGGATCACGGTCATACTGCTGAAGCTGTGGCCGTAGACACTTTTTTGAGAGAATTTGCCCTGGGCTAAAAAGTAATTTGGTGTGAAAGTAAAGAATTAGACCTAGGAGATGTGGCTAGCATTAAAGTTAGATTTGATTAAAGCTACAGGCATCGATTGAATCTCCGTTGCAAGGTACCAAGCCTCGGGATGTTCTGCAGAATAACGGGATCACTCTATTCAATTTCATGATTTTCCAGTGTAACACAAGATGGTTTCATTTGCTTTACACATTTGCAAAGGGGCTCAGTCAAAGAAAAAAAAAAGAAGCATGACCTCACACCCTACACCTTTTGCCGGTCAAATCCATAGAATTTGGTGGATGCCTAATAGATACAAGTTTGGTAATGGCTTGGTTTGAATTAAAAGCTATTAAAAGTCAAGTTGAACTTTCTCATTTATTATTCAGTAAAGCACATTGTCCTTGCTTAAAGGCTTTAAGAGGCGAGATAAGAGGCTTTTTAATGTATATAGGAGACATACATCTGTCCCAGCTCTCAATTGCAATGAAGACGAAAACGAAGTGAAATCAGCGCAGTCAGTGTGTGTGTGTGTTTATGAGTCCCATATGTGCTCACCTATTTATCTGTCTCACAGTTATATGTTTATGAGCGCTTATTGACATTACAGAGTAAGTGAGGGAAAAGAGGCATTCTGGTTCTTTAGGGGGAAAACTGTTGAAGAGGTTAGAGCCGCAGCACTCCAAGCTGAAGGCACTTTCGCTTTCATGTTAGCAGCTGTCCAAACCCAAAATGGCCAATTACCGCCATTTCTCTGCTGGTGGGAGAGGAAGAGAGGGAGGAGAATGTTGAGGCAACCAACAGCTTGTTGAGGTAGTGGCAGCAGAGCCGAGCTAGAAAATAAAACCATATTTCCACAGCATGGAAATTCGACATCTACCATGACAGAAGGCGAATCCATGATCTGCAAAGGAAATGGATTCAATTAGACAGGTCCTCCTGGTGTGTGAATATATACCTAAATTATTTTTATGGTAATAATGATAGTAATTACAGTCTGCGAGTCCTTTCACATTGATTATGCAGTGTAAATAAGAAGACAAACTGATCTGACAGTCTATATAATGTATATGCTTTAGAGAAACAAACGGTAGGAAGAAAGACTAAAAGAAAGACAGAGGAAGTACAGTATCTGCATATTGCTGTCTATGAGCATGCACATGTTATTATTATTGAGAGGAAGATGAAGACTGTTTTCCCCATGAGACTCTTTCTCTGATCTGTGTCTCTGTGTCTCAGTCTGATCTTTGCCAGGAGGTAAATGCTGTTAGAGCTTGAAAGACTACATGCACATTATTTCTTATGGGAAATATATGATATTCATTAGAGCCGCATGATGTTTTTATCACTTTTTCCTTGAAGTCTAAAAAGCTAATCAATCTAAACCAATCAAAGTCATGTACGGGGTGAATGCTTAAGAAGCGAATATCAGAGGATTATTTTCAACACTTTCAATTTTTATACCCCCTACCCTGAAGGGGATGGGATTTCACAGAAACAAACAGCGAATGGCTCCAACCAAATACAGGGTTCGAGTGAAAGAGATGACATTTCGTAGTTAGGTTAGATGAAAGATGGCCTCGTGTCTTTTGATCAGGATTGATAATGCGGAGCATATGTGGATGGCTGTGGTTGCTGCTATAAAGGAACATAGAGTCCGTGTGACCTTTCATTCGGCTGGTTGCACCTTACCAACAGATTGACATCAATATCAGATGAAAAGGAAAACACACCATTTTGGTGAGTGAATAGGATCGTGGAGTTAAAGGGGACAGTGGCACAGGGGTTTTTAAAACACCTGTAGCATAGAGTGATGATGCTCAGTCTAGGGGGAATGTGGACCTGAATAATAATAAAGAGAACCAAAAAAAAGGAAAAAAAGCTGATTATTCTACAAGGTCCAGCCTGCTGAGGCCATGTTAATTTTCACTTTAGGTCATTGCACGATAAGTTATCAAGCTCTCCTCATGCTGGGTTTATTTTCATTTGATTAATTCTAATGCGGCTTTACCCAGTCTGCGATGATAACAATGAAGGTTGCATGTCTCACTGCCTCCATCTGTCCTACTAGAACATGTCTGGGAACACAACATCACCAGAACAACAGAACAGTTAATCTGCCTTATTTACTTCTCCCAATATGGCTGCTTTGTCGCACACATCGTTTGTCCTCCAGGATAAATATTTCCCCAGCGTCGGTGCACACTAAATGTTGATTTATCCTCAGCCTGTTAAACTGGCCAATCTGCATATGGCCTGTTTGTGTGTTTTGTCAGGATGCATCCACTGTGACAATATATACTATAATTATCATCTAAGTGTGACAGCAGCAGAGCTGGAGTCCATTCATTGGTCTGCAGAGACCTGTGTGTGTGTGTGTGTGTGTGTGTGTGTGTGTGTGTGTGTGTGTGTGTGAACTGCAGTTGTCATTTTGCGCTGTGTATTGAACATGTCTGGACTGACAAAGGGCTAATTTAATAGGAGAACAATTAAATGTCATCTGATTTCATTGTAATGAACAAGAGAACAAGATCCCGACTCATTTTGCGCTCCTCAAAGGGAGAGAGAAATAAGGTGGGACCAGGGGGAAAGCAGGAGAGGGAATGAGAAAGAGATGAAGATCTGATTCGTTGTCTAGCTATTTATGTTGCTGAAACAAAGAATTTGGATCAGGCCATTTAACTTAATGCTCTCTCTTCTTTGCTAACGGTCTGAAGATAATTAGTATTACTAATCAAAACACTTGTGTCTCCTCTCCCCTGGTGTGTCATCTTCCCCCAGGGCTGGTGTAAACTATCTATTGCTATGAAGGGCACTCAATTGTTCTTTTTATGTTTCCGTTGGATATACATGAGCACAATCTAATGTATTTCCCATCTGTACTGTTTACTGTTGCTGCTTCACTGACTTCAGTGCTTCACTGACTTCAGTTGCCTTTCTTTGACACACACCAAAGATCACTCACAGGCAACACTCTTAAATCACCACATAATTTTTCTGATGATATATAGAAGAAGCGGGACCTTTCATAAATGTGTGAACATTTTTTGCATTACTTTTAATTATCTTCTCTCCTGGCAATTAATTTTATTTAGACTGACCAATCAATTAATTTAGTAATTGTTTAAATGCTGTCTGTAAATAGGTTGGTCAGACAAAATACATAATTTAATTTTGGGCTCTGGGGACTCTAATAGTTTTTGACATTTAATTCAATGAATTATATATATATTAACACAAATCAATATTCCTATTTAAAGGTCACATATTGTTCCTGGGTTATATACTTTTTTAAATCTCCTCTCTTGAGCTCTAGGAATCTAGAAAGAACAGTTCATTGTGTTTCTTGATAATATTAATGAGCCTCTGATTAACTGATTTGAACGGCTGTGAATGGGGGTTGGGCACTGACTGTCTAGTTGTGAATTACACATTCACTGAAGTCCTGCAGACACAGTTTCTGAATACAGGCAGTGTGCATTTTCTGTGGACTGAGTCTGTTGAATAGGGCAATGTTTATATAAAACCTAGACCTTCCATGTAATCAAGGTATTTAAATCTCACTTTCTACGACATAGGACCTTTAAGGTCAAGTGTGCAGCTGGAGTCTATCTCACTATACAACGTGAACATGTCAAGGAACCATAGGTCACCTTTCCTTTACAATTTGACTCCTATTTTCCCTGGCAACTTCAAAGCCATCTGATGGAAATCTTTGGTATATGAGACTAAATGTTCAGGTTCACTGCATCCTTGAACAGGATGTTCTTGAGACAACATACGCAACCAAGGAGAAGAAAAGAAAAAAGACATAATAGAAATAGAAAAGCGTATCAGAGCAGAGCAATATTAGAACATCTAAATTATATTCCTAACCATGATGAATTACCAAGTAAGTAGAAAATATAGGAAGCAAATGTCATGAACTGCATTTTTCTGTGTCTCTTCTTTTCCTTTCTTTTGCATGTTTTCCTTTCACTGACATTTCACTCAGGATGGTGGATGTTGGCAGAGGAGGGGAACTGTTATGAGCGACTTCATCTCATTAAATTGCAGCCTGTCTAGGATTAAAGATTAATTAGTTTGTCCTTACCTGAGAGCAATGAATGAATTCAGGAATTTAGTAAGGGAAATAGTCATTTTACGCATCTCTCATTAAATAGTGTCAAATTACTTTTTTTTTTTTTTAGAAATTCAAACCTGGAGGACAGTCGTGGAACTTTAACAGTCCCTCTGTTTGCACACTCTGATGGGGAGCATGGGCTGGACTCTGCATCATAAAGTTGCAATTGCAAACATGACATTTCTTTATAAGGTGATGGGTGTACCTGAAATTAAAAGAAAAAATACTCCTGATATCCCTGAATGTGAGATAAAGCTTGACTATAGCGTGAGAAACTCTCTAAACCAGAGAAAATCTTCTCAAAATCTTCTCTTTGGATTTGCTTCTGCACTGTGCACTGCCAGACATGCAGAGTTCCCAACGTTTCCTTCATTGTGAAGTCTTACTTTGACAGAGTTCACCCTCCATTTTAACATTCACAGATGTCTTTAAAGGAGGGCATGTCCTAAAAAGGTAATAACATGTTACTGAAGCAAACTTTAAGTTAAGTAGAGACTATTTCTGTCTAGTTTGACCTTACAACCAGAGCCAGAGAAAACATGGTGACTGCTAACATAATGGCCAAAGTTGGTGTTGACATTTTCAGCTCATCTGACAAATGTACACACAACGTTACAAAATATCGCTGTGATCAAATAATTGATACAGTGTTATGTTATTGTTTCTTTGGTAGACATTACAGTAGGTTAGTCACCATGCAACTAGCTAATAATGGGATTTACAGCATCTTACTGCAATGCTATTTTTAATTTAACACTGCATTCATCAGGGCAGCTTGGTGGAGCAGTGGGTAACGCTTTTGCCTCACAGCAAGAAGGTCGCAGGTTCAAGGACTTGAGCTGGGACATTGTGGAGTTTGCATGTCCTCCCCGTGTCTGTGTGGGTTTTCTTCATCTTCCTCCCACAGTCCAAAAACATGCTGGGGTTAATTGGAGACTCTAAATTGCCCGTAGGTGTGAGTAAATGGTGTGTGTGTATCCCATGGTAGACTGGCGACCTGCCGGGGTGTATCCCTGCCTTTTGCCTGAAGTATGCTGGGATTGGCTCCTGCAGACCCCTGTGGCCCTAGTGAGGAATAAATGGGTATAGAAAATGGATCAATTGATTCATAAATATCTATTCAATTTTAACAATTTGTGAGCTAATGACCCACAATCTGCATCTCAATGGATCTTAATACCCTCTTGGTTTGTTTTTACAATATAACACCACAGATCACAATCACCACTTCAGGTTTTTAACTAATAAAAATACCTAAAAGTAAATTCAGTCATCACATGGCCTGGTGATTTGCTCTGTGTTTACTGGACGTGTATTTACTGTAGGCACTTGTCTTCTATTTCCCACTTGCTATAGAACAGCTGTGTAGCTGTCAGTTTTGTTTTACTTTTTATATCCCTGTGTTGTAAAAAAGAATTCTGTTTTATGTCAGCATGACATTGGTTGCTAGTGGTCATGTCACTGGCAGTGGGAGTAGCTTGCAATCAACTTTAACAGCGGCAGCAGTTTGCTTTATGGTAATTTCACCTAAAATTGGAAACATGTCAATGTTGTGTTTATTCCAAGTGTAGATATTGACATGGTGCCAAAGAATTAATTTACCTCTCTTGAAAACATATTATTATTCATGAGTCACCTTTTGCAGCAAAATCACTGATCATCCAAAAAGCTGTTGAGTGCTAAGCCTGGATCAAAACACAAACAAGTCAGTGAGAGTGGCTGAGACTCACAATCCCTGGAGAGAAAGCAACCTTGATGGGTTTCAGATACTGTTGGTATCTGACAGGGTTGTTTGGTCTCTCTCTGGTGCCCTTATTCATGAAGCTTCTCTCAACCTCACCCCCCCCCCACCCCACATCAAACTATCTTCGGTGCTCCCTGCGCTTGATGATAGAAATTTCAACTAAATAAAATATGAAAAGTTCTTGTTAGCCGTTTCTTGTCAAATACGTGCACAGTATGTGACAACTGAAGAGGCAGCAAAAAAGAAAGGAGAGAATGTTAGCTAATTTGAAATCTCATGCATATTCAGATACTAAGGTAGGGCAGCCTCACTCCTGAAGATGTTTCAGAATGTTCCAGCTTTTACTCATCTGTCACACACTTTGTACAATGCCGGAATTCTACTGGGAGAGGGTTCATATGCTTTGCGAGAAAGGCTCCTTTCAACAAGCGCTTTTGGCAAGCGATCAGCCCCTTAGCCATCTCTGCTATGATAAGCGTGGTGTGGAACTGGTGCAAAATAAGAAAAAAAGTGTGAAAAAATACTATTATTCATTATTTATCTGTCTCCTAAACTCATCGGCACAAGTCCTAGCCGTGGAAGATATGGTTGCTCCTGCAGCTGCTGTGTGCAATATTCATGCATTGGCTGTGTATGTATAATTTAGCTGCAAATGTTTGTGTTTGCATGCGTACATTTGTGTGCGGATGTGTGGATGTGTGTCCCTCTGAGATGAGGATTAACTGTAGATAGAGTTTTCAAGCCGATCTCTCAGAGTGACAGGGGCCTCTTGGCCCTTAGTGCTGAGCCCTGCTTCTCTTCCCCTCAGCACATTGCGTAAATACAATGGGGCCTTTGGATGGAACCTGGATACTATATTGTGGTTTTCCGGGATGTGTTTCCCATTGAAAATACAGACCAAATCCTCCTCCTGTACGAGTAGTGATCTATCTTCTAGGTAGATAGATAAATAGATACTAGATACTTCTTGAACCTCTCTCTCTCCCTCAATCATAAGCTCCGTGGGTGTCTGGTTTGAGAAACAGAAAAGAAAAACTGAAGTTTTGTGTATGAAGGATGAACAGAGGGAGAATGGAAAATGTCCCTGTCATATTCGAGGCTATAAAACAACACTGAATATGTGTGCTGCTCATGTTTTTCATCACCCGGTGTCCGTGGGAGAGTGAAGGAGCAGTTGTTGTTGTTTTTTTTTTTTTTTTCCTTTTGCGCACAGAGCAAAAATGCAGAGACAAGCAGACATTACCTTGCAAAGTCAAGACCCAACATTTGCGATGTGTATTGACATATTGATTTTCCTTGGCAGCTATTGGCAGAAGGAGTAAGGAGGATGGGGCCATGTGTGCGGGTCCACGGGAGCTCGGTGAGATCCGGGCAGCATTATGCACACCAAGAGAATGAGGCTTAGCATATATTGAGTGTTTATGCTGCAGAATAGAAAGTGTGGAGCACCTTTGCTTAAACTCACTGACTGTTAAATTGGGCTTAACTAAAAATCCCTCTTGCACAAACAGAAAGTGATCCAGGGTTTTTTTTTTTTTTTTTTGCATAAAATCTATTTCCCGTGGGCATTTTTTCAAAAATGCATTCTGTTTTCCTGTTGATGGGTCTCTTTGTTTTACATTTGAATATACAGATAAATGTGTTTATGTAGGAGATTTGAGAGAGAAGGGAGTAAGACCAAAAGATGAGGGATAATGTGTTGAAAGAGGTGATCTGGAGGAGAGTGAAGGATATCCATTGTTTGTCTTCTTAAGGGCAGGGCACACATGGGGGACAGAGCTAGAGTGTATGTGGATTAGAGTGAGGCTCCGTCCTGAATATATAACCAACCCAAGGTCTCCCCTCCTCTCCTCTCGACTATTCTCCTCTCCTTGCCTACTGTAGAATGGCTGTTGCAGGAGCTGTGAGACTGTGAAATATTAACTAAACCAAAGTCTTCTTTCTGGACATCTCTTTGATGTGCAGCGATAACAAGAATACCAGGTGGCAGGTATGTATTTTATGAAGTTCACTCACGTCTCTTTCCCAATGTAAAATGGGTCAAAATATATATATAGAAATCATTTTGTATGTGTTGGTTTTGAGCAAGATTGGGCGAGATGAAGCAATGTCATAACATATTTTCACTCAAGACACAACACATACAGCATATCTGTAAAATATGAACTTGTGTGAAACTTGTGTCCACAGAAAATACTGCATTTTTGAACGTGAAAAAAAGACAATAAAATTCCTTCCCTGCAGAGCACTGGAAGTTTTCGCTAAACTAGATTCCATATGAATGAAATATCAAACAGACTAAATGATCAAACAGCAAAAAAAAAAAAAATATATATATATATATATATATATATATATATATATATATATTACTGCACAAGCAGCCATTCACGAAGCTACAGCACATTGCTCCCTCAGCTGATGAGGTTAGCATTGTAATACTATATCATTCTTCGGCATTTATAATTCATACAGTCTCTTTGTAGCAACGTAAAGTGTGATGCTTTGTGCCACGCATTTTAATATGCTGTAGGTGCTCTTGTGTGCTTGCAATTAAGAGCTTAACACCATTGCTTCGCCTGTATGGAGTTTGCAGATGGCACTGGTAATGCTGAAATGATACTTTTCGCATGTGGGCATTGACAGGGTGCCAATGGATTAATTTACCTCTCTTGAAAACATATTATTATTCATGAGTCACCTTTTTGCAGAGAAATCACTGATCATCCAAAAAGCTGTCGCGGGCTGAGACCGGATCAACACGGAAAAGTGAGAGACAAGATCCTCGGGGAGAGCAACTTTCAACGGCGAATACGTGAGGGTCCAGCCAACGTAAATGCTGTCATACCTCCAAGTTGTTTGTGGTTACACAAACGATCCACTGCACATAAATAAAACAGAAATACTACATGTTTCACAGCTGTCCATGTACATGTCTTGCCTTGGAGCAGGGCCGTTTCAGGGTATTTGAGGGCTCTATGCAAAAGGGGGACCTGGGGCCCCTTGGTTAGATATTCAGGCAGACCATGTAAGTAAAATCCTTTTTTTCCACTATGTAAGTATTCTAATAGAAAAAGTTAAATAGTAATAGGCCTATAACAAGGGCTTACTGTAAACTAGACTTACATGTCCAGTTCTACACTTTAACACGAGAGCAATGATTATTTGTGTTGCTATGATTTATAGACGTGCCATTAAATTGTGTTGGTTAGGCACCAGTTTTTACTTTTACTTTCTTTCTTTCTTTCTTTCTTTCTTTCTTTCTTTCTTTCTTTCTTTCTTTCTTTCTTTCTTTCTTTCTTTCTTTCTTTCTTTGCCTACTGTCCAGCAGTTAAAATTACAAGTTGTTGTGCAGTATAACCAGGGTCAAATTGCATGTTTCCACTCTACCCACTTCCTCACTGACCTCTTGCTGATAAGAGTCTGGGCACATGATTGTGTTCGATTTGCAGAGCGCTGCTTAAGAGTGATTTAAGCTTCATGACGAATGTTACTGCACAGAGATAAAAATGTGTTTCTGGATTGGTGCACAGTTTGATATTTGGCCCCAATGGTGTAACCCAAGCCGCTAATTGAATGCCCACGAAAAAGCAAAGGTTTAAGAGATGGCACAAACATGATTTTGCTTTTCCACTGAACAAATACAAATTGCAAAAATATATTAGGTACTTTGAGTATATAAATATGTATATTTAAGGCAACTTAACATTTTGAACTCATACTGTTGCACGTCTTACAGCTGTGTGCCAACATCTGTAAATATACATGTATATCTGATTTGTTTAAAGTGGATTTTGTTATTTTTGGAAAGAGACAGGCTAGCTGTTTCTCACTCTTTATGCAAAGCTTGCTGCCTGTTGGCTTTAGCTTCTGCAGCTGCAGAAAACACAGTTTAGCATTGTCTTTACACGCGAGCTGCATAGTCGCACTAGTTACAAAATGCACGTCTCCAACAGTGAAAGCAGCTTTGTTTTTTCAGTGTTCCTCTCTACTTCTGTCCTCATCAAAGACGACATGACGTACTCAAGCGGGGGCTTTGCTGCAGGTGAAGAATTTAAACCAGTTCCTCTCATCTCGGCCATTTTTACGTGCTGGAGAACACGCGCGCGCACATGCACACATTCGGATGCGCACAAGCTACAAGCGAAGAAACTCACACTAACACATGCACGTGTAACACATTGTAGTTATGGTTCAGTTGATGCTGGAGGGCTGACGGTAAGACACAGCTTACCCCCAGCTGAGCAGGCATGACTTACTCTGAGTTTTACAACCAGCCTTATTGATTTACTCATTATCTTCTTCACAGGCGATCCTTCTGTAGGGGATCAAAGGCCATCACTCTATTCTATTCTGTTCTATTGCAAAAGAGATCTTGAGCTCAGTAGAACTTACTGAATAAAGCAAAAAAAAGTGTCAGTTCACTTAACATTGAATAGTGGCATCTAGCATATGTATACAGAGCTTTTTTTTTTCTTTTCGGTGGTTTTGAGCACTATATAGTTTTATAGAAACAGGATAAAACATGTATTCCAAGTTAAACAACCATATAGATCGCTATATGTGTTTGCACTTGAGAATGACTCATAGTAACATGGCTTTTGTGTAGGCGGAGAGAGCTAGCAGCCGATGGCTAATTAGCAGGAGCTCTGGGATAGCTGGTTAGCTCAGTGAGCCGATAGACAACAGGATGGGGATTTCCACACTGGTACTTTATTCTACAGTACTTAACATCACCCATACAAGTCGAGGTCTCCACGGCACGATATCCACTAATCATATATGAGCATAACATAGACAGCACAACCTGCACAAACTCATTACTGATGAGAGGTTTCTCCTGTGGACATTGACCGGAGTAAAATATCCCCATGTACACACCATGTTTACTAGTTTACTGAAAAACTTGACAGACTTGTCAAGGTTTATGAAAAAAAAATAAATGAGAGCCAAGAAACAAAAACAAAAGAAATAATTTGTACAGGATTTAGAGAGAATAGACAGAATTCTAACAGCGGCGCTGTTAAAAGCAAAGCACTGTAAGAAAATAAATGAAATTGATGTAAAAAAAAAAAAAAAAAAAGACAGAGAAAAACACAGCTGAAAATGTCGAAAAATGTTCTTTTTGTTCCAAGCCGTATTTTCAATAAAACACTGGCTGGTGCAATGACTATACACCAATTTGTTCACAGAATAGACAGTTACTGCACGTCATCATCTGTAACTACGGACGTCAGTGGATGTGGTTAAAGCTCTCGATGGGTACAGCCTTGTTGCACAGTCTGCAGCCTCAGACATCAGTGCTGCTCCTCAACACCACACACTCCCCACAGACCCTTTTCTTCTGAGAGTTTCTTAGAGTCATGCTCAGATATGGCCCCCTCGGGTACTGCTTGGTGAGGAGAACTACTCACTGTCACTTGGGTAACAAGTTCCTGTTCCAGGTCCTCCAGTCACTCTTTGCAGCCACTTTTGTGCTTAGCTGTGAATGTTCTTCCTCCAACACACCTTGCAGCGATCTACGCATTGTAGCATCTGACAAATCTGAAGAAGCAGAACCTCCTCCGCCATTTCCTTGAGTGATGCTGGAACTGATAATATCAAACCTTGTGATGCAGCAAATCCACACCTTCCATATATGTGTTTGGTGGTCCGAAAAGGCCCGCTGGCACTACAACCTTGGTTTGGTAGCGCTCTGTATGCATTCATCCAAGTATTTCTCTACTGTCCATTTTGACTTCATGCGCTACTGAGCAACTATCTTCGGAATAAACATGGTCCCAATTCCATCACTGTATCCAGATATTATTATAGATCTATAGAATACACTAGTAAATGAAGGGCTACACCTATTCTGGATCTATAACTGGCACTATAATGTTCACATTGATCAACTGATTTTGATGAGTCATTTTATATTCAAGGATTTATAATCATATATAAAAAATGTCTTTTTCCCTTTCTTTCTAAGTATGACTCTCTCTTAACATTATGTCTATTGTACTCTTGAGTTGAATGCCAAGATACCCTTCCCAAGATGGTAGCATGGCTGGCGTGTGATCCAGCCCTGTTGGTAATGTGGGGGTGAGGAAGAGTGAGCAGAGCGCACTATATTCGATTTACTCACCTAATCCTGGAGGGTAAAATCTCTCTCTCTCTCTCTCTCTCTCTCTCTCTCTCTGTCTCTCTCTCTATGTGTATGTGTGTGTGGTGTGTGTGTGTGGGCTGCAGTGGAGTGACTCGGCTTAGCCCTGCCTCCCAGCGTTGCGCAAGATGATGTTTTTTTTTTTCAGGTTTTGATGATTTTTTTTTTTTTTTTTAATTTGAGGGAGGGGACACTCCAGCCAAAACTGTGGGGTTAAGTTACTCATTAAGGCCAACACTGTAATAAATTGCTCTAAGAAAATGGCCAAACTTTTTACAGTATGATACTGTTTCCCAGTAAAACAGTAGTATACAGCAGTTTACCATTTTCAAAGAAATTCAGCAATATATCGTTAATACTATTCCATTCTGGAAGTAATGTTTGGTATGATGATTATCGGTAGAGGCTGTGCAAATACAGAAAGCTACTCTATTTCTAAAGGACACACATGGATCAGGTGTGAAGCCATTTTTGGACATCAGTTTTGATCATCCATCTGAATCATGCATAAATTCTGAGCAACTCACATGGTAAGTTGTTTATTGTAATATTATTTTACTACTGTAAGTGATCAGTGAACATATAGGCCATAGACAGTATTTTAGCCTACTTTTTAAATTTGTATGTCCTGGAAGCTTCTTGGTTGTTGTTTGTTTTTTTTAGCCTAATGGTGGAACATAATCTTGTGTAATAACCATTAAACACAGCATGTTATTAGACTATGGCCTAAAACCAGTAACATACTAATGCCTGTGTTCTATTGTTATTGATCTTGAAGAAGACCTGGGGGCCAAGACATCATCTAAAAAAAGAAATGCATATAGAGTTAAACACTTTTTCTATTTCTAGTGATTAGCTCTTTATTAATACATTTGATTTCTGTTGATTTTGTATTACAAAGTAAGTGACTGGGTTCCTGGTTTTAAATTCTGCATTAAATGAGGACTAAGATTTGGCTGTAGCTGGTTGAAAATTGTATCTAAATTACTCATGATTGTTTATCAAATAGCTTATATAAAAAATATCTTATGAAAGCAGAAGTTACCCTCCCTACAGTATCATCACAACATTATTATTGAGATATTCAGTTAAAAAATACGTTATTCAATTTTTGTGCAAATCACCCAGCCCTACTCTATATAGCAGCAGACTATTTAACCTCTAATCTCCAGTGTGGTCCCCATGAATAAAGACAGTAAGAAAAAGTCTGGTACAGTCAATCCAAATGTGGCCTCTTTTCTGACAGAAGGAGCTTATAGATTTTGAGTGGGAAAGGTTTAGGTGAAAAGTTTTCCTTTTCGATCAGTTCTATAAAATTTTGTATTTATAGTTTCTATTACATTTGTTGACACTTTTGTTCAAAACTATTATGAAATTTGATTTTATCCATATTATCTTTAAGGGATAAGGTATTAGTTCAATATTTGGTATTAATGCTACAACCAATAATTAAATAAATAATAAGTAAATCCTGTACAATACAGGAATATATTGTATTTTATTACATGTTTTTATTACATTGTAATTTAACAGTAATAAACAGTAAATTAAATTTACAGTGAGCAAAATGCAGAAAATACTGTATCCCGGCTGCCAGTATTCTACTAGTACATAGAATTATTACCGTAATATGCTGTAAACTAGATAACAGTAGGAAGACTGAAAAAATTAACAGTAAAATGCTGGCAACCCGGGAATATGACTGATGATTAAAATCCTTTATCTCGTTAAGGATGTTTTTGAAAAATTACCAAGATGTAAAAATTGCATCATAAAAATGTGGCTTAAAAGTAGATTCCCCAGAATTTATCAAACCGAAGCACAGACACAGACACAAGGCATTCTTCTCTCCAAGTGTTATCTGACCAAATGGGTCATATTTTGATAGTGAAACAAGTTTAAACACTGTTTTACAGCTGCAAACAAAACAGCCAGCAGATGGCGACAAGACTCCCAGACTACAGCTTTAAGGTTAGAGAGACATGTGGTGTGGATAAGTTAGGCTATTTCTTCCTAGTAGTTAAGTTAGGCGACCTTCATCATCATCAACCTACCTGTGGTTAAGGTTGGACAAAGATAGTAGTGTTTCTGACCATGGTTGAAAATGAGACATTTACAGTTATGAACGATCTCCGTTATGAACGACGAGCAATCTCCTGAGGCTAATAATAATAATAATAGTAATAATAATAATAAAATAAAATCAATAAGTCAGTAGACTATATCACATGAAAAGCATACAAAAATACAGAACCTAACACGTTTTTACAAGAATTAAAAACAAGCAATTTGGGACTATATTGTGTTAAAAGGTACAAAAATTGGAATGATATATTAATTAAAAGATTAAAAATTAACATTGGCTATACAAATAGACTAAACTAGACTAAGAATAACAGACAAGTCTTTAGATTTAATTAGGCAATGTCCACTGTTGAGTTAATGCTTCTACCCACCATGCTTACTCCGAATGAGGAAACCAGTCGACATACCATATATGTCAGCTGAACAGCACCACCACTATAGGTCATAATTACTAGATGCCAGATGACGTTGTTTTTGGCTTGGTGTCTTTAAGACCTATTGTTTTTGCTTTTCCTTGGAATCTGAAGAAACAAGGACATTGGTCATCAAGAAAGACTGTTTATTCTTTGAGCGGCATGTATGAGTGTCTTATTCCAGAGAGAGAAAACACTTGAGAAGCACAATGCTTTAAAGGTCTCATTTTTAACACTTTTCCCCAATTTTCTGTTCTCGCTTTCATCTACACACACCTCAATTTTTGCAGCTATATTGAAATAACAACCCACTAGTTTCGGCAAATGCTCCAATTGGCTAAGCAGAGATCAACCAAAATAACGGCTTGGGATCGAATTTGGACAGAGCGCTACGGTAACCATGGCAGCATTTAGACGAGTGGATGGCAGCTTACAGACGAACTGAACCACGCAAATATTCATCCGTGCACGTCGACTTGTTTATGTCTGAGGCTGTGGATAACTCAGTGTCTGTTCATGCTTGACATTAGGAACTTAGTAGATAAATAAAATGGTTCATGTCTGCAAGTTTCCAAATTGCAAGGATGAAATGACAAGAGCCACACTGTGCAGTTTTCATTAGGGCTGGATGAAAGAGATTTACTGTAATTTCTCACACAGTTATGTGTTATAATCACGTTTTTTTGTACCGTGAGGAGGTAAACATTCTTTCAGTTAATTGTATGGAGTTGAAACAGTCTCCTGGATGGCAATGTTGCAAAATGTTGTAATGCTCCTTTTTGTAGATTTACACAGCTTGGACAACTTTCATTCATAGACAACTTACACAGATTTTCTGGCAGCAACAAGTCCGACTCTACTTCACTCATCTTGATGGTCCCGCTACCTTTCTGCCTCAATTCTTAGTTTTTCCTCTTTCAATTGTATTTTTATCTCCTCTCTGTGTACTCTAGCTCAAATAAATGACTCATGATCATCCTCATAATAGTCCGTGGGATAATTTAGTTTGCAGTGAGTGTTGGTAGAGGCTCTGTCTGTCCAGCTGAGCTCTGACAGGCTCCCCTCTCTGAATACTACAATTACTTTATATGAAATATTTACATGTAGCTGTTTAAAATTACATAGATACTAAAAGAGAGAATAAAAAAGAAACATACCTTTATAAAGTAACTCTGTCAACTGCTCATTTAACATTCCATTGACCAGGAGGAGCCACTAGCAGCCACTAAAATGATCATGATGTTCATGAAGTGTGTCTATGTCAGAGGAGAACCACACTCTAAAACTAGCTGCAGCATCTTATGCCAAAATGCATTCACGGACCCTGAGGTCCCAGCGCTATCACCTAACAGAATAGAATCTGGGCAAAACTCATTTATTTATAATCAGATATAACAGTAACATACCCAGGTTGTTACGTTGTACAGAAAAAAGTATGACGTTTGCCAAATAGGAAAAATGCACTTAAAATGCTTTAGTTGTGTAAATTTCATAATAAGGATCCAGCCCAAAAATGTTAAGGGTCTACCTATGGCCAATTCTATACCCTACCACCAAGTTTCTTCAGATAAGGCCACTTTAAAGGCAGAATTTCCAAAGGCACTAGTCGACTGTGGGTGGTTGGCATTCTCATTGAAGTGAGATGCTGAAAGAAATAGTCTGCAACAGCAGACTTATATAGAGAAACTATATAACAGGTGTGAATTTGATTAGTGCAGTACTAAAAGTACAAAGAAAAAAATCACCACTTTTTTTTTTTTTGATCTGTGAGATCATCCTCAAGCCTAAGCAAGATCTCATACATCAAAACTTTGCACATGTGAGGGAATAAAATGACTGGTTATGGGCAGGTTATCATAGTGTGCAGACTTTATTTCTATATACTTTTTAGCATATAGCACATATACAATCAGCCAACCAAATGACCACAAAAGGCTGATCGCCTGACACAGTTTATTAACATATTTCCCTTTTGGTGAAAATGACAACTGTCTATACACTATCCGGTATAACATACTCTTAGGTGCAAAGAGTACTACAATTCAATTCATCAATCTATTTGTCGCATCATCATCATCAAGGCTTGCCAATGCACTGAGAGGTGTTATAGATTTTATTGGCATTAGCACAGCAACTTAGACAGTTCAGTAGCACAATTCTCAACACCAACACAACTGCCTCAGTCTCTACCATCTGTTTATATATATATGTATATTATAATCTCCCATTTATGTAAATTAATTAGAAGGTGATGAAGGTGTGACACCAAGGTCTCCTTTTTACTCTTTGGGTAAAAGTTTTGTCAGGTAGTCTTGCAGCAAAATTTGGGGAGTTAATTGTGCTGATCAATTCTCACAAACATCTAAACAGGTGATGTTTTATTACCAGTTTGTGGAGTTCAGAGAGTTCAACGAATCCAAAATGGAACCATGGTACAAACGAGCCCATAGCACAAGTTTAGCATAAGAATGAAAAAGAAATTAAATGACGCCCATTGGAAAGAAATGTTCCAGTTAATGCCTTCAAATGTAATTCTTCAGTGCTTTAGAAATGTGAAAATATGTGATTTCGTCAAACTGACCCTTTAACTAACCCCCACACTTCCCTTCTATTCTTTTCTATTAATTTCTCTAATTTATGAAGCTCAAAAGCTGAGGCTGTCATTCCACATTCCTTTATATTATATGGATGCTGATGCTCACATAGACAGACTCAGCTTGAGAATCAATGTGATATTCCTTTGTTTATGCTGATGGTATTAACAGTCAGCACAAATCATATCAGGAAGGAACTGTGTCATTGTGCAATAATTGGAATTATGCAAATAGTCACAAGGCAGCACTTTCTAATAACAACTCTTATTCATAAATTTCCTTTTTTTATTATTAGTTCACTCTGAGGCACAGGGTTTGCTTTTTTATCATTTATGTGGCATTCATTATTTTCTGTCACCACCTTATGTTGCTTTTATTGTGTCAACTTGTAAACAAAAGGACAAGGGAAAACAAGTGCATCCTATTGAAGACTGTGCAGGGAAACAAAGTTAACAGTCAAAGAAGCCTTTCATGCACAAGTGTCGATTTCTCTGGGGAGGATCAGCAGGCGCTTTTTCTCTCTCTCCCAATTCGATCCACTCCTGCGCTGCTGTAAAGTTAGGCTCTGAAGAGACGGAAGAGAAATCCATATGTGTCTCTGTCTGGCCATTGATATTCTCCTTACTCCCTTCTTTTTTCCACACCTCCATCACCTTACTTTCCCTCTCCCTTGTTCTTGCTTTCTCAGTTGGTCCGTGGTGGCCAATCCATCCTCACGCCCTCCACTGGCCAGGTCAGGACATCCAATATCCCATGGATTCACACTTTCTCTCCCTCCCCAGCCGCCTGCACCCAAGTATAACAGCTCCGCCACCTCCTCCACTTTGTCTTTCCTTCTCCTCCAACCTCACATCAATCTTGCACTCCTCTCTTTTTATTTTTTTTCCCCATCTTCTTCACTCTCTTTTTCCAGCGTGAGGTGGTCGGCATGTAATTCTGTGATTTTATTGTGTATATTGCTGCTCCTATATTTTCCCTCTAAATGCATGAGGAATACTCATCTTGAGGATCACATAATAGATCTCACTCCCACCTCAACTTAGCCTGAATAATCAGAAGAGATTTATTTCCCATTATTGTTCTCTATGTTTCTAGCTTTTGCTTTGTACCAGAATTTATAGCCGTTTTATAGGGGTTTTATTTTGTTCATAACACAATGAGCATTATTCATGGTGATGTAGCCCACTCGACCATTCTTGAGACTTGCAAACCGACACTCATGATCGACTCACCTGGTTAAACAGAGGTTAACTAAATAAAAGGGTTAAACTATTTATATAAAAAATACTACACATCACATTGGTCCCCATTTATCAATCTAACGTAGAAACAAGTGCAGATCCAAGTGCAGAATCCTGCCAATCACAGTGGACGAATGATTGTTTATTGATAAACGTGGCAACTGAAAACAGTTGCCATTTTACATTTTGTTCTGAGTCACTTTGGTACATCACATTACTATTAACATTTGCACAAAAATTTGTTTAATCTCCACCACATTAAGTAATTTGTGCTCATTATAGCAGCAGTTTCTCTTCCTTCAAATAAACAAAAAATCAAACAAAAGATTTTGAACGTGCATCAATTGCTTTCATACAACTCTCTGCTGTTTGGTAACATTATTATTCTATTATGTTGAGAAAATTTAGATTGAATTAGAATTTATATGCATATATATATATATATATATA
Organism: Lepturacanthus savala; assembly: GCA_030544235.1. Taxonomy (NCBI): domain Eukaryota; kingdom Metazoa; phylum Chordata; class Actinopteri; order Scombriformes; family Trichiuridae; genus Lepturacanthus; species Lepturacanthus savala. The sequence goes on from CM060464.1 coordinate 17,142,024, forward strand.
TATATATTTCCCTGAACATATCTCCTAAATTGAACATTTTCTCTCAGGTGAACCTTTCCCTTTGAAGAGAACGTCTGTTTGAAGCTTTAGTTGTTGAACGTGTATGAATGATTAACAGGACTGTGTATGTTGTGTGTTCGGTTTCAATATGTTCTGTAATGTTTTTTTTACAGTTTTGCACAGGTCTCCCTAAGGGATTTAATGTTTGTTGTACATAAGAGTGTATTTTTTTTTCTTTGCCACAATGCTGTGGACAAGTGAGAATTGCAAAGAGCATAATGCAGCAAAAATGTGAAACGTATACAGTGATTGTACTCAGTTACCTCACTAAATACACTACCATGTAACTTTTCTCTAGTTTTCAAATGTCTATGCACATTGTAGTGTAGTGCTGTCTTGAGTATTTTCAGGTAGGGTCACCAAGATCTGACTTTTTTTTACATTGGAAAATGTTTATAGAGTAAACTGTCATAATGAAAACATGAGAAAGCCATTTACTAACTTCTTCATAAACAATGGTGTCAGGACTTTTTTATTTTGACAACAGTGACGCTTTCATTGACATGAATACTTGTATGGATAAGTTTATGGTATGAAATACAAAATACGTCAAAGAAGAGAAACTTTTACACCATAACAAATGAGTAAGTAGTTGGTAATTTGGCAGCCTGGAAAGTGGCATTAAAATGTTTATACTGTTCAGGTCAAATTTGACCAATTTTAACATTTGACAGAAATAAAAATACCTCGTTTATGGGACAGTTGTAAATGTACAAAACCCATATGCAAGGCCCACATACACAAGGCTTCATACCACTGCTTTTGGAGAGTTTTTAATATGAGTTTTCCAATGGTTGTAACAGGTGATTTACATTAAATCGTAAACGTAATATAGTATAATATATATATAGATATAAATATAGAATGGCTGATATGTAGTTACTGTAAAAGTTCATTTATTCTTCAGTTATTCTTTGTGAGGGTCAAAATAGGCCCAGAAGTCATAGAATATGAAGAGTATGTAAGGGTTAAGGGTCCTTATTTGGTCTGAACTCAAAAATGCAGTATGGAAAGCGTTAAAGGGGCTATGTGTGACTCAGAAATTCCTTCTCAATAGCAACACCCTTGTATTGGTAGAAAAAACAACAGCCCTTATGAGAAAGCCCATTTCTTTCTCATTTCTTTGTTCCCTCCTTTTGTATTTATTTTAGTGAAATAAATAAAAAAATAAAAAATAAAGTATTTTAATGCAGCAATTACAATTTGCAACTTAATTCAACAGATGCTTTTATCCAAAAGGATGTACATCCGAGAGGTAATACAACACAAACAGAGGACTGGTCATAAGAGAACCACATGAGTAATTGGCCTAAAGCTTAGTTTGAATCCGATATGACCTTGGCGCCACAGGAGCAATGTATAGCATGCACAGAAGCAGAAACCAAGCCCTGCACTTGACTTCCTGCTGTATAAACATTTACTCTGTTGTCTTGTACATGTTCTTCCTACAGACATGTCTGAGCTAGCAGTGATCCCTCATGCTGCCTGTCGAGCCAGTTCCTATTTCTACACATGGTGAAAACAGAAAGTGAGAGTGAAGAACATGGTCTCTTTGACGGATCTGTGCTGATAGATAGATAGATAGATAGATAGATAGATAGATAGATAGATAGATAGATAGATAGATAGATAGATAGATAGATAGATAGATAGATATCTCTATGTGACAATCAGGTTGGTTCCGATGGGAATCTGCAGTGCAAAAGCTAAATAGAAACAGGGAGAGGAGGCTACAGCACCTAGGGGAGAATATGTACAAGTATTGCACATACACCACATTGCTCTAGCCGATAGATAGTCACAAACTCAATTTATTCTGTGAGATGGAAACAGCATATATGAGTTTGGAGCAGAGAAGCTTCGGCTGGATTGGGTTGAAAGCACTGGAAAAAATCTAAACACCCTGACAGAGCTATCTGCATTTTCTAAGTGGGAGTACACTTCTGAAGCATAAAAAGAATTACATCCTCGACATAAAATTTGGCCTGGTAAGCAAATTGCAATGGGTCCACATATTTGCCTGCCAAAGCTCTGACATGCACTGAAACAATCCACTCAAAAGTTTTCATGACATGTGAAGTAATGGGAAACTTAGGAGAGGACAAGTTTTTGTTTGAGACGACTGGAGGCAAACATATAATACTCTATGACAGCATCTGGATTACTTATTATTGCTTACTGTAGCCCTCCTTTTGGTCATGTTGTGCCCAACCTCATTATGTCACAGCAACACCCCAGTGAAAGCAGTGGAAGGTGATAAAAATCAAAATTAATGTGCAGTTTAATGCCTACATAAACTCACACCTGGACTGGCCGATGGTGCCACTGCTATTGGGACTGTTTAGATACACTGTTTTAACTCCGCTGCTTTCTTGGCCCGACATGTGGAGGAAATTATACTGTTACACACTGCCACACACGATCTTGGGCTATTTCCAGTTTACGAATTAGGAAATTAGAAGGAAAAAGCACTGTGCAGAAAAAAAAGTGAAATTAAGCTACACAACTCAAAACCAATATGGACAGTATATTTCTCATGTTTAAAATAAAAATGATAAAGATTCACATTAGGCTGCTAAAATGTGTGTTTTTCTTTTTTTTCCCGACATGCAAGGAGTTACAATTCAAAGGTAGAACCTTTCAAGAGAAGGGGTAAAATTATGCCCCATAGGTTGGGCATTAAAATTCTGCACAGCGTGACTTAGGCTTTTTATTTTAAAAGCCCCATGAAAGCTTCACTCACGCCCTTCCAAAAAAAAAAGGATGCATGTCTTAATTACTAAGATTGAGACAATTTGCGTCAAGGATGTCTCTCAGCAGATAATGATAATCATTATAATAGCTTGGAGCTTTTGTTTCATGCAGCAAAAGCAATAATGTTCACTCAGATCTTTTATAATAAAGGCTTTGGCTCAGCACTTGGCTTCCTCCAAGCTGGTATACAGTGACTGGACGTGAATAATCATTAGTGAAATTGAAATGCAGGGGTAAATACATGGCTGTGTCTGTCCTCTCCTCTGTAGTGCATGTCTTTTTTTTTGTCAGTCCCTGGGTACAATGCCAGAGACTGATCAAAGACTGACTCTGATTCATTCTGAATGATCAAGGGGAAGAGACAGAGAGCTCTGTGATTACTGAACATTGACATTGTATCAATTTCAATCATTCTACGATACGCTGCTGTCACACACAAGGTGTATTATGCACTCTGTCTGATCAACTCGGATCAGGATCGCAGGGGTTTTATTGATCACGACGGACATTCTTACATTTTTCATCAGGGAGGAAAAATTTTGTGATCAAAAGTGCCACCAGCTCAAATAGGATGATTGTCTTGAAAAGTTGGAGGCAGGAGAAGTGAAAGAGGCTCTTTCCTTTGAAACCATTACAGCTACTCTCACTTCTTTTAAAGCATTATTTAAACATCTTTGGGAAATCTGCTTATTTGCTTACTTGCTGCAGGTAAGATGAGATGCTTATATAGCGTCTCATCCTAGATCCTACTCTAATATCTATAGGTATCTGATAAATATACATCCACAAACTGGTTAGCTTACACTGCAATAAGTCAGCAAGAAGAAAAAAAGGTGATAAAATGGGGTAAATATTACTTGAATAAAGTGCCAACAGAAAAAAAAAAAATCATTTGCCAGGATAAAATACAAGGTAAAAACATCCAGTCTTAAAGAACCCACAGATATCTTAAAGGTATAGTGTGTAAGATTAAGTGGTGTTGTATCATTATCTAGAATATAACATTCATAAGTATATTTTAATTAGTATATAATTGTATTGAAATAGGACATTATTTTTAGACCTAAGATAGATTTTACCTACATGGGGAGCAGGTCCCCCTGAGTAAACACAAGAAGAAGAAATACAAGATATACAAGACAATACAAGAAAATGTGCTGAAATGTAGCATCCAGTGCTATTGCAAATGTCTTGAAATCCAGAGAAACAGAGAAAGGAGTACTTAACATAAAATAAGTGATCCTGACTAAGCTAAATGTACTTGTACTATTACTAGAATTGAGATAGTCTTGTTTAAAGAAAGGAAGCAATCACTTTTCTTTTCACTTCTCTATTGAGGTTCCAGTACCCATATCCAGAGGCTGCATAACAAAGGTTAAAAAAAACAAAAGATATAGGCCATTGGTGGTCAAGGTGAAAATGAAAATGTAAGACCTATGTCAAGATAACAAATGTGACATTGCTTTAAAGGTAGAGTCCACGATTCTGAGCCAATAGTTTTGTTAAATTCAGCAAATATAGCCTCAGTGTTTGCAAGCCGTATGTTTTGTCAATGCAGCAAAGAAAAAACAAACACTTAGATTGAGCAAATTAGCTTATTTCTAGACTAAAATGGTTTCATAAACCCAATCCAGTGAACTATTTTCACAATATAAACCGAAGATCACCAAACCCGATGAAACCAGAATCTCCAAGCTGCCACGCCCAAGCAGATGCATCCAGGAAGTGTTATTGTAGCTCCATGCAATGTAGAAGCGATTCCTCTGATGGAAGGGGTGCATTGGTGTTTAGATCAAATATTAACAGTCTTTATCCAGAATCATGGACCCTACCTTTAAACCTTCTTATAATAAACAGCATCCCTCCCTCTTTATTAAAGGATATATGTTTGGTTCTCGGATCAGCTGATACACACAGTTCTGCTATCGGGACAGGAAATGAAAAAATGACATGCGACCCGAGTCAGTCATGAACTTTTTCCACTCGGCCATGCACAGCCTTTTTTCATATGAAAAAGTCCTGTACCTACCGGTTGTGGACAGTGTCCACGAGGATTTCTGTCTGCGGAGAGAGGAGTGTCGCAGCACGCTCAGGTTATGTGAGATGAAAGGGGTAATAACATGCCGTGAAATATGTCACGCTGGCATAAATGTCCGCTTTTGGGATGGTCACCACTGGCAGGGTTCCAATGGTCAGTAAGCAATTGGTTTTGCAGAAAATCACGACAGGGCTGAAGAGTGTTTTTGCCTGAAGAAAAGTGTTGGGGTGATCAGCACTAACTGGGTTTCCATCCAAATGTGTGGAAATCTTAGAGCCGATTTTGCAAAAAGCGTGAATACAAAATGCAAATTGATGCACGTTTCCATTCATTAGCTACGATTTTGTCAACGGTTACCGCCTATAAAACCATGCTGGAGAGGGGAAGGAAAAGAAGAATTTTAATGTTACGAGTGCTGTGGGAGTTTGTTTGAGGGTATCACCGGGCAGAAGAGTTAAGAGTTTATTCACAAATCCTGTTTCGTAGCCAAAAGACGCGTTTTTCCTTTTATTGTTACAATGACGAATCCACCCCCTTCAGGTGTAAATACTTTTATGACAATTTTCCGCACTATTTTCAAATTTCTGGCAGCTCCATCCAAGTATTTATTCGCAATTTTTCAAAATACGAATAAGAAATGGTGGATGGAAATGCTACTAATGTCTCCTTTTTTGCACATTAATGCACACAATACCACACACCCTGCTCCATCTAGTCACTGTGTTTGGAATATCAGAAACCTGGTTAAACCAGGAAAATGATGAAATGAAACTATAGTAGTGAGAATTAAAATTATATAATATATATAAAATTATAGAATTAAAATTATAATTATATATATATATATATATATATATATATATAGGTGTATATATTCATAGTTTTGATGCCTTCAGTGAGAATCTACAATGTAAATAGGCATATTAAATAAATTAAATTAAATAAAGAAAATGCATTGAATGAGAAGGTATATATAAGAACTGTACATGTATATATATATATATATATATATATATATATATATATATATATATATTCTTATTGTAGCTTATTGTTGAGTCTTATTGTAGCTTGTCTGGAGTTTAAACAAAAGAGTAATATAAAGCCTTCAACTTCCTCGGGTCTTGAAATAAAAATGCTTTATTTGATATACTGCAGCCACTTATTTAAAGAAACATTAATACTTTCATGGGATTCCGCACTCACAACATAGACAGTAATTACCTTTGTCCAGCAGCAGTGGCTTTCATGACCTTTTTTGAACACTCCATAAAGCTGTGCCTTGTTTTATAAGGTCCCCCTGCGAATCTTCAGTCCAGGTATCTAGTGGAAGTTTTCCCAAAATGAGGATCCGCCAGAGTTCATCCATAACCGGAAAGAGACACACAGAGACTGTGAAGCAGGGATATGTTTGATGTATCTTAGTATGATGTCCTGCTTGTTAGTAGCATCAGAGTCAATAAAGGCTGGTCTGGCTTGAAATTCAAGGTCCATCTGGGAAATATCGTTCTTATTTGGTCTGGCCCTACTGTAGATCTCTCGTAGTTTTATAGGATTTCGCCTCATTCTGTAGGCTTTCGGTCATGTCTGATGCCAAAAAAACACATCCCTGATGGTAACATAAGTAATAAACATTTGCCGCCACAGCAAAAAAGGAAAAAAAAAAACATTCTTTCATCAATTATCTGATCCACTCTCTCAAAACATACATGGTTGTTACTCGGCGGGTAGCAAAGCCCACTTCTTAAATCGAAATGTCATGCTCCTAAATATATCAAGCTGTGACAAAGCAAGAACATATAGACACCTCTAATCAAGATGTTAATTTTATTAATTGCGTGGCTGTGATTGCTAAACTACTCAGACTAAAATCCAGGCAAGACAAGGCAGCTTTATTCATACAGCGCATTTATACACAGGGGCAACACTATGTGCTTTACACAAAAACAGGACGAAATAGAAACTAAAAGTATACAATTTTAAAAAAAAAAGAAAAAAAAAGAAAAAGGGACAGAGATCTCATGATCTCATGATCTATAAGGCCAGAGCTCACCTCATCTCACCACATCTTCATCAATGAGGACTTCTCTGACCTTCTCCACAAAAAAGTAGCTTATTCCTGTCATGAAAGAGGCCGGAGAGAAGGGGAATTACGCTGTCATCAGTTGTGACCTTCTCATGGTCAAACCCAGGAGGAACCAGCATTATTGCCAATCCAAGATAGACCTATTCGTCTTATTGAATCTCACAGTGACATACACGGACTGATTCCGTTTTAGTCACATTGATGATGCTGAGCTTGTTAACATCTTGTTTGACCAACAATCCAAGCAGGGGCCAAAGGTCAATTTAAGCCACCCATTCACCTTTGATCGTCTTGCTAATAGTCTCTCACTATAATCAGTAATAACTCTTGGGATGACAGTGATATATTGTTGCAATGACCCAGATCAGAATTATTTTGTCAGACACACCTGTTACCTAATTGATAGCACTTCTTAGAAGATGATTTTAAAACTGTTAATGACCAATTTAAAACAAAAGACAATAACTAGGTTTCCATCCAAATGTATTGAAATTTTAGAGTGGATTTTGTGAAATGGGCAAAAAGAAAATACGGATTGATGCCCATTTCCATTCATTATTATTTTGAGATTTTTAGGAGAAGGAGAGTTCGCTTTGAGATTACATCAACAGTATTACAACAGTTAATATTTAGCTGACACCCAACAGCTGATCATGCGAATAAGAAAAGGTGGATGAAAACGCAACTGTCTCCTTTTTTGCACATTAATGCACACAAATATGGCAACAAACTCTGACTCACTCATCCTCTGCCTCTCTGATCTATATCAGTGAGAAGTGATATATGATGAGTATATATAAATATATATATATATATATATATATAGATAGATAGATAGATAGATAGATAGATAGATAGATAGATAGATAGATAGATAGATAGATAGATAGATAGATAGATAAGATAAAGATAAAGTGGGCAGAGAAGTCTTATATGTGAACAATTTAACTTGTCTGGAGTTTACATAAGAATAATATAGAACAATATAATGTAATATAGAACTATGGTTCATGTTCTCTGGTGAGAGTGTATTGATTAAAACATGCAATCATGCTATCACTGGATGTACTTATATTAGGAACGAGTACACCATTATGAGTATCTGTCTAACTAATTAAATTATCTGTAACATTTTCCATTCTTGGAATGGGCGGTGCTTAAACCAGAAATGGGTGGGGCCCGGACTTGTGTATAGCTGGAAGTTGGTATTTTAAGCCTGCAATGGATATGGGTTGATCAGAAGTTGCTATATTTATTGCTTATTAGAAAACTATTTACAGAACAACCTCAGAATTGAGCTTCAGATCAATGTTTTTGATCACAAGATTAAGAGAACTATTTACAGAACAAGCTTTTTTTCTTTTTTTTTTATAAACTTACATGAATAAACTTCCCATCAAGCTGTACAAAACAGTAAATCTCAAATCCCACCCTATTTCACTTTATGCAATTTAAACAACAACAAAAAAAACTAAATCATATTATCAGAGTGGCGAAAAAGCAATATTTTATTACTTAACTCTCCAGGTTTTGGAATAATACGAGGTGTCATATGGGGTTAATCATATTTTCAATAAAAGGATACAACAGAAACTCAATGAGAATTCAATTCAATTGTCAAGGCTACTGCAACAATAGTTCTAAATTATAACCAATTTTTTTTACAGAAAATGGACGGGCACTGGCCTCAAAAATAACTGTGGTCAACGAAAGACCCCTTCAATTTATTACAGTTTCACTTACTGATGGTTTCCATCTAAGCTCTGTCACTTGCACTGAGGTATGTATAATAATTGGCTCTTGCCCCTGATTATGACCATGTTAATGCAGAATTATTAAGTGGTTTCTAATGCCATTGCTTAAACATGGATACATATATATTAAAGGTTTTTTTACTCTAGATAAGGGTTTCTATAGAAACTTTCCTTGCCTCTGACATTCAGAAAACCTGAGAAATGCACACAGGCTGGATTTAGAAACTTTGCCATTTCATGGCTTGTTGTACTTACTTGACTTTGTGATAGCTTGCAGTAGCTCTCTCTGATTGTACAGGTTCCAAGAATAGCTCGCCTGCCCCCAACGTCACCCACCTGCCTGGACCATCACACCCACTGTTTCTTAGGTCTTTCAAGAAAAAGTCAGAATTCCAAAAATGACCTGTGCTTTCTGGAACTCCAGTGAGGCATTTGAGAGAGCACTGTAAAAGTATATTAAGCTGGATTTTGTACTAAACTGTAAATATATCATGTATCTAAACTGTAATTATATCAGGGATATCAAAACTTCAAATAAAACCCATAAAAGAGCATGATATAGTGCTTTAATTTATCTTTTAACAAAGGATTGTGCCGCAGGAGCTGAAAACAGCCAAAATTATCCCCATTTATAAAGCTGATAGTGCTTTCAACTTTTCTAACTTTAGACCCATTTCTATTTTGCCCACTAGGTTAAACATCCTCAAAAAGCTGGCTTACAACAGATTGATGGGATTTTTTGGTAGGAAGCTAAAGATGGTTTTCAGGAAATCCAATTCTACATGGCTGTTGCTCATCTCACAAATGAGTTACATAGAGCAAATGATAACAGAGAATCCACCATATGAATTTTTGATATACTTCTCAAAAGCATTTGACAACATAGACCATCGTATTCTTTTAGAAAAACTAAAACATTGGACATCTGGATGATTAGTCGATGTTATGGGTCAGTTATATAGAACACATTTCAATTCATTGCTTTTAAAGGAGAGAACTCTCTTCCTCCTGGAGTAATTGCTGCTTCTTATACACTTTGGAATAAATGGAAGAATCGGTTATATCTTGAATACAAAAGTCTCTCTCAGTTTATATTATTCTAGGATTTATCCCTTCATTAGATGGTGTAGTATTGCCTGGGCCTGTACATGCCAAATTAAACTGTAAGAGAGTCTCCTGTTGCACATACAAGTGGTGAGAATCATTGCCTCCTCAGCTTTAAGATGCCATACATTGCATCTGTTTCATAAATTTGATATTCTTAATATGGTTCTCTAAATACACATAGACTTCAGGTCAGAAAACTAGGGAGCCCCTAAAGGGACATGGCTGAAAAAAGGATGACTTTTTGCAAGATCTCACAATACTTTTGGTCTCTTGGCATCATGTAAGGTTTGTTCCTATATATTGTTTTCTGTGCAGTGTGTAAAACAGACACAACTCTGCTGTTCGTTCTTATTTTTTTCCTCTCATCAATCCCTCCCCTGTGTCCTTTTAGGGGCTCCATAGAAAACTAATATTTTTTCAGCAGTTATTTCCCATCATTGTTTATGCTGATGTAGTGCAGTAAAACCTTCACCAGTAAAAAGCCAATAAGCATTTTATCAGACCTCACTGTTCACCAAGCATCAACACAAAGGGAACCAACACATGGAGCTGTTTGGTGTTTGAGAATATAAAGCAATGTGCTTGTAAACATGCATGCTGCATGCTCTCGAAACAATATTTAGCTATATTTAAAATATAAATCAATTTTAAACCTCTTCCAACTCTGGAGAACTTTGGGACGTTTTTGTTTTGATAATGTGGGAGTGTATAGTAAAATACTACATTTTTTTAGAGATATTGTAAGGTCCAAAATGGTGTGAACATGCCATTTTTTGTGACCTTAGTATAGAAAATGGATGGATGAATGGAACATTATTTGTATAACATTTTTCAAAACACAGTTACAAATTGCTTTACAGAACAAAATAACATGCAGTCAGAATAAAACATGAGAAGGCATAAGACCTGACTTTACAGAACAAGATAAAACAGAGTCTAAATAAACATAATTAAAAAATCAAAAATATACCTGACAAAACAAGCTATCATAAATACACAGACAGATTTACTCTAAAAATAAAAGAGAAAAAGCCTTTTCGAATGTACCGAGTAACAGCAAAATAAGATCTAAAACCCTCAGGCAAGGAGTTCCACAGCTTCAGGGTCTATCTGAGAATGCCCACTACAGCTATCTGGACTTCCAGGGTCCTTCTGGTGCCAAAACCTCCTTGTAAATTATTACGTACGGCTCAATGAACATGAATAAAGTATCTGGAACAATTCTAAAAGACTCTTAAGTTAGGAACTGTTTGTTATTTATCACAACAGGGCTGAGGTGTGGCTACATTTGTTTTTCTAATCTCGACCCTCCCCGGAGCGACAAATATTTTCTCCTTGAGCCTCCCTGAGTAATTTGGGGAAATGTATGACCATCCCGCCACCAAAATAAAATAAATTATTATATTCACACCCAACAATATGCATTATTTCCTTGTCAAAGAAAAAGCAACTACTAGTCTAACTGTGACCTATGATGATTTCTGCTCTGGAGAGTCTCAAAGGAGGCTCTGTTCATTTCGCCTCTACTTTTGCCTAAACAGTGCTTACATACTGTATAAGCCATGGTTGTTGTCCACCCCTATGGGATTTTTTCTTTCTTAAATATTATTTATACTTTATATATTTCAATGGTGGCGCAGGGGTTAGCGCTGTTGCCTCACAGCAAGAAGGTCGCAGGTTCAAGACCTCCTTGGTCCTGGGTCTGGGACCTTTCTGTGTGGAGTTTGCATGTTCTCCCCGTGTCTGCGTGGGTTTTCACCGGGTACTCCGGCTTCCTCCCACAGTCCAAACACATGCTGAGGTTAATTGGAGACTCTAAATTGCCCATAGGTGTGAGTGTGTGAGTGAATGGTGTGTGTGCCCCACGATTGGCTGGCGACCATCTGGGGTGTATCCCTGCCTCCCTGCAGACCCCTGTGACCCTAATGAGGAATAAGCGGGTATAGAAGATGAGATGAGATATTTCAATGAAGTCCAAAAACATGCTCAGGTTAATTGGCGACACCAAATTGCCCGTGTGAGTGAATGCTGTGTGTGCCCCATGATTGGATGGCGACCATCTGGGGTGTATCCCTGCCTCTCGCCGTAATGTGCTGGGATTGGCTCCAGCAGACCCCTGCGACCCTAATGAGGAAGAAGTGGGTATAGAAGATGAGATATTTCAATGAAATAAGGGTGTTTTTATCTAATTTCTCCCAAAATCCCGCTTTGGATGTTATTCAAGGCAGGTTAATTTGAGGTAATTAGAGGGAAACTAGAGGTATATGCAAAATACATTTTAAAAATCATTGAAAAATATGCAATATTGATGATTAAAAAAAACAACTTCAAGTAAAGCACTGTATTTATGATTAGCACACAAAAGAAAAAGTAGGGGCAAAATAAAAGGAGCACGGATCTCGTTTTAGTGGGGTAACGTTGAGACTCTCCAGAGTGTGTAGTGTGGAGAGTCTCATGTGAGGCTATGACATTTCCAGCTCTGAAATAAAAGTAAGACACTAATCTAGTCCAGCCAACTCAAGGAGCGAGGGGAACGAAAAGTTGTTTCCAAAATCAAACAGCTCGTGTCCATGCAAATCCTCCTTATTAATACACAGCATCATCACACAAACCGTACGCACTTCAGCAGAATATGGTAGCCACCTAACACAAAATCAAACATTTAATGGACATGCACTGACGCAGGTCTAAGCGTGCACACAGACCACACACAGGCAACAATAATGTCTTTTCTGCTAGAACATAAAACTTTACAGATTCGGTTTTTAGGTAAAACATGTATTTTTGAAAAGAAAACAGTTAAAATAAACACAATATGTGACCATTTATAGTTGTGTGCCCTATATAACCTTACCCCAGTGCTTAATAATATCCACATCAGTGAACATGTCCTGGCTGCTATGAAAGCTAATAAGGCTTTGTGGCCTCTTCCTTGAAGAGATCGCTCTGTTTCTTTATGGGGTTGGTCACTTTCTGAATCCTTTTCAAAAGCTTTTTCTTCACAGATTCCCAATGGGAAACAGTCACACAACACATTGTTAGCAGTGTAATTTAATTCAAACAAAATCAATCCCAGAAGTGAAACCGTACAAGCAGACACATCGCCCTGATTGATCTGGATGAAGCATGTGCCTCCTTTTTTTGAGTGTCAGATGTTTACACTTTAGCTGCCAAGTGTCCAGCACCAAGTGTTTGGAAACGTGTTGAATACTGAGGCTCACTCAGCCCCACTGGCTGCAGATCTGTCCTGCAGCAATCGGTAGGAAACGGGAAACAGGTAACCTGGCTGTCCCCAAAAGTAACAACATTCTCAAAACCAAACTCAATTTTATTTATATAGCATGTTAAAAACAACCACAGCAGCCACTAGGTGATGCACATAATAAGGATAGTAGTCCACCTATTAAAAAAAAATAGAATAAACAAAAGCAATTCGTTAGCCTCATAGCATAATTGCCTGTCATTTTTCAGTGGTTTTTGAAATCAAGAAAAAACACAATTTTTAGAAATCACATTGGTATTTTTTATTGATAAGTTGTGTGAACAAATATACAAAAAGAAATAGCCACCCATCATCAGTTGTCTAACAAGTAAAAATATCATTTTTTTCATTTTTTTCTTACATAAATGCAAATTCTGTCTATCATACCTCGAAGCAAAAAGGTCAGTAATAATCCTTTTGATTGACTGAAATCACATATTGTGTCTAGAAAGCTGAAGAAATATGGCCGCTTCTTCCTCTCTGCCATTTTGCTTGTATGAAAACTGCCTATAAGTCAAATGAATGACTTAGGCAGATAGTATTTTTGGATTCTCATAAATTTTGTAATTGGCCAGTGACATTGGCAGAGAGACAGGATGATGGTAGAAGAGTAAAGTTATGCAAATATCTCAATTTGGCCAAAAAATGACTTTGATAATTATGCTATGAGGCTAATGAATTAAAAATAGAATAAATGAAAGCAATCGATAAAATAATAAAACAATAAATCATAATAAACCGTAAAAAACAGAGAAGAGTCTCATGTGGGATTGAAAGCCAAGAACTAAAACTGGATTTTAAGACAAGTTTTAAAATAGTAGCTTGTTCCACAAGGATCAGCAACAGATTAACTCACCAGCCCTAAAGAGTTTTATGTGGCTTTATTGTGTTGAACTAGTTCTAATTTCCATTCAGCTTTACCCTACGTAATTACAGCACATATATGACATTGATATAAACCTTCTTGTCTAACTATCAGAGATAAATAAAGAAAAGACTAAAGAAATAAATCTATTTCCAAATATTTAATATTTAAGGGTTTAAGGGCCCATTTTAGACGTCTGAGGCACCAAAATGCGCCTGTAATTTCTTATTTCCATTTGGCGATGACAGCTGAGCCTAAAAGTTGTGCCAGAGGAAGTGTTCCAGGCGTGGTTTGGCACAATGAGAGCGTGGAGATACCCCGAGGGCAGGTTAACGCCATGCGTTCAGACTGGCCAAGACGTGGTCTAAGGCGCAGAGCGTCTCGCTGTGCCTATTTAGAGCGGAGCAATTAGTGAGTTGCGCTTGACAGATGGCCGAGAAGGAAAGCGCACAACAAGCTTTTTACTCTGCTCCTAAGTAGGAGAAACGGCCAACGAGCTAAAAAAAACAACGGGAAAGAGTACCGTGGATGTAACCAGTGGAGAGAGATCACTGAGAACAGATCAGTTTAAACGTTTTTTCTTTTTTTTTTAATTTAAGGTGCAAGGTGTGTAAAGGCTAAGCTCCGTCAGAGCAGTCCAACAAATCATTTCACAGGCTAAAAGTTTAATTCTGTTTCCTCTGGAGAGTTTCCTATGATAACTGCAGGGTTCTTTTTGGTGCTTAAATGTCACTCAGTGTTTAGTTTATCCTTTATAATTTTCAAAGCGTGGGCGATGTATATGTGATCTGTTGCGTAATATGAGAGGCAACGGAGCCATTGCTGAATTGTTATATAAATGTTACCTGCAGGAACCGTTACCAGGCTACTAATGGTCGATAATTATGAGAGAGACAGAGACTGGGGAGATCATTCTCATGTTAGTCTACTACAGTAGCACCTGGTTCATCCGCATAATGCGTCCTTCCTGAAATCGATTTCTATCAGTCATTTGCATCATTTTAACAGGGCCCTAAGCCTTTAAGCAAAACCTTTCCCAGAACTGAAGTTGCTTGGTGGCTAACTTTGCTTTGTGGAAGGTGTAAATGGCTGAAAACCCTCAAGTTTTGATTCACAACCCTTCCGGTGAAACAGATTCAGATGTCACAGCGTGGTTGTGGCACGACGCAGGGATCACAGCGCTGCCTCAACAGAGTTGCGGGGGCTTCTGAAAGTGTTTCTCTTGAGGAGACTGAGCTGTTTTTGTTGTGGTTGTGGTCTAGCAGTTTACTGTTTTTTTTTTTTTTTTTTTTTTACGCGTGCCATGAATAAAACATTCAAACCGGTTAGAAGAGGCACCTCGGGGTCAGCTGTCCAACCGCCGCTGGAGAATAGAGGGGCACCCCGTCAGGAGAAAAGCACGCTGACTCACTGCCGACTGATGGAAAACGCCGCGGGGGATGGAGGTAGCCCGGGTGCAGATTTAAAGCCCCATGATGCATATCCACAGGTAGACCGCTACAGGGTAATTCCCTTTAAGGATTACATAAATATCAGGCGCTAAAACGTGTAATCACACGCCGAGGTCACGCTCGGGATCCGTCTCGATAACCTTCGCTCCCATCAGAACGAATTGCCTTAGCCGGTTAGCCGCTTTTGGATTCATTCGTGGAGTAAGCTGATGAACATCACAAAAACATTTGAATTTAATCTCAGCATGCATGACAGGGGACGAGTTTTCAAAACAAAAACTGCCAACGTGCCGCTCGGAGCTTCCCCGCGGGGGGGGGGGGGGGGGGTCGTGCAGGTACACAGGAACAGGGAAACGCAGTGTAAAAGCGCCGATTGTACTCTTATGCCGTGACCAGCTTAATCACGGAACCGGAGACTCAACAGAGACTATTTAGAACCCTCATCTCAGGCATGAAGTAAGCCAAATGGATTCAAGATACAATCCTGTAACTTTGACTGTCATTTAATTGCATGACTACTTCTTTGATTAACTCTCCGTCTCTCTCTCTCTCTCTCCCTCTGGGGAATTGGCGGCGACGGAGGGCACATAAGACATGACTGACAGCTCGTAGTTTATCAACAGCTGCCCAAAGCTCTTCTCTACCATGGCAGATGTTCCCTTAACGATTAGATGCCTGAATAACATGATAGCGCAATAAATGCGATTGTACGTGTTCTCAATCACTGTAACTCTCCCTGTAAATATGCATGATTAAGTGATTAAAAGTTTTTTTTTTCAGGGGCATGCGGCAACTACGCCTTTTGAGACACCTCGTAGCTGATTAGTTTACTAATCGGTCAGTTTGGTCTTAATAAACTAAGGATTTGTCAATTTATTAGTCAATTTTGATGCATTTCTTTTTTTCCATTCTGAATTAGTTACGGCGTGAAAAATTCTGAGCACATCTCTGGGTAATCATTAGATTTAAAGAGGTCTTTCTGTAGGGGGCAGTTGGAAAACTCAGATTTGTAGATTTGTCGATGGAGATAAGTCAAATGACAGTTTGTCCACTAGGAATTTGTTTAGTTTAAACTGATTCTGTGTCCTCTAGTCATAGAGAAGGAGTTATTTAAACGCGAGGAGATCCTCACACAACTCTCAAACTCATTAGTATTTAGTTCATTCTAATTCAAACAAGATAAGTAAAGTCTCCCTCAACTTAAAAAAAAAAAAATGTTTTTCTTCTTCTTCCTACAGTTAGATTTTTAAGCTTCACTGTGCGGAATGATGTATGTGCAGAGTTTCGACACTGGAGGCTGTTTTCGGATTGATCTGATGAAAGTGAAAATTTTTTCTGTGCTCATTGAAAATCAGATTTTAAGCATGATATAACCAGTTGAAAAGCCAGTCCTGGTTCGAACCGCCAAAAGTCTGATGTGGAAACTAGAAAACCTTTATTACACAAACACGCATGGACTTTACAGTGAATTAGTTTGTGCCCAGCAGTTACTTTTTTTTATTTTTAATGAAAAATGTTTGCATATTCATAACTCCTGGAATTTTTAATGAGTGTATGTGCCGTTTTAAGAATTTTAATGAGGTAGTCATGAATGTTTTATGGACGAAACATATCAGACTCATATTATTGTTACAAGCAGAGGACGTTTATCTGTCTCGATACATGTCTGCAGGGAAGCTGTAAATACAAGGACAGGTCTACGATTCATTGAGACACAGCGAATACGTGCAAATCAAGCCCTGAGCAAACTAAAACCAAACCAGGCATGAGTGTGTTTACAAATGTGCAGATACGGCTAAGAGAGTTTCTTAATAATTAGCAACGATGCAAATCTAATTGCAGGACCTATGTAGGAATCTTTACTATCTAAATGAATAACACATAGAGTGCATTTATGTAAATGGATACTAATATATCTGTCATGATCAGGCTTTTGGAATATTCCCTGTTATATTTTTTCAAATGTAAACATCATATGTCGGTTTATTGAACCAGCCATTATGCTGGATAAGTAATTCCAATATGCTGAATACGCTCGAAAACACTTTATGCAGGTTTTTGAACATTTGCCATGGGCGCAGGTGCTTACTCATTTCATTGCATGTGTTCTAGTAAGTACTCTGTGTTACAAAAATGAATGATAAGTGATATAATGATGATTTACATGCCGAAATGAAAGTCTTACAGTGTTAACGCGGAGGTTAATTATATCGTTGCTCTTGTCTTCCATTACTGGTGACCAGATGGAGAAGCCAAAATCCAGCAGAGTGGTAAATGCAGGCAGCCAGAAACAGGGACTGTAGGCCAGAAACCATAGTGGGTTCAAGCTTAGCTGTTTAGTTTGTGCAGAAATTGTAAAAAGTAAAGTGGAAGTGGCAGTCTATCAGCAATGTAGGAAAGGAGTCATTTTTATAAGAAAATTTAATGAAAAGCATCAGAATGTGAATACCATTAAGTCTCAAAACAGGCATATTTAGGACCAGTTACGCAGGTACAAATAAATGGTTTTAAATCTGTGGGCTGTGACATGAATAAAATAGGAAAGCAGGGAAAAAAATAACCTGTTTTTTTGCCAGGTGTTACTTTTGTGATATTTTTTTGCTTGTAAATCACTAGATATTTTTACTGCTTCAATTCTTAGAAATACAAAAAAACTAACAAAACAAAACATTGTTGACCTATACATAATCTGCAGACAAACGGTGATGATGAATCACAAGTTGATACTGTTTCATTTTACAGTAATTTTTCATTATAAATAATTTCAACATTAAAGTGGAAGTGTCAGACTTTAACTTATCATTACGAAACATTGACTACACAGTGTAATCGCTATAGAACAATGACACCATCTGTGTTTAGATTAGTTTCCTATAAACCTCACTATTGCTATAATTCTGTCTGCCACCCGGTGTGATCTCCTAGGAAAATTAAGGCTGTATTTATGGCACAAGATTAGACAAGATTGGAGTAAACAATTATGGAATGAATGAATTTTCTCCTAATGTTTCTCCCCCTTCATCTCTCAGCCATCCAGCCGCTGCTATCAGGGGCCACAGGGCCGCTATGTCTGGGCCCCAAAGCCAGAGCAACTCCATGGGACCACTGTGCACATAAACTCCGTCTGTGTGACCTTCTGAGGGAGAGGCAAGTTTTGCTGCCAAAACATGTTAAGGTAAAAAAACATTTCCTACATGTTTGAGACAGACAAAACAGTCATTAGTCAAAGTATTCAAGTATTCCTCAGATTATGGAAAATGAGTGGGTCCCTGTCAACAGGACTATTATTAAAATGAACAACTTACTAGTTTAAATCTGATGACAAACCCTTGGACCATGATACAACATTGTTAATATGGCAATTATTATAATTATAATATATGATATATTAGTAATATGTTTACTGAACATTGATCATTTTTGCAGATACAACATTATTATTCATATTCCTCATTGAAATGTTTTAAGAAGTTCAATGATAATGAGCTTGGTGGCCGGTAGAAGGCGCTAAATGTGTGGTCTAAAGGTCACAGGCACAACGCATCCAATGCTGCGTTCCATTGCACTCGGAACTCGGAATGATTCGACCACTTAATCGGAAAAACGCAATGGGACGGCCCTTGAACTCGGAATTCCGACTCGGGAATTCGGGCAGGTTCGGGGCAGCCCGAGTCATGGGAAATGACATCAAAGCAAGACGGCATTGCACAAGGCTTCTTATTTTAAAAACTAGATGTTTCCGAGAGGAGCTTTCTGACTCGAATCTTTCCGAGTGCAAATGAATGCAGCATAAAACAACCCCAAGAAGAAAAAAAGCTGCCGTGCAAACCCTCAGTAAGTGGAGCAGCTAAACGAAAGATACGTGATTATTAAATTGATAAATTACTAAATAATTTACAAAATGTCCCTCTTGTTTTTAATTACCTTAGAAATCACTGTGGCTAACCAACCTGAAGAAAAGGGAGCTTAGGAGAAGGAACGACGTAGCAGGACTGCTGCAGCTAATGCTAATGCTAACTAAGAAGATGAACTGAGAGAACTTACCAGACTTAGATGATGTCCTGGAGGATTTTTCACGAGCCAAATCCACCTCAAGATCCACAGAAGGTAACATTAAGAATTTTCCATTTTTTTGGATCATAAGTTTATGTATTTTCTCATATTTCTCCTACTCTTTGTGAAGCAACGCTACTTAAACTATATTATAACTAAACATTGAACATCATTACAACAGCTTTTGTCTGTTCCCAAATTAATATAAAATTGTGGCAATTTCAATGACCTCTTTTTTTTTATTCTCCCTTATTCCCAAAGTGGTGTTGATGATTTATTCATGGGGTTAGGCTCTGAGTATAATAAAAAGTGTCCGGGTGCTGCTGTGTTTGGACTAAAGTTATATTTATGTATAGGTGTAGCAGAGATAACTGGTTGGGTGCAGGTTAAGCTAATGGGAGACACATATTGACAGGGAACAAACTATCACCCAACACCTTTTCCCGTCTGTGATAGCGCCACCAACAATAATACCGTGTGAAAACGCCAGAGGGGGGAAGCTGGAAAGATGTCTACTTTCACTTTAAAGACCAATTTAATATTCATTTTCCTCATTCAAATTTCCAAAATACAAATGTTCTCTCAGAGAGAACTGCACAGCGTTGGCCTCAGGCAGCACACTGTAGTGTATTGTGCAGCAACAGCAGAATTCACACCTCTAACTTTTTAATTACACCCATGAGAAGTGCAGTTGACCCTGTGCAGTAATGTCTGCCCGACTCAGCTTGCGCTCCCCAGGCCAACCTCAGGTCATCTTGTCCAACCTGGACCCCTGAGATCTTCTCCTCAATGAGGCCTAGAGTGCTGCTTGCTGGAGTCTAGAGATGTGACCCATGAAGTGGTCCACCCTTCCCCTCTCCACAACAGAGGACCCGCTCCTCCTCTAATTTAATCCTCTGAGCACTGACACTGAAATGCATGTCCTACGCACACACACACATATATATGTAGTGGGTTTCTCTTTTTGTGGCATTAAGTGAGCTCTGGGGAGGCTACACACATGTGTACGCATATATATAAATATCAAGTATATACATTTACCTTTAATTTGTCTATTCGTCTATTGTCTATATTGATTTCAGGTGGATTTTGTTCTGTTTTTTTTTGCCTATTTGAATTCTAAAGCCCATATTTTTTACACACCTTTCCCTCTATGTGATCTGAATGTAACACATTTGAGGTTCAGGTGTGAATGTACGTGTGGTGTCATAAAAGAAAAAACATTTTTCCTCTCCCTGTATCCACTGTTTCTCTCAGTATTCATCTCTTGTCAATGGCCATGAGGGTGACCATGTACGGATGGAAAATATGCAGACCTGGTGTGTGTGTGTGTGTGTGTGCGTGTGTGGCACATTCACATGCACACGCATGCATTAGCATCTGAGGATAAATCCGGGCACTCACCTTTGTTTATGCGCATCATTTCATGCACGCCTGTGTGTGTTAATGTAGCAGACCAAGCCTATTTGCATCCCAATTTTACTGCCATTCAAATCATTTATTCACCTCCTGGCCTACAGCATGGCTTCTGGCCTGTAGCTTTGTACCAGCAGCTGTGTTGCACAGCCTTCCCCAGGCTTCCCCCACAATCTCTTGCTCTTTATCATGCATGGCACACCACTGGACTACTGCAGGCGCAGAGCACTTCATCACCACAGAGAAGCACAGACAGACTGGAAGATGGGCTCAAGGTTCAAGAAGACCCCTATTAGGATGGGATATCCCACAGGCTGGCTGGATAAGCTCAGTGGTTTTTGCCCCAATTTCAAACGTACGTTAGGGGGATGATGAGATAAAATATGGTGTCCTCATGTTTTAAGATTATTGGCAAATAGCATGGTGACAAGGTTACAGATCAACTTCATTTTAATTCACTCAAACCAGCAGGTGTTTCCCTCCTTAAATTCCAGCCTGAGGGGATTTCCGTGGCTAACAGCCTCGTGGAGTGGTTTCAGTGCGAAATCCTGTCAGAGGACATCTCCACCGAGATAAAATGTGGAGTTGAGACAGAGGGGAGCAGAGGAGGGAGACTGTTTCCTGGTGTCAGCTCTAACTGGGCTGGGAGTATTCTGGCTTCTCTCAGGTACACTGATATCACCCCTGGCTGCCTGCTGTGGAGAGAAACAGTTGCGCCGAGATGTCAGCTTTAAGTGGGTCGGGGAGTTTTGTCAGCGATCAGCTATCAGCATTTCGCAGCGACACTTCACTCAGGTGTTCTCTGAAGCCCACTGGTTGCGGCGTTCCATTTCTGCCTTTTCCTCCCCCTTCCCTCTTTCTATTTTCATTTCTCTTCTTTTAATCTTTGTCTACTTCTATCCCTTTATTCCCTACCTTTTCGATCCCCCCTCTCTCACGAGAGTGAATAATCTCTTTCAGTATCATGGATAATGGCCCGCTCTCTATAACAGAG
Organism: Lepturacanthus savala; assembly: GCA_030544235.1. Lineage (NCBI taxonomy): Eukaryota > Metazoa > Chordata > Actinopteri > Scombriformes > Trichiuridae > Lepturacanthus > Lepturacanthus savala. The sequence continues at coordinate 17,163,864 of CM060464.1, forward strand.
CTGTCTCTCCAATCCATCAGGCCTGACCTTCAGGATGCATCTTGATGAGTGCCGAAGGTAATGACACTGCTCCACTCCCCGACGCCAGCGTAAGAAAAATACCCAGAGTAGTGAAAGACTATAATCAAATCAAGTTTGCATCTGATGTGATTGCTCGATCTGATAGGATTTTTAGTGTGATGATACATTCAAAGTATTGTCTTTCTGCTACTTCTTTATTAGGAGTTATGCTACAAGGCTACATACACTTGGGCCTTTCATTTAATTTACACAATGTAATATTTCCTGCATTTGCGTCTCGGCAAAGCACAGCAACAGGAATTTGTCCATGTTTTCAAAATAATTATTAAAGGGTTACCGTTTCTGTGCAGGCATGAGCGCTGGAGGAAAAAAGAGTGGCGGCCACGTAGCAATGCAGCCTGATCTCCATAGAGACTTTTCTATTGTCTGTAGGTCTGTTGTACTGGCTGCCAAGGCGCCACAGAGCTAGAAGCCTGAGTCTCTGCCTCATAAAGAACGTTCTCTATTTGCTTCTGTTTCTGGGCCGCCGTTCAACTGTAGGCAGACCGCTTCCTGTGTGTGTGGGTAGAACAACTCTATATCATCTGTTGGTTTGAAAAAGACAGCTCTTTGTAGAGCGGCTTAGTGTATCGCTGTCATAGGCCCAGCCAACACATGTTTGACAGTGATCAAATATTTGTGGTGTGTGTGTGTGGAACCTCCTACTCAAAGCAGCGAAGGGCAGCTCCACCAAATCAATACATATCACTTTTAAGGGATGAAAATGATGATGAATGGATGAAGGGATTGATGAGCAATGGCCTCTCACCGCATGGCTGCGTACACTATCTCTTCGAGCGCAGGTGGAATACAATATTTACCTTTTAGCATTTCAAATGTCTTAAATCCTGATTAGGAGGTGCTCTAACGAAACGGCCAGGATTATCCGAGTGCATTGAAGTAGTTGAGGATTAACAGTAAGTAACCTGATAGTTTGTCACTGTGTTAGTGCACATGTCCACCTCTGGCAGTGAAGGATAATTTCTTCCCCTAGAATGATCACTGATGGCACAGACAGGAGTCTTCTATCTCCGAGCTAATGAAACCATCCTGACACATCATTCTCCCAACACTAACTTTTATCTCCTGTCCTCCTGCAGACTGCAGTAAAATGACCATTATTCTTTCTGTGAGCGTGTCTGTGTGTGTGTTTGTGTGTGTTTATGCCTATTGCCTATGTATGCGTGAAAAGCCCTCTCCATTCATCAAGGTGTCACCTGTAATGGCTGCTAAATTAACCATGTGTTTCTGGGAGCAAAGCTGGCTTGATAAATCTCTCTGTGGCAGGAGGAGTGTGTGGTCCACTCCCATCCACCTCCACCGTGACCTTCCTGTGGCTTGGTGTCCTCCATTAACTGGGCTTCCAAAACACCATCTCCAAAGAAAATCATCCCAGTGTCAAAGGATCTTCAGTTAATCAACTAGTATTTTGTACAACATAACCTTAGTCAACAGTATGCTGCACAGGTCATTTGTCTAGACAGGGATGGAAAAAAAGTAATAGAATTTCTATTTTAATGAACCCCATTTCCCATGAGCCAAAGACTGACCACTCTCAGTAGCCACATTTCCAGGAGCAGCAGCAGCAGCTACCAATCAGACAGGCAAAGTTAGTGACTGCAAAATGAACATTTTGGAGCATTTAGGAGCTAAAGAGCCAGAAATTTCCCCCAGGAGTTGGTTGGTGAAGTTAAAAAGGGAGAGTCCAAATGAATGCTAATGTTGCTGCTAGATGTCTGCTGGATGTGTGATCTTAGAATCATTTTCTCTCCATGGGGAGCGGATGCCCAGAACAGATGAACCAAACAATGACTTGAGGTTCTCCTACACCTTTGGGGGTAATCAGTTGGTTGCAATATACAACCTCACCACAAGATGCCACCCAAAACCACAAATTCACCTTCAAGTACAAAAAAAATCTTCTCAGTATCTCATATTTGACATCTCCTCTCTCAAACCTTGCTCTGGAGATAGAAAGAGCTTATTTTGTGTAGTGTTGACCAAAAAAAAAAATCAAAGCTTCAACTCTTGCCATGGTAATTGATTATGAAGTCTGTGATTAATTCTTATTTATTTCTTTTCAACAAAGAAGTTGAGTATCTGGAATCATTTAACCTAACTCAATTTGAGGTCTGAGATGTGCTTGGCACCAGTATTGTTTGTGGTTTTCATAGTAACCGTGCATCACTTCCAGTCTATGGTGTTGTTCCTGCTTGGCTTTCACTAAACGGTTGCTGCCGTGCTGCTCCTGCTGCGTTGTGTGGTATATGTGTCTTTCTCCTTTACTATCATGGGTTTGTTGAAAACATTGGGACAGTGCAAGTGTTCTCCCCATTGAAATGTACGCAAAGCTGTTGATTCTGATGTTGAATTGCTTTGGTTGTCAAAGCTTTAATCAAAATTCATTTTTTTGCCCTCGAATAATTGATTCTTTTCAAATATATATATATATCGGGTGGGCCTTAGTTTTCGTGTCTGTCTCATTACCATTAACGGGCCTCCACTCTGTTGGTTGATTTGAATGGCTTTGAATGGATACTCACATCCATGTAGCCTGGTTCTCTGGCAATGCTCTTCCACATGTTGAGTTCTTTGTCTTTATAATGTTAGTTTCCTGTGTTATAGGATGATGAGACACACCTTATCAATCCGCCATTGTTGCTGTGATTAGTTCATTTGAAAGCTCAGAAAATTCGACCTTGGGATAAAATAAACTTTGTCTCCCTTTTGCTGTGTAATATTCACTTTCTATGTGAAAGCACTCGGCACATAAACATCAGTTCCGAAAAATCTGATCGACGTGTGAATCACTCAACATTACGACGTTACACACAAAAATAACAACACTCTTGGTGTGTCGAGGCTTTTGGGCTCAATCTTCAAGATATCAAACTGAAAGACTTCTCATAACAATGGACACTCATTCATCTTCGATGGAATAAGGATAGCAGACCACAGGGACACATTTCACTTCCCCAGAAAGGCAGATAAAAGCAAAGAAACCCCTAATGTGACATTGTATTGAGTTACACAGGCTGTAGTGGAGCAGTGGGTAGCCTGGAGATGACACAAAGCCATTAGCTCTCTATTCTGGTTTTCAAACTGTTTGTATCTATATGTGAGTGAGAGGTCTGCTATGTCTCCATCAGAGCACCCAGTGGTTTGCACTCAATAGCCTATTGCAGCATGATAACACAAATACAAACAATTCAAATGCTTTACAATGACACCGAGGAGAAAGGAAGAAGGTGTTGCAACGTAATGATTTTTGACAGTGCTTTAGAAAAAATAAAATGGTGGGGATTAAAATAAAAGGAACGTAAAACAACAGGGCCTGTAACCGAGTGAACACAACAAAAGGAGCAGTATCCTGGGGTGCAGATTGATTCCTATCAGCTGGTAGACAGTGACCTGCGGGGAGAGCTTATCTTGGCTCATGCTCTATCTCCCCTAGATTCTGATCCCACTGCTGCAGGGTTTGGACTGGTTGGGAGGAACAGGGGAAGAGTAGTTGGCCGGATGAATGGATGGATGGATAGATGAATGATGTAGTCCTGTGAATAGATGGAGGGAGGAAGAGAGAGATGGATTAAAGACGTCAGGGAAGGTTGACGGACATAAAGGAACGGAGGGAGTGGGAGACGGAGAGATGAAGTGATTGTGTCTGGAGAAAGTCTGATAGATAGGGGACAGAGTAGGGGAACATCAGGAGAGAAGGACAGTCTGAGGAGGAAGAACCTCCCTCTGCAGAGTAATCAGGACATGATCAGCAGATGGGAGGGCAGGGAGAGAGGAGTGAGAGGGACAGCTGGAGAGATGGAGGAGATAAAGCAGAGCTCGGGGAGAGGGAGGAGATGCAGAACAGAAGCGTGGAAACTGGCCAGCGTGTAGAAAGAAAATAGAGGATGAAAGCGGCAGAACTCAGATGTGGAGAAACAAAGGGAGTAGAAGATGGGACGCTGACAGAGGAGAGGATGATTAAGTGTTCACTTAAAAAGGCGAACACGTTCACCGCAGGCTTGCAGGACAGGCAGCCATGAGTATACATATGACCAATCAAACGGACAAAGGATGAGGGAGCGTAGATGTGGAGGCAGAAGTGGTGCTGATAAGCTTAACTTGACATTCTCTTAAAAAGGGACATTTTTAGATTACAACAGTGATTGATGCACTGCAGGATTTGAATCAATATTCTCCAGAGTTTTTTTTTTTTTTTTTTAATAAAGATAGACAGACATTATTACGGTGTCTTTTTCTGCTTACTTATGCAAGTTGACTGAAATTTTCTGGGTTTCCTTTTATATTAATTAGCATGAGTGAGAGAGAGATCAGTGCTGATTCACTGAACCTGACCTTCCCTCCTAGCTCATTACTCCTTCACAAGTAGATCCAGTCCACCGTCAATTAACTAACTTTTAATGAAGAGAAGGGCTGTTGAGCAAGACCTACAACTGTACTGGTGGTAATGTAACACACCACTACCTTTACTGCTTTTAATGACAACGTGCGAGTCTATCATCATCACACAAGAATACAGTTTCAAGAAGCAGGTAATAAGAGTTGGTGAAGGGCAGTTTTGGCACGGGCAGACTACAGAGGAGTGTTGTGAATGGAAATGTTCCTCATTTAGCAGCAAGAAGGCACTAAAATCATTTGACTTTTTTATTTTCACATTTTTGAAGCATTTTGTATTTTCAGTAAAAATGTATTCAGGACCACTGGATGGATTGCCTTGAAATTGCTATTATTTCTTTGTGTACCAAATACTGGATCACATTCCTGTCAGTTACAGCTATACTTTGCGTTTAATAAGGAAATGTTCGCATGACATGCTAAGCTAAGATGATGACCATATAAAACATTCCACTTGCTATATGGCAGAATATTACCATTATCAATGTGAAAATGTAAGCATGGTGATGTTTGCAAATATCGCTCAAATACAACCTCTCAGAGCTTCTACTGTCACTGTTGTTTTATCCACTTCTACAAATTGGGTGACTATGTTTAAACTGGGGCACTTTCTGATATTATGCATAATTTTTAATTAAGATCCAAATGTGTCAGCACCTCATTTGATGCTGTTTTAAATGAAGTAAGAGCTCTACTATATTATACAGAAGACATTAAATATTCCATGTATTTATTTGAAATTTTGATACCCCTAACATGATATATTTGCATTTAGAATAATAAAAAATTCATCTCGATGTACTTTTGCAGTGCTCGCTCAATCTGTGAAATGGCAAAGTTTCTAAAGTCAGACTGTACGCATTTCTCCAGGGAAGATCCAGGACACGCTGCAGAGATGGTTTTTCTCGGCTGGCCTGGGAATGCCGCAGGCTTTCCCCAGGAAGAGCTGGGAAAAGTGGCCGGGAAGATGTAGGTCTGTGTCTCGCTGCTTAAGCTGCAGCCTCCAGGACTGGACAGAGACCAACAGTAGAAGGTGGATGGATGACTCATCTTTAAACACACATTGACCCAAAATAACAAGATGAGTGTGAGGTAAAAAAATTTTAAAAATCTGATTCACCATTATATTACATAATAAAATAGAATACATTTCCAAATTATCCAAATATACCATTTTTTTATTTTTCTAACCTTCACTTAACCTTAACTTGCCTAGCTATACCTATCCTTCCTTGCATGCAAATTCACTTTGCTCTGCAGTTCAGTGTAGACACCCAGGACCAATTTTCCACTCAGAGAGGGAGCCAATCACAGAACAGGGGACGGTGCAGCAAGACGATTACAAAACGTAGAAGTGACTTTGTTGATAACTGTTGATCCAACATGGCAGCAGACGGTTATTTACCTTTCGATGAAGCCTTAGAAAGTGTTCTAAGTAATTTAGACTGCAAGACTATTTAAAAAAAATAGCAACTTTTAGCACAAGTATCAGGTACATCATTGGGTAGGTTTGATATGATTAAAAGAGCAAGATACAAATGATTAAGATGAACTGTCCCAGTTTGCCCATTGTCCCAGTATACACGCCATAACTTCATCAAAATATGCTACGTTCCTGAATTACAAACTCAGTTTATATACCTCCTATGCACAACAGTTAGTCTGACCTTACTTGTCATCAAAAAAATAACATCAAAATTAGATAGTTTAAGGAACGTGACTTCTCTACAGTGGTGACTGTCTGTGTATTCTAAGTGCATCACCACTTCCCTTCTAAGCACATAAAAAGCTGTTTACTGTGCTGAGTGACGACAAATATAAAGTCCTGTCCTTGTTCAGAAGAAAGAAGATGAACACATTGCTTCTTTACCCTGAAACCATAAAGGTAAGAGAAGAATTTCAGCACATTGTGTTATTTGTACCTTCCTCTCAAAAAAAACCTTTGCCTCTGGAATCTCGCCTTCTCGTTTTCCACGACTTTCATGTTATTATGTACTGCCTGTTCAGAACATGCTGATTTCTTGACCACTAGTGTTGCTGATTTAGTATCTACCAATCTTACTGTTAGCGATGTTGTTAGCAAGGAGCCTCACTCTGGCCTTTTATGGGGGTTTTTCATGAATAAGAGGCTCATCGTTCACTATAAGAATCTCCACTCCACAGCAGTTTATAAGATTTTTATTCCTGTTGTTCACTGCTGCTTAGCATCGCTAAGTTCTGGTCAGGCGCAAGCAAGCTAACTTTAGTGCTACAACTATAAGTGGTTGTTGTTATTGTGACAGTGAAGCATCCCTTTTCCCATATGTCCCTCCGCCTTTATAGATAGGATTTTTTTTTTTCTGCGGTTTGTCAAATACAACCACTGTAACACCAGTCTTTTCTTTTTTTTTTTTCATTTTTTGGGTGATTTATTCATTGTATACATAAACCAGCACATAGCCTGAATAGTGAAATTCCCTTTAAATTTAACTGTTTTCCTTTCCTAGTTATGGATATGTCATGTATGATATATTTCACAAATTTGCCACATAGGCACATAATTGGATCCTGTAAATTAATATATTGCGTTTAAATATAGCTTTCTCTATGTTTGAGAACAGTGCTGATGAGATCTGCAGAAATGTCATAGAAAGAACATAATGTTATTTGTATGTCTGCTGTGTTCACTCCACGCTGCTTCTGTCTGCTGCCACGAGCCACCCGTCTCACTTCTCCTCGCTCAACCACTGCTGCTCGCTTTCTCATTCCATCTCTCTCTCTCTTTTGTCGTGTCTTTATAAACATGTTTGAGGAGGCTGACAACAAAGATAACTTTACTTTTAACATGATCAAACAAAGAAAAATGCCCTCCCTCAGCTTTAACTGTATACCCATGACTCTGAACGGCCCTGCATAAACTTTTACTAGCCACGGGCCAGTGGTCATGTGGGAAGAATGAAAATGTACAAATTCGTACATTCTTGATTTAAAAACTCCATTTTCACTCTCTGCCTTGCCAAAAAAAAAAAAAAAAAAAAAAAAACATCATGGAACAGTTATTTTCTTTTTGTTTCATAAATCCTTTCAATAAGTAAAACTTTCATAAAATAAAGATTAGCTATACAGAAAGTAGTATTTCATGTATATTAAGAAATTATCACATAAAGGCAAAAACATGTCTTTTTCAAAACAGAAATGTCAATCTTGCAATGCTTTACTTGTGTGTGTTATGAATCTATAACCTATGACAGTTTCACTTTTTTTATCATTTCATGGAAAATAAACTTTTCAGTGATCATTTTTTTTTGGAAAGGAGATCTATAGAAGGTACAAAGATAGAAAGTATCGGAAAGACTGGAAAATAGGAAACCCTCTGTCAAATTATAATAATTTTTAATAATTCATCGGTTTTAATGACCTCGCACTCAACACTGCACTTACTCGGGTCCCCAGCAGCACTGTGAAGTGCAGATGAACACTTCTCATGATATGCAAAGGACCCACACACAGATGGACACACACAGATTCCTTGCTTTATAGTTAGATTATGGTTTGATTACGGATATTATGAATGTGCAGCGATTTTCCCTGTTGTCTTGCAGCAAGATTCACCGGCTAGCTGGCTGCAGGTGGTAGCATTATCTTAGCCACATGCGCAAGGGCCCAAGAGAGTCAGCATCAGAATGTCGTCATCAGAGGGCATGTGCACGGACTCTGTGGGGATGGTTGCTTATCTCCAAGTTTTTATGACTGCAGATACATCCATGACCAAACACCACAGCTGTCCACATACACCATTTTTGGTCTTGTATCCAGATAACATACCCGTGGATTTTTCATGTTCTTTCCATATTTGCCAGGGCTTCCTGCACCAGTCCAGAGACCATAAGATAACCAACTCTAAAAGTGTGACGGGTTAGGGCAACCATAATGTCAAGCTGCACATTTCAGCAAAAATCTGGATAATATTTAACATCTACTGCCAAGTAGTTGTTTTTTTATTTCTAAGCATGGCAAATTTGCTATGGTAGAGGCAAGGGAAAGATGCTGTTATGGCAAATAGATTATCGATAAATATAGTTCTGATGAAAAAAAACATGGTCATAGCAAGCGATACAGTGAGCTAAATTGAAAAGACAGTTTGGGCAACGTTGGTATTTTTCTTAGAAACAAAATTGCTTAAAGTTTTCAAGATTGTTTCTTGAATTTATGTATACTAAGATGGTGAAAGTGCAGTAGCATTTTCTTGGAATTATGCTGTTAAAGACGTCCTCGTCCTGTTCTTGACATCTTACAGCAAGTTAATTATAGTTGTATTGACATGGAGGTTTCAAGTTTTTTTTTTCTGTAGCTTACTGTATATTTACTTGGTAAATGCCAAGCAAACTACAGACTGGACAAACATGCTATTCTACTTGAAACATAAATTTTCTTTATTCTTCAGTGGAAAAAGTGGCTGTACTGTTGGATAACATGTCGACTGATTGGTTGGTCTTGGTATCTGCTACCCATTTGGAGCAAGCAGACATGTAGAACAAGGACAGGAGAAAGGCTTTAGTGAGTCAGGCACCCAAAGGCTTTTACCATTATTGGTTAAGACATGCTGTGTTATGTTCGGCAAGACAAATAATCTGAGAGAAAACTGAACACATTTCATTTAATGGACACTTATCCCAAGAGTGAATATGAATGCAAACATTTTCCCCATTGTCGGTCCCAGTGGGAGGCAAATCGAATTACAGAAAACCAAAAGCTAGGTATTGTTTGACTACAAGTTGACCCCCGGCTTTGAGAAGCACCTCTTATCCAGTTTGTTGATGGGTTTGTTGATGCCTTTTCTCAAAACAGCAAACCGAAGCTACAATTTCTTTAAATAAGTAATCCAGCTAAGATCTCTGGAGGAAATGCATGCCTTTCACTCAAAATAATTAAGTGCATTACAGTTGTTGATAAACAAAGGGAAACATTTCTATTTTCCGTTTTTTGGTTCATTATTATTTTATAGAGAACAGTATTGGATGAATAGAAGGAGATAAAACATCAATATGCTCATGTGATGTAACCTAAAAGGAACATCTGGTGGTAAAAGATTAAATCTCGTCTATCTTCTCTCAACGCCAGTTGAATTCCAAATTGAAACAACACAATTTACCTTTTCTAAGAGATTAAAGAATAACATTATATCCGAGGCAATTCATCCTATTGGAAAAACAGCAAACATCCTATAAATGAACTAAATGCTTTTGTAGTGCAAGTGGCAGCCAAAAGGCTTCTTCTAGGTTATGTCAGGATACATATTATTTTAGGTGTATGTTTAATAGAATCACATATACTGTATCTGTTGTTTGTTCAGTTTCTAGGTTAGTTTTATAATGTCTAGTGTCATTAATGGCTTTGTCCTGCACCTGTTACACATGTTGTGCTCTGTTGAAAGGTCAGTCGAGGGCAAAAATCATCAGCATGCACTGAGTGTAAAATATGTGTGCCAAGATTTTGTTTCCTGCTTTCGTTAAACACCTAACCTTGACCCCAACTTTTCATATTTCTTTTAGCAGTTTCAAAACTTTTGAAGCTTTGACCTTTGTAAATATTCTGAAATAAAATAAAAATATTTGAAGGGCACAGGGTTGCAGTGGGAGCTTGGGGGCAGTGCGCTGTGAGGCAAGGTTTTGCTGCACTACTTGTTAAACTCTCCGACTTGACTAAAGCACGTGTCTCTGTGTGAACATTGTTTGCCTTGAGTTTCTATGCTGTTGTATTTATCTCTGCATGTTGGATGGGAGAGGTCACAGCTGGAGGCTAAGCTCTGCAATTCCATGTGAAGAGGCTGCTTGTTGTGGACCTTTTCTTGCTGCTCCAATGAACTCTTTCACCTGCTACAGCCTTTGAGCCGAGGTCCAAAAGTAGCACAGCATGATGTGGTATTATGAAGCTGCAATAAGTGCGTAATCAGCCACAGAGGCGGCCGCAGTAGCGGCGGCATTGTTTTTTCTGTGATGGATTTTTGTCACGTTATGACCCGGAGAACAGAGATAAGTTATGATTCTTTATTTTATTTTTTTTTTCTTTCAGAAACTGTACTCACCAGAAAAACAACTGAATTGCTCGTTCAAGCGCCTTAAATGACCTGATCATGTTTTCCTGCCTTGTGCAGTTTCTGTGAATAACGATCGTCCTCCTCAGTTGCAAAGGCAGAAGTAGCATAACATTGTTTTAAAAGTAAAAATGCCTCTTCAGGTCAGAGCAGCTGTTTGTGCACAGAGTGTGTGACATTTTGACACTGGAAACAGTGTTCAGCTCTCTTTTTCCCTAATAAAGTCAATAATAGCTCCTTCCAATCATCAATCAAAATGTTTCCATGCGCTTATCATAGTAGTTTTAGTTCACCAAACTTAATTAAGTGTTAAAGGTGATGACAGGTGATAACAATAAGAAAAATTATTGTGTATAATACATTAAATTAAATTAAATTCTGTAATAAAAAGTGGATATGTTATATATGGATTTTATATATTTAGGACTAATAATGACAAAATCTGATAATGAAGGATTGGTTTATTGATGTGTGTTATTAGATTTTATTGCACAAAATATGGGTTATATCAAGCTTTGTCTGTATTAATAATACTGACAAAAAGGAAAATATTCATTGTTTTTTATGTTCTAGCCAAATCACACATATCCCTCCAAAAGACCTTACAAACTATGCTGTTAAGTTTTAGGAATATGATTTAAATACTTATTTGGCCCTTAAGGTATAAACACATGTTGGGCAGGATGTCCTGCATAAATGAATATAAGAGGCCTTTTGCTGGCTTAATATCATTCTACAGTGGGAGAATTTTTTTTTCCTGCCCAGTGACTTTCTGCAAAGCCCTCTGGCTGCATCACCGATATTTACCAATCATGTGAAAAATGAATGTTGACCTAAATAAGATTTCCCCGTCCGCCTGCTACATCTGACAAATCAATGGGAGTCAATAGGTGTCAATGAGGGGCCAAAACTCAATTGAACCTCTCAACTACCCTGTTGTCTCTCACATATCAATAGGTGTTTGTAGCTCTACATCAACTTTAATGAAGTCTGTCCCTTTCTCTGCGCACACCTTTTAATCTCGTATTGACATTTCTCGCTGGCCTTGTGATAACAGCTTATAAGTCACCTTTATGGAGGCAGCAAATAAAGTGGTAACTACAGCTGCTGAAAGGCCGTCAGAGGCTACAGAGCTAGTAAAAATAAGAAATATGTAATAGGATTGTCTTTATCCCTGATAAAGGAGAACTACTTTGCAGACAACTATTGAGGGAAAATTGAGGCAAGATTGAAATCGTTTTTGATGTCTTTCTATCCCATCTTTGATGGCGGAGGTTGTTTTTTTGCTCTGCTCATTTGTGAGTACAAACAGTTGGCTGTTTTTTTGATGGTTGGCGAGCAGGAGCTGGGCTGGAACTGCAGGTGCAGCACAATACAGAACATCTGCATGTGTGTCTGGATGGGGGGGGGGAACGGAGGCAGTAAAATTGAAAAGCCAAAGCAAAATGGAACGGCATCTGTCCTCTGTGTTTAATGTGGGCCGACCCCTCCATTGTGATGTAGATAAGCGTCACCCAAGCAGCACCTCAGGTGATTAACTGCAGTGTTTGTGAAAGATTGTATAAACAAACAGGTGTCCTCCATTCCCTCTGCAGCTCATTATAACTCCGCTCATTTTGTTTTGGTTTATTTCATTGCATCTTTATCAACTGTACGGTGACTATTCTGACAAAGCAGCACACACCTGCTTTGTGCCTATGTACCGCATGTGTGTGCACACCTGTGTGTGAGAGTACAAGTGCGCATATGCTCTGCACAGAGAGCCCCAGGGTTATTGAGGCTCTTTTCCAGTCTCTAATGGGGTGTGGAGAGTGCAGTTCTACATCTCCTCTCTGTAAAATGTGACTCAGGCAGACCGACCACGTCGGCTAATGGCAGGTGAGAGACTGAAACGCTTGATGAAAAGGACGGAGGCAGGACACTGCAGTGTGCTACTGTCAGCGTTTAAACATACACCCCCACAAAAGACGGCTGGCAAGAGAAATGATACGCAAGACGAGAACAAAACAACGTCTAATACAACTATTGAACTCAGAACAGAGTATTGTCGGAGCGAGGGAGGTAGGGTCTTATTGGAGTTTGTGTGTGTGTGTGTGTGTAATGTATGTGCACACGCTCGCCTTGGAGCCTTTGTGCGAGCTGTGGAGTGGGCGGCTGTGCGGCAGGCTGCAAAAGCTCTGCATCAGCATCTTCTCTCTAGCAACCAATACCAATTAGCTTAGACATTCAAAAAAAAAAATTTCAAAATAAACTTTTTCTTCATTTGCATCTTTTTCATTTGCTTATCTCTCATTCAACCGGCAGCACTTTTGCTGCCTCCTAGGCTTTCTTCAGCTTCAGTGATGTCACACCTGCGAGATAATTGGATAAACTCGATTCAAAGCAAGAGCTCATGGATACCAAGACAGCGAGGCACCGTTTAAGCATAGCAGAAATGGGGCATTGCTGAAAACATTCAGGATGGAAATGCAAATGCTAACCTGATGCCTCTTTTGAATCGGGGGGGGGGGGGGGGGGGGGGGGAATCAAAAAAGCATCATGATTTTTTAATGATCCAATTTATCTTGATATGAACCTGTGGTTGTTTAGGCTTTAAAAGCTATATGGGAGACATGTGCATCTTGTTTTCTTCACTACGAAATGTTCTTATTTAAAAGCTGAGGCGTTTTAACAGTGAGAAAATTCTGGCTTTTTGGTACATGTTTGTATTGCAAATGCGCATGCATACGTACATGCTTATAAGTGTGAGCAGGCATCTACACAATATATGTGCAGGAGCAATTCTCCAACCCTCCCAAACGTCAAGACTCTGCCATCACTGATGATCAATTCCCGCTGCATCTGGATGAATTATTAATGCCCACATTCTGTTTTTTACTGATGGGGAAATCATTTGAGATGGATTTTTTTTTGAGCTCCCAATGAATTCATCAGTTGTTTAAGGTGTCAATATTATTTCCAGATATTGCTCCTGGGAAGAGAGAAGCGCTGTTCACAAATCCTGACACAGTGACATCGCTGCTCTGACCTTGAGCAGGATACTTAACCCAGCATGCGGCGATACATATTCATTGATGCCATTTACCCACATATCACCGGGCAGCCATGTTTACACATTGCACAGAATTGCAATGTGTTACATAGCAGCAGCATACATTAGTAGCTGCAGATGGTACCACTGTGCTTATATAGTCTTTTTTCTTTCTTTTTAGCCACAATGTATGTATGGTTACCAGATAATAACCTTAGAAGTAACGGCGTGTTGTGTGCAAAAATAGAGCTTTAGGAGAGTTCTACAGCTTCCATTTCACAGCTCGCATTACGATTTAATTAAACTTTAAATTTAATTCTGCATCTTTGAGGGCTAAATGAAAGTGGATTTCCCCCCGCAAATACCCCTATAATTCTGTGGAAAAGTGACTTAAGAGACAAATGATATTGTTAATCTTAATGTCAAGGGTGGTGCCGGTGGTACTCTGAGGCGGTGATTGACGGCTCTGTTTGTGCGAGACCTCAACCAGAACAGGATGAATAGAGCACAGTTAGTGTTGCCAGCTGAGATCAATAGGCTACAGTCTCAGGTAAGCACTGTGGCATCACCCTTTGGGCATTTCCTGAAACGATGATAAATGCGAAGTGTTGGTCGGTCTGAAATGTGATATTTTTCATTTGTCACATTATATCATGTCATATCAGTGATTATACCGGAAAAGAAATGAGGAGTCAGGGCTACTGTGAGACATTATTCCATTATCTCATAGAATAATGTTTTGCACAGTCTCAGTGGACCTCGATAACAGTGATGCAATATCAACACCAGGATATTACAAATCTGTGTTGAAAGTTCTCCACTGTCTCGCGAAGCTTCACACGTCAGCATCAGCACTAAATCCAAGATTGTCCCATAAGGTTTTGCTGTATTTTCACGCAGACGTAATAAGATGCTAGACACGCGTTGCGTGTGGAACAGAGAAAAGAAACCGAAAGGCAAATCTTGCAACATGAGCGCCTGCCTGTTGGAGCAGCGCGCCAACCACACTGGCTCTCAGGGGACCTATCAGCATCTGCGAACGGGTAACGACTAGCTTTACTGCCCGGTCCCATATAGAGACCACAGTGGGAGATGGGCTCTGGGAATGACCTGCAAACCAAACACATCACCACAGTTAATCCGTTGCTTTATTAATCTAATCAACAGCTCATTCAATGCTCCTCGGAGACAGTCATCACAGCATGGTGGAGAAACCAAAACAGACAATGACAGTCTGGTCCACTGAAAACACTTTTGTGGATGACTTCCTTTTCCAATTAAAGTGTAAAACAGTAGTGTGAGGGATTTAAAAAGTCAGTTACGCTTCTGGGAAAACATTTTCTATGAGCTTAAATACGGTACGGGCTGTGCATTTACCTCAACAAGACAATGCAGTGGCAAATTAATCAAATTAATAATGATTAGACAATCTAATCTGTGTTTTTGAATGACCTCATTAGTTTAATATACATTATCAATAACAGAATGAATAAACATTTTAGAGTCATATTTTTTCCTGTTAACCCAACCCTACTGTAGGTCAAAATACATGCAGGCATAGAGCATATATCCACACATGCGAACAGCTATTCAACACATCAAACCACAAACAAAGCATGTAGGTGACATTTTTGATAGAGAATATAATGAAAATAGGTTCTTATCATTAGGGAAGAGGGGGAAATGACGATTTTGGCAAAATCACATTTTCCCAAGTTGGCAGCTTCACATAACTTGTTTTGTCCAACCAACACCCCAAATCCCCAAAGATATTTCAATTTGCAGTTACATAAAACTGTAAAACACTACAAATTCCATTCCATTTTGAGGAACAGGAAAGTGTGAATGTTCTCATTTTTTTCTTGAAAATTGCCAGGTGATGCGCCAATCAATTTGATTTTACCAGGATGGCATTTCTATAATGTGAGTTTCCTTTATTTTATAAGGTGATTTTTACTTCTAAAGAGATGTAATGAGTGATTATCAAGATAGTTTGTTGGCAAAAAAGCGGAACAAGCAGCAGTGGTTGGAGACAACTGACTGGAAATTGTGCCACATTGGCCATTTTAGTGCCATTTTTATCAAAACCATGATCTTTCCTGAACCCCAACCATTTGTTTTTTGTGACTAAATCTGACCATCTCAATGAAAAGCAGGAGGTTAAAATATGGCAATAAATGACATGCAGAAAGCTTAAAATGCATAGACGTAGGAAGGATTTGGCAATTCGCATGCAACTTGGAGTCTGGCATATGCACTGCACACATTTTGAAAGTGGCCTTTTTGCACGGATGGAAGAGGCCGAGTTGGTTTAAGGACACAGATGAGTGTATTGTTGAAGGCAAAGACCCAAGTTTCATTAAAGAAATTAAAAAGGTCTCATTCCCTGCAGTTCTAAGGCTGACATAGGGGAGCAATATGTTTAAGATAAGTAGGATAGAACCAGAACTCAACCTTTCGGGGGGGGGGGGGGGTTAAAGACAGAAATATATCAGTAGGGTTATCTTGGGGTTTCACCTGGAATTGAGGTTTAGAGGGTTGCAAAAAAAAATGAGTTCTGAAAAAATGGGCTGACCAAATATATCTGAAGTGGGAGAAAGACAGAGATGTTATCAACAGAAAGGTTTTGAACGCTTTTTATGCCAGATTTGGAATTCACAGCAGTGAATGGAACAAAGAAATGGTTGGTTGCAACTAGACTACAAAGCAAGAGTCCAAATCTAGAGGGAGAGACTAATGACTGGATAGCCTTTCGGTATGTTTGAGGAAAGTCTAAAGCTGCACTCAAACCTAATGAGACTGGACCACATGCACTAGCCTCAGGCTGGACACACTCATTGTGTGTGATTCAAGGTGATACTGTAGTACATCCAGTAGGACAAGCAAAGGATACTGTATGTGCAATCTAGTAGAAAAAGTTGGAGGTTTGGTCTTTAAGGGACAGTTTTCCTTCTAAATATATAATGAAAATTTGATCTATTTATATAATCAGAATACAATATTATATCCTTTTGATAAAAATCTAAATGGGCATTGATTGTTTTTCTTTTGCAGTCACGTATTTAATATGTGAACACTAACTTTCTGTCAGTTCACTGTCTTGTTATAGATGCAGTGGTAAATCCCTAAATTCACCAGCTGCTCTCACGGTTTTATCCCACAACTAAATAATTGCTTTGGCTCAGGCTGTATTTACAAGGTAATGAATGGGTGGAGCTCTTGCTTTCACACACTTGCACATAAAAAAAAAATAAATAAATAAATAAAAAATTAAGCCAGACTGAAACAAATATGGCACACACACTGACGTTAACACACACCTGTGAAAATAATGATCATAGAGTTTCTGTTTGTGTTCGCAGGGTTCATGTTTCTCTCATTTTGCCATTATTGTTGTGACCATAGCAACCGTATGTTAACACATTTGTGAGTGGCACATACAGTTTGTATCAAGTGTTTGAGTTCAGTGTTTGAATTTAAATTGCAAAATCACAACAAATTACTTGTTAATTTGTTTTTCTCAGACACGTAGTCTTTTGAGATTTGTTTGCATGTCTCACACACTGTATGGCTGTGTTTATTTTGACCTAATTAAGTATTTACAGTAGTTTAGTGTTTTAATGTTCAGTTTTGCAACTATAAAGGGTAGACGTAAAGGGTACCTTTGGTTTTGAAATTGGTTATCGTGTGAAAATATGAATCACAATAGCTCTGCTTTGTATTTTCTGTTAGGATTATAAAATTGATTTTCTTCAGCTGATTAAAAATGCAACACAAAATCAGAAAAAAAAGGCAGAAAATGATAAGAAGGATCGATTTAACACGAAAGAAATCACACTCAGTCAAGATGATTGTTTCATGTTAAGTTTAGCTGATATCTTTAAAAAGAAAAAAAAATCCCTCCAGTCGCCCTAGAAACAAAATGACATTTTTCAAACAAACGCTTGCAAACACATCACTGGCTTACAGAGCAGAGTGCTAATAACGGGAAGGGAAAGTGGGGGAAGAGGCAGATAAAACATGACATTCAGATACTAATTAGACTGTAAAAAGACTACACCAAGAATTCAAGATCATCACGTCAGAGATCCTACCAGCAAGTAGCATTGCTGTTTTCTTCAGTGACACACCTCTAAATGCTGGCATTAGATTTACACATGCTATATTGTAGGCCTGCAGCAAGACAGTAGCCTACATGTGTAGGCTGTGTAAATGCACAGCTGTTCAAAGCAACCTTTATCACCTACTGCATATTGTTTCTGCCGGTCCACACAGGATGTGTGTACCTCAGCAGTGTGTGCATCACTGAACTGCTGCATCTCACTCGCCTCTGGCGTCCACACAGGCTGCATCCCTGCTGCGGTCTTTCCCTTTTTTGCTTTACTGTGTAATGTTTGCAACTTGTTGAATGCTGAAATGACCGAAATGAATAAATGAAATGAATGTAATGAGTTAGCTTTTGAAAATGGCCTTCATAATTAAAGCCATTCAATTTCTCTACTGAAAAAATGAAATTGAAAGTGTTTAATGAAAGGTCTTTGTGTATTTTTTCAGATGCTCTGCTCATGCATCCTGTGTAGATCAGCAAGGTATATACAGTGGGTATGGAAAGTATTCAGACCCCCTTAAATTTTTCACTCTTTGTTAAATTGCTGCCCTTTGCTAAAATCAATTAAGTTTATTTTGTCCTTAATAATGTACAGCACTCCATATTGACACCCTCTTCATTTCTTCTGATCATCCTTGAGATGGTTCTACATCTTCATTGGAGTCCATCTGTGTTTGATTATACTGATTGGACTTTATTAGGAAAGCCACACACCTGCCTATATAAGACCTTACAGCTCACAGTGCATGTCAGAGCAAAAGAGCATCATTAGGTCAAAGGAACTGCATGAAGAGCTGAGAGACAGAATTGTGGTAAGCCACAGATCTGGCCAAGGTTAGAAAAAAATATTCTGCTGCACTTAAGGTTCCTAAGGTCACAGTGGCCTCCATAATCCTTAAATGGAAGATGTTTGGGACAACTGGAACACTTTTTTGAACTGGCCATCCGGCCAAACTGAGCATTCAGGGGAGAAGAGCCTTGGTGAGAGAGGTAAAGAAGAATCCAAAGATTACTGTGGCTGAGCTCCAGAGATGCAGTCGGGAGATGGGAGAAAGTTCTAGAAGGTCAACCATCACTGCAGCCCTCCATCAGCCAGGGCATTATGGCAGAGTGGCCTAAAAACACCTGAAGGACCAAGATAGAACTTTTTGGTCTTTATTCTAAGCGATATGTGTGGAGAAAACCAGGCACTGCTTATCACCTGTCCAATACAGTCCCAACAGTGAATCGTGGCAGTATCAGGCTGTGGGGGTGTTTTTCAGCTGCAGGGATAGTAGGACTGGTTGTAATCGAAGGAAAGATGAATGTGTACAGGGATATCCTGGACGAAAACCATATCCAGAATGCTCAGGACCTCAGACTGAGTCAAAGATTCACTTTCCAACAAGATAATGACCCTAAGCACACAGCTAAAATTATGAAGGAGTGGCTTCAGAACAACTCTGAGACTGTTATTGAAAGGCTCAGCCAGAACCCTGACTTAAACCCAATTAAGCATCTCTGGAGAGACCTGAAAATGGCTGTCCACCAACATTCACCATCCAACCTGACAGAACTGGAGATGATCTGCAAAGAGGAATGGCAGAGGATCCCCAAATCCAGGTGTGAAAGCAAATTGATGCAATATAATAAAGAGTGAAACATGTAAGGGGTTTGAATACTTCTGTACCCACTGTATGTGTCACAGAAAGCGTCATCGGGTGTTATGATTTAGCCAGTGCCTGTCTGTCGTTTTGTTTGTCTGTTTGTTAACAAAATACCTCAAACAATTTTGGCCAGATTTTTGTAAAATTTTCAGCAAATGTTGGGAATGGTTAGCCTGGGTATAACCCGTTCTCCATTGCATGGAAATTCACTTTACTCTGCAATTTAGACTGGACACCAAGGACCCAATTTTCCCCTCAGCAAGGGAGCCATTCGCACAACAGGAAGCAAGACAATCAATGACGAAACACAGAAGGAACTTAACTGTGGCGGAAGAATGTAATTTACCTTTCGATGCAGCCTTAGAAAGTGTTATTTTGAAAAATTAGCAACCTTTTATCACTAAACTATTTCATCGTCATCAGGTGATACAATGGGCTATAAGCCAAGTACAGATGCATTTGATAGTCATTCATAGTGCCCAATAAATGGCTCTGGGCTTTCATAAATCACGCCTCCAATATGAACAAATAAAAGGACAGTTCCCAGACCAAATATCAATCTATATTGAGATGAGGTCTGGTGTTATCCGGGCTAGTGAATGGTACCATGAATGGATGATTACATTTTAGTAATGATCTGGGAAGAAATCCTGGTTTCTGGATCACTTTGAATTTTTTGTTGTTTGGTAGCATTGCTGTAAGTGGATCTTCAAAAGGTGCTATTATTTAGGTCCACCTGGTGGTCTTACACCTGCATAGCTTGTTTTCTTTGCACACTACTACACACCATTCCGACTACAACAGACTACTTGTAAATAATTGTAGATGCATGTATATATGTTGCTACTGTCATGCTGCCAACATGCTAACAAAGAGATGGATCACCAAATCATCATGGTTAGACATACAAGTTACAAGACCCACTACTGACCAGGCCACTTTATTGGATCAAATTAACCATGTATGGTAACAACAATAACAATTCAGACAACAGTGATGAAAATGTATACTTTTTATCCCATGAGTGCGTGTATTCAATAAGTACAGGAGAACAATTTTGGGTGGGAGTCACAATATGCTTGGCAGAGGTCTGTGCTCTAAGAGTGCTTTTCTAGTTCTAAAATGTGTCTGACCTTTGAAAAATCTTTGAGAAAAACAGAAGCCCATGCGACAGCACTACTGTTCTGAAGGTAAAGCCTCTACTCAAAATATTCTGTCTGCTACATAATGAAAAAAATATTTGTTTTTCTAAACCCGAACAGATATTAGTCACAAATGATGTTTGTTCTTTGTCTGTGTTTTTTTGCACTTTCAAAGTTGCATACCCCAGCTTTAAACACATTTCACCAGTTTTTATAATAAGCCTGATTGAATCACAGTTTTCTCAGCCTCAGACCTGTACTTTGTGTGGGTTCTGCACATTTCTGAAGACAAAGATGAACACAGGGTCAACAATGTCATCCAGGGTCACAGTCCTGTCCAACAGGCCAATAATGCATGTGACAAATGCCAGAGTATCTGCTGTTACTGTGAACCTATATAGATTTATTGATCCCTCCTCTTTTTGTTTCCGTTTGGTCTCGCTCAGGTTTTATGCCCACTGCAAGTCATAAATATTTCCTTGAGCCAGCACCATCCCCCAGTTTGTTACACCATCTCTCACCTCTTCCTTTTGTGGGGACAGCCTTTTACTTTGAGTAGATTTGTTTTGTCCCTCTTGTTACTGCCCAGGCTAATCTCCCTCATCGGCACAGCTTTGGCCTGCTCTTTCACCCCCCCACTCTTGGAAACTGTTTGTAGTAAAGATTGTAATCTAACTGCTAATCTTTATGGCTTTCTCCAGGGCAGGGTAGTGAGCTTAGCTGAATGATTTGCCAGAGATGTAGAAACTCTCTGGAGTCTCAGAAGTTCTTTTGCGAGCAGAGTTTGAAGGAAGAAGTTTCCACGCATATTCAGATGCACCAGCTGTCACTACCGGAGTTGTCAAAAAGGAAGCCAAAAGGTGTGTCAGTTTGTATTTGTTTAGTTTAATGATGATGCTCATTACTTCTAACTTCTCACATTTCCGTTTTCCTTACCATATAGTGAGCCAATTATTTTAAAAGGCTCAGGAAGATGCGCGTGTGGAACCTTCCACTCCCCCTACTCTTCTTCTGCCGGCTAGCAAAGCAACATATATCTGTCATAATGAGGAGCAAGTAGTGCTCTACCACCAAAACTGCCTCTCAACACTAACATAACACAAAGAGATTTACTAATGCAGGCTGTTAACACAGCCAGTTTTATACACGGCCTGGTTTTATACAGCCGTACAGCAAGCAGTCCCTGGACGGCATGCATTATACACATCTAATTAAGTCTTCACATGTCTATAATAAACCACATTATGCCGCTGGGACCAGAGGGCAGGTCAGGCGCGCTGGCATTGAGTTTGTGCGAGACAGCCAGTTGTCAGCGTGTGTGCGTGTGTGTACATGTGCACACGGGCACATGTCTGTTTGTGTCTTTTCGAATCATGCCTATGATAGCTATTTAACTTTCACTAATTAACCCAGAATAAATCAGGGCAGCACAGTAAATATTTGTCACCAGGGAGGGAGTAAGGAGACCGAGGCACTCTCTGTAGTGCCATCGTGCTGCCTGATGACGTGAAAGGACCGAGCATGTGGAGAAGTGGGGGGGTGGCTTGAGTGAAAGATGCACAGAGAGGGGGACAGATTGAGTCGGTGAAACGGAGAGAGGGAGATAGAAAGAGAGCAAGGCTGGAGAAGGGCAGCCAGCCAGCTGTTGTATAGTTTGATAGGCCTGCGGAGAGGTGCCTCTGTCTTTTTCATGGTACCAGTAAAGTGTGGTGCTCCCAGTGGCAGGTGGCGGCTGCCTATCGCACCCCCCCTCCCCTGCCCCCACGGGACGGCAGAGGTAAAGATCATCAGTCGCTTTGCTCTTTTTTATTAAACACCTTCATGGTCTGCGGCTCCATAGCTACCAACAAGAAAACAGATTTCACACAGAATACATAATGAGCACATAAAAAGACTCAACAACGTTGTTTAGCGGCACGGCTACTGCGTGCTTGCTTTTGTTTTCTCTGACATCAAAGGCTCGGAAAGACATGATGCTACAAATCAGAGCTGCTTCGAGCAGCTCATACGAATT
This sequence comes from Lepturacanthus savala, assembly GCA_030544235.1. NCBI lineage: Eukaryota > Metazoa > Chordata > Actinopteri > Scombriformes > Trichiuridae > Lepturacanthus > Lepturacanthus savala. The sequence goes on from CM060464.1 coordinate 17,186,351, forward strand.
TACTCAGGTCACTTCCAAATGCGGCATGAAAGCACGGCGTGTTTTCCTGTCCTTCATGGAGCCGGGTTTGGCAGTTGGACGGATAAGGCTACAGTAAAGCCAGGGAAAAGAATAGGCCTGTAAGTGCTCTGAGTGCTTTTCCCCAAGAAGCTTGACAGCCAGGTCCCGGTGACCGTGTTTGTGACAATCAGGCTACCTCGCATCATCAGCTGTTGCCATGGCAACATACGGTACAGTAACTCCTGCTTAGGTGCCAGCCTGAGCTCCATCTGAGTTGATAGTTCTGATGTTTGCTCTGTGCGGTGCCAGAAAGCTGTATTTCCCCACTGCTAGCCACACAAAGCAAAGCAAACTCCATTTTTCACCTTGTCTCTCCGTCTGTTTTTCTTCATCTCTTGTTTTTTCTTTTTTTCTTCTCCCACTCTGTTCTCTTTTCCTCAGTCTCTCTCTCCAGAGGGGTGTAATTCAATTCGCTGAATACACTTTAGGGAGGAGGAGTGTGAAGTCTCATTTAAGCCTCCCAAACACTTGTGAGTTTTTGTACCAAATGTTACTCATTTCCATTGGCTTTGAGTCCTGGAAGTCTTATATTTGTTTTTTTTGTCGTTGCCCACTAATTCAAATATTCTGATTATTTTTCTTGGAATCAAAGATGGAATTCGAGCAAAGAAAAGTGAAAACTCAGTTGGGTTTTGAAATATATTTTATTGCTGGAACTTCCGAAATCCTCCCACTTGTCCCAAAGGTGCCTCTTTTTGTCGAAAGATTTCAACGACAAACAAAATCCTTTTCTAATTTTAAGTCTTCTGAGGCATACTTCAATATCTGTTTACATGGATCTGTACAAAAAACAAGATTTCAGAATATTTACAGTTGTAAAAATGTGTTATAATCAATGATAGTTGCCATATCGGGCTGTGTCTCTATTATCCAGAGAAAATGAGTATGTGGCTCACTCCTTAAACGAATCTCTTTGTTATTCAAATGAACTCCATTGTACCACCTCAGCACCATGAAGGGAGAGCAAAGAATCAAAAGTTGTCCACTGAATTACTCAAAGGTGAGACAGACTGATGGGACAAAAGCTTTGAAAGGCATATTGTAACGCTGCTGCTCCTCAGAAAGGTTATCTCCCTCGCCTGTCCTTGAGCGTGTCAAGCAAGTCAGCGCACATTTTGCAGACCAAAGACCATTTATGTAGATCTACCTTTTGTATATATCGCGAGTAGTCAGGCCTTTACCAAATGGCTGTCCATATATAATTAGGATTATAGTCACATTCAAATGGGAGTTTTTATTTGGCTCCGGGTTGGAAGGAGTAGCGGTGAGCGATCGCTGCTTGTGGACATTCGCTGGCAAGGAGGACTGGATGTGGGCTGGCCAAGAAGGGCAGCGTGTCACTCCCGACCTCTCGGAGGGGGCTTTGCTGTGAGGGAACGATGACACGCGTCACGCTCCGCCAAGTCCGACTCCAGCACTGTAATAATACCCAATTATAACCCGGACTAATTGGAATGGCGCTTTGTTTTTCTTTCTGTTATTTCAGAAAGCTGACAGCAACAACTCATGGCAGGATCGATGGCGGATTACGAGACTCATGGAGCTGCATAGAGAGGAGGGCTCAGGCTGAGGCTGCAGCTCTCATTAAAACCCGCCCTGATCTCAGTCAAGCCCTGGGAAAGGAGGGGTGAAAAAGGCAAGAAAAACCAAAGGGGCGCAGAAAAGACAGGGGAGAAGGAAGAAGGAAAGTGAAAGGGGGGAGAAAAAGTTTACCATCCCCATCGGATGTGGCCTCTGCTGGATCCTTATAAATGGGTATTGTTCCCCATGAAGCACACGGCGACTGTTTACAGTTTCCCATAAAGGAGGGCTTTATTCCTGCTCAGGGATGCATTGTGACAAGATAATTTGAATAGCCGAGGTCTTACCACAAAGCTGTAAACATTTACGGGCAGTTGACATGGAGAATAAAGAATGAGCCATGTAACCTCTGCAGAATGCTGCCTGACTCCTGATGACCCGACCAACACTTAGTCTACTTTGGAGCCCCGACTATCACCATCAACTTGCCAAAACGGGAGAGAAAAAGAGAGACCGACAGCGGGAGAATGCAAACAAGTAAATAAACAGAAGCAGGGAGGGAGAAAAAAAAGACAGATATAGAGAGCGATAGTTACAGAGAGGCGATGCAGGTTCTTGACGTCCCCTTTGACTTGTTCCGCAATGAAATGGCAGTGTCTTGTTTTTATGTTTCATCACAGGAGTCGACCGCCAGAGCAGACCCACGGGAGCAGCCAGACATGAGGCTGAATTCGATTAGACAGTAATCGGAGATGGACAGGCAGCAGCGCTGTCAGTGTCAGCAAGCCGAGGGACTCCATAAGCAAACTATCGCCATGACTTTCCATTTCACGCCATTCACGGTGGCAGCCGTTAGTGTGTTTTGTAATCCGTTGCGCCGTGGTCTAAATCCAGACTGCGTTTCAGGGTTTGTTTTTAATTCGCTCAACCGTCCTCTGGAGTGCAAGCAGTAATAATATCAGCTGATAAGAGAGGACTCAGAGTCATTAATGAATTACCAGCCAGCCTGATCTCAGCGCCGCGTGTTCTGTCTCCTTGGGCAAAGTAGCAAAAGCTGAGATCTTGGGGGGATTGCTCACATTGTGCCACATTTTTTTTTTCCTTTCTCTCAGAGCTGTTGTTTTCCTCTTTGCCTGCCTCGCTTGGTATTCTGTGCATTCTCCAAGATGTTTCCAGCGTAACCAATGATTAACAATTATGCCAGTGCATCTAATTAATGCTGGCTAATTATGAGGTTGAGATGCTGACAGGGAACGGGGAGGCAGGACGGGGAGATTGCAGCATCAGAAATAATCAGGAGAGACGAAGAGGTTGCAGGGAGGAAAAGAAGCGACGACAGGGAGAGAGGGAGAAAGAGAGAAGATTGGGAGTGAGTGCCTTAATTGGCATGCTCAGTTTTCGTCTCAGGACCCTGAGCTTATTACGTAAAAAATATGTATAACTTGTGCATAAAATTATAGATGGTACACCAACTCATCTCATTTGTCAGCCATGTGGATCACACTGGCAAAAAAAGATAAACAGGTCTTTTTTTTCTACCCCCCTTTTCTACTAGATGGGAATTATGTTCAAACCACACAAGGTCCCCGGAGTGGCAGGCAAGCTCAAGTCATAATTATGTCCATAAAATGCCCACAATTTTTTTTTATCTCTAACTCATTTGCCATTCATTTGTCAGTGACTGGCAAAGTACAACGAGGAAAAAAGTAAACACAAATACCCTGCAGGAGACACACAGGCAACGAGACCTTTTATAAATCACATGAACTAATGATGGCTCTCTTCATTTTCTTATTTATTTTTTGCCTTTTTTTTTTTTTTTACAATCCTCTGAAGAAGCACACCACAGACCTCAACCCACTTCCCCACCTCAAGCAATACTTCATCAGGAAAATAGCCAAGAAAAACGACCTCTCTCCGCGGCTCATAATGAGGCTGCATGGAGCATTCATTAGCATAGTCGGTATATGCAGCGGTACGCCGGGGCTTTATGTTCAGTGATGTTTTTATTCCTACAGCCTTTCTGTGAGGGCTCCGTAATAATGTCCAAAGAAGAAAACACATCATATATTAAAGGGACATGATTTTTACTTCCTATTCAAATGAGCACATCGAACAGAGAGAAGGCAGGAGAGGAAAAGGGGGGATTGGGGAATTACCCGGAGAATAGTAATTATATTCAGAGGAGCCTGTGATTTAGAGTGCACGCTTGTTGTTTTTGTCTTCTTGTGCAGAGCAGAGGAGGCAGTACGGTGACGTGGGTCCTTCCCGGTTTCCAGAAGTGCATTAAACTAAATGATTGACAATGATTGAAACAACCCGAGATAAATTAACACGGGCAGGGGCTCAGCTCTGCAGACACCACTGTCTCCCTGCTTTTACAATTCCTGTCCTTGATGTGATGTGATGAGGAAGCGCCGCTGCACCCTGCGAGGCAGGATGGCACCCGATGATTTTCTGAGATGACTGAGCTGACACGGTGGCCTGATCAAACATTCACAAACCGCAGCAGGACTGATAAGCCAGGCTTCACTGATGTTTGTCAATATGGTGTTGAGCATGAGAGGGTTATGTTTAGCAGTGTCGAAGAAGCTATTTGTGTTTGAGGCGTTGGATTCAATAGTGCTGCCACCAGGCAGTCCTCTGCCTGAGTGGATTCCCATCTATTTTCCAAGTCCTCACCCTCTTAGTGTCAAGGTAGGAAGCATCAAGTTCGATGGGGAACTTAAATAGTAAATCAATAGTGCAGCATTTTTTATTCCAGAAGTTGCATCTTAGTCAATACTCTCCATCATTCATTCTCACATCTATCTTTTACTGATGTCATTAGCCTTGCATCCATTTATAACCTTGTTAACACGGAGTCAAAATCTACAAAATAATAGGCAGCTTTCATCAAAAACCAAAGCGGGTGGGCTTTTCTTTTAGTCCAATACAAGACTAAACTGAAAAAAAGGAGAGAAAAATCTAAATTCAAGGAATATACAGTGCTTTTTTTATAAGCCGCTTTTACTTAAAAGTCCATTAAGTTGCAGACGGCCATGAATGTTACAAATTCAAATGTGAGCAGAAATGCATATTAAAGCCCTCCTTTTCATAAATTACATCTCTGTTAACCGCATCTGAAGAATTCTTTCTTTTTGAGTTGTGAGAAGCCGAACTTTGGGTGTTTAGTTGCGGCCTTCAGACAGAACTAAATGTCCAGTTAATTAGTTTCCAGTGTGCAGGGGTATCTGCAAATGGGAGGAGGAATAATGGCAGCTGAGTCTGCTCTTCAAATTCGTGTAGCAAATGCCTTTGGGGGGAGCCAGATGTAGTTGTCAGAGGACAATAGATGAAAAATTCCCCTAATATCATTCCTCCTCTAAAGCATTACATTACAGCTGCTGTGGCATGGAGGCCCTGGCAGCTCTGCTTCCTGTGAGACATACATTTTTATCTTTGGCAATAAGTGGCAACAGCTCCGATCATGTAGGTACAGTACATTTCATTTATTGTATATGATGTAACAAGCATATTACATCGTATACAATATATATGTATACGGGGGAATAGCTCAATGAATACTGTTATGAAAGTCAATAGGGCTGCAATAACATAAATCAATGGCAGACAACAGCCCAAAGCTCGCAATGTTGTACTAAATTAGGCGTGTAACAATTACGGTGATGTTTTTCTCTCTCTTTTTTTTTTTTTTACTCCCGTGTGTGACCTTTGATTAAGGTTCTGTCAGTAGTGGGTACAACACGTCACGCATGGCCAGTATGATTACGTTAGGTGGTGTAAGGTTTGCAATTTATGAGCCAAATGTGTGTACTGTGTGTAATTTTGTATGCACATGCATACATTTATGAGATAGATTTTGAGAGAGTTTGTGTAACAGAGAAAGAGGGAGGGAGTGGTTGGAGGAGGTGAGGAAGAAGGGGGGGGTGGATTAGTGTAACCTGATATCATTAAGAAGGGGCTTACACACACAATTTCATGGGCATTTTCTGTTTACAATCCTCTGTTTTGTCTGGACTTAAACTGCAGTTTGAATCGAATTGCAGACATATCTCATACTCTCTTCTAAATGTAGCCAGAGGGAGACAGATATTCTTTTCCCAAAGCCTTAAATAATGTGGTCCATAAGATTTTTCATGCAGTGACCCTCTGTTCCGGGATGCGTGTTGAATATTTTAATATGGTGAGATCCTGAACCTTTTTACAGTGCTTTCCCTCACTTTTATTCCCCAGCCGTGGCTGAAATTGCAAAACAGTAGTGTATCAAAACAAAAGGAATTGTCTTTAATCCCTCTGCCTGGCGTTTACAAGGGTCATTATGGTTACTTTTGAAGATTTTGTGCAAAATGATGAGCTAGGTAAAGTACCATCTGAGGGGAACCCTCGGTAATTGACCTTGCTGTCTTGAGCCTAGTCAGCAAGCAATAAAGAATGGTTAAACGTTAAGGCAGAAACTAAAGTGCTTGAAGGGCTACACATACTCTGCATTAACGAAATAATGGCCTGGCTTATTTCATATTCTGTGTGAAACCAAGGTCACCATTTTCAGTTGTTGAAATAGAGGTGGGTGCAAAAATAAGATTCGTACAAGTCTGTGTCTTTGTATGTTCAAGTAAGTGTGTGTTTTAAGAGAGAAACCGACAAGACAGCGTGTGTGTATGTGCGTGTGTGTGTGAGAATATCTACTGTAAGTATCCGGGAGGCTTTTCATGCCAGGGAGCAAATGAATATTGGAATGATTACCAGTTGATTAACGATCCGGCTTAACAGGTATATGAGGTTTCCGATTTAACAATGCAGCTATATCAGCGCAATGATTACAACTAAAATTACAAATGCTACACGACAAGGCACATGAATGATTTAAATGAAAGTCTCTTATGAGGTTAATACATTATTTTACTCAGTCCAAGCTGTTTAATTTAAACCATATTTAAACTTAAACCATAAGAATGTCAGTTCACTCATAATCTTCTCATTTAAACTCCTTGAAAACACAAATAAATGTGACAGACTATAAAAGGGATGAATGGGAGTGTGTTGCGGCAAGCCACTTATTCAGCTGTGTGTACTTAACTGCAGACAGTATGCATCAGCTTCGGATTCATTTACATTCCAAATCAAAATGTTTCTAATGGAGCAATTTAAGCTTTTAGCATCCAGCTGTCAAACTCCTCAGTGAGTCCCTTTGGCCAGCCGTGACAGAAACGGAGCATGTGATTGGCCTAATTGAGATGACATTTCCCTGTCTCTATGGAGAAGGTCACCCCAGAGTCGGAGAGAGTAGGTGCTGATGTCGCTGCCTCTTTTTGCCTTTCTCCTGCTGTACAGACAGACACATCCATCTGAAGCTATTAAAATCGTGTTGGCCTGCCCTCCTACGTCCTACTGTGATTATCATCTATTAAAGCCCAGTGCCACTGAGACAGCACTCACTGTGGAGGCAGCTGGCTGATGAGCTTAACAGGGCCTGCTATAGGTTACACCTGTAAGTGTTAATGTGGTACGTGTCCATGGGGTAACTGTGAGAGACACCAGCGAGGCCTCTCATGGGAACCTGTAGAAACTTGGACTAAGTGCAAAGTGTTTTGCTTTATGTTCGCAGCATTCCCTCCGGACTTCAAATAGATGATGAGCCTGGAATCAGTTCATGCAGATTTTAACAGCTGTTGTGAGGGAGGTAGCGACACTGGTAACATATGAATCATTCAGGGCCAGTATGTTGGTTTGGTGAAGGACTCCTCAAAATGATCTATTTTCTTATTAACTTTCTTTGCCTTTCAGATAGTTTGGACTTTATGTGAAGATGACCTGGTTTTCCCCTTTCAATTGTGAGGAAGTGTGTGTATATATATATATGTGTGTGTGTGTGTGTGTGTGTGTGTGTGTGTGTGTGTGTGTGTGTGTGTGTGTGTGTGTGTGTGTGTGTGTGTGTGTGTATATATATATATATATATAATACCACAATAGCTCTGAAAATGCATAATGCTGCCTCTGGTTTTATGTTCCAAGGTTTTTAGATTTCACCCTCCACGTTTTTCCACATAATTCTATTTAGTGATTATTATTGAGCTCATAGTGGGTATTTGTGGTGTACTGGAGTGCATTATATTGATGGCATGCAGCCCCCAGGTCAGGCCCTTGGTGGTGTGGACACCAAGGCGGATGGCACATTGGTGTCCACATCACCGAGGGCCTGACCTGGGGGCTGTATGCTGACTCAGTGGCGAGGAAGGCAAGGCAGAGGCTGTTTCACCTCAGATGCCTGAGAGTATTCTGAGAGAATTTGTCCTCTCAAATACTGAGGAATTTCTGCTTCTGCACCATTGAGTGAGCGTGCGTAGTCCTAAAAAAGTCAGTGGTTTACTGCAGGTCATGTATCCTGGCTGTACTAGTGGGGTTAATGGGCAGGTCCCCCTAGAAACACTGGAGTATAAATCTATATAATGTAATGCATTTTGAGAACAACAATTATCACATACTACTGCAATGCCCGTAGGAAGTATTTATCCCTATAGAAAAATGAAAGTTTAAGTAGATTTTTCATGTTTTTGGAAACTAGAGATAAGAGATAAATCTTTTACTTCATATTTTTTTCTGTGTATTGTAACGGCATTTTACTGTTACTGTGTTGTTATGTGTGTATGTGTTTTATGTGTTTATAAATTAATGGGTTTTGGCCCAGATTCTGTTCTGTTATTTTGATAGTGCTGGGATTTCCTGAGGGTCTGTGAACACGTCTTGGAGTAAGATAGTAAGAAAGTAGCAGCTATACTGGCTAACATCTTTGAATTTTAATGAAAGTGCTGGGAACCAAGGGCGAAGCGCCATGATGCGGAGCTTTACATTGTATTGAAAGTGCTGCTGCAGGATAGAACTGTGATATATAAATCTGTAGGATTTTAACTTTTAGTGGTAATAATGATCTTTTGAATATCTATCAAAAAATCCACAAAAAAAGGATGCACAGTATTGTGCCATATACAAGCTACATGTGAAAGCTGAAGTTGATCTGATGAACAGGCATATAGGTGCATATGGCCTAGAATACACGACTGGTCCTAACAAAGAACATCAGTGCCTGGTACAGAAACAGCACCGAGCAGGCCTGCAAAGAGTGCTTCGTTCAGCTGAATACACGATAGGCAGTGCTCTACTCTGTCTTGAGGATATTTATGCAGGCATGATTGATTGATTACACTGAAGGTTTTTTTTATAATAATTTGTCCACCCCATTAGCATAAGGAGGGGAGGCAAATGTTATCGTATTACCACCTTTAAATGTAATGCACTCCAGTACTCCAACCAATTCACTACAACCTCAATAATAAACATAAAGTAGACTTATCACCTTTGTGACAATGTCAGCGAAGACTCAAAATAAAAGTAGAATTTATTGCAGAGCAATCGTATAGGATTGTGTTAGATTGAACAGGTGTACTTAATGAGGTGGCTGCTGAGTATATTATAGCCCTTATTGAACAAATACTTATCGAAAGTGTCCTTATCAAAGCAAAGTTACATAATGCGTCACATAAAGTCAAAGCAAAAACAGCAATAACAGAAGAGAATTAATTAAAGAGCAAGTCAAAAATTGGGCAACAGAGTTACAGTTTGCTTCACATAAAAACGAAGAAAAGCACAGCACTAATAGAATAAAAGTACTAAAGGAGCATCATAAAAAATTAAGATAGGAAAACTCCTTAAACAGAATAAAAACCACAATCCGGTGAAAACGGTCAAGGGCCCAATTGTTTCAGTTACATCAATTAAAAGCTTTATTGGCATTATATCTAATGGACAAGCGATACTGTGATAATGTGTGCTACTGTGGGATGAAGTTGTTTTTTTTTTCTGTAAGTAAGAAATAAAAAATAAAGAAATGGTCTCAGTCAGTGTCACAATCAGCAGAAGCATTTGGAGGGTCTGGATTTAGTTGAGACTTGCACGGGATTAAGCTGATTTACTGACTGAGGTTTGATATGTTGTAATGAAGCAGAAGCTCTTCCATAGCCACATAGTAGACATACAGACTGGTTTAGCCTTCCTGCAATCTCTATTCAAGCTGCGAGTGCTTTCAATTAACCATGGCTGTGACTTTGCACTAACACTGTATTTAAGGGGTGCAACTATATCCAAAATTGACGAGCATAAATACCGTTTCCAAATTTCCATTGTGTTGCGGATGACAAGTAAACAAAACTCGGGGGCCCCTTTTTTCATTAAGAAAATATGTTTTGCATTTGTCATCAGAACTTAAATTAATGTCTAGACACTCCCAAGATTGATTAAATCAATGATATGACCATGGTTAAGTGTTGTGCCATGCTGTACAATATTAAAAAGGTCTGTAATACTAAAAAAAAAAACACTATTGAATGTGTCATCAATGTGAAAGTTAAAATCATCCTTCAATCCTTCCACCAATTGGAGGGTGGGAAATAATTACCTGCTGGCACACTACCTAGTTTGAGGAGCTCGGACTGTTGAATTGTGATGGTTAGTGCCAATGTGCACAATGGCTGCAGAACAGAGGGTGGCAGCCCAGTCCCCAGAGGAAAACATTGACAATTTATGTTTCTGCAAATCAGGGATACTTTGACTGTCAAGGTTTTAGTTCGATAATGTTCATTTTAATCAGGAGGAGGTTTGGGTTTGAAGACTTAGTGTTTGTTTCATATTTCACTAGTTCATCGTACGCCCTGAACATTGTCCACTGTTCTGACAGGGTGGACCTGGTGGACATGACAGGAAGGACATTTACATAGGCCACATGCTGATAATGTTATATTTTGCTCTTTTTAGTGTACATTGTTGCTTGCAGTTAATTTATAAAAAGGGTGGGACCTTGACCAACATGCATTTCTAGTATAACATCTGTACAGTATAACATCTATTTAATACAATGAATGTGAAGTTAAATGGAAAATCTCATCTTTTTTTTTGGAAATTGGGAAGTCTCAAAGGCACCCACCTACAAACAACTGAGAATCCAAGATAACCCCTCTGCGCAGTGCACTCTCCCTTAGCGCTGTGCGCTTTGGTTTTAGCTAATTACCAAAATGACTTAAACACACCCCCAAAATGTGCTTTCACTAAGGCCACGGATTTGCTGGAAGTGTTTGCTTAGCAAACAGTCACGCACCTTAACTAGTCCCTCTAGGATTTCACAGGCCTTTTTTGAGATTGTTAATGCCTAATGGTGCATTAGCTTTTCCAAAAAATTCCAATAAAAGTTGTGGTGCCTTTAGGTTTTTATTGTGATTACATTGTGGGAGGAAGTAAAAGTTGCGATTGTGATTTTCCCTTTTTTAAAATTGAGTGATAATTTAAATATTGAGTTACTATTGAAAAAAAAATAATGTAAAGACACTGAAATATGGGTAATGTAGCCTAACCCACATGTTGCTTCGTATTGTAAACACAGAAGGTTGTTTATCGATGTCAGCTCAAGACATTGGCAATGATTGTTCGCAGTGAGTGGTTAAAATTGCAAAAATGCCCTGAATTCACAGGAATTAGCTGAATTTGCATTGAAGTTGCAAATCGCAACATTGCGAAATCCTGGAGGGTCTGCTTTTATAGACAATATGTTTTTGTAAGAAGTACAGTAAGACGGTGTGTTGACTGTGATTAAATAAATCTTATTTTGTGTTTATGGTATTTTTGGCACACTGGAGTTGAATAGAATTTTGTCTGTTTGTTTTAACAGCAGCATGACGGCACATGTGCCAACGAGGCTAGGCTGATGCTATCATTAGCAGCTTTGCTGTCAAGCCTATGGCTATCTGGAGCGGCCATCACAACTAAGGTAATGTTATCAGAGAAAAGCTGCTCTAACTCACTGATACATCTAGCAGAGACAGCCAATCTGCAGTGCTGGACCAGTTAAAATGCACAACATCATTACAGCAAGTTGCATCAACGCTGTCGCTCTAAAACTTTCTCACAGTTTCCAACAACAGGTTTTTAGGTAAGTTATGAAGCCATTTCATCCATCCAAATTGCAATAGCAGGCTTAATAGTGTTTAACTAGGTTTATCCATGTTGTAGGCAAGGCAAGGCAAGTTTATTTGTATAGCACATTTCAACAACAAGGTAATTCAAAGTGCTTTACATAAAACATTAAAAGCATCAAGATACAATTTAAGACAGTTGATTAAAACAATTTAAAACAGTTGATTAAAAAAAAAAATAGATATAATATAAAATAAAAATAAGAAATAAAAATTAAGAATTAAAATTTATAACAAGTTACAGTACAGTGCAGAGTAATTAAGAATGATATTAGCAGTAGGCAGCATTGAACAGAAAAGTCTTCAACTGTGATTTAAAAGCAGTGAGAGTTGTGGCAGACCTGCAGGTCTCTGGGAGTTTGTTCCAGATCTGTGGGGCATAGAAACTGAACGCTGCTTCTCCATGTTTAGTTCTGACTCTAGGAACAGAGAGCAGGCCTGATCCAGATGATCTAAGAGGTCTGGATGGTTCATAAGGGATCAGCAGATCTGCAATATACCTAGGCCCTAGACCATTCAGGGCTTTATAAACCAGTAAGAGTATTTTAAAGTGAATTCTTTGGCAGACAGGAAGCCAGTGCAAGGACCTTAGAACTGGACTGATATGGTCTACTTTTTTAGTCCTAGTCAGGACTCGAGCGGCAGCATTTTGCATCAGCTGCAGCTGTCTGATTGACTTTTTAGAGAAGCCTGTAAAGACCCTGTTGCAGTAGTCTAGTCTACTGAAGATAAAAGCATGGACAAGCTTTTCCAAATCTTGCTGAGACATAAGACCTTTAATCCTTGATATATTCTTCAGGTGGTAGTAGGCTGACTTTGTAACGTTTTTTATGTGACTATTGAAATTCAAGTCTGAGTCCATAACTACACCCAGATTTCTAGCTTGGTTTGTAGGCTTTAACATTGCTGATTGAAGATGAGCGCTGACTTTCAATCGTTCTGCCTTGGCTCCAAAAACAATTACCTCAGTTTTATCTTTGTTTAATTGGAGAAAGTTCTGGCACATCCAATCATTAATTTGTTCAATGCATTTACTCAGTGTTTGTATTGGATTATGATCTCCTGGTGATATACTGATGTAAATTTGTGTGTCATCTGCATAATTATGGTAACTTATTTTATTTTCTTTCATAATCTTAGCGAGTGGGAGCATGTAAATGTTGAATAGTAGAGGCCCCAGAATTGAACCTTGGGGGACCCCACAGCTTATGTCTATATGTTCAGATGTGTAGTTGCCTATAGACACAAAGTAGTCTCTGTCCTTTAAGTAGGATTCAACCCATTTTAGTGCTGTGCCAGTAAGTCCCACCCAGTTCTCCAGTCGGTGTAATAATATGTTGTGGTCAACCGTTGTAAGGCTATTTTCACTTTAACCTTGAAGACAATCTGGTAGGCTGCAACCTACTACTGCTTACCTACATAACTTTTTATAAATATAATTTCAATTATGAAATGATAAGTGCCAAATTTTTCTGGTAAACATTTCCTGTCCTGGTCCATCTAATTATATAACCATTGTGGTCACATGGTAGGATCGTACTGGATTTCGCCAAATTCATTGTTGCAACTCAAAATCCAAATACACATGGAGTTTGTTTAAATTGGATTATGACCAGCGATGCTAGGTGGCACCGTAGCTCCTTCAACAAGTGGTGTTAGAACAACTTCCAGTTGACGGCTACTTAACTAGAATGATAAACTATCTGGCGGCATACAAACAAAGATGGTGTTTGAAGAGTTGACAGAGCAGCATTAGCGTACATCTCCTCGTCCATCCAAAACTAAGTTGTTGATTTCTTCGAAGCCATGGTATCTGTTGACTTTTCCAGCAACAAATTTATGAAGGAGTTGGCACCTCCTCCCACTTCCGGATGAAATCCCGGGCAGAAATTCTAGAGCAAGCGCATGACGGGAATACAATATCACACCATACACAAGCAGGCACAAAGCAGATTAAAAACGTCTTAAGACAGGGGTTCCTATCCTATTCGCTATTCCAGTCCCTATACGATCTGTAGCCTGTGCACATAAATTTGACATGTTTTTGATGCCCTTATTATCTGATAAAGCTCGTCCATGCGCACCAGTGACTATTTCTTGCCTTCCATAGCAACCTCAATCTAATCTAGAATAGTGCAGGTGGTTGTTTTCTTGATTTAATCCAAGAAGGTAGGTGGTTTAGAAAGGCAGGAAGTTTGTATAAAATTGCATTTGTTTGTGGGAGGACCAGCAGATTCCTTGCTTATTATCCCCCCTTTTAAAATACAACCAGGTGCCCATGGTGAGGGAGTATAGATCTTTCTTATCCCATGTTTTGAAGAAAAAATATGTGCATTGTCTGGAGTGCATATCAAAAATGCTGGAGTGTGTTAATTGACCACAAATATCCCCCCTCCACCGAACAAATCATACACCAAGCTGAAGTCAATACTTGGCAGCACTGTCTTGAGATGGAAGTAGCTCCAATTAAATTAAATTTTTTGGTCTATTTACACCCATCTCACAGTTTCCATCTGAAAGAAAATGAAAAGGGAAAAGAGCTAAGTAAACCATTTGTGAGGGTTTTTTTTTGGGTAATATGGGCAAACCAACACATACGTCTGGCATTGAATTATCTTTTAAGACAATTTCTCAGAATTACAGAAATTAATGATCATCCTACCACTGAAAACCAACAGTTACATGTACATTTGAAAAATAATACTAGTTTGTCTCATCAGCCTGCTCATTGTTTTTGTCTGTCTGTCAGCTACACACACTGTTTGACAATGTTTGTCTTTTCACTTTTTTTTGTTGTCTTCATTCCGTGTCTCCCAGATATGTTGCAATCAATAGAAGACAATTCAATTTATAAGTCTGTCACTTGGCAAAACAAAACGGCGTAAAAATAATTATTAGGTCGCAGTTGTTTGGTTTGTCCAATTATAACTGATTCTATACCTGTCATAGTGTCTTTCCTTCATACATATTTCTCACAAACACGCATGAACACACCCAGACACATTGATCCACACATACCGCGGTAAAACATTCATTATTTCATGAGCAAAGCAGAGTTCGGCCCGGAGGACCATCAGCCAGTGTCATGTGAGCGGCATATCAGCACAATTCCCGCAAAGAGAAAATTACAACGATGCATTCAGGTGTCCCCTCAGCCATGTGTTCAGAGTGCTTCTCAGGGCTGAGGAGGAGGCAAAGTGGATGTGACAGACTTAGATTAAATGCCAGAGACTGGGCGTTTCTCACACACACTACAGCCTCCTGGACAGCAGCCTAATTAGGCACTTCCATGCTCTGCCATCAGCTCTTCCAACAAAAATGCTTCCTTCAAAAACACATTTGTTAATGTAACAGAATATAACACTGCAACACAGCTCTACTCTGCAGAGGAGAGACAAATCTCTACTTCTGAAAAGAGTAGAATCAGCTATTTGAAATCCATTAATAACAATTTTAGCATTTTTACTGAAACCGAAACAGTGGAAAGGCACTGTTTTTGAAACCATTTTTTTTGTCATCATCATTCGCCTAGTTGCTTCAGATTTCGAGTAAGAAAATGATCAGGTGGCTCACGTCACCCTGCATCAGGGTTCCTGGAATCTGATTAGCCACCCCGGGATATTTTTTACTAAAGAAAGTTACAGGGGCGCTTATGGTGCGTGATATGAAATTTAAATATAATACTCATTGTTTAGTTATCATCAGTCTTCCATGTCCAAGGACATCTGGAAAATTCAGCAGCTCAAGTGAAAAGATTTTCACACAGGCCCTTGGACATGGAAAACAGTGATGAATAAAATATAAAATAAACCGACACATAAATGCTGATTGATTGAAAATGAAAGAAATGAATGTTATGTTTACATTTCATTTCACACACCATAAGAACTCCTGTAATTTTCATTACGGTGGCTCAGTAATGCACTCAGCCTTGTGGTAACGTCACAGTGTTTCAGTTATCATTGCAGCCCTAACTGTTCTACCTTAACTAATCAAGACTAGTGCAGGCGGCTGTGAGGTAGTATAGAAATGCAGGAAATTTGTTCTAAATTACAGTTCTTATTTTGAGGGGAAGAAAGCCTAGACCGATTATATATCTTTCCACATGATCATATCATTTTGTAACATAACCATTTGCCCATGGTGGGGGAATGTAAATCTTTTTTATCATATGTTACATATGCTACTCAAAAAACACTTGTCAAAAGAAAAACAGGCTTTGAAAAAGGTTGAGTGGGTTAATTGAGAATAAAGTATGGAAGCTTTATATTACATTTATATAATTACAGTTATGTAAGATACTGGTAATTAGTTAATTAAGGTAGATAAGGGTAGTAGAGACATATAAAAAACTGATTAATTAGACGTTAAATTAATGATATTCCTATGTGTGTGTGGTCAGTTCCCCGCGTGGGCTAATCCAAAAAAAAGTCTGAATCCGCCACCGCCCCGTGAGATCCTCTGCATGGCGTTCTCTGCTATCAGCCTCCATATTTCCACAAGAACGATGTCCGTCTGTATCAAAAGGAGGTCAGGTGATGTTGTTTTTCTCTTTTTTTTTTCTTTTGTCAGGCACAAAGAATGTAGATACCATCTCCATCGCAGATAGTGTTCTTCATGGATATTATCATGTCAAGTGTAGGGCAGAATTCTCTCTTTTATATCTGCGCTGATATCCCACCTCATGCCTCTGCATGCCGGACAGGAAATAAATCTGATTACGGAGTGCGTGGGCTAATGTTCAATAATAAAAAGTATTATTTGCCAGGATCAATGTCTGTCGCCATAGTGATAAAGTACAATGAATGGAAAGTGCTGGAAGCCTGCAGTAAATTTTGATGTGTTGTGATATGGAACACATTGTGACAACATACTGCTTGCCAGGGCTGTAAAACATCTTCCAACAGGCTGTTGAACATCCGCCCGCTACATTCATACACACCATGACTGCCATACATCAAGCCCGGGCCACAGCATGCAAAAGGCTAAGTGTGTGAGGGATTGCAAGGCAAGAAGCAAAAAAAAAAAAGCAAAAAAAAAAGAGGACAGCACTACATATTTATCAAGGGAGGGTAGGTCTTTCTGCCTGCACATACTGTATGTAAGTGTTTGTGTGCGACAGGGGACAATCAATCACTCAATTAAAGCTGGGGGTGACAGTGACATGCATCTCTATGACTGATGGATGGCCCAAATCTTCTAAAGTCTGCGGCGTGAAGCTCACTTTGGCTTGGTGACATTCTAACGATCAACAAATCCCTATCACGTCGAGTGTGACTGACGTTCACCCAGAAAACTTTTTTACAACACCTCCCGCCGCACCGGACTGTGCATGCTGCGCTGCCCTCAAAGCTCCGGGTGTTGAGAGGCTCAGGGTATTTAAGAATGTTATCTCTAATGCACAGATGTCTTAAAGGTCCCGGTGGAATAGGCCTGCAATTTTCCCTCCTAATTAAAAATTAATGAAATCGGCTGTGGCTCTAGCCAGGCATAAAGCTGAAGGCCACGGCAACCGCCGCTGGAAACACAATCATTTATTTAACTCAATTACAGGAAGCCACAGCAGGGCCCCTCTGCCACTAATGTCACCTGGAGAATCGCTGTGGCTTTACCCAACAAGCAAGAGCGGCTGACCAAACTGTTCTCGGCCCGATGTAACTTCCCCCGATCACTTGAGAATTCAATGAGAAAACTACAGCCGGGTGCTGCTTGTGATGCTGCGTGCGTCTTTTACTCTGTTGTCATTATACGTAGTCATAGAGATATCCTTTGTCACCTGTTTTCCCTCCCTTATCCCTGGGGGCTGATTTGGGGTGATTGATCAGAGATTCAGACACAGGATCAATAAGGCTTTCACCTCTCCCTTGGCAAGAGCAAGGGGCTCAGTGATGGCCCACTATGCTGTCCAATTATTCAGTAATGGAATACTGGAACCTGCCCAAGACTATTAACACACTGGACACTGGGGATAGTGAGTAGGACTACTAATTGTTGGGTTATATTGTAAACCGTGACAACAATGCACTGCCCTAATTCCCGCCTTTCCTTACACCTAATGAAGAAGCTGCTACAAAGGCGTTTCTCTACTAGATCCGAATATTCCAGGGGTACAGAAACTCTTTTTTTCAGATGACAGCCGCTGTCATTATGCAGCAGTTTTGACCCTTGTGCTCCTTGATCGCTAAGTTGTCTGCAGTGTTGACAGTCAGGGAATTTAAGCTTACAATGAGCTTACGCTAATTTTCATTTGGTCCGAATGCAAACGTGAGGTAAATCCCTAAAATGTAAATGAATTCAGGTTCAATCTGCTCATTAATTAAAGTCAACAAGTCTTGTCCAAAGGTAAATTCAGTCTAAGCTTTTCAAGACCCTATTGTAAGATCAACACGGATGTGAGCTGTCTGATAGAGTTTGACCCAACTCGCAAAGTTTGCAAATGCCATTACCATTAGAAACAGAAGAAAAGCAGGTCAGAGGGGGTTTCGATGGCCTCATTTGTACAGGGATAAGGATCCTTGCTCCTTTTGCCGGATCTCTTCTTTTCTTCCTTTAATGTTTACACCCCTCCAGGATAGCACGATTCCTGAATCTGCCACAGCCTGGTGTGAATGTTAAAGAAATCAAACACTCTGCAGATGACATGAAGACATTACAGCACAGCTGCTGGCTATACTGACACTGGTGTATTAGGATCGTAAGAAGCCTAGCTCAGTTGGACTCAACGCATCATCTGAGCGTTTCACTGCTCACTGGTTTGTTTGATTATTAATTAGCCTGAAGTAAAGTCATCTTTTTTTTAGACATACATTTGTATGTATGAATTAGTTCTGCTACATCGGGACTCAGTGAGATGTTAGTAATCGCAGCTCTAAGTGTAATGCGCGTCACCCTTTCTCATTATAGGCAAATCACATTATTCTGTTCTGGTGATTATCACTGTTTACAGAATTTTACCCTTTTCTTTCAGCTCGCACTGTGGTGAACGTAACCTCAGAGCACACACAACCAAAGACTACCTTCTACTACACTTGGTAGAGCTCAACTTATTCGAAGTATCTCTGAGGCGCAGCACAAACCTTCAGCAGACACAGTAGTTTCATATTCCCACTGCTGTAATGCAATATGTTTGGGCTTAGAAGAGAAAGCGGTGTTCCGCTGGGGATTTCAGCATTTGGATGTTGCAGTACCCAGTGCTACAGAGCTCCTGATGCTCCAGCTCCAGACAGATACTAGTGTGTGATGTAGCTGCCTGCAGATATGCCTTTGGTTCAGTCTCTGAGGGTTCAAGGACCTCTGGTGCACTACATGTATTCTGCTACGTATCATCTTATCATCAGGGCAGACCTTTCAGACGGCATCAGCAGCTCCACTGTATCTCATGAGATCATTGGGGTTTGTTGTTGTGTTGTGTTTTTTCCAGAAGTGTGCGGTTGAACATTGAGAAGTGTTGCACTTAGTTCCATTATGTATTGCATGTATGTGTGTGTGTATCCATGTTTTAAGTTTATACCGAATATAGACTACTGTACATGCAGCAGCAACAACGCAGCAAAAATCTCTTTCAGCTTTGCACCACCTTGCTTCAAAGCCCTGAATCAGTAATGCCATCATTCAAGTCCGTGGAACTCTGGAGGGAAGAACACCATTCCTCCAAAAGATGTTCCCCCATTTGATGTTGTGATGATGATGCTGGTGGAGAGCGCTGTCATAACATAAGCAAAAAAAAAAAAGTTGCCTCCCCCATAGTTGCTGTGGTGGAAAGAGTGCATTTACAGTGCAGTTTTGATGTCCTTGTGTTTGAGCTTTCCAATGTAGCGCTACTTTATGCTTCATTTGATTATATTTCAGAGGGAAATGTTCTTTTTACTTCAATACGTTTACATGACAGCTAAAGACACTACTTTGCAGCTTAAACACTTTCAAGAATCATATATGATTAGCTTGTAGGGTAGAATTCTGTATAATAGATTACTACTGTATGTATATGTAAGTGGTTACATTTAGCTTGGGAGCGTGCCTATGTTCCCCAGTTCAAAAAAGCTACAGTGTGGGAGTTATATCTCAATCTGGTAGTGAAGTGTAACTCCATATGAACATTTGTGGCTGTAAAACAGTGGATAAACTGTTTGCAGCGTCACACGTTTCATTAGCAGAATATGATTTTTGGTCTGATAACACTTAGTCAACACTTAGTAAGCCTGAATGATCGTGTTAGCCAAAGCTGCGATATCCCCCCTCCCCATTCCCAGGTTATGTTGTTGCGTGAGGAGGACAGGTCACGTATTCTGGAGTCCAATCAGTGTAAGCTGATCAATTTCTAAAATGGCTTCATTGGGACTAGAAGTGGAGTCAAAGAAAAACAGTATGTTATTTTACTGTATTTTGTGTTTGAGGCTGCAGACGAACATCAGAAACAGGCGTTATGCAAAACATCTTGCACCAAAGATCATTGAGCCCTAACATGGAGAGTCTAGAATAGGCATGAGATTAAATTATTTCATCCATAATAGAAGTCAGCGGAAGTCTAACATGTAGGAATTGTGAAAGCCTCTGGCATACATCAGGGAGTGTCTTTGGCACAAGATTAATCAAAATAGGTGAAATCTAGTATATAAGGCTGGACATTTTAAATAATTAGTGAATGTATAGCCAGTTTGTTGGTTCGATTTTTTACACTGGTGGCACGGGTACATCGGGACATAATTACGGTTCACCCATGAATTTTTTCACTACTCCTTTTACTGCCATAGGAATATGTTTTAAGCAATTTATTTTCTGTCAGCTCCCATACGCATTAGTACTTTCAAGAATAAATGATTCCAAACAGGAATAAAGGTGCAGATAATTTTAGTAATTTCAATCACAGCACACTTAACAAGAAATCAGGATGCCAAAATAGATGAATAAGGTACAGACATAGTTTGATATCAAAGGAATGTTGCACACCGCCTTCACTACAGCTCTTAAGTGATCTGTGCCATTTTACCGCTACCATCCTCTCCTCCTCTTTCTCTTCAGTGTGAGAGAATCTTTCACTGTTCCACATATCAAAGTCTAAATTTGGAGGGTTTTTCTGTGGTTTCAGGAGAAACTGAGCCACGGAGCGAATAGCTGAGCTGCATTGGCACGCTTACATTACACGTGTTTTTACACAGCACGGCAGGTATAAAATAAATTGTTTAGCTGTGGGAGATGTGCTGTTTCCTGAAAACGCATGCCTGTCATCTGCAGTTCTTTATCAAACATCTCACTGTGGCTGTTTCTGCTTGTACCGTTGCTCACTGCAGCATTTGTAACTGAAGAAATATCAAGTTCCAAAGACATTTGTAACTTGAAGAATACCACTGCTAGTTAGCGGACCTCTGCTAACACATTTAATTTCCTTTAAGTTCTCTTCTCCCCTACGTTTGTCAGTGGAAAGCTTTAAATATGAAGCATCATCAGCAGCATGAAATGTTTTCATCATGTTGTTCCGATACGGCTGAAGTGATCGGGAAACTGGAAAACTAAGGCTTATATCTGGAAGAACAAACAGGAGAGACACTCCAGACACGCCAGTGTGACCAATGAAAACCTTTAGTTTCAGTTGACAGAGTTTTGGTCACATGTTGTATCCTGGAGGCCTGCATGTATGTGTCAAATCTAAGGTTTTAAATGTCTGTTAAGAGTGAGTGTAGACAATTACAGAGACATTCTCTGTAATTGTCTACACTCACTCTTAACAGAAAACCTGAGCTCCAATTTTGCACATTTTTGTTTTAATATATGAGGGTGATTCTTCAATTATTATTATTGATCAATTATTGATTCTTCATTTTTTCTGTCCCCAAAGATTTTAGAGATTTTTTTTTTTTAGGAAAAACAGTTATACTTGTTTAGGTTAAGTTGTAGTAGCTATGAAAAAAATAACTTAATCTTAGTCTTATTGATGACATTTAATTACTTATTCAGTGTGTGGAAAATTTCACTGTTTTGGGCTTGTCCCCAGCCCACACTTTTTGACATCCCCTCTATAATAAAGCAATAATAATAATGATAATAAAGTGCCAAAATCAATTAATTAATTAATTATTAATCAATTAATTATTAATTAAGTAATTTGATGATTTCTACATCCTTATTTGAAGTTCTGTTTATTAGGCGTCATTACCAAACAAGTTACTATTTGAGTATTTTAATTCATTAACAAGAAATTTCACTTTATTTTATATATGCAGTGTATATTGTATCTCGGCTAACCAGTTTGCTGGCAAAGAGTGAACATTTCCATTACCATCACGTTTCATTATCATTACACAAATTATGAGAATTTCAAAACAGTGAAATTCTTGCACCATTTGAACACACTGACTGTCAACACATTGAAAAAAATATTAAAATGTCATTACTGAGACAGTTATTTTTTCATAGCTATAGCTATAACTTTAACTAATAATTGTTTTTTCAAAAAGAAAAAAAAACATTTTTCTTTTGAAAATCTACTCTGAGGACAGAAAAACTCCCTTAATTGAAAATTCACCCATGAACAGGCTAACAAAACAATAACACTGACTTCTCCAGCATGGAGAGGATTGTGGACCATTTTGAATGACAAAGCCAATTGTCCAATGGGGCAATTTCACTATCAAACTTTACTATCCAACTCTTCTCCTGACATTCTCTATAGTCTGGACCTGCATCCAGCCAAAAACTCAGTCTACTGTGAAACACAGAAAGATTTACCTGGCCGTGATAGACTGAATCAGCATTGTCTGGTCTGTGCTTGGATGTATCAGATATTGACTTATATGTGTAGGTCCTGCACTACAGCTTTAACACACATTAACCGTCCTATTGCAATTCAGGTGACCTATTTCAAAGTAAAAGATTTATAAATATTATCCTTTTTATTGGAACACAGCTTCAGAACAGTTATATAAACAGGACAAAACCAATGGTTATCATTTAATTTTCTCTCTGAAAGGTCTCTAAAAGTGCGTTATATATTCAAGGAAATGTGAAAGAGTCTGGGTGTTTTTGTGGGTAAAATATTACACAAACATTTGTTTGGGTCAGGTTTGAGCTATAAACCTACCTCAAATGTTGTACTGCTGCCATACTATCAAAACCAAAGTTCTCTGTGGTTCAAATTTGACCAGATTTGGTGTGAAGTTAACTTAATTACATACTTACTGTAAATCATGATATTATGTTGTTTTTTTTATCAGTCAGAAGGCAGATGTGAAGTTAGATTCAAAAACATGTATACTAAGCTAGCTTTCTTCCCATGGAAGCATTACACTGTGACCTTTGGAGAGTCCATGACTCCAACCATTTGATAAGTTCCATCAAATGTAGACCTATTACTCTATATTGAGCCATACAGCAGTGCTGGGGAACAAAAAAAAGCTCTTTTACGAGTTCCCACATGTCATTCTAAGTGAATACAGTAAGCGGAACATCTTTTGCAGGTTCCCATTATGTGCTGTAGAGCTGGGAATATAGGACCCTGGGAACATAGGTACGACCCCATCTCCTTCCCTGGGTGTGTCATCAGTAAATGAATGTGAATCGGCTGCTCAATGTGTGTGTGTGACTGCAGCTCACGATTGTAGGCAAATCCTCCAGTGAGTATTTGTTTGCTGCTGTATCACAGACACTGGGTTGAGTATTAAACTGATACTGAGATTTTAGTACTGGGTTTTAGGGTAGTGATTATATAACTGTTTAACCTTATTGATTTAACTGTCTAATTTCTGATGATGATGATTACTGGTCAACAGCTATTTTATTGCGATTGTATTAAAATGTATTCATTCATTCATTTTTACTCTTCTTTTACGTAAATAAACTTTTGTACATTTAGACTCATCACCACCCTCTTGTGCCTGTGGTTTTGGGATTTCAATACTTGAGAACAGACAACCTTGTGACAGTTACATCATGACTGGACCGTTCCCTATAATTAGGCCTTTCCCCGGTCATCATTAACTCGCCTGCAGATGGTCCAAACTGCAGGCTGTTGACCGGTGCTTGTGACGACCCCGGCCTCACTTCACCTGTCCTAATGGTCATTCGTTGTGGTCTCATGTCCTCGAAGCACCAGAGGAACCTGGGCTCCGCAGCCAGAATCAGAGCATCTGGGCCTGATGCTCTCTCAAAATATAAAAGGCCAACCCCAGCGTTGTCCTGGCTCTCTCTCGCTCTCAATTGGACTCATCCCAGCCAGCATCTGCAGGCTTTTGCCTTTCTTTGACTTTGGTTCTACTTTTTGCTTTAGAAAACCTTACAGCTAACGCTCTCACATTCACATTAACTGATGTTACTGACCGACACACTCCATCTTTCGCGTTAGGGTGGGGTCTATGAAAACATATATTCTTTAAGTAAATTTTTGAGGCGCTTTTTATGACTTTATTGATAGCACACAGTGGAGAGATACAAGAAAGGGGGAGGAATGACATGCAGGAAAAAGCTGCCCATTGCAAGATTCGAACCAGGGCCACACTTGTAGTGAGGATTGTACCCTTTATACATATAGTGGCTGTTCTACCCACTACACCACTGCACCACTACCCACTGTCCCATTTTCGACTGTTGAACTTCTTTGCCCAAAAAAGTGCCAGCACATCACCCAAGTCTGAGCTTCTATTCATTGGCTCCCTGTTCATTTTAGAATTCAATTTAAGACCTTGCTGATTGCTTTCAAGGCTCTTAATGGCCAGGCCCCATCTTATATCACAGGCCTCATTCATTGGTACTCGCCTCCTAGATCTCTTAGATCTGACAACAAATCTCTTGCATGTCCCCCACAGTCACAACTAAAACTTAAAGGTGACGGAGCCTTCACAGTTGCCGCTCTGCCTTAACTGCTGTGACACATTAAATATGAGGAAAAAGCCCATGGCTTAATTGTAATGTGGTGCACCTGTTTGTAAGCGGCAACATACTGCATGTTAACTGTCTACACTCATTTATTCTTTTACAAAGTGAAGAACTGCAGGCTCTAACATTGAACATCTGTGATGTTGTTGGTTAAATGCAGGTTCACGTTAAGGCGACTAATCCCATTTCATACTTCATTATGGGGATTGTTCAACCAAAAATCGTAGCTTTCAGGCTTTTATATTCCGACAGCTTCTTAAGTTCTAAGAAAACACTAACCTTAAGTTTTTGTCTGCTGTGAGAGATGACTCATTTTTATGAATATGAGCATATAGAGAGATAAAAATAGTAATGTTGCTACTCATGGGATCAGCTGTCTAAATGTTGGCTCCCCAGCAAACTGTAATTTCATGACTTCTGGCTTAAGGCAAAGTCATGGGGAGAGCTAGAGAGTAGGGCTGTCACTTTTTATTTGAAATTCAAACTTTTGTTAGAACGTGCTAGAAAATTAAATATCCAAACTGTAATGACCTGTTCAATCACAACATGCACAGTCTATAAGAGCAGCAGACCGTTTGAAATACGTTACCTTGTGATTCATCAGAGGACATGCTTCAAGGTCACTTTCAGCTCAATGTCGGCATCAGTAAACTAGCATAATGAATAAAATGGGACTTGTGTTTTGGGGGCTCCATCGTCGATGGCAAAATTATCAAAAAAGATGAGGCAGCTTTGTTGAAATTAGCTACCTTGCTGTACTACAAGGCAATGGAGGTACAAAACAAGAGCAGTGTTAACTCTACAGCATTCACTGACTTGACTGCTTAAGACAAGGTGATATTTCTACACACAAATATAAAGACTGTATTGAACGTTACTTTCTCTCTGTTGCTGGCCATATACTGTATACTGCTGCAGCTCACTGCAGTAAATTATGTCAGATTCATTACGGTATGGGTTGTGTTTGAATTAATTAGAACAAATTACTTGTAAGTTCAAATACATCCACTAGCAAGGTTTGTCACAATGACCTTTGGTTCTCATTTGGTCTTAAGTTTATTGCTTGAGGCATTGTATTGTGCAATATTTTTTTAATCAGAAGAGTAATTTCATTGGCCCCTATGTTACAGATGTGAGCTGTACATGTGGGGAATTGCTTTTGGAAAATACTTTTTTTCTCATATATCCTTCTCTTAGAAATACAATTCAAACAACATGCTGTTTTTATATGGTGCAATTTCTTTGTTTAAAAAAATAATACCTGCATGTATAAGTGAATTTGAATTGCCTTTGCCTTTCCCTTTTCTTAAAAGCACATTCAGTGCTCCGAGGGGCTCACATTCAGGGGAAAAAAAGAAACATCTGAAAACTCAAAGCAGCTTTTGTTTGTAGTCTTTGACTGCTGAATCCAGTGTTTTCGCCTTTTTTTTCTGAATGTTTCCATGGCGTAAAAGAGTATATGTTAAGGTATCAGGTGTTAGCTTGAATCCAGACGAAAGGTCAGGTGCATTAATAAAAAAAAAACCCATGCCGCAGTCGCTCGTGGTTTTAATAATGTCACTGTCTAAATTAACTTGCATATTACATGTTAGGCAGAAAATCTGTATCCACTCAGAAACGTATCTGTGAAACAGTTTAACAAGGTTAAATCAAAGTGACAGGAGAGTTTACTGTATGTGTGTGCGTGTGTTTGTGTCTGTGTGCGTGTGTGTGTGTGTCTGTCACTGCCTAGGGCTGTAGGCTTTCATTATACTGACAGGCTGCATGTGAAAGTGTTAACGGAGGAGTGTTTCACACCTTGCCAACTGATGCCTCATCACAGATGAGGAAGAACTGTACTCTCTCAACCCTCTGGGATCATTGATGCCTTCTAGATCAACCTGATGGCTCCAAACATCCAAGTTCACAACATTATCAATTGATGTGTTTTGAAGTTAACACACATACACACACACACGCATACACACACATGCAAAGACAGACACACACACAAACACACACACACACACACACAATCCCTCAGACTTTTCTGGCTGGACTTGACCCTTCACTTCTTGTTCCCATCAGACTTGACATGATGCTGCAGGGTTTCTGTACCAAATATATTTTGGTAGAGAGAGTACAGAACACTCCATGAATAAAACAGCCCTCCTTTTATTTTAAATATGGCTCATGCAATGAATGCTTCTTTATAGCCCCGAAAACATCTGCAGCTTCCATAATGTAACATATTTAAATGAGACAGAATATGAGTAATATAGATACTTAAATCCTTCTGATTAGAATGGTTCACTCAGAAGCAGGGTATGGAAGTGTTGGCCTCCATCATCGCTCATCAGTCAGGAATCAGAGGATGAAGGGGTGATGAATACATTTGACAGCAACCACATTCTTTGGACATGTGAACAAAGTTGGACATTAGTCATGCACAGTTTACTGTGACAGGGTTAGTTAGTCACCCTAAATCACATTTGAGTATAAAACATTATATACCACGATAGAATACACTCAATGGTGGCACTTTGGAGCAGTAGGTAGCGTTGTTGCCTCACAAGAGAAGGTCGCAGGTTCAAGGACTTGAGCTGGGACCTTTCTGTGTGGAGTTTGCATGTCCTCCCTGTGTCTGCTGTTTTTTTTTCCAGGTTCTCCAGCCTCCTCCCACAGTCAAAAAACATGCTTAGGTTAATTAGAGACTCTAAATTGCTTGTATGTATAAAAATGAGTGAATTGTGCGTGTGCACCCCACGGTAGACTGGCGGCCTGTCTGGGGTGTATCCCTGCCTCTCGCCCGGGTGCGCTCTGTGGATTAAGATCTGATGTAGCAAACATTTACAGTAACTCACATAATTGTCAGCTTCCGTAGTCTGCATTTACCCTGATAATCATGTAAAATGCTTTTCTTTGTACTATTATCCTGATTGAAACAAAGTCCCAAAGATCCTTCCAATTTTTTCTTGTAAATTTTTCTCTCTCTGGTTTGGTTTCCAGACTCTCAGTTTCTACTTGTTGCTCTATGATACAGCGTGCCTGGTGTGAACTCCCCTCATTTTTTTCTGGTGGTTTTAAGGCATGCATAAAAGTTAAAATTACTTTCAATGTGCTTGTCAATGTGACACCTCCTAACTTTTATTTCCGTAAAAAGCAAAAAAACTCAAGTGAGCTTTTTGGAAAATGGAGGATTTTCTTTCCAGAGCTTGGTCAACCAAATGTTAGTTGATGAGAGAAGAGTCCTAGTCTATTAAGTTTTCATTGGTTTGTTCATTGCAGGACAAAATAAAAGATCATTAGCTACACCTTGTTAAAATAAGGTAAAACCTAAATGGCTGGAGCATGTCTGCAACACTACAGTGCTCTTATTTTGAAATGATAAACACTGAAAGCTGCAACACACACTTGTTCATTTACCATGCAAAAAGACTTCTAGTTGGAAACACTATATGATCATTTATAACAGTCATTAAAGCAAAATGTTATTATATTAGCAAAAAAGTGTCTAAGGTGCTGTCTAAGTATTTTAAATAATAACACACAACAACTAGTCAGCTAATGGCTTGAACTAAGGGTGAATATATTTGGCATTTTGCCTTATCCATCAAGCTTTTTTAATGCAATACTTGCATATTAAAATACATTGAAGGAAACGTGGCCACACTCATCACATTTTGACTCAAATGTCTCTAAATTCTGATCGGCGCACAAAAGTATGCAATGTCATCTTTCAGAAAGGGGCCTCTCCCAATTTAACAAACAAAAACACCAATACAGAAATCTCTTCATTTAAATAACTTCAATGCTGTTCCAAATCAGGCATAAAATTGTGTCTTTATAAAGAATCCTATTACTCACAACATGACGCTGACTGAGGAAATATGTTTTCAGGGCCTTTAAGCCTTTGCCAGGAAATCAAAGTGTTTTTCATAGCTCCTTTTGTCAAAAGGATGAGAAAAAACATTTGAACAGACCCAAGCTATTTTTGCAACTATTTTATTTGAATATAATAGTGCGGGGAAATTTAAACAGGAAGGGAAAAAACACCTCCTCAGTCTCAGAGCTTTGTAAGGAGCAGGAACATGATCATTCAAAGCTGGACTGATAAGTCACGCTATTGTTGTTCTCTAACCCATCCACGTACAGCAGGCTGCCTAAGACTAATTCACAGCTGAAGTCACTGCTGAAATCTCATAGTGATACATTGAAATACAAAATGGGTGCAAAAATAACTATGTCAATTCATGATTAAAGTGCAAAAAAAACTAAAATAAATGATGATCTCTTGGTGAAATGTCAGTTTGCACCACCTCTGTCAAAGCAAAATGATTCATCTGAAATCATTAAAAATCCCCTTCACATAAAATTGACAATTTTAAACTGTAACCTTACAGCGTCGCTCACAGTGCAGGCACATCTTCTATTCACATTTCCAGATTTTATTTTTTTTTTTTACATTTTTTTTGCCATTTTAGTCTATATGATGTATGTTTTTGTAGCTTCACAAATTCTTCAAGCAATCAATAAGTTGAACGAATAATGAATAATGTATCGGTAACTGTTTTGGTAATTGACTAATACTTTGAGTCACTTTTCAAGACCAAAATGTCAAACATTCTCTAATCCCAGCTTCTCAGTCCTGAATATTTGCTGCTTTACGTTATCTCATGTAACAGAAAACTAACCGTCTTTGTACTTTGAACAGCTGGTCAAACAGAAAAGAGGATCTGTAGACGTCACCGTGGAAACTGGATATTATTCACCATTTTTAGCCTTTATGTTGACAAATAATCAAAAGATTCAATAGGGTAAATAATCAATAGTTGCAGCTAACCTTTTTGTGTATGTGACAGGGCATTCTCTCTTTTACTATTGCATTAGTTGCACTAGCACTAATAGTGCAAATGTATTTATAACTTAATTATGCTGTGATTGTTCTGCAGTTGCTATATAAAGTGTCCCTTAAAGACTTCACTTGACAACAAACGTGGAATGCACTTAAAGGCATGACCATGATTTACAGCGTGATGCTGTTCAAGCTTGAAAAGATTAGAGTCTTTACCATGACCGTTATCTCCAGTAACAGTTTGTGTGCTCATGTTCACGGCAATTGTCCCATATTACAATAGAATAGGTATGAAGTGTCAAGTCAAATGAGTAAATCAATGGTTAAATTCATGTGAAGCTACTGTATCACAATGCCACGCTAATCAGTATGTAGTGGAACTATTACTGTTTTCATGCAAAACACAAAATGAATCTGCTTTGCTGTTTTTAAAGATTGAGATATGACAAAGGAACAAAACATGATACAGGACTTGCATCGACTATCAATCAACCTACAAAACTTCAAATGATTTTACTTTTTTAAAATTATTTCTTTGTTTGTTCAGACAACTCGTCGCAGTGGTTTTCTGTTGCAAATTCTTCCAGTGGCAAGGTTCTCCTTCATATCATTTGTGCATTGCACTGGGGTGTATTAGTGTCCCTCAACAGCACACTCAAAAGATCAAGTGAATTGTGTGCTGTTATCTATCATAGTTTTCCAGGGTAGAAGCTCAAAACCATCTTCCAATGAATATGGAAGCAGCATAGCTGCGCATATCCCTGCAATTCTCTCTGTCTGATTTCAGCATCGCAGACAGAGCTGTCAGGCCATTGCTGTTCTGTTTGAAACACTGGTTCCTGAAGGGTAAATCCATGTTCCACTTGTCTCCGGGAGGAGCCCTGGTTAGCACCATGGCAGTGACCCCGGAGCAGGTGGGGATTAAGTAAAATGCTCAAGGACACTTAAGCAAGGCAAATGCTCTCTGTCACTGGGGCTTGAGCTTAGTCCCTCTGGTTGAAGAATGGTTACTTTGCTCCGTATGCAATGACTACCTTAATAGATCATGTAAAAACACTGTGAAAATGGAGACTGCGGTGTTGAAGTATTTGTGTTGAAGCAGATTTTAATCAACAGCCTTGACAGAGGATGTTTGATATGTGTCTCCAGGACCCCGAAGGACAGCACCCTTCTGACCAGTAATACCATTAATAATTTTATCTTTTATGTGCTCTTGTGTAATTACCCTTCTCCCTGAGGGCGAACCCTTCCTTCTTGGCAATACCCTTCTGTTCTTCTCTCCCCTTGATTCAAACACATAGTCGCACACATACACAAATAAAGACCCCTTTTAACAGCTGGGATGCTGCCAGCCTGTGTTTGTGTTGCTGCTGATAATGTGCCACCAGTATATTTGTCACTCCCCCCACTAAACACCACCCGCTCCCCTACTCCGAGGGGAAATAGCTGTGCCAGCATATATACACACATGGGCATCGGTACCACACATGTATGCAACCTTACGCTGCTGCCAGAGTCCTCACTAACACGAAGAAAGTGGAGCAAATTACAGTGGTGCATAAATTGTGGTGCTGGCTTCTTGTGTGTCAAAGGATATATTTTAAATTACTACTATTAACCCAAATACATGTACTTGTATGTTACGAAACATCCAGACCCCTCCGGTCCTCTGAGATAGGTGTATTTAGCATCCCCAGGAAGGGAAGCAGGATAAAGCAGCTTCAGTTTCTATGCTCCCAGGCTGTGGAGGTCTACTGATTTAAAGCTCTTTAGGCTTTTCAGTAATTTAAATATGCTACTCCTCTAATTGTGCTTTTAAAGATACAGTGTGTAAGATTGGCAGAAATGGAATATAATACTAATTGGTATATAATTCAAAATAATAACAGTTGTGAATAGAATGAGATGTTTTACATCTGTACATTTTATATCTGAGACATCTACATAGGGAGCTAGTTTTCCTCCATGGAGACTGTAATGTCACATTGCAATATTTCAATATTTTTTATAATTTTGCAGCCACCGTAGTTAACGGATTGATCAATTGGTTACAGCCTGCAACCTCACTCACTAGATGCCACCAGGAACGACATGATGAACCTTTAAATGCAATTCTATTCTGTGCAAATCACAATGATTTAGGAGTGTTAATGTTCTGTGACATCGCTTGACAATACCCTGGAAGATTTTGGTGGTCAGATGAGAACAAAATTGGAATGGCTGTTTAATTCTGGTGTGTTTAAGTGCTAACTTTATTTTAAAAAGTGTGAAAAAAGGCAAGACAGATTGTTTAATTAAAAATAATAAATATTTCTTTCTGTTGCTTAGCCAGACACTTTAGTTGCTTCTTGTTTCTTAAATTATTTTCTTCTCTTTATTTATTGTTTAACAATATCACCCTAGATAGTGTACTTTGGACCTGGCTAGTTTAAATGTTTGTTCTCTTAAGGGACAGAATTCAGGTTTAAGTATGAAGTAGAATACTCCCACACGTTTCAGTTTTCAAGACAAATTTAAATTAGTCTTTTCTGTTAGTGCAGGACCATTTTCAACTTCTAGATAGAATTGAAAAGTTGTATGTTACAGTGATTATAATGATCGAGCCTATGGATACAAACTGAACAATGACATAATACATACATACAAACATATTATATACAGCTTCTCATCAGAGTAGAACAGCTACAGGAACACTTGTTCTTGGAGAAAGAAAGTGGAGTGAACTTTCCCTAGTACAATTTACAAAAACTAATGAAATTATTACACATCAAGTGACTATTATTTATTAAGATGTGTATGAATTATCCATATTTAAATCTAAATATGATACTGTACTAGGACTATGAATGTGGAGTATGTAGTGCATCCACATTAAAATGATAGTTATTTTAATTAACCATATTTTTCATGTGACAGTGAAAGACAGTTTTCATGTCATTTAGTAATGTAACATTAACATGATGACCATGTGCATTTAAAGGACACTAGAGATGTTTCCATCATCATCATCATCTGATGCAGTTTGAATTGAATTAAAAATGCTCAATGGAAAAGATGCAATCACAACATGAACTTCCTATTAAATGATATAAAGTTTTTACGCTTACTTGAGGTATTAATTTTTTTTTATTATTACTTTTAGTAAATGAGTTAAATGTAAAAATTGACTTCGTTGGTTCAGCTGAAGCAGCAGCAGCTGCAGAGAGTTAATGTTTCAACCTCACACAGACGCCATATATATTAACCTATATAAATTATAACAATATTCCTTTTCACTTCAGTGCTAATTCATTAGTTTGCTAAGTTAATGACCCGGACACAGATACATGCTAGTCACTTAAATAAAAAATAGGAAGGAATACACTAACCATGACCTACCTGCTAGCTGTCACTCAAACAGGACCCACCTTTAATTATGCAGATTTATGCTGAATTTGAAGCTTCGATAAAATGTGAACGGGTGAGTAAGGCTATAATTCACACTTCCCACCACTTTCATGAATAGTGAAATTATCTAAAATAGACCAAAGATATAGACCAGGCTGTGAACATGTTTTTTTTTCTGCTCTAAAATTTCAGATTTTAACATGGCTCTATATGACTCAATATTACGACCAGCCTCAAGTGGCCGTTCAAGGAAATACAGGTTGTGACACTTCCTTATTGTGCTTACTGCTCAGCCCTGGAGTTTGCTCCTTGTGTAAAACACTTTGAATTCCCCTGTGTCAGAATGGTGCGGTATAAATAAACTTGCTTTGCCTTGTCTATACACAAGCATGTACACCAACAAGCACACCCTGTGGATGCTTAAATATGAATGTAAACAGATAGACAGACACACACACTCTCCTGCATGATACATGCACATACACACTCACAACCACCTGTTGAGAAATAAAAGGGAAAAAGCTGAGCAAAAAGTAAATATCGAGTAAAGCCGGAATTACTCGCCAGATGGACATGCTTTATTTCTTGCTTATGCATACCAGCCTAATTTCCCATTCAAATTTTACATTCATGTCTAATTAGAAATAGCTCTTTCGATCTACTCATTATCAGTGTTTGACCTTTTGCTTTGGCTGTTTGAGAAGCTGAGCAGCAGTCGATGGGTGGCCGGGGATAATAGCTCGTCATTTAGCTCAACACATGCTGATTAAATAAGATTGGCCCACGCTGCCTTACCAGCCTGTTGTTCCCAGGGGCTCGGCCGATATAGTGCACCCAGACGATACTTGGACAACATATAGTTATAGTTTCTGCAAGCAGAGCAAGAACAAGAAGACATAACGAGATCAAACAGTCCCTGTGCTTACTGGGACTTTTCCCCCTTTCAAATTGTACCCAGTCTCCCTTATGCAAAGTCTCATTGGCATGAATTAATAATACCACTTCAAACGGATGCAAATTCATTGTACTGTGTCTTCTCCTGCTCTGACAAATGCTTAGGTATGTAGGCAGACTCCATACTATTCTGTTGCTGTGATTTATTCTCTCGTGAACGGGATGCCTCTGCCAAAACTCGACTCTTATGACCTAAATCATTCATGTTTGTGTCTCCTCTCGCCTTGATTACTGCAATGCACTGTTCACCACCCGCAGTCGCTCTCCCGTGTTTCTCGGCTCATGTTGATCCATAAGAATTTTAACTAAGACACGATGTAGGCCACATGCGACACCAGCAATGGCTTTGGCACTCGACACCAGTGACCCATCAACTGCAGGATTGATTTTAAAATCTCAAACACCTATAAATCCTTATTGTTTCATTATTATGTCCCCTCGGGATGTATTCTCATATCTACAATATACATCGAATGATATCTTGAGAAAAGCATTGCATAATTGTTTGTGCATAATCCTATGAATGTCCAGCGACACGAGCAGTCAAGTGCGCATGCCCAAGCCCCTGCAGTGAAGCCTCGAGCAAGATGGCGGACATTCTTTTGACTGGGAAATTTAATATTTAATGATAGTTAGTTAGATAGTAGATGACATGTCTGCTGAGAAATGTGCAGAGTCTCTGTTCAGTGGATGTGGATTAGTTTGTTGGCTGTTATGAAAAAAATATATCATGCTTCTATTATTGCTGTGGTGGTTGCTATGGATTGCTGCATTTTAGTGTCCATAGGAGATGCATCACTGTTAATAATATATATTATAATTCGATTTAATGGTGTGACAACGATGTGGTTAAGGTCTGGCAACCACTTGGTTGGGGTTAGGGAAAGATAATGGTTTGGTTTAAAATGCTGTAAAAAATGTCCCGATGTGACAGTAAAAATATCCAGTTACTGGCAGTAAAATGCCCGACTTGACAGTTAAAATGTCCGGTCAGTGATCTCAAACAGTGCTCTCCTCTCACTTCTGCAGCTTTGAAAGGTTTTGCATCTGTTTATCTAATTAGCACCCAATCGCCACTTCTAAATGCAGACAGTTAACACTTTTACATAGAGCAGTGGTTCTCAAACTTTTCCATGTCAAGGACCCTCAAGCTCAGAAAATCCAGACCATGGACCCCATCTGATAAGATTTTTGCTTCATATGTTTTATAACAGACAGTGTAATAAACACATGGCCAAAATCATGGAGGAATAAAACTGACTGAAATAAATAAATGAACGACTCAGTTCATAAATAAATAAATGACAGTAAATACAGAAATTTAATTTTGGATTAATTGATTACGTTTATGTATTTGTGTATGTTTTCCTTTGGCACATAAATGCTGCATTTATTGGATTCTCCATTTAATTCATTCATTTTTAAATGTATTTATTTATTTATATATTTAAACCCCCAAATTTATTTCTCTTTACATTTCCAACGCAGTATATAAGATGGAAAATAAAATTTTGAAATGAATTTATTGAATTGATGTACAAAGTGAAAATAATACACAAATAATAGGTTATAATAGTAGGTAATAAATATGTTAACGGGTTTATGGGAATTCTCCTTTTGTCTGGTGACCCCTTGGTCCCCCACTCAGAACCCCTGAGGCTCCCTGGACCCCACTTTGAGAACTACTAGTATAGAGAATACACTGTCATTGGTCTCATTTTATGGAAATATATATGTATTAGTAGTGGATTACTTTTCATAGGAATACATACAGATATTGAATGAGAACAGCCTGCTCTTGGCTACACTGAGATCACTGAGATCCCACAGGTCTACTGACCAGGCCTTTTGGCTGCCCTGAAATCTAGGCTAAACATGAAGGGTGACTGAGTTTTGAAAGTTGGGTCTCTGGAATCGTTTTCCCTTAGCTCTAAAAAACATGCAGAGTCAGTGGCTATTTTTAAAAGTCCCTTGTCTTGTAAGCATGTCACAATGTAATATGTGTTTTACTTTTGTGCACTTGTAACGTCTTCATGTTGTTTTTCCCTTTCTACTTGAGATGTCTTTATACTGGTAGTTTCTTCCTTATCTTTTTTTCCACTGTTTTTTTCCACTGTTTTTTTTATTGTACAGCATCTAACTCTCGTTTTGAAAGGTGCTTCATAAGTGACATTCAACTACCCACTTACTTTTTCATACCTAGAGTATTTACATCGCGCATATTGATCCTTTTGACACGTTGAAACAACCTCAGCTCTGTGTTGCATCGGAATACAATAACATCATTTAACTTTTTCTTAATTAAGCCAAAAAAAATTAAATAAATAAATAAACAAGTTGTACACCAATATGCATCAACATTTAAATGCACAGACAGAGACATGCACACACAAACGCTGGCATTAAAGTAGGTTCGCTATGTCTTTCATAAGCTGTATCTGTGTGTGGGCTGCTGTGGAATGCATAAAATATTATTTTCTCAACAAGTCGAGCTTGTGGAGGAGTTAGTTCAGGAGAGGGTGGGAGAGAAGACCAGGGGATATATAGTATTTGGGCAGCTGACAGCTGCATGCGTGTATATCTGTGTAGGAGTCTTGGAAGCGTTAGTGGGAGACACTGCCCTTTGAAATGCAATGAGGTGCATTTGAAAGGCACTCCTGTCACAGGTAACAGGGTAGCGGGAGCAAGACGTGTGCCGTGATAAAAGGAAAAGAGGGGAAGTGCCCGAGCTTTAGGGTGGCATTCGGTATCTGAAGGGCTCCTCGCACAGAGCAAGGGAAGCGCTCGCACAAAAGCCCCAGAAACATACTGTACACATACACTTTGATCTTTACGGGAATAGTCCTTAGGTTATAGGGGTCCAAAGCAAAAAGCGTTTTTAGCCCTGGTTTATAGACCAAAGAACGTGCACACGTGTCTGTGTGTGTGCTGTGTGTTGCTGCTTTGTTTAAAAGAGAACAAAGACTTGATTCCATTGCCCAAGGTGATTGAGAAATGCTCTTGATGATCTCTTTACTTTCATGCATACTGTAAGGATAAAGATATGCCTTAAATCAATAATTCTAGTACCACGTGCTCGGTGCCTGTCTTTGGTGCAGTGATGTCCTCCTCTGTATCATTCTGTGTCCTCTGTAGTGCAATCTCCACCCGCGCTTCACCAGCTATTGAATGTCATAGCACTGCCGGTTAAAAATATTGCTTTCTTTCAAATCCCCCTCAGTTTATACATGTGGATTTAATGTAGAATTTATTAATGTCATGCCCTTTCAGGGATATGACTAATTATGAGAGAAAGGCTTGAAGGAGAATGTGTCACCGAGGTGAGGTTATATAGCTGTTTCATCTGTCAACACTTTGAAACTGCTTCAAGTCCTACGCACATTAGGGTTCTTACTGTTGGCGATTAATCAATAGATACCTCTCATGCTCGCTTCTTTTCTTCCTTTCCCTTTTCTCAGATGGGAAATTGATGACAGGCTTAGAAAGGACAGCCTTTGAAACTGCTGTCAAAACGTGTGTTACTCGGGACATATTACGCTACCCTTTTTTAGAACTTCCGCAACACTTATCTGGTTGGAAAAGTGCTAAAGTACCATCTGAAAGTAGGGGGGGAAAAAAGTAATAATTGAAGATGAAAATACTGGATCCCTGCCCGCAGGTTGAAGGCGGTGGAGGTGTAATTTGGTTGTGACTGCTTGGAGGAAATGTAAAATGAAATCTGTGAGAATTTATGGTTGTGGAGCGCGTGCATCGGAAAGGTCATAGCTCCGTCATTTAAAAAAAGATTTCAATAAATGGCGGCCTCTGTCTCCTGTGAGACGCTCAGTCGTATGGCTGACTGGGTGGAGCTGGAGCACTGGTGGAGAACAGAGGGAGAGTGATGGAGCCCATCCCCAACACCCTTCTGGAGAAAGAATATGCTAGTTAACTCTTAGCACCCCTGGAGATCAGGAATTCACTGCGAGGGCAGAACAACACTGTATCACTGGTGTGTCTGGTGAGCATTGTTGACGGCATTGAACCAAGATCCCTCATTACCGAATACGAGAAGAACCCCTTCAGCAACGTCACCCTGGAGAGGGATGGAGCAAAGCAGAGGGATTGAGATGGGAGGAGGCGAAAGAAGTGAGGAGGAAATAAAAAAAAAAAACAAGAAGGGAAGAGGAGGAAGCTTTACGAGAAGGTGCAATAGGAGGAGACAAGGGACCGGAGGAAGATAACAAGAAATCAGCAGAGAGAGAATTGCTGCAACGTATTGAGAGAGAGGATAATTGTTAGTTTCTATTTGAAGCCTGCAACAACCGGCTTCTGTTGTATAGTGGAAGGATTGATCCAATCAATCACAGCTTACTAGGAACACACAGCTCCAACTAAGAAAACCGTTGTTGGCTTTGCAGTTTGCATGATGGAAACAGCCTCCAGCTGTGAAGTGAAGTAGTGCAAGATACTTAAAATCCAATATCGCCGCTAAGGCTTGGAGCGGCGTCAATGCGCAGATGCATTACGGATATATCTCTTGTCTCATGCCCCCCTCTGTAAAATGTAATGCATCCCAGCCATTCCAAGGTTTTATTTCGACAGACGTGTCACACGGACTCGAGCGTGAGTTGCTTATAATGAGTGAGGGGGGATATCGAGACCGCGGACAGCTTCCCATCAAACTTATTCTCGCTAGACTCCATCTTAGCATTCACGAGAGCAACGGTATAGCTTTCTCTTCACTCTCACATCGCTTTTATGAAGTACCAGCTCTAAATCCACCTCTGTGCTCCCCATCCCTCCCCGCGCTCAGCTGTGCTTCCGTGTCGTCCAAACAGGGCAGGAATAATTGGATCTGCAAACGCGGTCTTATGGAGATGAGGCGCTGCTATTTGTTTCCACTACTGACTTTTCAGATGCCGTTTAATTAGGTTATATTATTATAATGCAATTTACATGATAACCTGATGATGATGCAACCGACATCATGTCTGAGATGCACTCTGACCAGCAGTATAGATCCATCTAAATGCAGGCAGTAATGATGATCATAAGCTTTATGAAACAAATTTTCTTTACAATGAAAGAAGCTCCAGCATGTGCGTTAGCACATGCCATTGATCTCCAAGCCAACACTATAGGGGAGGATGCTTTCCACGAACCATCCCGACACTTTCGGCTCAGCTTTCTGTTCCCAAAAGTCTGAACTAAACATGAAGAATACAGCTTCAGTTTTTATGCTCCATGTGTCTGGAACAAACTCCCAGAAAACTGCAGGTCTGCTGCAATTGTTAGCCCTTTCAACGGCCTTTTGAGACTGAAGACTTTTCTGGCTACTGCTGCCTTGTTCTTTTAAAACCTTGCAAACTTATTTGTTCTATTCTATTTTTACCTGCTTAAAATCTTCAGTAATGTATATATTCCGATTTTTTTTTTAAATGCTTTGTATAAATGTGATATATGAATAAGGCTGCCTTGCCTTCAACTTCTTTTTGCAGTGTTTTCTGGAATAACAGTTATATTTCTCTTACAGCAAGGCCAATGCTCTTCCCCTTTTCACGTCCATTATGTGTCTTTCATAGAACTTAATGGTATAGAAAAAAAAAAGAATCACAGTAACACATTATGATGTCTCCAGTCTCTGCATTGAACTGGTTGTCAAGGAGATGCCTCAGTGAGATGTGCCAGGCAAAAAGAGGAATCGCTCTTTCATAAGAGCGTTTATCCAGTCACCGGAGGTGTAAACGCGGTTGCCATTAGGGCGATGCAGGCTAACACAGCCTCTAGAAAACAAACACAGTTGTCCCGCACTGAATCTCCAGAGGTCTCCTGGACTCCCGATCAAAATCCATTATCATCGTCTGCATTTATTATTGCAAGAAACGGTCCCTTTGCAGCGGCCTGGCCTGGCAGCCATATATTGACAACCTGCAATGAACACACTGCTTATCTCTACATCAGAGCAGCGCAATTTTTATCACACAGACAAGGACCTAAAGACTCTTTCCTCGCCGGGGCTCCCTCGGATCGTTTCATCCCCTGCAAAGAACCGCTGGACTGCAGCCTCCACTTAGAAGGCTAGAAACCACTGATGAAACTGATGGAAAGTGCCAAAACACTATTTCTGATAAAAGATGCATACCGCTGCGTTTGTGTAGGGGATATAGCGAGACATGCTGAAAGGCAGACAGCCTGAAGCAGCTGTCAGAGTGGTTGTTTGTAGCCCCGCGTGTACTGGGCTTCTGGGAAATAATAAACTGCATCATTAGAACCCCTGTCATTCACAAGTTGTCTGTACCAGCGACTGGCTGGCTGACTGGCTGGCGAATACACACACACACACAAGCACACTGATGCATCACACATGGAGCACAGGTTATAATCATTAGGTGGCTAATTTAGCAAAGGAAAACACATCTTATGAGATGATCTGCAGGTGTTTTTTACAAATCCGGCCCACCGCAGCAACGCATTAGCGTCATAATGCATTTTAAATTTATAAATGCCGCAGATGTAACTTGTTTCACGTTGCTCTCCATCACCTGAGCCTCTATATTCCCAAACCATCAGCAGTCTTCCAATTACGTCCAACTTATAGGCCTGACATATTTTCGTCATGAGAAAAGAGAGTAAAAATGTCTTTTGCTCACAAATTGGAAGCAATCGATTGATTTTCTTGTTTTCTTTTTCTTTTTTGTTATGTTTGATGAGGAGATACTGCTGGGAAGTGACCACAGCAGCAACAGCAGCATTGGGAGAGAATAGCAAACTTTCACCTGTATTCATGACTCAGCATTCCGGCACAGAGGGGGGGGCAACAGTGCAGCCATATGGCATCACCTGAACCGAGCCTATCTAGAGATCCAGACGACCGCCCGACGCGGGGAAGAGCTTCTCTTTTTGTGTGTCTGTGCGTGTGCGCGCGCTCGCTCGCGTGCTCGCGCGCCTCCGTTCGTGTTTGTGGCCGGTCTCTCTCTCGCTCTCTCTCTCTCTGCCACACCCCCTTCTCCTCGGTGCGGTGGTATGATCCGGGGGATGCTGTTATAGCGGCACCGAGTCCCACCAGCAACAGCATCTACCCGTCAGCCTCCTCGGGTTCAACTGCGGCTAAACGCAGCGCGCCGGGGCTCCCTGTCAACGGCGCGGCGGAGCCGGCTCGCGCGCAGACCCTGCGGAAGGAAGATCCCCCGTCTCTCCGCAGAAAATCCTTTACCCCGTCGTCCTCTGTCGGCATTTGAGCGAGCATCAGCATCAGCAACCGCCGCCTCGAAGCCACACCAGCAGGCAGAGAGAGGGAGAGAGCGACAGCGAGAGAGAGAGAGAGAGGTGTCTCATCCACATTTTGCAGGAGTACCGCGTCTCGAGTCATATTTCTATCGGGGGGAGGGGGGCGGGGGGGAGAGGAGAGGAAACTGCACCGTCTTCACAATTTGCGGGGCTCTTACGGCACGGAATTTGGACTAAAGGAATGGCTTTACGTCGGGAAGGTAAGCGACGCGTCCAGTTCTGGCCTTTATTGGGGGGGTGGACGGGGGGGGCAGCTACAATGTTGCTCGGCTAAACGATGTTTCGGGTGTTGAGACAACGTGTGTTCACAGGAAATGGTTATTATCAGCTGTTCGGATGTGCTGTGCGGCGCTACGGCCCATGTGTGCATGCGCGCGCGTGTGTGTGTGTGAGAGAGGCAACATGGGGAGGGAGTGTGTGTGTGTGTGTGTGTCTGTGTGTGTCTGTGTGGTGCGGTTTTATGAAAATCAGTGCGCCTTTTTTTTTCCTTAAGTCTGAGGATGCAGACTTTGTAGCTGTCCATGTAATGATCATCCACCTGCAGGCACCAGTCACAGCATATCTGCCTGCTTCATGTGTGTAAGTGTCGTGTTTGTTTGTGTTTTTATTTATTTATTTATTATTTTTATTTATTTTTTTTTTGCAGCCTTGAGTTTTTATTTATTTATTTATTTTTTGCTCCAGTTCCGACTGGGCCACTCTATCTCCATCAGCACTGAGGTAGCCTAATGATGCCAACAGGGCCACCGAAGATCCAGGAGGGTATAGATCTCCCTGACGTGTGCCTTCTGTCTCCCAACATCCAGCAGCAGCCTATACCCGGCCCGGCTAGACACTGCTGCCACCACTGTAGGGTCCACCAGGCACGTCAGGACACATTACAGCACTGTGACTCACTGTATTAGGCAGATAAACAGCTCTTATAATCAATTTTTACACCTCACAGGTGAACTTGGACCCTTCTGGAGGATGCTGCAGCTGGCGAAGCCATTTCTTGTCTAAATTATTGAGCTGCGTGATATTTATTCTGTTTTTTTTTTTTTTTTTTTAAACCCACACTGATGGCTAAAATGTGCGAGGGTGAATAATTAAGAGCAGCAAATGCATTTTGATAAATCATAATTATTGTGAAGGCAGCGTAAATTGCGCCAGATATGCTCCGATAGATTTAAATTAGACCCTCTCACTCCTCTCCTTCACAGTAGATTATAAATAATTGTTTCGAGTAAACCACTGAAGGCATATTTCCAATAAATATATAATGAAATAGGCAAACGAGCAAATAAGTCATAAATATTTCTGAATAATTGTCCCAAATATATTCTTCGATTAAAGAGAAAGTCTCTCTCAAAAATAACTCCCATGCTTTTCCTGTATGGTTTGTTAACCTTGGTCTGAGGAATGGATCGGAGCTGCAGCACACATGAATATCTTTTCAGTTGAAAATGCAAATGAATTCTAATCAGAAACCACAAGTTGTCAGCGTCTAATACATGGATTTAATATGCTGCTCCTCCAATCCTGCCCCTGCACACATTTTTTGGAGAACTGTATTGATGTTTTTAGATTGTTTCATCCATCAGGTACATTCTACTGCATTATTTTAAAAGCTGGGGGAAAAAAACAAAATGGAAAAAACAAATAATAATTTACAAGTTTACCGCTGCTGGTATATGCAGCATTTTCTGTCAGGTGTATGTGTGTCAGTGCCCTACCTGCTGCTGTTCACAATGATGCGGGCGCCGTGTTTAATTCTTCGTCGGCGCGTGCATTAATTGACAGTGATGATGAAAGTGAGGCAGTCTGTCTTTGCTCTTGGTGATTAATAGACAGCATCTGTGCATGGAGGTTAGATAATTCACACAATCTCCACACACACGCTTCACACGCTTTTTACTTATTGCACACACACATACGACATACAGTACACAAGCAAAAGAAAAGGATGGGACCTGGGGAGGTTAATGATTGTAATATTTCATTCAGGTACTGTACTGCTGATGGGCATTGTGTCATAGCTGGTGGCTTCTATTCTCTCCTCAGGTGTGTGTGTGTGTGTGTGTGTGTGTGTGGGTGTGTGTGAACTTGTTGTCTAGGCGGAGGCCGCGCAGGGATGATGCCCTGTAGTCGGTGATGAACGGCGATTTAAGCGGCTGTTTTAAATGGCACAGCCATTATGGCAACAACTTCACAATTAGAGGACAGTCCTTTGAAATTGAAATGTCACTCGGCTGATTACATGGCGCGCGTGTGCCACCGATAAGTCATTGGCATTTCTGTCAGTCAACCGGCCCGAGCGCGCGTCTAATCAATCAGTTAGAAATTCAGGATTTTACGTTTCAACTTGAGCCAACAACACTCTCGGTCGCCCCATCCGCAGCAGCAGTTAGTGGTCAGCGCCGCCGCTATACTCATTATCTCTTTCAGCTGTTATGCACTCACTTTTAATTTTCGGAGTTATTGTTGTCAAGCGGTCCGTGCATATGGCGCGCTGGAAATCCAAAGAAGCCGCTCAGCTGCTTGGCCCGGAGTCCCGTCATTATTTCGGTGCAACTTCCTGACAATTTGGGCCTGGAGTGCCTATTGTTAGGATGCTGTCCCTTTGCCTCAGCTGTCAGCAGACCCCATTGTCCTGAGTCAAGAAAGCACTAACAAAAAAGTCTTCGCTTGTGTCTAATAATTTGTGTTTTTCTGAGATTTGAGTGATATTGCATGGCCTTTGGATAGTGCCGTGCTGTGTGAGACAGCGGGGGAGTTCTTTTTGTTATCCA
Source organism: Lepturacanthus savala (assembly GCA_030544235.1). NCBI lineage: Eukaryota > Metazoa > Chordata > Actinopteri > Scombriformes > Trichiuridae > Lepturacanthus > Lepturacanthus savala. Next base: position 17,230,027 of record CM060464.1, read on the forward strand.
GCTCTGCATTATTTATGAATTTTCATTCCAGGAATGCAGTAGCCCCTGGCACTGTAGCGCTCCCCTCTCCCATGGAATCGCTCACACACTTCCCTCTCTGCCCCACAAGTTCGCTGCGAAACTAAATTTCCTTGAAACTGGGGGTCATGAATTAGTGAGGGGACAATGAGCGAGGTTGTTTATAATATTGAGTAGAACATTTTAGAGCTGCAGTCATAGTTTAAGCTCGCAGGCGATATGAAGCCCAGTGGGACTTTTTTTTTTTTTATCCCCATCTCTCCACTCCCTGCCTCCCTCTCTGCCTGTCCATCATATTGTAAGGAATGTAATTGCTGGAGTGTTAGCCACCCTGCTGATACTTTCAAAGTAAAAGAACCCGTAGTGGCTAAGCAGGCGGCTGGAGCACTAAACTTGCACAAACAAACACACACTTAGAGATGTAACTATTGTGCAACTTCAAATATTTACCTTCTGGCAATGCTGCTTCATTCTAGAGAGGAATTGTTTAACAAATCCCGCAGCACTAATTAGTGTTTCCTCTATTCATTCAGCTATGGTTGGCCTCTGCACAAAGGAAATTACCAGCACTGTGATTTAGAAAAAAAAAATGGGTGTGCTCCAGTAGCCTGTACGATGGCCTGGTTATGATGCATGGGACATAACCGCAACGTTCGGGGTTGGATTCCAGCAGCATGTCACCACCCCATCTCTCTCTCCTTTTCCTTTCCTGTCAGCTCTCTCCACTGCTATAATGAAAACATTAATCACCCCCCCCCAAAAAAAAAACAAACAAACCCAACAACATATATATATATATATATATATATATATATATATATATATATATATATATATATATATATATATATATATATATATATATATATATATATATATATATATATATATATATATATATATATATATATATATATATATATATATAAAAAGCAAAATACAAAAACAAAAAAAATACAGTATCGGCAAATTACCCTATACAAATATAAGGTTCTGTGGGCCCGTTTTTTTTACAGTTGTCTTCACATTGAATGCTTTGCTGTGCCTCATGCATTAATTAAAGCATATTCAACAATAAAGTTAAGCTTCATGACATATAGTCATTATCCATTGATCCAACACCAATTTAAAACAGGATTCTGTTTTTGAAATGTTCTGTTTTCGAATACAAGTCTTAAACCAGCACCTGTTTATGTGAACACGATGGTCCGAAATCAAAATGTTCCCAATGTACTCACTTTTCACCCAATGGAAACCATTATTTTTTATCATCACATTTTTTTTTTTTTATATTAAACTATGCAATTTTACTCCCATTTATAATAAAGTATCCAAATGCAGTTGTGTTTATTTTAGTGTTGAAAGCAAAAGCGGGGCCAACAGCAACAAGAGAAGAGTACAGGAATAGTATCAAAACCAAAATCACCTTCAGTCACCAGTGCTGCAAGCACATACACGTGCGAACGAGTGCACGCGCACACGCCAAGACGCACGGTATATGCCTGAGGCGTTCTTCTTTTAAGTTTTTGGCTTTGTCTCAACTGGCATCTTCAGCTATTCTCTCTTGTCTTCCACCATTGGGCTATGGGCAAGAGTCAGGAACTATATACAGTTAAATAAGAAGCAGGGTGTTATGTGAGATTTGTGTTGTGACAATGAAATTACAGCCTACCTTCATACTTCTCCACCTTCCCCGCCATTCCACCACCATCTCTCTCTACCTTGCTTTAAATTCTGATGGATCAAAACCAAGAACGGCTTATTGGACAATAGATTTGTCAAGGGCAGTGTGTGTGTGTAAAGAGAATTGCTGATGGAATACACACACACACTAAGTAAAGGGCTGAGAATCGGGGGGCTGTCAGAATGATGCAGATTCAAGCGCGCTGCAATTTTGGAGATCTTCATTTGTGTTGCAATGGATTGTGTCATGTTGCAAGGCATTCCTTATATTTTGTCCACCACCTCTTTAAACATTCGGTGTTTTGTGAAGGTTGTTGTTTCGAGGGATTTTGTATTTGCATGGGTGTTTGTTTTATTTATTTTTTCGTCTGCCTCCTGTACTGTATGTGAACACGAAATTTGCACATCCACAAAACTGTATGTACGTAATATTTAAGCAGAGCAGGCTCACACAAATACAGCACACACACACAAATACACACTCTCTTGGCACACTATCACTCACACACTAAACACAAACACACACATACACACTCCCACAGAAAAACGATGTACACCTGGGACACATTTCTCACTGTGAAATTTTTATTAATCAAGTCAGTGAACAACTTTAGAAGAAGAAAATCAATTTTTGTTTCTTTCCCAATTTATTACCACATAAATTGTCCTTCACTCCAGCACGCGCATCTTGGCGTTGGCGTCGAAATAATCAAGTTATGTTATATTTGCGTTGATTTTATCCCGCTTTTGTTGACACAAAGGACAAAAGGGAGCTTACTAACGTACATCATGTCACCTTCAGTCTGATCAATACGGGAAGATTATCGGGGAGGAATTTGATCAAAATCAGACCTATCCAATATTATGAAAAGGCTTTGACGTGATCAGTCTGAAGGCAACGCTACTGTCTCCTATAGCAACAGTGATTGATCTGGAAGTGGGTTGACCACACACCTGCTACACAGCAGAACACAATGAAACATCAACAACATGTTGAACTACGATTTGCACCTCAAGAACATGAATAATGCCTTAATATGAATAAGTTGCATTATGCATGCCTATGAAGTGATTTATTTAGTGACATAAAACACGGTGACTGTATACTGTACATCTCTCCTCTAAACGAGTTCATCTGTTTCCTGCTGACTGGTAAATAGCCTCATGTGTATCATCAGTAATGTTCATAGCTCTACTTTCGAGATGATCATGAATTATTAACTCATAGAAAAGATGAATAGGTTCAAAACTGCTTGATGCATCCCTGCTGGAACCCATGTTTTATACAATTCCACTGTACTGTACTTTACTGTAATGAACAATTGAGTTCAATGTGTTTTTCGGCATGTCGCAAGGGGCGGTTTTGTTTCTCAGGCTTAATTTCAGAATGAGCCTTGATCCACCATGAACTCTGGGATGTATTTCAAGCATGTGTAACGTCGCCCAAATTGACTCCTAACTGCGGAGACACATATTCCCTGCCAAAATGCCAAGCCAAACTGCACAAACTAAAGTGATCCGAGCAAAAAGCTGATATGTACTCCAAGAAAAATCATGGCAGCAGCGAGCAGACATTTTTCTCAAGTAAAGCAGACATAATGCATGTCGTCTACAGCTGTAACAATCCCGGAATCCCACACTTTACAGCATGCGCCGCATGTCATACCGGGAAAAGGAATTGTTTGGAAAATTCTTATTTTCCTCTCTTACATGTGCTCAGAAGGCACAGTGATTCATCTGACAAGCGGCAAAATGAGAAATGCAAATTATTAAGAAACATGCCTGATGCAGTTTTGCAGAGGAAATTTTTAGAACGAAGAGGCTGCGAATGGAAAATAAGGCGCAGGATAGATGAAAAACAAAGCACGGGATATGGTATTGAATAGGAAAGTGCTTCAATTGACTCCCTGCTATTTCATACCTGCAAATACATTTTTATGTGCTATTGATTTCAAGCTTAAATGATTTGTTTATCTAGAAAATAGGCAACGCACACCTGGGGGATTTCAGGGCTGCAAACTTAGATTTCACTTAGACAGCCTTAGACAGCATTCATGCTGTATGCATGGTTGCATACAGCTTGACCTATATGTATTATGTATTGCATAGATGTTGGTGATTTGAATCGATCACTCAATCAATCATCTTTGACACATTTGTTCAGTGTCTAGTTTAGGGTTCCTAGAGGATAGAGTATAGTCAGTGCTGGCCTGGTGTATCCAGTACCTTCTTCCTGACCGAAGCAAGAAGAAAAAGCCTGTTACCCAGGTAGTCGAGATCCTTAATGATTCTCTTTGCCTTACTCCTGTAGTGTCTGATGTAAACGTCTGTATAATTCATTCTCATATCTGTCTGAATATGTGGATAACCAAACTCTGTGCCATAACCTTGAGGTGCTTTCATGCATTTCTATACGCCAAGCACCTGGCATATGTATGAATGTATTCACCCACACACATTTCCTTGTCAACAGCTCACAAAAGAGCATCACCAGGACCAAATTTCCTTTTTTTTTTTGTGCCGCTTTTCTCTTTGTTAGGGAGCATGTTTTCTACTGCGAGACTGCTAAATTCTGCCTCAGCCTGCAAGAGGCCGAGAGAATCACAGACGATGTGAAGGCTGAGAACAGATCTGAGGGGCCGCAGGGAGCACTCAGGACTTTCGGATTGGGAACGTCACAAAAAAAAAAAAAATCCTTCTCCTCTCACTTTACTGCCTGGGTTTTCCACATGACAAGCGTTGCAATGTAACGTGTAGATGGGAGATTAGCCTGCTTAGTATTCAGAAATCAATCTGTAATGCTGCTCAACAGCTAGTAGTAGATCTTTTCAGCTACTCCTCTGCAGCGATAATGCTCTTTCCTCACTCATTTCTCTGTAATCAACAACTTCATAAAGGAGGTGCGTAGGAAATACTGTCTAAATCACTAATCACCAAATCCAATTTCTGGAATCAATGGCATTGATTTGTCAAGTAATTCTGCTTCTGTAATGCTGCCACTTTGCTTTTCTGTGGGTGTTGGAGGTCAAATGCATTATTGAAAGAGGCTTTTTACCAAGAAGTGGCTGATGCAGAGAGCTTAGAGGTTGTCAGACTTGATGTAAAGCTTTATTTGCAAAGCGAGTTAGTGTGAACAGCTTTTAGTCCTAGGAGGACAGTGACATGTATTTATCTTGCAAGAGAGGAGGAATATCAAATGTGTTGAATAAGGCTTTGCCTTGTCAGGAATATTGATTAAATGGTTTTGGGTGGTGTCTCTTGCTGTGTGCGTCTGTGTATTTGTGTTCGAATGTCCGTGCCGTCCTGCAAGCTGATGTGTTGCCGAGCGTGTGAATGCCCATACGGGGGCAATTGTGTCGACGCGTGTTCTCGTCCTGTTAGTGCTCCCTGGCCTTCTGAGGATTCAAGGTATACCTTAATCGAGACCTTAAAGAAAGAAGAAAATTTTTACCTTTAGCCAGGGTGTAACAAAAACTGCCTTTGAAAAGTTAAATCAGCCACTCCCTCACTCGAGGCCCTATTCGCAGCGCATGAATAGTGTAGCACCTTATGGATTTCTCCGCACCGCTCAGGCATGTGGTGGCGATGTGGGATTTGACCCATGTACACTATAAATAGTCAAATGGTCCAGGATGGTTTCCCGGGCTCCTGACAGCTTCTGACAAGAACTGATCTGCTCTGCAAGTGGACACACACACGCCCGACACACACACACACACCCACGCTGTTTTGGTCATGCTCTCATTCCTACGAGAGCAGGCACACGGTCTCCGAGCATGCCGGGCTGCTGTGTCACCGCTTGCTTTGTACATACATGCATTAACCTTGGATGCTAGTGTGCGAGGAATAATAGGGGAAGACGCGCGCTCTGGAGACTGAATGGTTAAGTCACTGCAATGGTGCAGGGAAACATAGAGCAGGGGCTCACGCCGTACAGCCTTTACTGGCCCTTTTGTGTTTCTCTGGCATGTGGGTGTTCAAGTGTGTTGTTTATCAGTTCGTGTGAATGCTATAAGTGTGTGCGCGTGGGTGCAAGGGCACCGCCTGTGTGTGTCCATCAGAAGCTCTTTGCATCATGCGAGGGATACTATGGTGTATGTTCGACGAGGGCCATGTATGTGTGTATGTGTGCGCACGTGTGTTCGGCTGGTAAACCCAAGAGATTTCAGGGTCGGTCAGCTATGAAAGCACAACTACGTGACGAGAGTGCTGCCGCCTACAGATAGCTAGCCCTTATCCACTAATTAAAACCTTCTATCAATCCATGTCTCACTTGGCAATCTCTCTATCCTTCAGTTCTCCCCATTTTCACCGTGAAATCTCTCCATCTCTCATTATCTAGCCATCACTCTCTTTATCCCCGTTCCCCGTTCGTCCCTCCCCTCTCCCACTCCTCGCCGAGGGCTCCCAGTGGGCGGCGTGTTGTTTTGTTGTGTTTCGGGTGGTCGAGGTATAACAGGGTCCTGCGGGTCCTTCAGGGTCTATCGTCTGAGGGTGTTCCTGTCATATGCTTAAGAAGCCTTGGTGGTAGAAAGCTCTTTAAGGCTGCTTCTTTCGAGAAACACGCTTGCACAAACCCTCACTCCGGGAGAGGTCTCTCACTCTCTCTCTCGCTGACGGCTCGCTGTTTTCTCCCGCAGGACCTGTAGTCCGGGTCCGCATGTGCAGCTACAGGCTGCACCTCCATTCCTTCTGATGATTAAGCCGTTGTAATGGGAAACAAAATGAGAACCTACCAACGGCGCCAGGTTCGTCACGACTTCACTCCAGAGAGCATCTGCCCGCGACGAGTTCAAGTTTTTAGGCTTTGGCGCGAATATATTTGTCAAGGTTCCTCATCGTCATTCCTGTGGCTTGCGAGGCCTGTTTAGCGAGTGGGATTAGCTTGTCGCTGCGCAAACAAAGCTTCATGGAAAATGTGTAAAGGGCAGAGCCAACAAAGGAAGTAGCTCCCTACTCGCTGGGGGTCTCCGGGCTGTTATGAACATAAGACCTTCTCTGCATGGCGGAAATGCATTTGTAATCCTGGAACCATACTGTATCAATAATCAGAGGAGCTAATATTGTTGGACGGCACTCTGCTCTCCCAATCCTCCTTGTTTATTTACCAATGTGAAACTCAATTTCTCTGCCTCTGTTTCTGCTTGGCCCCAATCCTCTCTCTCTCTCTCTCTCTCTCTCTGTTTTTTTTTTTCCATTTTGCATGCCCTCTCTGTGATTTCTGCACATTCATTCCAGATTGGAAAGTGTAAATCGGTTTTGAGTTGTCCTCATGGCGCTTGCCTTTCTTCACATATGACGAGCTCTGCCGTCGCTGCTTGCATTTGTGTTGTTGTTGTTGTGGTCGTTGTTGTCGGACATCTTAGGGACCCCGCCCCTCTGGAGATGACTTGGAGCGTAAATCCTGTTTAAAAGCAACTGTGTATGCGAGCCTCTATTACTTCTCTAAGCAGATTTGCAAAAACAGCCCACTGGACTATGGTTGCACTGTTTGAGTAAATGAATGGATAGGAGGGGATCAAGTGGGTGAAGGGTCCCATTAGTTATTATTGCAACTGTGTAGCGATGGATTATCACTCCCACATGGTTGTGTGTGTATGTATGAGTGTGTGTGTGTGTAAGAGAGAGAACGGGATAAGAGACAGAAAGAAACGGGTTAGCGGTAGATGAGGGGAGGAGGAGGAGGAGGAGGGGGGTAACGGTGTAATCCGATGCATGTGTTTCACTCAGTGTTGTCACTTTGTATTAATTTAAAACCGAGCGGTGAAGAGTTCATTACACACTGATGAATTATAGATTAGCATTAAATTATAAACAAAATCACACAATTACATATATACATACACTGCCACTGCATATTTTCACTGCTAATCCATTACAGGGCACCCAAAGCCATATGAGATGCATCTTAAATCTCCAAATTTGTCTTGTGCTGCGATTTTCTTATTTATTTTTCTGTAATTTCTACCCATAAATTTGTATTATACTGTGCATACCTACAGCGTGTGGCTAATAGTAGGGGAACACATTAATCTTTGAAGTTCATGAATCTTACATACTTAAGTCGTGCACGGAACTTATTAAGATCAGTTGTTAGTCACAAGCAGCACAGTGTTGCAATCAGCGAAGCACTTAGGTTAGCCAACTTCACTAAGGATTCCCTCAGTGCACCGTGTAGTCCCTTGCTCCGCACGTGCATGAAAAAATGATGAAAGCGATGATACAAATCTTGTAGTGAGGGTTTTTGAAGATTCTGGTATTAAAAATTTACTCAAGCATGGTGCTAATTATTTCAACATCCTCAGACCTTTCAAGGGCTGCCCTCATCCGTTTTCTATGAATAGAAACCCATAGTGAAACTCTGGCACCTGCTTCGCCCCAAGGTGCTTGTTCCACAACTGCAAATCTAGTCTAGTCTGTTGTGCGCAGGTGGCACATCCTGACTTGTCCTACAGAACGCCCATGTGTCTTGTTTGAAGTGAGCTTGGCTCTTGGAAACAACCTCCAGGTTTTGACTTCAAAACCAAGAATCAAACCCCTTAATGGACACCCCACTGTGGGCTAGAATTAGCTGGAATAACCCCCGCCAGCAGGCTTACTTCTCTAAATGCAGGGGCCTCAGAGGACGAGGTTGGAGGGTGGAAAGCACGCAAGGTAGCGGGGGAAGAGAAAGCGAAGGATAGAGTTAACATAGAAGGAAAAGAGGGATGGTGAAAGAGTAAGAGAGGGTAAAAAGCGGAGGGGATTAACTGAGAAGCGAGGGTGACGCGTGTGTTTTTACATCGTACGTGTCAATGTACAGGCAGGACCGCGCGAACCGAGCAAAATGTTCGCTCGACTGTCTGCTTGCATGTTTTTCGGGGCTGACGTGCGTATGTGCGTGTGCAGACAAGATGAGGGACTAAAGATGGCACGCCTGTGCGCGGAATTGCTTTCATTTCATTTTTTTCCCCCCGCACGCACACGTGTGACAGACATAAAACGGGATGGAGAGCATCTGCGGAGACAGACAGCAGTCACTGCCTGCAGCAAGCTCAGAGCTCCCAGGATAATGTATACCCGCTCCTCTGCCGTACCAGAGAGAAGGTGACACCAGTCAATCCCTTTTTGACAGGGCAGCTGAGATAATAGTGGGCTTTGATTCCTTGCAATAACTCCTGCCAATCAAAATGAAAGGCGTCGTGATTGCGGGGAGCCACAAGTGCATGTGTGTGTGCGCGCGAGATTTATGCTTATACTACAACACGGCGAAGATAATTGGATGCAATATGCGGACATGTATTTTCAAGGCGCCGGTATACTTTTCTTTTGTAATCATAAAAGAGAAAACAGAAGATGGAATGGGAGACAAGTGCAGAGCTTTTACAGATCATCTGCGCTATGATAACGTCTCCTGGGGACGAGGGTGAGTGTGTGAGTGACTCGTCCTATTTTTTTTTTTTTTTTATTTGCTGTCAGGGGTCAGCAGGCGGTCTGCGAGCGTGCACAGGTACGTGCGCATGCGGGGGAACGAGGAGGGTGAGCGTGAGGCCAGGGGAAGGAGTCGTTCAGGTGGAAGAAAAGCATTACTGCAGCTGTAGAAAGGTCAGCTGTAAACTTGTATCAGACTAGTGGTGATCACCGTGTGCTGCAGATCTCTGAGGTATTGAGCAGGCACGTTCTAATGGCTTTGATATATGGACTACAGGACTCCCTGAAGAGGTCAATACCATAGCACTTTGTCTCTATGAGCAATGACCCTCTCAAGCTCCATTTAGAAGCTTTATATCTGCAGGAAATAGGCTGGAAAGGCCTCAGGCAAGGCACAGTGAAAAAGAACTAATATGAATGAAGTATTTTCTAATCACTTCTTCTGTGCTCTAATCGTTGTCCCCATCAATCATTAGTTATGGCGGTATAAGCAATATCGTGCCGGACGTTATCAGAAGTAGATTTTGATGTGGTTGAGGGAAGAACAAGGGAATCCGAGCTGAATGGAGCTCAAGGAGTTGATTTATCATGACTTAATTCGGGAGGGCTTCATCATTACTTTAGAGTCTGGAGAGTCACAGTTGCTTAATGAGATTGACAGACGTGGGTCTTGGCGACAAATGTGTTGATTTATCCACAGCTTGTCAGTGGTTGTCTGTAAAAGAGAGATGAAGTTTACAATGGCGGAAAACTGAAGCTGCAACTGACAGAGCAGATTGCTGCACGTCTTTGTGGGTGTGTCAGGTATGGTACGACGTCCGCTATCCTAAAGATCGGCGATTCGGTTCCGAGCTCATCCAGTCCGCATGTCACTGTACCCTTGTGCAAGATACTGAACCCTGATTCGCTCCCATGGATCCCGATGAGTACCTTGCAGGGCAGCCTCTGCTGTCAGCGTATGTGTGTGTGGTCTAAAGTGCTTTGAGTGGTTGGGAGTCTGAAAAGGCGCGAACACAAATGCAGTCCATTTAGCATTTACCATTTGATTTTGGCCAATTTCTCTTCAAACACATCCAGGACATAATAGCCACCATGGCGGTCCCCTCTAAGTGTATTGATTTGGAACTAATCTTTGGTGTGAAATATGAAAGAAGCCAAATGCTGTTCATGAATGCTGTAATTTTAATGAACAGATGTTGCAATATTGTCCCACTGTGTTCAATAACAGACTTTTTGTGCCATTTCTTTTCCTCCCCTACTCTGTGTTTCCATACCCCTGTTTCCCTTCATATTCCTCCACCGGCCCATCCTTCTTCCTCCCCGCTGTCCTCTCCCTAACTTTCCTGCCTCTCCCTCCCCACCATTTTCCCCCACCTCCCTTGCCTGCAGACTCTGTGCTCTGTGCCGTGGCTGTACTGAGTGACTAAGTGGAGCCCTACAAGCCATGGAGGAAATGGACAGTAAACCCTACCAGCCATTGTCGAAAGGGCGCCATGAAATGGAGATGTCGTACACTAGCTCGTCTGACGAGAGCGAGGACGGCCGCGCCCACCACCGCTCCTACACCTCACGCGAGACCCTGCCAGACTACACGCACGAGCTTCGCCTCACCCTCGGATCGCACCGAGAAAGACAGAGCAACTACAGCCAACCCCAGCCAGGTAACATCGCGCAGCGCGTGGATGCTCAAGGCGTGCTTTGGTGCCGTGTGCTCGCCTAAAAATATATGTCTACAGTTGCGCAATTACTGTATGTGGACTCAAATGGATACTGACAGAAAGAAGACACACACATTGTAGCCAGACACACGCACATGTGCGCACGCACTCACACAGGTCCTTAAAAGGCCCTATGTGAATTACCTTCTACAGTCCACAATGAGCCAGAAGGACAGTCGGAGGCAGCCAATTACCTCTTCTCCACGGAGGTGATATTTCTCTCCCACAGCTAAACTAGGTCAACCCCATACTTCTCTGGCCTCACCTGGGGTGAAACACCACCCTTCATTACACACACACCCGCAGATACAGACACAGGGCGGACATAGGCACAAATGCAAACACACGTTGACACATACACACTGAGAAATTCTTCCCTGCTGGTGACAGGAGGAGAAATGGGCCAGGGCGTGCTGTGATGGATGGCCTTTATGCAGGTCATGTGTGGTGTTAAGAGAGAAGCAGCACCTCATCAGGAGAATACCGCTATGCACGGTTCATAGTGATCAATAGATACTCTTCCCTGCCCCCCCCCCCCCAGCCGAAAAAACTCGTGCTGCTCGGCAAGACCGACCCGCCATGCTAACAAGCAACATTAGCCATTCATATCGGTTACAGTAGCGGTCCTGACAGGCAGACTTCTCCGGGGATTTCATGGCTTGAATGTCACCTGCCATGGATTTTGTCGTCTCGTTCGCCATGCGGCAACCCGTCGATGACCATCAGTCATCATCATGTTACTTCCGTGTCCTCCCGAACTTCACAGTGTCAAAGAGATTTCTGCCTTTTCTGTTTCCATAACAAACAAGAGTGTCATATGCTAAGGTGCAGAAGACCCCCCAAAGCAGCCTTTGAAATGTCAATGGCAGCCGGTTGTGCGAAGCACATCTGTTCATCTTTGGGCTACAGAGTTATATATAGTATACCCTACCTAAGTAACCAACTGTTAAGGGGGGACATCGCCTCCAGTGACGTTTTTAATGGATTACGGTGTTCCTGACAAAGATCAGCCAATTTGTTTCTCCTCTAATTCCCAGCCCATGTTTTTCTTCATCTTTTAAACCTCCTCATCTTGCCCTCTCCTCCCTTCTTTTTGTTTCCTTCCCTCCCATCTCCTAACTGTTCATTTTCTCAAAAACTACAACTACATGAATGCTATTTCCTCCCTATATAGATATATATGGGCTTCACTTTCTGTAATGATTGACAAAAAATATTTTGTCATGTGTTGCTTTTTCATGTATACATTGATTTAGCTTATTATGGTAAAATTGATCATCATGCTTTTCCAGTGCTCCAACATATATATACTATATATTATGCATATAAAAAAAAGAAAATGAAATAATAGTATAAATGCACCATCCCTACTTACAATCAAATTACGTTTCATCAGTGAATAATGTTGCATTTGCTAAAAGGAGCACTGTCCTCCACTTGCACATCTTTGATTAATGTTCCTTTCCAGTGTTGTTATAGGAGAATATGAGCGGTAATTAATTAAATATTATTTTTTTATACTGAAAAACATGCACATGCACATGCTTTTTGTTGTTCAAAAATGTTTATCGCTGTAAGGTATTAATTGAAGGTGTCATTAGTGAGCTAATTGAATTTTAGTATGATCTCAGAGCTTTTATCAACTGGGTTATGGTGGCTGGACAGCAAGAGATTTATGGAGAAAATCAAACTGAATTCATATAGGGTTTTGAAAAAGTGAACAGGAACATGTCTCCCACATCCGCATCCTTCAATTGCATAATGACCAGGCTGCTTTGGCTGACATTCAGAGTTTTGCCTATAACAAACACTTATAAAAGCTGCGTGGAAGTAGTTTTAAAATTACAGATAGTCCATATTTTGCTGAAGTGGAGGCCTGGGTAACTGACTGTAATAGCAGGAAATGGGAAGTCATTCAAAAACATTATTTGCCCTCTAATCACAAGCAGAAATTTTCTCCTCTCTCTTCCCGTCACTTCTTTCAAAACAAAATGGCTAGACCTTTCAGGCTCCTGTTGATCCACATCTGTTGCTACGAGGAAATAGCCTATTTGCTCCTGAATTGCCCTCTTGTAGCCACTTGGAGCTAAACAGTAGTGGGCAGTGGTGACCAATCTTGCAGCGGGTTTAATACCAGCAGAACAGTGGTGTGAGCCACAGTTGGTCTTGACCCCATCAAACAGGCACAGTAGGACACATCGCTGGTCAATGGAGTGGTCACAGCACTGTGGCTTTTCTTGAAATACTGCGGTTCATGTTCAGCACCTGACCTAACACATATATTAACTGCGCTAAGTGAGAAGGAGAGGAAGTCTTTATTTCCTGAGTGCTCAGTATTCAGTAGAGACTGTGGTATCCGGATAGATTTCAATTTATGACTTGATTTTTTTTAAAGTTACATCACTTCCACTTATACATTCTAAACAGAAAACTCTGCTTGTGAGGAAGAAAATGTACTCAACTCCCCCCCCCAAAAAAAAAAAAAACGAAGAGCTCAATTGAATTGAATTGAATTGAAGTGTAACCAGAGGACTAACACAGTATATCTGATGTTCTCAGATAACGGGTTGGTGCTCGGGATTGGAGGGCGTTCTAATACCTGAAAGCATATGAGGCTCAATTTTTCCCTCAGTCTGAGTCAATATTAATAAGGTTTGATCTTTATCTGATCTCTTCACCCCACCAAGGAGAATATAGATGAGATCGGTGCTCTGTTTGAGCAGCAGTTCAATACATCTCAAGCTCAATAACACACATCAGGCAGTCTGAACAGGATATAGCTTCACTGCAAATGGTTAAGAAGAATGGAGGGTGGCAGACGTCGGACTACTGCTGCAAACTTTTAATAAATGCTTGCTCAAATAACAGCCTGTCTCTTGACATACTGTAATTTGGGTTCAGTGTTTGGCTTGTAAATGCCTGGCTCTAACAAACACCTGGCCAGCTTAGTTGCGGAAGGCAAATAAAAGCACATGCCAGTATTAGAGACTTTACCACACCATAGGATGTCTTCATGATCTCGGTCTGTTATGTCTCTACGTCTCTCCACCTAGATTTAGATTTCTGTAAGGCTGGGCAGATGAGGAGCCCAGACTACCACATCCACCCACAGCAGCAGCAGCAGCAGCAGCAGGTGGAGGAGGAGGAGGCACTGTGCTCCGGACCCGCCGCCACTCACGTCCACAGCCGCGGCTACTCCCTGGGCGTGGGCTCGGACGTGGACACTGAGCCGGAGGTGGACCCCTCTCCCGCTCACGGCCTGCAGCACATGTGGATGCGTGGCTTAAAGTCCGAGCAGAGCTCCTGCCTCACGAGCCGTGCCAACTCTGCCCTCTCCCTCACCGACACCGAGCATGACAGGAAATCCGAGCCTGACAACGGTGAGTGCAAAAAATGTTCTGCTCTGTACCCTACATGCGGGTTAAGGGATATAGAATGTTTTAGCTTATCAGATGATGTGCACCTTTTCATGACTCATGTTTCATGGATGTAATTAGGAAGTATGATACATCCTCGCACTGTCATGTTATACCGAAGGAAAAAAAAAATAGAACCAATTAACAACAAGAAAAACAACATATAACATTGTAACATTATTTTCAAGGTTTCACTTACAGCCTTGGGCAATTACATGATGATTGAAACTCAGTTTTTGAACTAATGCTAATGCTCAAGTTCCTCTCCCTGTGAAGGCCCTTTGATGTGACTAAATACAGAAAATGTGCTATTGGTTATTTAGTCTCTGAAGTAAGCTCACATTGAAGGTGAACCTGGGGTTGCCCGGGGATGGAGCCCGCGGCCACAGCATATGGCTTGGAAAGGATTGAATATCCTTTGGAATCTGAAGTAGCTTTTCGGTTTAAGGATTCGAGGAGGAGGAACGGTAGGACATGCAGGAGTACCTGACTGGCTGCCTGGGGGCAGCTGACAATTGCCTCTGTAGGAAGACTATAGCCCGGAACGAAGGAGAAGTTGAGAGGCAGGGGTGAAGATGTGGGGCCAACTAGTGAAGAGTCTGGGACGATGCCAGCGACGTATCTGTTTTACACTGCCGGGCTCGGCCGTGCTCCTCGCAGGTGGAGAGTTAGTTAGACGTGTGCACAAACAAAGACAGAGCACTCCAACCTGTCCCCAGGGCTCTGTCTGTTTATGTGCCACAAAAAAAATGCAGGGAACATATTCACAGATAGAGAGAGAGAAAATGAAAAGAGAATTAGAGAGGGGAAGAATAGGAGACAGCGAGAACAAAAAAATGCTAATGAGAGAATAGAAATGGTAATGTAATGGTATAATTAGAATGAGAATAAAAGGGAATGAGTGGTTGAGGGTAAAACAGGTGAAGGAGAAGCCGGTTGCAAGTGAGCGTTAGACAAAGATGGGCGGGAGAAGTAGAGGACAGAGAGAAGGAAGGGAAGGATCATGTGGGAGAGGATTTAGGATGTGCTTGTTTATGTTTGGGGTGCACCCAGGGGTGCTGTTTAATGACAGCCAGATTGGACATGGAGTCAGCCTTGTGCAAAATCGCACGATGGCAGAGGGGGAGCGAGCGAGAGCGAGGGAGTGGGGATGCCTGCAGCATTACACAGTAATCAATTTGTGATGGTGTGTGCATATGGACCAAAGTTATTACCATTTGAGATGAGGGACTCCATTTTTATCCAGGGTCAGAATAGAAGAGATAAAAAGCGGGGTGGGGGCAGACGAGCATGCAGCAGAGGAAAAAGGAGCAAATGAGGATGGATGAAGTCACAGGAGTGAGAGGAGAGGATTTAAATGTTCAAAGCATTTGGCTTTACTGCTACAATGCACCAGGAAAGCTGGTTTATGTGTGGATTTCATATGTCACATGAAGGGCTGCATGTCTCGTGGCACTCCCAAATCTTCTCTGACACCATCTCTCTCCTCCTATCGAGAACATACTTGCTCACACTTCACCACTCTTGCTCTCTTTTCTCTTGCGTCGGTATCCTTTATCCTGAAACCTTTTTTTTTTTTGCCCCTCTCCACCACCAACACCCCATTTATTCTCATCCTCTTCCTGTCCATCTTTCTCTGACACATGGCCAGGTGTGTCCATGCGTGGCATCCTCTAATAGGAAATGCATTATGGATGTCACATTTCTCTCCATCAGCACAACAAAGTCTCACACACCCCCTCTGTTCCCAGCGATAATGAAAGTTAGAGCCACTCGCAAAAAAAAAAAAAAAAAAAAAAAAAGGGGGCTGAAATCAAAAAAGGTAACGTCCCTGCCAAAATGAAAGTGCATTTTAAGTCGGCCCGACCTTGCACTCCCTTTGTCTTCTGAGCTCACCCCCTCCCAAACCCATTAATGATGTCAGCTTCAAACTGGCAGGAATCCTTTTGTTCCTGCTCTGATTGAAGCTGACAAGTCAATTTAGTTAGTGTGTGTCTGTGTGTATGTGTGTGCGTGTTTGTGTGTATACGTGTGGATTTGAGTGTGAGAAGGTAGGAGAGGGGCAGATTAAGAAACAGTAAAAAATAAAGAGATCCAGTATGTCTCTGTGGCCACGCTTGTGCAGATTTCTACTTTGTGTTTACGTGTATGCATGTGGTGGGGGTGGGGGGCCTTGTCCAATTGTGACACCTCTCTTCAGGGACACTGAAGACATTCTCCAGCTCCAGTGAGACCTGCTGACAAACTAAAAAAAAAACATCAACACTCTGAACTGATGACAGTCCAACATCACTATGATGGAGTTCGGCAGTAGAAAGACAAAGTGTGGTTCAGCTAGAGTTCACCGCTTTACACACACATACACACACAAAATAAGTGTGTGTTATAAAAGGTATGTGGACACCCACAGGTGATTGTCGAACATTCCAAAACAACTAATACTCACACTCACACTAATAAGCTGCTTTCTGTGAAGGATCTTTGATCCTATTCAGCCACGAGGATACAGATGTGGTCAGTCTTTTATGTTGTTCTTGCTATGAATTGCTATTGATGGACTTGATATCGGGGGTCAGTACAGGCCGAGTCTGACTCACCAGGTGTAGACCATGGTTACATGCCTGCCATTGGCTGACGGCTACCTGCGTGTTACAGTTTTAAAAAAAATGGCATGCGGTTGTCTCTTTTTTTTTTCCAGTAAAAGCCATATAACGGGAACATAACATAGCAACACTACTGTGTAATGTATCATTGAAAAACAACCAAGGACACAAATTACACAAAAGTACTGTCTAGCCTACACTGTAAAAAGAAAATAGTGAACCATCTCCATTGAATTGTTTCAATTGGTAACAACTTATTAATATAGTTTCAATGAACTTCATTCATTTAGGTGTTACCAATTAAAGCAATTCAATTAGGTTGGTTCACTATTTTCTTTTTTTTTTCTTTTTTCAGTGTATATAGTATGAATAGGTTGTCTGGATAAGACCAGACCTAATTTCAGTGGAGACTGAGATTCAGTCTGGGACCCATCCATTCATTTTTTCATATTGGAGGTGTGCTTTATGAAAGCTCAGAGCTGTTTATTGGGTGTTATGAATGTCTATCAAATGCATCTGTAGATAGCTTATAGCCAATCGGATCAAACGTACCGGATGACGTTATACTTGATGACATTGAAATAGTTTAGTGCTAAAAGTTGCAAATTTTTCACAAATAAACTTGCGGTCTGAATTACTTAGAACACCGTCTAAGGCTGCATTAAAAGTTCATTAATGGCTGTCGCCATGTTGGATCAACAGTTATTAGCAAACTCGCTTCTGTGTTTCATCATCGTCTTGCTGCATCCTTCCCCTCTCTGTGATTGGCTCCCTAGATGAGGGGAAAATTGGGTCCTCGGTGTCCATTACTGAATTGCAGAGTGAATAGGTGCATACCCACACAAATACTACTGGTTGCATTGCAAAATTGCAAAATATTTAGGTTACTGATAGACATTTTGAGAAATATGCCTTTTCACTTTGATAAGAGTTAGATGAGAAGTTCAATACCAATTCCATGTCTTTGCTTTACATACAGAGAGAGGAGTTTGGGGCAATTAGCTTTACTAAACTGGAAACGGGGAGAAACTAGCTAGCTAGGTATAAAAAAACACAGGGATACAAAGTCTCACACATTGGAATTCATAACTGGTAATGTTGCGGTGTGAAAATAGGACACTGACAGCACGGACAGACAAGACAGAGCAGCACAGCAAGTTATTTAGACCATCAGGGGGAAAGTCAGAAATATACACAAATCTATTATATTATAATGTATTCCCATGCGTGCTGCAGATTAATCTCAGTCAGCAGCAGTACGGTGTTTCTGCCTCTTTACAAGTCGCGCCGTGCACAAGCAGGCGGGAGAGGGAGAGTGTTACTATGGTTACGGGGGACGCTCTGTCTCTGTCTCCGAAACTTTCCAGCTATTCCCAAAACCAGGTTTTTAGGTTAGTTGTGGGACTGTTTCATTCATCCAGACTGTTTGCGCTTTGTTGCAGGCGTGTAAGAATTCTTTAAGGTTGGTCGTGTGAGTACTGAGAATAGCAACAATAACATTTATCATTGTTTAAACAGGTTCATCCAAAACATATTTTCCAACCTCTAGACGGCCTAGTAGGCTGCAACCTACTACCATTATAATAGTCTTATAAATATAACTTCAAACATGACATATCCGTAGTCATTTCCTGTCCCGATCCACTCAATTATATTCTGTACTACCTTGAATCTAACTAATCTAGACTAGTGCAGCTGGCTGTTTCTTTTTGAGATAAGTTGATGTGGAAATTCAGAAAATGTGTTTTAAATTACAGCATAGTTATTTATCCTTACAAATTTGCCACAACGTTTAGAACAAAACTAGGATCCCATGGTGAGGAGCATAGATCTCTATTATCATATTCTTTGAAGACAAATATGTGTAGTATCCGGAGTGCATATCAAAATGCTACAGATAAACACAAAAAAGGTGTTGTTCATAACTCCAGAGAAAGGTTGAGTTGATTAATTTACCAGGAATAATGCTCATTTACATGAATAATGCCCCTGCCGCAGAACAAATCTCTCTCCAAGTTAAAACTTGCCAACCCTGCAGCACCTCGAAAGTTCACTAATTAACATGTTGTATCTTGTTTGCTTCTGTGTAGCTTCTTTAGAAAACTTCACTGTGACAACAAGACCTCTGGAAGTCATTGTACCTGGCAGTACTTTACAGTACTGTTTGCGCATCCATTAAGTAAACACAATATATCATGCGAATTAATCAGACACGTGGGTAGCTGGTCTTTGGAGAGAGCCAGGTTTGCTGTTTCCCCTGCATCCAGCCTTTATGGTAAGCTTAGTTAATCACCTCATTGTTAACAGTCTGTATGCTTTACACACATATCAATATTCCCATATAACTCAAAAATAAAGCAAACAAGCATATTTCAAAAAGAAAATATTTAGCTCTTGCTGCATTTCATTCGAAAAAACCTGCTGGTGCTCATTCACTGGATGGAAGAGGCTGAAATAAATAGAAAGAGAAATTCATGAGTGGAGCTGATGGGAGAGCGTCCAGACAGATTTGGTGTCAGTCTTCTGAATTACCGCAGTGTGGAATAATAAAATAAATTACATTAGCTGTATTATCTGGCTTACAACACTGTCCTATAATGAGATTCTAATTAATTGAACCGTTTTTCATTAGTTTAATCAGCTGCAGATTTACTCTAGCCTATTGTCCATCTTTTTTGGCTTATCTTTTTTCCCTCCACTTTCGGGACTGACATATTGGCACGAAGCAGACAGCCACCTGCTGCTACATCGCTGCACTTCTCATACATCGCCCTCCAAGCAGAACGGTTGTAAGGCAACTACAAACAGTGGTCCAATGAAAGGCTCTATCACTCATTACAGTAGATAACTTTCTGTGCTAAAATGCAAATATTGCTGTAATTACCATGGCCTGAGTAAGCACTTGATTCTGATCAGCCGCAGGATGTCCATTTTTTTTCTTTTTTTTTTTTTTAAACTTGACAACTCCCCTTATAATTGCTTGATCACAGTGCTAAATTAATACACTAGAAAGGGCCGAGTGTTCCATTTCCGCCATTGACTACAGATAATGGCTTGAAGAAAATGGGTTTTCAAGTTGCCTAAAATGTTTAGTGTATGTGAGTTGGCGATCAAACATTAAGAAAGCAGTTAGCATTGGAAAACATGGCTCAGTATAGATGTAATCACCCTGTATGGAGACATGTTGGCTTACTGACCAGGCAGCATCAAAGTGTTTTACTACTAGGTGCAAACAAACACAACACAGCAGGCCACAATAACGTACAACTGGATGGAAACTGAACATGACAAATCTAAATTCCTTTTTTTTTAAAAATCTAATTAGTATGCACATTAATTTGGTATCATTTTCTGTTAGAAGGGCTGAATATTGAGTGAGTATTTCAAAGCGAGATGTTACTTATGAATATTAAAACCCTTAAATCATGTGATCAACAACAGCACTCAATGGAGACAAAGTCATTTGAACAGAAATGCAACAAATGTTAATTTTCATTAGGCATGAATTTATTTTCGCTTGACAGCTTGTGCCACTTGAATTGAATTTGAACGTTGTCATTTTTCAAACCGTTTTTCTTCCAAGCATTAAATCATTGTAAATGGAAAACATTTGGGATTTGGACTGTTGGCTGTGCAAATCAAGTAATTTAAACACCACGTTTGAAGATCACAGGAGGCATTTGTCACTTTTTTGTATAATATATGTATAATATACAATATATGGACTTATCTATATAATGGAAATACCTCACTATATATACACTTCAGTTGTGGCTATAAACCAGTAGTTCTTAAAGTAGGGTTCTTTCAAGGATTCCACTGGGTCCCCAGTACAAATTTACTTTCACTATAAGCCCATCAATTAGACACACAGAATCTAATTACAGAATCTATGACTATTTCGGTCATGGGTTTCAAACAGGTACTGTAATAATATATCTATAAGGAAATTATATATATTAGGCACTCTGGAATCTTATCTAAGGGGGTTCCATGTCTAATTTGTGTTAAGTTAGGGGTGCTTGGCACCTAAAAGTTTGACAGCAAATAACAAATAAAATTCACCAGTGGATGACAGTATTGTTCACAAATCTTCATTGTTAGTGCAGTGTTTTCATTTTTCACAACAGTATGTTACCCTAACTCCTATTCCATAATGTGCTATAATTTTTTAGAGAAAGGGGCCAGGGTATTTTTTATTTTTCCGGGCCCATCTTTCCTTACTAATTTACATTTCTTTTAATGTGCTGCAAAATGAATCTCCACTGCCTTAAATGAGAGTGAAAGTTACTCTGTAACACTGAAGATGCCTGCCAGGTCTATACTTAATAAGACTAAATGAGGCATATTGCCCCAAAATAGATTGCTGCCATTAGACCTTCAAATAAAGTTGTTTAAAATATGTTTTTTCATAATGCCCTCGCCTTGAAATAAGAAGCAGAAATGATAACTTAAAAATAAATGTTACATGTCTGCTATAAACGAGGCTGTTTCGGGGCCTGGTGGACTGAGCAATGTCATACAGGGCCCTCATACCTTTTATAAACATGGCCCATTATTTTCTATAATGATCTGGCAAAGTTTTGCGGGCAAGTTTGGGAAAGCTGTGTTCAAGTAAGTGTTGCAGAAGGTTAGCAGGGGCATGGAGACAAAGGGTGGAAGACTGGAGTGAATAACTGACCTTACGGTTTAATGAGTGAGCACACGGCAAAGATGAAGACAAAGGGAGGACACAGCGAAGATAGGAACGACAGAAAGCCTTGTTGGCAAGTAAAGCCATAGCACACATCAGAAAATCCTGGCGAGATTTCAGATGGGAATCAGATTTTCAGATTTCTCTACTTTATGATGCAATTCTGACAGTTATTAGGCAATTCGGACTTTTAAATAGATACTGAGGGAATTACAAATGTTTCATATAAGCTCTCTTATCCAAAAGTGTCAGATAAGAACATTTAGGCAATGTGAATGAAATGGGTTTTATGTGTTTTTCCTCCTTCTGATGTTGGAAGACACAAATCTCCTTTTGGCAGCTCTGCAGTCATGATAACCTCAGTGGAATCAGGAAACTACAATGCCCTCAGAGATAGAGACATCCACAGATGTGCCTGAGATGGAAATCTTGGAGCCTGGTAATTCAGAGATATCAGGAGATTTCAATGTCTCGAGCAAGATAATTTATTGACACTCAGAGGCATTTGGGATGCAGTCTAAGTGAGTTGACACCATGAGATGCTAGCCAAATTCTAAAGGCAGAGATGTGAGCAACGCTTAGTTGATGTCCAGATAAGAATTTGTTTAGCAGACAGCCTTGGCTTGACTCACAACATAATTCACTTTAACACTGGTTCCTTTGAGTACCAGAAGAGAAGTTGGACTAACCCTGCTGGGATTTGTGATGTACTCATAGAAGAATATGATATATGAAAATTCCTTTACAGTGCCGATAATGTAGTAATGTGTGTGGACACGTACACACTGTTGCATCCCTGTGTCTCCCTAACCTCCCTGGTGTGTTTGTGTCTATGCGAGCGAGCGGCGAGGTCTAAGTGGCAACACCCGGCAAAGAGCCGCATACTCTAACTCCCCTCTTGCCTTCCTGAGGCCCAAGGGGTTTTGCAGGAATGGATTTGTCTATTAGCTCGTAAAGAACATTGCTCAGTGCCATATCGATCATCTGAGCTGTAACGTTTACGGTCTTTAAGTTGTAGAGTTGATCTAGTGGTACACGGACTCCCCTGGCTATTTTACCAGAGTGAGAGATGATCAACTTAACCCTGATGCCGTGCTTGGCCAGAGGAAACACTATAAACACGTCCGCTGGAGCCAGAAACCGTTTTTATTGAACCGGCCGTTCAGCTATCCAAGAGAGGCTGAAGAGCTACCGTGAATTCGCCAGGTGCCTCGTTGTAGCAACAGCGAAGTTGTGTGCTTGTCCTCTTCTTTAATAGCGGTCAAATCACATGGTTAGCCATGCAGGTTCTGTTTTTGACAAGCTGTCAAGAATGTTGGACCCCACCCTGTTGTCCTAATGATGGGCCTTTACAGCTCACTGATCCAAAGGAGGACCTGCTAGTCTGTACTTCTTTTTGATGGGGGTCTTAGGCTCGTGTGTTCATGTGTATGCGTGTGTCGAAGAAGAAGTAGAGAGAGAGAGAGAGAGCGATCATTTTCTGTTCTCTTTCTTTGTGTGAATGCGTATGCCCCTCCTCTATTCTCATCCCGGTACCATGGCAACAGTCATCAAATCAGAACATCAGCCACAGCTTTCATCTCATGCTCTCCACTGGTTGCCTACAGGCTGTCTGTATACATAAACTGTGTGATGGAAACATCACAGAGTCCGGCAACTACATGCCATTTTAATAAGCAGTCACACGTTGCACCTACACAGCGGAGGAGGTGAGAGGCGAGCTGTTTTTTTTCTTAATAAACAGTCAAATAAGCGGACTTAAACCTGTTTTTAGCTCCCAGCGCTGTTGGAGTATTAAAATGAGAGGAGAGCATGGTGAGTGGCACATGAATAAGCTCACACCAGAAAGAAACAATAGCCCAGAGAGTGTACTGAGAGATTAGTGCAAATCAGAGTGTTCTGCACTGCTGGGAGGGGAGAGGCTGAGTCGGAGTGGAGGACACAAAGGTGTCGGTGCAGACAGACATACTTAGATCCCCACACACGCACCTGCCATTTTGTGCTTTATGTGTGGGGGTGTCAGATACGGGCTCAATTTATGGTCAAAATTAATTATGGCTGTGTATCACCATGAATGTGTGAAATACATTTGATATGAATAGATTCAAATTTTTGAAAGTGGGAAAAATATGTGAGCTGTGGCTGTGCATTACATGTTGTAAACAAATGAAAAAAGATTTGTACAAATAGGGTTTCAGTTGTATGTCGCTTTGACAGTTACACATCAAAGGTTGACAAATTCACATCAAAGGTTTGCAGTTACACATTAAAGGTTTGCAGTTACACATTAAAGGTTTTGCAGTTACACATCAAAGGTTTGCAGTTACGCATAAAAGGTTGACGGTTATACATTAAAGGTTTTGCAGTTACACATCAAAGGTCGACAGTTACACATTAATGGTTTGTAGTGACAAATTAAAGGTTTGCACTTACACATTAAAAGTTGACACTTACACAACAAACAGTTGTAGTTACACATTATAGGTTTGCTGTTACACATTAAATATTCACAGTTACATATCGAAAAATTGCAATTACACATCAAAGTTTTGAAGGATTTGCAGTTTTGCAGTCACATTTTAAGTTTGATGAGTTACAAATCAGGTTTGATAGTCAGATTTTATAATTGGCATTGTTTGTAGGCGTAGGACAAGCAACATGGATAATATTTTTAAAAAGTAACGTTGGAAGCCAGTATTTAATTATGTTGGTAAATGTTTGATTTTTTTACTTAAATGGCTAAATAACTATCAAAACATAACCAGTTATTGTTGTTTAAATTGGCATTTCGTTCAATGGAGTTCTGTGTAAACCTTATTCTTGTGGCTTTGCTGTTCCCTTAACCTTGAAGCAAAAGCCTCTCATGTCATTTTTGGTGAAGTGTTGCTCAGCAAATGCTATCCCTCTGCCTGGGGACTTCCCATCTGAACAGCTGGTGCTAAAGCTGAAGCCGGAGGTGGCGGCCGGCACTATTTCAACACTGACTCTACCGATCAACATTCACACATTATTCATACAAAACACTTTCAGACATGATAATACACAGTTAAGATACATTTGACTCTAATTTAAT
The DNA here is from genome assembly GCA_030544235.1 of Lepturacanthus savala. NCBI lineage: Eukaryota > Metazoa > Chordata > Actinopteri > Scombriformes > Trichiuridae > Lepturacanthus > Lepturacanthus savala. Next base: position 17,254,641 of record CM060464.1, read on the forward strand.
ACCATAATCAGTTGGGTGTATATGTAGTAATAATAACAACAAGGATTTGGGCTTAGTGTGATAACTTCAGGTTTAACTGGTTGTTCAGCTCTGCAGCAGAGTATTTGATCAGATCACTGTAAAAGAGGAAAAAAAATATCTCAGAGGATCCTAACAAAAGTCATGAGTTTCCAGTAGCATGACAAGTAAAAAAAATCAATATGTATTTTATAGGTCAGTAGAAATATTTGATTGTTCGAGCTTTCTACTTTTAGGGTTTAAAACAGAACTTCTAACAAATAGAGATCATTAATGACGCTAAACACATGATTTTAACTGCATTTTAGTTGTGCAATTTTTTTCTACAGTGATGCTGACATTGTGGATGATTTTACACTCTGATTCACAGCAGCTCAAATTAACGAAACAACTGTGTGATAATAATAAATACATACATATATAGATTATCAATCAGTGGGACTTTACGTGCTGTTTTGAAACGTATATTGAAAAAATAAAAAATACACATACCGTACAGGCCAAAAATTTGGACACACCTTCTCATTGAATGTGTTTTTTTCTTTATTTTCATGACTATTTATATTGTGGATTCTAACTGAAGGCATCAAAACTATGAATGAACACATGTTTATGGTGTTATGTACTTAACAAAAATAGGTGAAATAACTGAAAACATGTTTTATATTCTAGTTTCTTCAAAATAGCCACCCTTTGCTCTGATTACTGCTTTGCACACTCTTAGCATTCTCGTGATGAACTACCATTTCAGGTCAGTCACCTGAATGGTTTTCACTTCATAGATTTGCCTTATCAGGGTTAATTAGTGGAATTTCTTGCTTCATCAATCAGAGCAAAGTGGCTATTTTGAAGGAACTGGAATATAAAACATGTTCTCAGTTATTTCACATTTTCTTGTTTAGTACATAACTCCACATGTGTTCATTTACAGTTTTGATGCCTTCAGTGATGCCTTCTACAATGTAAATAGTCATGAAAATAAAGAAAACACATTGAATGAGAATGTGTGTCCAAACTTTTGGCCTGCACTGTGCATATTCGAATAGTTCCATAGGGTGTGTGGTTCTAATAGTTAATGACTGATCACCATTAGTCACCAACTGAGGCCTGGTAGGGCTCCATCCTATGATTAATTTTATTCTCTTTTTATTTACTCTCTTTGGGCCACATTATCAAACATGATAATTCTTTTCATTGTTACTCTGATGAACAGCTGTTCTTGTCCTGCAAACCATCAGAAACAACTAAGTTATCTTTCCCGCATTATTGCCTAGCAGCAGTTAAGGATTAAAAAAATAAACCAAAAAATTCCTCTAGGTAAACTCCTCCAAAATGAAAACAACGATTACAGATCTTGAGAAGTATCTAATTCTAATTCTAACTTATTCTGCATGTCATTCCACTGCTAAGAGTCTTGGTTATTTTATACCAGAATCTCACCCTTGAGTCAAATGTTAAAAAGCCAGTGCAGTCCTGCTTCTTCCACTTAAGAAATATCTCCAAACTTAGATCTTCTTTCTTTTAATGATCTTCAAAGAGCTTTTCATGTGTTTATCACTTCTCATCTGGATCATTGTAAAGCAGCGTTTACAGGCCTTGGCCAGAACTTGATAGCGTGGCTTCAGGGTGTCCAAAACAAGTTTAAAGTAAAGAAAGGTATTAATGCTAAGAAAGCATGATTATATCTCCTGTATTTCAGCCAGCCTGTCCGTTTTAGAATTGATTTCACAATTTCACTCGTGACTTTTAAGGCCCTACATGGCACAGAGCTACCTGGCTGAGCTAGTAAACCATTACTCACCAGCCCGTAACTTGAGATCCTCAGACAAAGCCCCGTCAGTTATTCCCAGGTTTAAGTTGAAGACCCATGGTGACAGGGCTTTGCTGTTAGGGCTCCAACGCTTTGGAACAGCTTACCTGAAGAACTTAGACGAGAAAATTCACTGCCTGCTTTTAAATCATCCCTCAAAACTTCTTTATACCATATGGCCTTTTGCTTAGTTATTTTATGTTACTTTTATGTGCTATTTCTGCTCATTTAACGTTATTCTTTAACTATTTTATGTATGTATTTTATTTGCTCACAGTGATTTTGTGTTTAATTGCTCTCCTCTCGCCTGTTTTTTTTTTTTTTATTTGCCCATGTTTTAAAGCACCTTGTAACGGTTGTATTAAAAAATGCCATATAAATAAAGTTTTCTTATTAGAAACGACATCCACAACACAGCTGGACTAACAATGAAATGGTTTCCAGGCAGACAAGAAGAAAATTAAGAAAATTCCCCTGTTTGTTTAAAGGTGTTAGACTGGGAAGACTGCTGCTTTTATGATTGGGCGGTGAGAATTAAGGCTTAATTGAACAATTATGGAGAAAGGAAAAAGAAAAGTTAGTAAATCAAGGCCTTTATACGGGAAACGAGAACATCCTCGTTGTGGAGGAGTCGGACCTGTCGCTGAGCAGCTGTAAGAAAAGCAGTCTGAATAACAAACCTATAGGTTCATTGTTATTCTGATAATCAGAATTGTCATCTCAGCCCGCGTAGGGATTTGAATGCATTCGCCAAGAGGATGTCAGGGATAGTAATGACAGCATAGTGGCTTCCCCGGCATTAACAATCCCTGCCATTTTAGTTTAACTGCTTGTAGTAATGGCTGCTCCTCCATCACAGCCGGCATGATACTGCCAGGGATACTTCTGCCACAGCTGCGTGTTAAAGGCTGCCATCGCAGTCTTGATGCCAGTAGTAAAGGCTGTTGTTACATGGCACGGTGCCCTGAGTCTGTCAGACCTCCAGGGTGTGTACACCACCTGTCATTATCAGCTCTCTGCCTTGGCAGCTACGGACGGCTAATGGTCCACTGGGTCTCACCCAACAATCTGCTGACCAGTATGAGTGCTGCTGGTTGGATGGGTGGACACCTACGCACACGCATGGACGTGTGTGTGCGTTCACAAACGCAAGATGGACATGTCGTGACCTGAAATGCAAAAAAAGCAAAAAAATAACTTTTTCAGTCAAGTCTGAAAGCATAGCCCAAAAACAAGTGACATAACAGCCTGTTTCACTCATTCACTTTGCACTGAGCTGGACTGCCTCCACACACTGGAGAATTGACTGTATGATTTGTAGGATTAGATTGCAACCTTTGTCACAGGCAGCTTGTAATTGAAAAAAAAAGCCACAATAGGACTTTGAAAGCCATTAATTGTTACGGTTAATTAAGGTAAACATTAAATGAAGAGAGTTTTAATTGGTTTCTCTTGATGAGGGTAGGGATCTGGGGTGACTGGAATCTGCATATGTAAATAACTGAAAACTCCTCCAGGCCTTGGCGGGAACTCGCTCTGCCTTGGAGTCCTCTCCTTTCTCCGTTTCTGTTTGTTTTGCTTTCGGTGTGTGACGCTGTCTCTCCCTGTGTCCCGCGCTCTCTTTCTCTCTTTTGCGCACACACAGATTCACACACACACACACAGATGCTGACTCACACACACCTCGGTTTCAACCGAGCTGTCAGCGGCACAAATGGGGCGCGTTTGTCAAGTGACATTGATGTGATGTATGTACATGCTAAATGCTAAACCGGCACTCCCTGAAGAGATATATTTGCTAAGATGAGACATGACAGATTGGCGTGAGACGGTGGTTCCCAAACTTTTTAACCCTACATTTAGCTGATTATGGCAGCGTAGTTAAATCATGTTCTGTTGAAAGCGCTGGCCAGAAACTCCATTCTAGTTTTTCTTTGTTTATAGACCAAGTAAAACAAGGATAGGATGGGATATCTGATATAAAGATAATTTTTACATGTATGTACATGGAAAACGTTTTTAATGATGTAAGAGTTTTAGACAGAGAAAAGATTAAACCGAATAAAGGGAAAGGGTAAATGGTTTACATTTACAATCTTAAAAGAACTTCATTGAATTTGCTTGTTATTTTTATATAATAAAAAGTTGTTTTTAATGCGATTTTATGTTTTTCCTGTTTTTCCTGTATACCCTCAAAAAAATCAACCTATTGCTACAGACCCCCTCTACCTCCATAGATGGTCAACTCTAGTATGATGTTACACTGTTGGCCTTTATGAAGACATGACAGGGGAACAATTTTGCTTTTCATTCAGTCACGTAAAAAGCCCTCTCATATTTCAAACAATTGGGTGCTTTCACACCAACAGCAGTTGGTGCGCACCAAATGATCCATTTGAACCAAATGCGCATAGTTTGGTTAATTTTCATTGGTGTGAAAGCATCAGTCACACTCGGGTGCACTAAATCAAGCGGACCGAGACCTCCAAAAAAGAAATGATCTCGGTCCGCTTGACTCTACACCAAATGACAAGCTTTGGTGTGATTTGGTGCGAAGTCAAACTCGGGTCCAAACAAGGGCATACTAATTATTTCATAGGCTACCTTGTAGGTCTTTGGAACAATGTTCATCCCATATGATCTCATTCATGAAAATAGCCTGTCTCCTCTGCCTGAAATGACGCGCTATACGCCTTCGGAGACTGCAGTGCGTCGGCAGATTGTTTTCCAGATGCGGCCGCGACTCATTTGGCCAATACAGAGGATGTAATACAAGATAAGAGCAAGTAGCAATATGCGAAGGCGACACTCCATAATGAGTCAGATTTGGTGCTTATTTCTACCGCGAGAGAAACATTGATGAAACATCAATCGGACCAATTTTGATTCATTTGCAGGTGTGAAAGCAGACAATGCTGGAGTCTATATTCTATAAAGTAACAATTCTATTGCTTGTTGCCGACTAAATAATCAAACTAGTGGTGTGAAAGCACCCTAAGTGACATGCATATCAGCTCCCGTGCTCACTACAAACTAATGAAGGGTCTGTTTGACTTGAAGCACACATTGTTGGGTTGAATGGGAGAGAGTCTGTACCTGTACTTACTTTCCATGCTTGTGAGCGCTGAGAACCCACTCTTACATGGTTTTGTTGTTGTTTAACGGGCATTAAAGTCCAGCATGATTTGCCAGCGCTGAATGCTCTGTGTGCAATGCAATCAAAAAATCTGGTAGCGGCTTCTGATTAAACTCCATTTTTACGGCCCCGTTCATTGCTATTAAATGAGACTCTCCGGCTCAGACGTTGGCAAGCGGCACGGAGGGTATCCGGAGAAGGGATTACGAATCCAGTTTTTTGTGTCACAAGATTTTGGGATGTACCTGTGTCATCGCGCTGCCGCCTCACCGAGGCTGTTTTTCTATGTTGCGGTTGACGGTGGCAGTAAGCTTGAGTTCCTTTTGCATACAAATCCGCTTGATTGGAAGTCATGCATGTCTTCAGAGCAGAGCACCAACTTTATTATTATAGCTTCAGTTTTCTGCTGCACATTGAATATGGTTAAGTGGCACTGTAATTTGAGATTCAAAACATCAGACATTGTCTACCCATTATAGTGAAAAGGTTGGTGAGTAAAGAAAACATGTTTGTTTAAATTCAAAAAACTTTACCCTTTACTTTTAACTTCAATATGTTGTTCTATTTTGCCATTTTCCCAGTTTATATTATATTATTATATATTATATTTTGATTTTCATGGTTTATAAATATTCAAAAGCAGTGCATTAAAACTGTAACAGCTGAAGTCAATCTGAGGTTTGAAGTCAAGTACAAGCACTCCAGAAGGTGGAGGTGGCTACATAGATCCAGATGTGGTTTACCATTAATTTCCACTCCCGTTGTGACATCACAACCAGAGCCATTTCTGAAATCTTTTGTGTGCTGCTAGGTTAGGTTTTAGCAACACTACAGAGAAGGGCAGAGGACAACAGAATGAGCGCGTCATCTTATTTCACAGTTTATGCATTTGCAGGAACACCAGAGACCGAAATATTTACACATTTTACATTTCACATTTACACATATACAAGCGCTGAAAAAGTTTTCCGAAAAAGTTGTCTTTTTTCATAATAAGGCCCCTTTAAATACTTTCTGCCCATTTCATTGCATAATGCAGCAAATGAAAACGTGGCTTTAAAAACTGTATATTTGCAAATTTGCGTAGCGAAGATATTCCTTTCACTCCACTGTATTAGGAAAATTTAACCATGATAGTAATGCATGAATGGTTAAAAGTAAACCTTAATTTCTTTCTAGATTTAATAAATATTTTTTATCACTATGCATTATTAGAAATGAATTGATAAAGACCTTTATATAAATAAACAAATAGATACATGTCAGACATTTATTTTTATGTAAGACAAATTAATTTGGTTAGCCTATGAATTATAATATGATTATATTATTTTTTTCAACTCTTTTTGAGTTAAATAGGAAATATGGAACCCTCTTTGTAAATGGCTGTAACGCTTTTTGTAGAATAAGTCATAGATTTTGAACAGGTTACGTTTGGAGTGTGTTTTGAAAGGCACCACGGACTGCTGCCTGTTCCAGGCATCGCTCGGGTTGCTGCGGCTATACATTATCTTTAGACAAATAAAGAATATTATCTGCATTATTGGAGAGCACCATCAGGTGTGACCAATTAGCAGGTCGTTAAAGCTCCAGAAACGCTGTGGCTGCGTAATGGCTGTGCCAAATGATACCACGTTCACAGTCGGTAAAGCCGCTTCTTCCTCTTCAATCGCTTCTTAAATGCGTCATTTCTCCTCAAAACCAAACAAAACGATGGCCCTTTATATGCAAACCAGGCAGTCGGGGGCGTGCTGGAAGCCATTTATAGTAAAATGTGGGCGTGGCAAGAAGGCTCTCGAACGTGCATGCAATTTCAGGATGATTGAGATCCATGAGGGGAAAACACGTGGGAACAGAAGTGCGTGAGGTTTTATACATCAGACAAAAAGAGGTTGGCAACTGCTTGCATGCGAGTGACTGCTCCACTTTGTTTCCCCATCATGGATTCTGCACCATCTGTACAGATGCCAACATATTTTGCCCATTAAAATCCACCTGATGTTGAAATGCTCTCTAGCAGTTTAAGGCTGTCCTAGGCTGCCCTGATTCCCACCGGTCTGCAGAATAGGATATGTTTCTTAATTGACCATTTTGACATAATCCAGGATTGGGTCCATCCCTCTAACATATGTAGAGCTGCAATCATAGAATACACTGGCCTGTACAAAGTAGTAGCTGTTTAACCTGCTGCCCTGTCACTGATGTGAATGACATTGTGTTGGCAGAATGTAAAGTTTGTTCTTTGCCGAGAATTGGGTGTCCTGGCCTTGGCCACAGTTTCATTCACCATGCTTCTAATTAATGTTATGTCACTGTATACATATATTACTGGTTGATAGTTGTCTCACAAAAAGCAAGGTACTTCTCAGTTTTGAGTATTTATAGTGTAGTTTTATATTTGCACCTCTTTGATAATTTAACATTAACTTTCCTTCTTCTCGTGGCTTTCCTGTGACAGAGGGCTGTAACTCATCTTGGGCTGCCCCCGATTCCTTTTCATCACTGTCGATCTGGAAATATAAATCACAGATTTTCTTTTTTTCGGCAGGCCTCCGACATATAGTTTTTGGGAATAGATGGCCTAAGACATCACTTTCATATTAACAATACATGAAGTTATCCCAAAGCCCCCAGATTTTCAAGCAGGCTGCTTTTATTTGTAACATTTATTTTATTTAATTTTTTCTTTGAAAGAGATTGTATTATTGGAATGCGCATGCTCATTGGTGCTCATCATAGCATGTTTGATTGACCACTTTCTCCTGGTGCTAAAGATTAATTTATATGCTGTCACCCTGTGGCTGAGATAGGGCTGGATACTTATGTAAAATATCACAAATATATCAAATAGTAGAGGATTTTTTTGTTTTTCTTTTCGCATGTCCTCCGACCAGCTGCCACCTGTGCCAGAGGAGAGGGTTAATAGCACACCCAATCAGAATAGATCACTTGCAGAATAGATCACTTGATCACCAGATAGATAATCACACTGTTAAATAAACAGCTTCTTAAAATACTTCAGAATGCCTCTAAAAGCATGAGCATTTTATAGGTGACTGGGGAAAAGAGAGTGGTGGCATCAGGGGACTGTGTGTGTGTGTGTGTGTGTGTGTGTGTGTGTGTGTGTGTGTGTGTGTGTGTGTGTGTGTAGATGGATGGCTGCTTGGTCACTCCTTCACCCTGCTGCAGTAGAAAGGCTTCCCATGGCCAATGTGGCACTCTTTCCAGAGTTTCACAAAAACTGAATGTGCTAGACCCATCCAAACAGATGCTCAATGCCATTTCCAGATTGTGTGTGTGTGTTTGGATTCACACAGTGTATTTGAATGTCCATGTACTTTCAAGTGAGTGTGCACTTTTTATTTGTGAGTGCGTGTGTGAATGTGCGTGTGTGAGTGCATTTTGCTCCAAAACAGATGTTTTTTTTTTTTTTTTCTTTTCATCAGTTGTGTGTGTTCTAGCTGAATCAGATCAACACCAGCCGGTGCAGTGTGTCTGGCCAAGGTGGATAATATTGAGTTGCACACTGTGGCCAATATTACACACACACACACACACACACACACACACACACACACACACACACACACACACACACACACACACACACATTAGATACACAAATACATTAAAGAGATCAGGTACAGCAGCAGGTTGCAGGACGAGTACATTCAGGCAAATTTTAAATTCAACATTATAACCTTTAGCTGACTCCCTGGAACAAGAGCAAACAGCAGATGAACTCACTATTCTACTTCATATCAGCCCTTCTTTCTATATGGGTTTGCTGCAATGTAGGCTAATGCCTAACTTTATACGTGGTAAATTAACTCAATCAAGCTCACTCAGGTCATATAAACAACATTCCTATTCATACAGCTTTTTGCTAATTCGTATTTATTTTTAATAAACATATTTTTTCAAAATATAGGATAAGAAATGTCTATGCTCCTCACCATGGACCCCTAGTTTTTAAATCGCGAGCATGTAAAGATATATATTTTGCAGGTATGTTGATAACAATGTGTTAATGCAAATTCCATTTTAGTCACTCCTTTTTAACAGCACCAGAGTTTCCATAGTAACAGCACATGTTGTGGATTCAGCCTTCCAAATTTCTTATGTAAAATCGTCAACACATCATCCTGACTCCCACAGCTTCCACTCTAGCTATGGCTCCTTTCATTGAAATAGGAATCATGTTTTTATTTTTTTGTCCATAAATCACCCAAAAGTGCTTACTAACTGTCCTATTGACTGCCATGTTAACGCAGCTCTGAAGCTGTGTGTCAAAAACAGAGATTAGGGTGATTTATAAATGATGCCAGCTCCTTTAATTTAAATTATACAGACACGTGTTATACATCATTTTTGCCAGTGTAGTCCTAGGACACTCATTAAAAAAATAGATATGATATTACATTTTAAGATTTTGGGTCTTGTTCAGGCTAAATTTTATTCTCATTCTAAGGGGCTGTCCACACGAACGTGGGTATTTTTAAAACCATGTGTTTCTCCGCACGGTTTGGTCTTTCATTCACACGTGATCACAGTTGTGGGCTCTTGAAACCAGTGTTTTTTTTGTAACCGGAGTCCAGGGTGAACTTTTTCGAAAAGTTTTCATAAGTTGTATCCATGGATCCATCTGGGGACCATAAAACTTTCAAAAATACCCACGTTCGTGTGGACTAGGCCTAAATGCCAGAGAAACATTCAGCTCAAAGTTCCCATCTGTACCGAAACCTTGGTGAAGGTGAGCTCTCCAAGAGTTGTTGCATTGCAGTATGCAAGAAAGAAAAATGTGTCCTGCAAACACACAAAATGTTAGCTAAACTTACAGCTCTGTAAATGACGCTGGGTTGGGCTATTGGACATGTTGATATTTGAGGCTTATATTAGAGCAAACAAACTGGTTTAATCGATTTTAACACCTTTTCTCCTGTGTCTTTTTATTGAAAAGGCAAAAAATGGCATAGATTTACAAGCTCCTTTAATACTGTGTCATCTCTCTGCTTGCACCGCACACTGTTTTAACATCTTGTAAAATGTTGATAGCCTGCAGGCCTCTTAGCCCCGAGTTATAAGCCTGCTACGACTGGACAAGAGTGTTAACAAACTAACATTTGTTTTGATTTAATCTGTTAATTGGGGGTTGAAAATAATAGGCAGCAGCGTCCATGGTGAACAGAAAGGTGAGCAACACTGGCTCACACAATAAACCGATTCTCCTTTTGCCCCTCTTTAACCTCCGGGTGCATTACAGTCTGCTCAAGGAACTACAGATCTGTAGTTTTTAGACCGAATGGACATGCTCCATCAATTCTTATGGTCTCTTTCCCTCCCTGGAGGAGCTGGTGTTACATCCAAGGTACATTCATCTTTTGTTTTCTATCTGTGATGGAATAAAGGGAATGACTAGAGCTGGGAAGATCCCTGTACGATTTGGGAACGAGCAGATTGGAGTCTGTGAGATGTGTTGAGAAATGATCACCTCAGGGGAAACATGAGCTGAGCCCCCTCGAAGCCGCAGAGTGAGAGAGATAATGGGGTATGCAACCCGACAATAGGTGGACGCGGTTCTCCTTCTTTCTAGTCTTTTTTTGGGTCAGCACCAGAGATGGGTCACCACACAGACGGAGTGGAGGAAACCGAGGGAGGCCGAATGAATGAGAGTAATATCTCATATGTCTGTGCTCGCCCCCGCTTGCCCTCAGTCAAATCCTCACCATTATGCTTTCATGCTTGATTTATGTGATGCAGGTGATGTAGCAGTATCTTTCCTTTCTGCTTTACAGGACAGGGAACTGAGTGGTGGAAGCCACAGCGAACAGGTTTTTGGAGCTGTATTTCTGTCTCTGCAACATACAGTGATCCGAATCCAAAGAAATCTTCTCGATTTGGACTAAGTTGCAAGTTTCACATCCTCATAGCCCAGAGCTATTTCACATCGTTTCCTGCGGCACAATCTTAAGTGGGCAGGGCTCATGTGAGTGCTATTTACATCTGGACCGTCTTAGCTGAATGGATTTCCCTTGATATCCCAGGCAGGGGGGAGGTACAGAAAGTGAGGGGGGGCCAGTGGGTGAGATGCATCAAATGTATACAATCGCATGCTACATTAGTGGAATGAATGCGGGGTGATGCACGATCACTGGTAATGTTTGGCCGGAGGCAGGGAGGGAAAACAGAGAGAGAAATCTATAGCCTTGCACAGCCATGAGAAGCAACGCTTGTGTGGGATGGTTTATCACTGACAGTGGTTATGAACGCATAGAAGTAACACGGGCCATAATCTCAGCTGAACTAAACATGGGGGCACCTACCACCCATGTTCATGCTGCAATCATCAGTTCATGTTTTAATGAAGACATGAAGTCTCAGAGATCAAAACCCTCTGCATCGGAGATTGCGGCTCCATGCTAATTTTACTCAGGCCCGTGCAAGCAAAGCGCGCATCGCGTCGAGCTGAAATATTTCTTTTGTAAAAGCCCATTCCTTCATGTGCACTTTGCATTTCTTTGTTGTGCAATTACACAAGCGGGTTGCAGCCACGAGGGGAACCCGCTTGTTAAGTGAATGCCAGGCAGTTATTGTTATGGTTATACTTTACATTTTTGTTTTGCACTTGACATAAAGGATCATCCTACTTATAGGTCCTTTTTTTTGTTTTTGTTCATCCGCTGTCTTTTTGCTCTCTTCCTCCATTTCTCAACACCTCCCAGTATCATCAGCCGCAGACTGTAACCACCCGCAGTGAATGTGAATTAACAGACGGCATGCTGCTCGCAGCACCTTGCCTTGCCACTGAAACAGATTCATCACACAGACCTAGATACTGCCTTTTCTCACTGATACAAACACAAACACACACACACACATTTCACCCTAGAATAGCACCTCACATATCATACATCCCTGGTGTAACAATCTTCACACTTATACACTGCACTTTGAGGATCACGAGAACAATAACACCGGCATCAGATTCTGCTTTTTGGCTTTCTTTGGGATGCCTCCATTTTTTTTCTTCCTTTTTCTTTTTAGATTGTGAGTTAGCTGCATTCGAGAAAATAAATATCCCATGTTTTCTTATTTACTCAAAAGCCCCTGATCCATAATAGCTCCCCTGTTCATATCCACTTCAATTGCTCCATTCAAATATGAGTGAAAGTCACTCGAAAATGAATGTCCATCGGAAGTTGAAAGGAGGCGAGAGCCTGGTTTGCCCACATGTCAGAGGTGTATTGTGGGATATTGACTAGTCCTTGATGCTGTATAGGCACATTGAAAACACATCTACAGAATTATTATTGACAATAGAGCGCAGTTGTTCACCTGAGTAAATTGGACCGATATTTCGTTATCCTGTGAGAGAAAATGTGTTCTCACAGTGAAATAAAAACACTCAAATGGTGGTACAGTAGGGTTACAGTAGGGGGTTCATATTTGGAACCGATAAACATGTTTTTCCCATGTGGCGCTACAACAGTGACAATGAAATGTTGGCATTGAAAGCAAACCTGAAATGAAAAAGAAAACATTGGCATTGAAACACTAGTATTAGAAAATGACATGTTGGCACCGAAAACACATGTCAATCATACTTATTTATTACAAAGAAAACAACAACAAGGGCTGCCTCTGGGGATCTATAGGCTATGTACAGATATCACCTCATTTCAGTAAATGTATTAAAATGAACATTCGTCTATATTGAAATTCATTTTACTTTATTAATATTTGCACTGCCAGCATTCTACCACCCCTACAAGCACCGCTACTGTCTGTCAGACTGTCATGTGGCCTAATTTCATGGCTCTTGTTCACAAGCACATTAATATTGCTTTTGTTTGATGAAGTTACCAGAAATTATGGAAAATAGACACAATATCATTTTTTTTACATAATACACGTTGGTTTGTTTATTGCTGCTGCATATCTCACACAAACGGTACAATTTGCTTTACCACAGTAGAACACAACTGTATATAATTAACTTTATACTTACAATGTGTTCACACTAGGGCTAAATGATTTTAAGAAAAAAAATCGAATTGTGATTTTTCTGGCAGATGTTGCGATGTTTCAATTCCATTCACGATTTTCTACAAATCAGGTTTCAATGCACGACAACATGTACGAGCATCAGAGAACTTAACATCATACCATTAAAACAATAAATGCCATAACTCTAATGCAAGAATTGATTTCAAATGTAGTCCTATTTATTAACAAGAAATAATGTGCTATACATAGGCTACATTGAGTGCTTGAGCAACAGCAGCTATTACAACTGAAGAACTAAAAGAGCCATCTATGTATGTCTTATGTCTTGACTTAAAATACTGCAAAAAAGTCTTTTAACTTAAAGTAGTAGAAGGTGAGGGAGGCAACATACACATGTAGAGTAGTTGGAAAAAAAACATGGGATTAAAAAAAAAAAAAAAGCTGAAGATCAAGTCTGGTCAGATCAAGCCTGAAAATGTGGTTTATGGTCTAAAACAATAGATGACACAGGCCTAGTTCACACCAAATTGCTATTTAGATGTCGCTCACCTATAGATGTTTATCTAGCACATCATTGGCTGATACTTAACTCAGTCGTTTAGTGGCTGAAATTAGTAGAATCCAGCTCAACTTAATGCGTAGCGCGTTACGCCCATCTTGCAGCGGTGAATGTCAGTCAGTTTGTAGCTTTATGTTACCGACTTGCATTGAAAATGAATGGAAGCTGTTAATATGTAGTGAGCATGCATTTAGAAACCCTCCAGTGTGCGCTGAGATGATCACACAAGTCCCTCAGCAACACAGCTCAACGTGCAGATAGGAACGATAGCTGCCTTGAACAGAATGTGGATAATATTGATTTATTTATAATATTTTTTCATTTTCAAATCAATATTTTTTATTTTGCTTTCAGAGACATGTTTGTGTAGCCTAACAGATGGGAAAAACTTACCATAAATGGTAATAAATAATGTATAATATGGCAACTGCAGTCTACAAGACCACAAATCTAAATGCAAAATGCAATCTTGTGTGTTATATACAGTATTAGTATCTTTGAGGTCTCACAAAATATCAAAAGCAAATATGAAGGAAAAGCCATTCAAAACACTGTGAATTGTAGTAGTTTATTTAAACTGTTATTATATTATATAAAAGAAATCTCATTGACAGAGAGAGTTACAGTAAATTATGTTATGTGTTGTTCAGCCGTAATGTGGCTATGATACAAATTCAAACTGTTAACTAAATAAATTCAATAAAAATGTGACAAAAATCTAATATAAATAATAATAATCAAAGTGTAATATAGACTCGATCTTTTCTTTTGAATACATTTATATTTATGTAAATGTGGTTATATACTTTTATATGTTATATATATTATGTACTTTATATGCCATACCCTGGGAAGGAAGAGATGAAGAAAGAGTCTAAAGAGAAAGAGTCCTTGGACAAAGCAGAGGTGGTGAGGCAAACCTCACCGACTGAACATTTCAGACATGAGAAGAAGATCTGAATTTGACAAATAATATAAGAATATAAAGAGTTTGTAAGATTGGAATTTAAGATTTAAATGTCCAGGTTTTATTCTTCAGTGGAAGATTTTTCAGTGCCAATACATATTTTTTTTCCCCAATAATCTGTTTAAATTCCAATGTTTCCCTTCACAGTTCAGGTTTTGTTTTCAATGCCAAATTCTATTTTCAATGTCAATATGTCACTGTCACTGAATGAATGGGATAAAAAAAAGAAATATACAGTTCTGATTTCAGTCTGATAGCAGTTCAAGTATGAATAACGAGTTTGTGTCTGCTGAAAAAGCTACCTTGAAAGGTTTGTATAGACACATTTTTCTGCCTTGTTCTTCCAAATATTTTTATTGTGAAGAATTCATCATTGTACATTGCTGTCAGATAAACATGCACATCAAAGAACTAAACATTACACTATTATTTATCTATAGATCTCTGTCTCTCTCTTTCTCTGTCTCTCTTTCAATACACACACACACATATATATATATATACCAATTGTCAATTATTAACACAATTATTAGCACCCAGCCCTTGACCCTCCCCAGGTGTGATACTTAATGTTGCATGTAGTATAGGTTGCATACAGGATTTGGATTATTTCACCCTTTCAGGTAGGAGATTAAGTGCTGCCTGCTTTGTCAATGTGCCATATTTCTGCTGGCTTGGCTGCCGGCACCATCAGACATAACTGTCAGTGTTCATTGGTGGGAAGCCATGTGTGGGGACCATGTTGCAATCAGTAACTGCTGGTTCATGGGATCACCTGTGTGGGTAGGTTCGGGTCTGGAGGAAACAGGATTCTTTCTATCCTGGTGGCGTTCCTGGTATATCTAGGTCAAAATTTGGAGCAGGCAGTTACACAGACCTGTGTAACTGGCTGTCGAAAAGAGGAAACGGTTGTCACAATGATTACCACATTAGTGCCTTAGGAGACTTGTTTGGATTAAATGTATATTTGGATCTCTTGGGGATACAAGTGTAAATTTGATAGTACAAAAATGTACTTGCTATAGGGTACTGACCAATGTTCCCTCTAATTTTTCATGTATCTGGGCATACGCAAAAGCTCCCTGAGCAAACTGAAGACCACTGTGAGTAACATCAGATATGCACGTTTTATTTTTTTTGCAGAGTAGACCTTTTTTACTCGAAAAAGAAAAAAATCTCACCCAATTTCACCGTTTATTCTTCAGTTTGCACATACTCCAACAGCCATTCCATCTTAAAAGAACTGCATTTCTTTTTTACTTTGGCTTGGTGAGTAGGGATGGGAATTGATAAGATTTTTTCAATTCTGATTCCATTATTGATACTGCTTAACGATATTAATTCTCTTATCAATTCTAATTTCGGAAAAAGGAAAATACTCTGAGCATTCACTCTGGTACAAATAAAGAAGCAAATGCATATTTCATATGGAAAATAAGCTGTAGCTTTAAACCTGGAAAAACCTGGATCAGTGCATCACTAATCCATAGCAGCTCACTTAAACTTAAAAACTTCTACTACTCCTGTTGTTCACTTTGAAAACTGAATTAAATAAATGTAATTTGTAATAAATTCCACAACTCAAAATAGTTAACGTAGTCTATATAGTTGGGTTATTTTTGTAATACATTTTTTGTAGTCTTTTTTTATGTGGAAAGCAGCTAGATTGATGGCAAGCAGAGTTTGCGCTGCACCCCAACGTTGCGACCCTCATGACTATGTATGTGGGCAAAATTTCCTTTGTACTTCATGCCAAAATCACACTTCTGACATTGTCCTGACTGTGCGACTCCTCTGACATTGTGCGGTGTGGAGCAGCCTGCCGCACAGCAGCAGCCTGCCACACGCCGGCAGGTGCACCACGCGTGTTGCACAAATTGTTGCAATGTATTTCACTTTAAAAAGTGAAATACATTGTGAAAAAGAAAAACAACTTTTTTGTGGAAATGCATGCCTCATATGAATTTTAGAGTAAATAAAAAACAATAAAGTTATCACAATTACAAGTATCACAAGTATTTTAAAGACACTATACCGTCAATTTAAACTGTGTCTGGAACAGAATACAGCTGTTTTAAATTTTTAATAATACTTGTATTCTGTTACTCCCCAACCCAGCACATTGGACATACTAACCTAGAAATCAACTGTCTTTCCTCAGTAAAGAATACTTTATTCTGCTATGCCTGTCTTGAGATACATAATTGCATTGAGAATGAAAGTGCTGGACAGAGCAGAGAATACAAAAACCGCAAATTCAGCCAGTTCAAGCATTAACAGAAAGCCTCATTGTCTTAATGATTTAACTCCTTATGCTGCTGTAAATCCTAAAAGTGAATATTAGGCTTCTCTAGCATAGCTTTCCAGCTGACAGACCAGTCCAATCCCAACCAATGGAGCGTCTGGATCATGGCAAAGCTGATACAATTATACCCTCATCCATAAAGTGTTATTTATATGCGGTTAATTTGGCTGTATTGTGCTCTAAGCACAGATCACATTATTTCAGGTATAATTTATAATATGCATTATGGTGTATTTCAATGAGACAGTAAAGCCTTTTGCGTATCTATGATTTAACTGAACTTCATTACCCGTATTATATCATTAAAACCAAAACTACTATCTCATTAAAGTGTTCGTATCCTGCCAACAAACTCATTTCAAGGACATCGGGCAAGTTTTTGATGTTATTTCTTTTGAAGATTATTTATTCAGCAGGTTTCTTTCTTTGAAAGTACAGAGAGGTAAACAGGGGTACAGAGGGGTACGACGTGCACATAACGCTTGACTGGCATCGAACCGCGGGCCATTGATGATACAGTTGCATGTGTTTTTGATATTCTAATTCAAAAGTCGACAATTGTAAATTTCATCACGAAGTGGGACATGGTGTACATGAAAACACGTTGGCTAAAACAAACGTATTTTACTTTTTTTTTTCATTTCATGCAGTCACTAAGGATTCAGCCAGCTGTCATCACAAAGATGTATCATTTTAGGGCTCTGAGGTACACAGTACACAGACATTTAAATGTAAAATGGATGTGCAAAGACATTAAAGCGAAGGCCATTTTTCGTGAATCAAATTTTGTATTTGCAACTGGGAGGTGGATGAAACATAGACTGCTGGGGGTGTTCAGGGTTATGTGCCATAATGAACTATTGTGAAACCATTCTGCTAGCATTCTACAGTCCCCCCTCTGGAAATAGAGAATATTCAGGCTTGTACAGCTTCTAAGAGATGCCTTGGAGCCTGTCATTTCACATTAAAGTAGCATAGCATCGCTGCTTTCATGGATTTAGTCCTCACTGGACAGCAAATGATATATTTATGTATAGATTGGAGATGGGAAGCAGACAAGCTTGTCTACTCATCCCGCATAATCTGCTATGTGTGAGCGCATGCCTGCCCGCCTGTGCACACATGCGCCCTTGTGAGGGTATGCTGGTCCTTCAATGGTACAATGCATTTCCATTATGAGGCATATGCCACCCTGTGTTATGGTGAGCTGCGCGGTTAGCTGTTACTGTGACTGTCAGATCTATAGAGGAGAAGGGAAGGGGATATTTCCTGTTTAGAAGCCACCAATTTCCTCTTCATGCATGGTGTGCACACACATAATGCAAACACACGTACCCGCCCACACACAATTGATAGATTTATTATAGCGTGTCAGGAAAGTGCAGGCTTCACATTTCAGCAAAATGGACCCATTTGGTGGGCGAACGACTGCGCCACGCATCCCCCCCCCCCCCCCCCCCCCCCACACACACACACACACACACACACAGACACACACCTACCTCTTCTCAGCCCTCCCACCCCACCCATCCAGCCGGCATGCCAGCCCACTCAGCCGAATACGGAACGGCACCGAATACATGTTTCTGTCACAAGCTTCGTGTCAGCTTTTTTACACGAGCAGGAGAAATGGGGAGAGAACGGGTCACTCTGACAGTAGGAATCACTCCGTGTGGATCTTAAATGTTTTACGGCCTTAATGGGCCTCCAGAAATAGATGCAGTGCTAATGTCCTCCGACTCTAGGAATAGTGGGGTAGAATGTGTCTGCTCCAAGCGTGTGTGTTCGGCTGCCTGTGCGAGGGGTGCGCGTCGGTCCGTTGGTGTCTGCGGCTGCTGTGTGTGCGATTCAAATGGGCTTAAGTGAGGGATTCACGCATGCAAATGAAGCCCTTAAATCTGGGTCCTTTTCCCCTTCTGTCTCAAAGGACACCCTATTCTCTATTTAGAGCACCACTTTGACATCAGCCTATGGAGGCAAGGCCCTATGGGGCTTTGGTGCTTAAGTGGTGCACTATAGACTATAAGGAATCATCCAGATTTGCCTTATATAATCTCTCATCCTTAGAGATATCCACAACAAATCTTCAACAAGCTCCTTGACTCAACAAGACACTCAACATAACCATCGCCCAGCTTGAGCATTAAGTATTACCTTTTGAAGAAGTGTTCAATATCATGGGATTCCTGGCATTTGGTGCTTCCAGACAGCATTTGCTGCTTTAGAACAGTTAACCATCTCCCAGCATGGTTCCTCTTCTCCAGACAGACGCTGACTTAGAATATTGATCCCTCCGCTAGCTGTATCCTTACCCCTCAGACAATCCATACTAAATGTATTAGCTGTGGAGAGAGCTACAATGTCCTCTGCAGCTAATCATATTTAGCCACAGAGAGAGGTATCTTTAAAGAAGCAGCCTATTTCCAAGGCCAGAGTGAATTGACCAGACCAGAGGGTGGTGCCGCAGTGTGCAACATCAAAAGGTGGACTTCAGAGGCCCGGCATATTAGAGGGACATTTTTCATCCATCTAAGAACATTAAGGCTTAAAGTGCATGTGTGGGGTATGCACAAGCAAATGCACATTTGTTAGCATATGTAGGATTCATTTAGATATGCCTAGTGTGTTTTTTTCATCATTTCTCCCCTCTCTCTCTCTCTCTCTCGCGCGCTTTCCGTCACCAGTCACACGCAAACACATGCGCACATGCGCACTGTTATGCATCATAGCAGGCATCATACAGGAGAGCGGCACTGATTGTTGAGTGGGGCAATCAAAGGCTTTGATGCTAATCAGAGCTCTCTATCCTGCCGGTTTGGAATGATGGTAGAAATATACAATAAAGGAAAAAGGGCTTTTATAGCGGATACCCAATGCCTGGCTGATGTGATTGCTGTCTACCGCATATCCTCAGTTGCAGAGGGTAGAAATCAGCCTCGAGTTGGTCGGATAGAATTGTATACCGGCTTGTTTGAGCTTCTAATGCAGTGCCACATGTAATAAGCTTTGGATTTTGTATCCCCCATCATGCGCACGAGTTTTCCACCTAATCTGCTAAATACTTTGTGAACCATTCATTACATTTGTTTGGGTTGATTTCAGCGCCGCTACTTCTGTAGCACTTTGGCGGGATTTTCCTCAATCCGCTCTGATAACACCTGTGCCGCTTGATGCAGCAAGCGAGTTCCACTCATCTCCGCTCTCGGTAGGGAGCCTGTCGGTGATGTGTGTTTTTTCTCCACATTGATTCCTCTGAATGTGCTCTGAGCTCTTCTGTGTTCATCTTCACCTGTCTCAGCTCATGCCAGTTTCCTTTTTGGACATATGTGCTTTCTTAAAAAAAAAAAGAAGTGTGCCTGTGTGTATGTGTCTGTGCGAGAGTGCGAGAGAAAGAGATGGAGAGAGAGAGGACGGTTTTTGACAATCTATCTCCATTCTGTTTTTTTTTTTCTGACTGTGTGCTTGTGTGTGTTACCTCTGCTTGCTGGTTGACAGCCTGTTGTTCGGCCTTCTGACAGACAGTTCCATTAAATCATGCTGCAGTGGTAACCCGCCGTGACAGGACGCCATTGCCTCCCTGGGATTCCTCCATCAGGGTCTTTCAGGCGCTTAACGAGGAAGTAAACATGCTAAATTGTCTGTCGGAGATGAAGTGAAGGCTGTGTGTGTGTCACGTGCGATGTCCAGAGAAGTTAGTTTCCTTAGCTGAAGCAATATCCATAACTCCAAGAGCAAGCCTTGTTCCTCCAGATAGAAACCATACAGTCCTTGCTGTTGGCATATGGGAATATACAACATTAATGTTAAATGTTTGCTGGCAACAAATACAGAACAGACAGAGACGTGAGCTCTACTTAATGATGCATTTACAAATAATTTATAGAAAACTTTGCTGTGAAGATTTTGAGCAGATTCCAATATCTGAAACACAGTGAGGTATTATTTAGCAAAATATTACCCACCTCTAACAATCTGAAATGGTAAGTGTCTTTTAAACGTGCATTAGACATTTACCATTAAGCCTGTGAAATAACAGGCTGTTTGGTAGACCACAGACACGCTGACAGGTTTCCAGATAACTCTCAAGGGCTTTTTTTTTTTTTCCAAGCGGTTGTTGCAAATATTTCTGTGGACAATTATTTTCAAGCACAAAGGAACGGGGGCGGCACTGCTATTGTTGCAACAAAGGCCACGCAATAATAAATGCATCGGCTTTGATGCTCCGTTCGAAGATGCTGTTTGTTGTTGTGTATCTTCCTGCAGATTGAGGCTGCCTGGGAACTGCCTGGTGAGAAAACACTGAGTGGATTTTGAAGAGGTGTTGAGTGCCGGGGATGATGGCTCTGCTTGTTCCTTTTAAGGTTATTTTAAGCCGCAGACCTGCAGGGTGTGTGTGTGTGCGTGCCAATATGCGGCGTATGTGTGTGTGTCAGGGTTGTGTTTTAATTAGAGAGACAGGAGTGTGTCCTTGGGCTGCCGCAGAGGGTCAGGAGAACCTGGTAGTCTGGGTGAGCGGTGGCTGGGACAAGTCTGGCAGGCCCACTAAACACCCATTACCCAAACGCCTAGATGCACTCGAGAGCGTGTGCGCACTCCCACACACACCCCATACACGCCCGCGTACGCACGCCTCCATGGTCTTGGCGCCATTCCTGTTGGCCAGTGATACCATGGTAACTGAGCAGCCTGCGTCTCCATGTGTTCCGTGGCCTTCCCTCTCGTCTCTCTGAAAGCGAAATTTCCACCAGCGCTACTCTGGGGAGACAGAGAGATAGAGAGAGAGAGGGCGGCGACGGAGAGAGAGGTGGGCAGATTGAGAAAGGGGCCGCAGGAGATGGAGTGGAAGGAGTCCGGGGGAGGCTCAGAGCGAGGTGAGGGGGAATTGAAAGAAGGAAAAGGTTGAGAGGGGACCGGGACGAAGCATCTGACATTTATGTTCCTGGTCAAGAGAAAATGCCACTTCAGGCTGGCATCTCCTTTTTATTCTCTGTCGCTCTCTCTAGCCTTCCTCCGACCCGACGCTCGCCTCCTGCACCGATTTCCATACATCTCCATTCCCGCCACCGTCCATCGGTAAGTTCCCCTCTCATGCCTCCCACCCCATCAGCCTCTTCCCGTTTTCATGTGTCTACTGTGTGACCGCTGGCTTTCATCCAGCCATTTTCTTCATCTCCTGCTCGTCTTTTCCATATCAGGCCCTCACCTATGCCACATCGCGCCCATCCCGCCATCAGCTTTCCTCTTTGATTCCTCTTTAACCCCCCACCCCCCCCACCCTTCCCCTGCTCTTCCATTATATACCTGTATTAGCATCTCCTCCTCTCTCTTCCTCCCTCTCGAGCTAATCCCCCTCCCTTTCCTCACACGCACACACACACACCTTTGGTGTGCCGAGCCTGGGTCCCAGCCGATGATTGGAATCATAAAGCCTCCCAGATGAGGCGATAGCTAATAGCTGTTGAATAATGCATGGAAGGCAGGATTTAGAGAGCCCAGTCTATTAGCCTGACCAAATACTCTGGGCTTTTATTAAAGACCAACACTTACAATTACAAACTACATTAAGGCCGGGGTCCTGTCTCAGCTTCCCCCCTTTCTCATTCCCATTCATTGCTGTCTTCACGGTCGTGGCTCCGGCAGAATATTATCTTTTAGCTTTTTAAGATTTTATAGCCTTGGAGCAGCTGACCCTTTTAGAAGAGGTCGTCGACAGTCTTTTCTGGTTGTTGTATCCCCTTTTTTTTTTTTTACATCAATGTGTCAGAGGTTGGTGGCCCTTTTAGTCACAGTTGTAGAAAGGAGTCGAAATGGGTGAGGTATAGGCCAGTAGTGTCAAATTTTCACCGTTGGTAGTCGTCGTGAAAACGGTGCGTCGGTGCATGTACATGGGTTTTTTTTATGTCTCTTCCCCGCTGTGGGATTGTTGGTAGCGGCGGCTGCGTGTCGTCGCATTAACAGCAGCGTGCGCTCATGTTTATGTAAGATTTAAAAGATATCGCTATGTGTTGTTTACACACCTGTTTAGCCTCCCCTGCTTCACTGCTGCAGTATAGTCATCATCTTGTAGATGGATTTTAATTTTCTCAGTGGGGACTGTTGCTGCTGCAGATGAGGCTCCCTCGCACATCATTCCACACGATTATACATAAATGTTAATGGCTTCTAATAGCTACAAGTGACTGGAAGTGTGTGTCCTATAAGTGGTTGGTAAATAGTCATAAAGTATCGTTAACAAATGTCTGAAACCCTAAAAGTCCTTCTACCTGCCTATGTTTAAGTGCACACTAGCTGTCTCCCTGCAACAGCGTATCGACCTATCTCCTAATTTGGAGATGGCTGTGCAGGATCATCCCGCATTTGCATACTACATTGTGACACGTCTGCATAATCTTGACAAGTTTGCAGAGTTAGGTATTTGTGCAGTCTGTTGAGTTCTTTTTTTTTTTTTTTTTTCAAATGAGACCGTAGATCAATGGTCAGCGAGCTACTGCCATTCTGTCAGCCCAAGGGTTTAGTTTTTACATTCTAACAGATCTTCAATCATGTAATTCAGGAAACTAGGGGGATATCCAGGCCATGTCAGATAGAGAGTAGACACCATAAGGGATGTTAGATTGATGTCAGACAGTTCAACACAGAAAGTGTCAACTCTAAACCCTTGATCCAACCACGTATCCTCAGCCCCGGTCCCTCGTCTGCCATGTTTCTGGATAGTGAAGTGATTACATTTCTGAGCCACCAACGGTCAGAGCTGCCGTTTAATTTGTGGCTAAAAACATCAACCTCATGAGCAACCACTTCCTGTTTAGTTCTCTCTCTCTCTCTCTCTCTCTCTCTCTCTCTCTCTCTCTCTCTCTCTCTGTATGTGTCTCCCTTCTTGCTGATGTTTATTTAGTCTGATCTCCTGGCTGACCCTCTGGCAAGCCAGTGTTCCTCAATAGACTGCACTCTATATATAGTATTCCCTAAATGTCACAGGCTGTTAAACCAGTCCCTTTGTATCAAATCACTTACTTTAAAGCTTTCAGTCAAGTGAAATGTTGGCCAAACAAACAATTGTGTGTGCGTATTCAGATTATTACTCTTATTAAATGTAGGCACAGTTAACTGTGAGAAATAAGACTCCAAATTCTGTGTGAAATTCATCAAAACTGTGCTTTTAAATCAACAGTAACAACTGGAAGTATTTGCATGTTTTTTTAGATAAAGGTTTGTATAATAAAAGTTAGTCTGTGGAACTAACCTCTTAGCTGATAGCTAACTGTGTTTTCCACCTATAGCAATCTTCTTTCTGTATAAAGTTCCACACTGACGAAGCTCCATTAGTGCTGCAGGAATGAGTCCTTACAGCTGAAACTCAGTTATAATTGTAACACTTCCTGTTCCCTAGTCTCAGAGTCAATGGAATTTTGGTTAAATACCTGAAATAAGGTCTAAGAGATTTTGCTATTTTCATGTTGTTTTCTTTCAAGGACATAAAATTTGTGAGTAAATACCTCACTTGTGTATTGTGAAGCGACGGCACAGAGCTTATTTTGTACAATAATACACAGTACTACAAAAATAGCCATCCCTGCAGCACTCTGTACTGAAATGGTTGCAGTGCATGCCATAAAATCACAATGTCCCTGGTCCAAATCTGCTTGGGGATCTGTGGTGTACCCATCACCACCAGCAGCAGCACCACATATTTCCTTTCTGCTTCTCCACTGTCATATAAAGCCAAAAATATATCTTCCCAACGATCTAAAACAAAAGTTCCACACCGAAACACATATCGGACTCCAACGTGTCCAAAGCTGCTTCAGATCTTCCAGTTGCACCTACTGGTGGCACCACAAACCTTATTATAAGCTGAGAAAAACAGCTTTATCAGTTTCAAACACAGTCAACACCCAAGGCTATTACTAGCGTTACAGCCAACGTCCAGTGTATACATGGCTTCAAATTCCCCTAGGTTAAACGCCATAAATAAAGCCATGAGCTTCTTTATTTGCAGTGACACGCGTGCGCTGGAGGAAATACCTATTTAGATTCATGACACTGATCCTGAAAATGTGGTAAACACTCAGTTGACAGCATTTCAATGAAAAAAAAAAAAATCCTCCTCCTGGGGACATATACTCGCTGCCCATTGTTACCATATTAGCGGGGCAGTAGCCTATGCATATTTTCTAAACCTGTACATGAAATTAAAGATGAGGACATTTGTATCTTGATTGTCAGCGTTGCGTTGGTAACAAAATGTTACTGTGTTGCTTTTGGATTGGATCATGAACCAGGGACCTTGATAAATCATTTGGAGGTGAGACATGGATTCCTCCCTAGGAGACAATATGTTGGCTTGTGTCAGAAAAAAAGGTGTTTTCAACCTTGGTTGAAATCTCAGTGCAAGAGGGTCACTAAATGTTGTTTTCCTCTTCAACCTGTGAAAGAAACTCTATGCGTTTAATAGGTGAGTAGAGGGTAAATGCAGCCTGGGTGAAGGGAAATCATGTCTCCAGGAAAGAGAATAAAAAATATTGGGTGTGTGTATCATTGTGTATATTTGTAGCAGGATGAAACGAGGTAAGCACATATAGTAGATATCAAGCAGGTCTTGCAGATATTCTGATTGCATCTCCACAGCTTCATACTGATACAGAATCTAATTTGTGTGTGTGTGTGTGTGTGTGTGTGTGTGTGTGTGTGTGTGTTCAACATAGGCATGTGCAAAGGACTGCAGTGTCTTATCTTCGTTAACGGTATTCCTCTGTCTCTCTGGAGACACACAGGGAGCAGAGGGCAACTGCAGTCTGATGTGGGGCATCTGTTCCCACATTTGTTAAGCTTCTCCTGGTGTGTGTGTGTGTGTGTGTGTGTGTGTGTGTGTGTGTGACTTTAAGATCGAGAGAGAGAGAGAGAGGGAGATACAGATGGGCGAGTGCTACTGAAAGTGTATGCATGTGTGCGTTGTGATCGGTGTGATAGGTGCGGTTGGTGGAGTGGAACGGCAAGGTGTTGTTGCAGTAGAGGGCAAGCCGACTTGTCATTGGTCTGTGTTAATGCTGACCCGGGGCGGTGGCTGCACTCACCTCATTGACCGCAAGATGGCCGCCAGTCGCGTCTGCAGGTGTTGCTGAAGACACATCTCTTTTCCACTTATTATCCCGCTCTCTCTCTCTCTCTCTCTCTCTCTCTCTCTCTCTCTCTCTCTCTCTCTCTCTCTCTCTCTTCTGTGCACCCTTTGTCTCTCTATCTCTCTCCACCATCTATTACATGTTCCAGTCAGAATACCAAGCAGCCCCTCATCCTTCCCCACTTCTTCCCATATTCACACCGCCCTGTCGCCCTCTGCTCGGCACGCACCTACTGTACACCTCGCTGAATGCTTTCCATACTGTAATCTCAATTGGGACATTACATGCATATTCTACTCTGTAATAAGACTCTAGTTGGCCCCTGATGCCTGGTTAACATAGGGAGTGAGATGTGATAATTAGACTAATTTACAACGCCAGCCAGTAAAGAGCAGGACCCCTTTCACAGACGACCTGCTTCTCGTTGAGTGGAGCCACAAGAGTTGCCGATCAAAATTTGGCACGGCAAACCACGGGGACCTGGAGGTGAGCCGAGGTAGTACCTGTAGACTTGTTTGAGTCCAAAGCGGCGCTGGTGGATGTAATGGGAATAGGAGTTATTGACTGGAGCAGCATGGTATGGAAATAGTGTCTCTGGTGTGCCATCACTGAAACGGAAAGCTTATAGTACCCTGATTTATGGCTGCTGTAGAGAATTGAGTGCTTCATAAAGATTTGCCGCTGGCTGAGATGGAGTAATCAGTGAAGTGATCTGACTTTGGTGGATTACAATTCCAACGAGTTGTAAAGTCAGTTACAATGCCTTGACTTTAACTGTAGTGTGGACAGTGCATGTGTAAGGAGTTAGAGTCTAACTCTGGCGCTCTGTCAAGGTCATATGGATTAGAAATGATTGGGTTTCCAATACTCTACTGGGGAGTTCTACATGATGAATCATCACTCCATTCCAAATCGACACCAATTAAGAAGGGTTTGTTTATTCCGCTGTGGGACATGCTGTGGATGTTCGCCTGGAACGAGCATTTTCACCCCCTTTCTCTTTTCAACAAGCAACACTATGGCAATGTGTGGGGATTAGCGCGACGTGTGTGTGTGTACTTCTGTGTACTTCTATCTGCGCGTGTCTCCTCATTCACAGTGGGGTTCGTATTTGTTTCAGGCCTGCGGAGCCTCATTTGATTTTGCACGCTCGTGCACGCGGCACATTCGCACGTCTGTGTGCGGACACGCTGCCACGTGCGTGCCATGTCACTCAGTGTTTACTGCGTAGCCCTGCTGCGTTTGTGCCAGTAGCTTCTTGTCTGTGAGGCATGCTATATGAAAAGTGAGGTTGTGGATCCCAGTGCCGGAGCCAGTGAATTCATTTGCATTCATTGCACTGCCTGTCTCTCCTCTGAGCCCATTCTAATTACCAGCAGCTCAGGTCTGCTACAACACTGCGCACTCTCTCTCTTTCTCTCTCTCTCTGTCTGTCTCTCTCTCTGTCTCTCTCTTTCTCTCCTGTCTCTCTGTCTCACTGAAAAAAAATAGGCTGCTGGTGGTGCATTCCTGTAGCTTTGATACTACTCTCTCTTTAGCCTGCCAGGAATCTCTCATGTTGGTTTGTTTGCTGTCAAGCCCAGGCACTTTTTCCTGTTTTAGTGTCGAAGTCAGAGGAAATATAGCGTTATGCATGTGTGTGCAAGCGAAAGTCCTCCATACTCTGTGCGTGCCGGTTGTGATTGTTTTGGGGTTGAGGGAGATGCAGTGTGTGTGTGTGTTCGTGTATAAGAAGACAGTATGTGTGTGTGTGGGGGGGGAACGAAGGGAGAGAATCATGAGGCTTGTAAAAGATGAAGGCGAGCACTAATCACCGTAATGGCCATTGTGGCGTTTCGCCTCCCGAGTTTCAAACGCCACGTCACGCCCTCTTCCTAGTGATGCAAATCTCCAACGAGGCTATTAACTCACGTGACATCATCACGCCACCGACCGAGCATGCTCCAAAAGCTCTGAGCCCATACTCTTATGTGCGCACTTATGCATGCATGCACGCACGCACACGTGCATGGGACGTACGACATGCACCGACGTGCACAACGCTCACCGACACCTTGCACCGCTCTGTGGCAGGTGGCAGTGACCGGGCGCCCTGCAGCAGTGACAAGGTCAGGACGGATCAGGACATCGCCGCGCTCTCAGGAGAGACGAGCTGAGCTCAGCTAGCTCCTCTCCCACAAGCAGCATTCCACACAAACCTGCTCTGGCCTCTTCCTACCTCCCTTGAAAGACAGCCAAAATTCATTAATATCATCGGAAGAAAAAAAAAAAACTGGGCAGTTCATGTCTGCGAAACATCAGCTGATTAATTACAGTTTTTTAAACAGATCATTTAAATGGCGCAGGACCGAAGGAGGCTGCGCTTCTGAGAGTGTAATTTGTGTGCGCGGGCCCCTGCAGTGAAGTGTTTGAGTGATGGTAAGCATCTTGCTCTGGAGCCGAGGTGCTGCACTCAGGAGCTTTCACATCCTCTCCAGGGAAACGCTACTTTCAGAATCACCTGCAGCCTAAACATGATTGTAGAGTTGCTCCAGAGTTGTTTTTGAAGATGGGGGTACAAACAAGCGATTATACAAATATGCACGTAGATATACGTGCGTGTACGCACACGCGCGCACACACAGCCTTGCACGCATCAAGTGAGTCCTCCGGTATGAAAAAGCCAGATGATCCATGGCTGCTAATTATCAGCCTCTGTATGAAAATTGACTGAGTTCTGTATAAGGGGGAAAATCTCTTAGAGCACTTGGTTTCTTCATTTGTATTTTGTTGATTTAATTGGACAACATGATTGTGTCACTTTGTTAAATGGAGTTCCCCCGCTTTTCTCCCAGTGTCTGCAGAGATTAATCAATGGGTGTTTTTTTTTATTCTAATTGCTGTCTCCAAGCCCACTGACATCAATGTAATTATCAGTTTCTGCCACCATCGCTCCTATTTTCATCATTATTGTTGCCGCCGTTATTGCAAATGTTATCGTCGTTATCTCGGGTATTTTCGTCACCGGTTTTCGCCTGTAATCTGTAACAACATCTTCATCGGCGTCTTCAAGGTCGCCATGATCACTAGCAATATTAGTCCCACCGCTATCTCACATCCACTATTTTATTATCGATATTACCATCCTTCATCAGCCGCCGACCAATGAAAGGAGTCATATTAATATATCTGATGAGATAATGCCATATCTCTGGTTAGGAAGTCCGTTAAGGCAAAGACAAATTATTGCAGAGTGTCAGGTGGTCAGCTAGGGCAGGATCCCCATCTCATTACCACAAAAAATAAGAACAAAAACCAGTGAGTTCTAATTTCAGTTGTCTGACCTTTATGCCGGGTTAATTATTTATTTCATCGAAGCACAGCAGTGGAATAAACTTTGTGGCAATTTAATGCAAGTCAATTAAGAAGCGAGATAGATGAAAAGCTATCCTGGGGGAAATTATTAAGCTTTTATTTTTAGAGTTGGGTGGATGATGTGGTTTAAGCTGTGCTTGGTCCAACAACATTGCTAAATGTTCTCTAAAACGACCACATTCCTCTGTTAGATAGGCATGGTTTGATATTGTTGAGGTCAGGCTCTATGGATTTTATATGTCTTCCCTGTAATAAGTGAAATTAATTCTGCACTAGAGCACTGGGCACAATAATGAAGCGAGAAAGAGAGAACGAAAAAAAAGGAGCCTGAGAGCAAACAGAGAGTGAAGAAGAGGAGGAAACCTGGTTAAATATTAGACTTTAATATTATTGTGGCTCATGTCTTTACAGTCTGCTACACACCAAACGTGGCAGTCGCTTCTTATTAAAGAAGCCATACATTGTCTGTTAGTGCTTCATTGTCCAAGATTTTCAAAATTTCAAACCATCATTTTTTTTTATTTCTTCTTCTTCTTCTTCTTCTTCTTCTTCTTCTTCTTCTTCTTCTTCTTCTTCTTCTTCTTCTCTTCTTCTTCTTCTTCTTCTTCTTCTTCTTCTTCTTCTTCTTCTTCTTCTTCTTCTTCTTCTTCTCCTTCCTGTAGTGTCTCTAAAAAGTTTCTCTGCCAACTTGCAAAAACAGCATCTGGCAGGCATATAAAGACTGAAAGTAGAACATTTTAATGAGCATAACAAATGTTCATGAGCGAGATTATTTTTGCACACGTGATTCATTTTTGGTTCACAATGTTTTATACTCGAATTGCAGCATCATGACAGCTAGCTCATTAAACACGCAACCATTACTGCGTGTGTGTCTGAGTGTCTTTTTTCTTCTTCTTCTTCTTCTTTACAAAGCTTTCCCTTCATTGCATTAGTATGACTTAGCTCTAAACGACTAAGTTGTCATAAATACTTAATGCATGTGCTATTTTGGGTCCATCTCACCTACAGTGACGCATTTTTAATACCTAGCCCAAATACCTGTTGTTACCTGTTACCTTTCCCAGTAAATCCCCCCAGATCTCCTTTCCGCTGCTATACAACTTTTATTTTTTTTTTCCTCCTCATTTCTTCACTTATGTAACTAAAAGCTGATGATTCCAGGAAATATATCTCATAAGCGACTTTCCAAAAGTGTCTCTTCTGGAGAGCTGTGTCCCAGAGGAACCCCGGGGCAGAGGATGTTCTACACTGTCACGACTGTCATCTAGAGCTGTAATAGCCCCTCCCCTGGCCTCTATCTACTCCCCGCGGGGTTGATTTGATGCTTTTGAACTCCTGGCTAGCCTCGGCAAATATTGCGTGGCCCCTGCCCTACATTGCCGGGCCTATTTAGGTTACATCTACTATTTAACACATCACAGCTTGTGTGTTAAATATGACTTTGTGCGAAAGAGGGATAGAAACTGTCTCTTTGCCATCCACGCATTCGTGTGTGAAGAGAGGAATTGAGTCCGTTCGCGGATCTTTGGGAGCGGAGACCCAAAGCTGCCTTAGCTAAGCCTTCTAAAGCACCATCTGGCAGCCCAGGCCCCTGTGTCACCCTGTTCACCAAGAATCCATCTTCTCCTGACCCTTTATCCACCACTCCTGTCTGTCCCTTTTTTTTTCTTTAACTCAAAGTACCTAGCTGGAGTTGTTATTTCTAAAAAGACCTAAATTAATAATGAAGAAGTTATTATTCCTTAGAGTTAAGAAGCACAGTTAATTTGGGTTTATTGTTTTGGTTTCGATACTACTGTGACTTATTTGGGGTGAAAAGCATCTTTATATTTAAACTATTGTAAAAAATCTTTGGGAGTTTCTCATGAGTCTGACTAATGATAGTTCAGACTTAAAACAAATATCTATTTTAGATGAGTTAGTTCCTACATTTTCAAGTAATTTGTTTTATTGTTGTATCGCAATCAATTCAATTTACTTCATTCTAAACACAAATTATGCATTTACACGGTCGGTGGAAGAGTTGACTCTTATTTGAGACCAACAAATAAATTCTCCCTTCAAATCAGTCTCTTGCAGGTCTCACAGCTTTTGTGGAAGTGCAATATTAAACTGCTGCAATATCCATTTGATTTTTTTAAATTGAGTACTGTGCCTTTTCATTGTTAGCCTGACAATTCTTTTTTTGTAAATGATTCTAATATAAAATGATTTAATGATGCTTAAATCTTCTGTTACAAAGCAAAGCAGCCAACAATTTGCTATTGTTATATTCAGGGTTTTGTACATGTTGAACGAGCTTGACTTGAATTTACATAGTTTTTATCATGTTCACAAGAGACATACATACATACTACAAACTACGGCACAAAATTTGACATGCAAATAACCAAAGATCCCACAATAATGTTTAGAATGACTTTGCTACAATTTACTGCAGATGTTTATTGGCCTCAGACATTTACATATATGTATAAATGTGCAATGAACCTGTTAGCTTTTATATTACAGGGAATAGCAATAAAATACAATATTACTTTGTGACAGTGATGTATTCAACATACCATTACAATCACAGAAGACATAATATTACAGTCACTGCAAACAGCGTAGTTACTTTGTAGATTACTAATATACAGAAAAAATAGATGATTACATATGATATAGCAGCAGTGTTGATGTGTTATGATTCATGTCAACCTGTGGTTGACAGGTGCAAATTCATACATATAGTATTGCAGCATTGAATCAAAGTATTTCCTTTTTCAGAAGTGTTAGGCTTTTCAATTCATGAACAGATTCTATTATTCCTAAAGGTCCCATATCATAGAAAGTGAGCTTTTAATATCTTTTTGATTATAAGAAGGGATACGTGTTAAATAAATATTGTCTCATGTTTCCAAATGCTCAATCAGAGAAATGCACACAGCCCATATTCAGAAATTGAGCCTTAACATGAGCCGTCAGGACTTCTGTGAGGTTGTGATTTTACAATTTTACAGTCCCCACCTACCCCCATTCACAGCCATTCAAATCAGACAATCTGAGTAGAGGCTTATTAATATTAATAAGACTGGCGGAAAAAAAAGCAACCCGTTCTGTCTAGAGCTCCAAAGAGAAGCTTAAGAGCGGAGATGTAAAACTATATTAATTTGATTTTTGCTTCTTAAAAATATATGAATATATATTTTACACACCACATTCAAAATCGTCATTTTATCCCAAACTCTTAACAAGAAATTGGAATGTAACAACCAATCACGGTGTGTAGTTATTGCAGAAATAAACCAAACAATAATTCACCAAGAACAATCCCAGGACTAGGAGATTCTTGAAGTATATACCTTTTTACCGTTCTTCCACTTGGATTTGGCAAAAGCTCCTAACAGCTTGCTTCCCTGATTGGCTGAAGGAGTTTATATATGAAAGCAAGTATTTCCACCCAGCTCCCGCCCACTGGAAGCATTTGCAATGGAAATAAGGCCCAACTGATATGTAGAGCAAACAGAAATGGGAGCTCACGTTGATCCGGTTGGTTTTAACCAGGCTGAATCAGACCTTAAGCGCAGTTTTCTTTTTTTTTTTTATTGCGGAAAGCGGCAATAGTGACAGCATATTAGAAAACGTTCCTGTGGGTGGTTCTAGAGCGCATTGGTACAATCAACCTATGTGGTCGTTTAATTATGAAGCTGTGTTGGGATGAATCAGATAGACTGCTAAAAACTGCAGTACAGCTTCAAAGCTCCCGGTGCATTACAGTGTTACACGCTGCGGTATCTCTAAAAATGTTCTGTCAGTTTTCCCTAAGCGTGTAATTTTTAATACTCAGAGGTGGTTCAGACAAAAATAACTTCCATTTTCCACATCCATTAGTTTAGATTGAACAGCACCTCCAGGTGCTGACACAAATAAATTTCCTGTCATTTTGCAGATCTCAGAGTCAGTTTTAGCACAACCTGATTAGCTTGTTTAAATCTTCTTGTGATTTAGTGTCATGTTAACAAGCAGGTTTTGTTCCTAATGCGGATGCTACAATACGATATTGTATACGGGCTACATGCATACATCCCCCGGTTAAAAGACATTCACAGGCTGCAAGATGACACATCGTTTTAGTAGTTTTGCTGTTATTCAGCAGGAACATATTAAAGATGCTAAAAATATCAAATTGAATGTGCGAGCATGAGTTGTGCATCACCGCAGATGGCCTGGAGCAATAAACAACAATGAAGGAGGAGGAGACAACTTTTGTGAGAAGCCCCAGCATGTTTCATGGGAACCATGAAATAAATACGTGATGTGAGTGATGGTATGTCACGACTAATGAAGAGATAATTTCATTGTGTCTGTATGCAGAGGATGGAGACCAACATTTTATTGCACACTTTGGACACGTGACAGACAATTCAGATATGTTGGTAGATCACTAGGCAGTGTTGTGCGGGACTTGTAATTTCGTTCACACAGCATTTTGACGGCGATCGTGTACTTATTTTGGAACCGTGAGCATCAAACATGCAGACATAAACACGCGTGCACACGAGCGGAGGGGACGTCATCGTGACTGCTCCTGTGACTCTGTTCAAAATGTAATTTCAGCCAGACAGATGGCATCATGGAGATATTACAAGGAAATGTTTATAGACCTTTAACAGGACTGCTCCTGCTCCTGCCACAGCCTTTCCGACAACACTGCTACAATATACTTTATCTTGTAAATGGGAATTTCCAACAACTGTGAGACATAAAACCTGATGCGCTGCGTGATATGTCAAGGTGCATTGTACGTCATCGGTGGATATCACGTAACATATTGGATTACATGTCTGCGCGGTGACAATAATTTATTGTGAAGAGATGAAAAGCAGCATTATCATTTTTTTTTTAATATTGCTCTTTATGATGGCATATGTATGCGGTGAAAAATAGCGCGGAGATACCATCTATGCTCATGCTGATTGTTGAATTGTATGATTTTACAGTGTTCTGAAATAAAAAAGATTTTTCTTTGCTCATTGATAAAGATGAGGCTTCTGTTTTTCAAGAAAAAAAAAACTGGAACACACAATTACCAATTTGTCTTGTTGATTTGGCAAAAGACTAATCGCTCTCATGATCATCAACCATTAGTAGACGAGCAGGTAACATTTATATGAGGAATTCAACCATTTAATAGCACTTCACGGTTAGTGCGTAATCACGCAAAATAATAATGGATCGGGTCCACTTAGACTGCTCTACAATCCCTGATTTTCGACATATTTTTCTGATTGAACTTTTCTTGTCATCAGAAAAGCTTTACTGTCAATTACAATACAGAAGAATACTTCTAGGACCTATCAATCAAATGATATGTCTGAATGTATCAATATTGGCTATGTTGTCAATCAGCTCTCATGTTATACAATGTCATATTTAACAATTGGGAAAAAAAGCTATAATCAAACAATCAATCAGTAGGGGAGGAAACAGTCGGGATATATGATGAGTTTTGTCCAATAAATACTTTTGAGTGTTCTTACCAGTGTGCCATGGATATAGAAGTTAATCTTTCTCTTAATTCACAGTCTGATAATTATATTGAAACGTTATCTCACACAAAAACATTGTAGTTGAGTATTTTGGTTTCGTAGAAATCTGTGTGTGTGGATTTGAGACGTGATTGCATCAAGACTTTTTTCATTCAATTTTGACTTAAATCATATTCACTGTGCCAGTGAATATGGTGTATGGCTGGCACAAACGAAGCAAACAAGTTCCTCTTAATGGGGGAGATGCACTCCTCCAGCACATAAACAAGTCAAATTTATTCAGACATTTCCAACACATACACAATAATACTTCTTCTTATTGTTTTTTTCAGTATCTCGGGTGTGTTTCTGCTCTACAGCGATGAGCCCTAAGCCCCAGTTATTCACACTGACATGGCACACCTGCTCCCTGTTTCATCCTGCATCATCATCATTATTGTCATCGTCATCATCATGTGTCACTGGAGTTAAGTGCAAATTCACAGAAAATTCATTCTAGCGTGATCCACTACTTCACTGTAGTTGGTAGAACAAAAATAATCATTAACAACCAATAAGAACTATCAATTATATAAAACAGTGCCTCCTTGCTGTTAAATGGTGTTTCTTTAGTATTTAGTATAATGGAAATGCTCCATTACAGTTTTTCCTGCAATATTTGGAAGGTGCGTCTGCTTCATGCATAATGGTTGGCGAACTGCTGATTCCAGTGACTGCTGATTGCAGGATTTTATGCTGGCAGCAGAAAACTGAAAAGGAGATTATTTAATTATGTACTTTTTTCCAGTTTTCATCCAGCAAGAATCATAAAATCTTTTCTCCGGTGGCATCTGTGTAATAGTTACACTTGAATAGAGAAGGCTGCGTTAATCTCCCAGTTGGTCTACATTTCCACATGTTACATTTTTGCTGACATTTTGGCAGAGTCGTGGGCCAATACTGTCTTATCTAATGGATTCTGGAGTCCTTTCTCCCTCGCATTCATTGTCAATACAGCTGGACAGAGTTTGTCTTTAGGGACAAAAGATTTGCTGTGTTCATAGAACCATGATGCGACCATATGGCACAGGCTCTCCCCATAAACACTGATAACTAATATCCCAGGATGCTTGATGTACGCTCATGAATACACACATGTGCTTTTACATGTGAAAGCAAAAAAAAAAATAAAAAACTAGCAAACACACACAGGGACACGTTCAACAAGCATGTGCACATGTGCACATTTCAATTGCCAAAAGTGCAATTAGTCTGTGCTGGCATTCAGGAGACAGACTGAGAAGGGAAAGCAGCAGGGAGGAAGAGGCGGGGAGAGGGAGAGTTATAGCAAAAGGAGAATGATAAATGATGGATCGAGAGAGCTCTAGCTAGACCCCGAGGTTACCAGTGAGAGGGAGTTACAGCTGGCTAGCTCATTCCGCCGAGCTACAGATCTCATAATAAACATCACATGGGTAGTTTGGGCTGGCGGGTGCAGATTAAGCCAGAGCTGTTAGCTCTTTAAAGACTGCTCACTGTTGCAGCCAGCCAAGAACCTATTTATAGGGCAGCTGGAAGTGTATCAAAGCAGGTAGGAAGGGGGAATGCACCGGACAGGGATAGTTTTTAAGCTGATTTATGCCCCCCAATCAGAGTAATAACAATAAACTGTCAACTAACATGCCACTTTTATTTGTAATTTATGGCGCCGAGCTCCTAATAAACCTATGTTTATCTCTCCCCTGTCTCCTGCCTCCCTCCCTCCCTCCCCCGCCTCGCTCTGCTTCGCCGCACAGAGCTGCCCAGCAGTCCAGGCGGTCAGTTCACGTTCCGCCCACTGCCCCCGCCTCCCCCACCTCCCCACGCCTGCACCTGTGCCCGCCCGGCGCCCTACACTCAAGTCAGCCTGCAGAGGAAGACCATGCCGACGCGGTGCCAGGCCAGCCAGGGCAGCCAGGGGGCAGACACCGGTTCCAGCACAGACCAGGCACAGCTTCACAACAGCTGGGTGCTCAACAGCAACATTCCCCTAGAGACCAGGTAAGAGAATGCAACAGATGAAAAAAAGCTGTGTTAATTTGACCTTGTATTAAATGTGCTGTTTTTGTTTTTTCTAACAAAAAAAAAAAAAGATTAATTCGAACAAATCTGGACAAAGGCGCTTCCTTCCAAAATCGCTTTGAGGTGGGTATGTCATTGTAAAATGAAGCTCTTTAAATGCTGCCTCGCAACATAATGGTTCTTGATTAAAAGCTTTTTTTTTTTAAATCTCACAAATGAGGATCATTAGATTAAAGACAATTATTTCATCAGGACTGAGTTGTCAGACTTTCACAATGTATTAGAAAAAACAGAGTAAAGTGAATGTAGGGCTTGTTGGGGTGGACATGTTTCTGCTCGTGTAGAGGGGGGGAAAGTGGAACACCATGCAAGATATTATTACAGGACTCCGCACACATTCAATGTCATAACGAGTCTGTCAGGAGTTTTTTTTTTATGCTCTCACACCCACTGCAGAAAGATCTACCAGGGGACCTGTATCTGTGTAAATAAAAGTCAAATTCACTACCTGGTAGGAATCCTCTTTTTAGAAATACATTCTGATTCCACTTCCAGCTGTGGTACCTGAAAGCAATCTTTTTCCAAATGCTTGGAGATGAGCCTTTGGAATTCCATCCCATCAAACAGAATAAAGCATTTGCTCGCAGCATAAGTAATAATTGATCATAGAATTATTTAGGAGCTCCTCATTTGTGAGGCCGCTTTCGAGAAGAAGCAGCAAGGTGCAAAAGAATATGTTTGCATGTTTAATGAGACCTCAGTACGGCAGCTGAATTCTGATATTATGAGTGAGGGTGAAATTGGCAGGCTGCCACGCCAGAAGAAGAGGTTTTAATAAGTTATGCATTAGGACATAATTAGATCTTACCTCATTTAAAGGAAAGGAAGAATAAAATTAGATTCACTGACAATTTAAATTAATCATTGCCCAGACATGAGTATCAATGTAAAAGACTTGTCAGAAGTGCATTGTAATTACATTAACTTGTGTGTGTGTGTGTGTGTGTAGATACGTATGTGTATGTGTATATGTGTGTGTGTGTGTGTGTGTGTGTGTGTGTGTGTGTGTGTGTGTGTGTGTGTGCGTGTGCGCTTTAAATGAAAATCCATAAACAAAATTCCCTGTTTTTTTCTGTATATTGAATCGTTCAATATTTGCTGAACACAAAAAAACACTCCCCCAAAGAGATTATAAAACACAATTTCCGCAGTGGCTCAGTATATTGGATGGTGCCTTTTTGTAATAATACGTTTTTTGCATTTGGGATTTTATAGTCAAATAAGTTTCATTTGATAGTGCACAATTAGTTCTGAACCATAAAATGTAATCATATTCATAGTCAATTATAGAGTAGTGTCCCTTCATAAAATAATTCCGATATTTTTGGTTATTTTTATCGAGCTTTTTTTTTCTATGTGTGTGTGTGTGTGTGTGTGTGTGGAGATGGGGGGGGCATATTCTCAGATACACTACTAATCTAATGATTTCATATGTTTTGTTCTCACTGTTCCCTGCTGCTGCTATCAGCTCAATCTCAAGCGTGAGATTAAAGATTTATCAGGTATTTACAAACTTGACACAAGGGTTCACGCCAATGGAATTTTAAGTGATGCTGTGACCTTAATAAAAAGGCCCCCCGCCTCCAAAAAAAATAAAAACGTGTAATATCTTCTGTTGTCAGGTGCGCTTCTATTTTCCCTCGATGTGTATGTGACGAATCCGTATTGAAACGTATTGACGTTGCGTCAGCGGAGATTAAGATTGTTTGAAGTGTGCATAGATTTCCTTTTCGGCTGCATATCCGTTATGTTTCTGGAGACACCGGCTTGTGTAAGTGGAAGGATGCAGATATGGATATTCAATATATCTGACCTGGGTCTCACACTGGTTGTGTTAAGAGGCATAACAAATGTTGGGCTATAATAAATTGACTGGTACCCTGCCTTCTCTCCTTCCTCTTATCGTTAAGGATCCTGGAATTGCACGCTGTCCATGTGCGGCAATCTTTTTACACCAATCTTTTAAACACACACACGCACACACGCGTACATTATATCTGCATTTACCTGTACCCCTGTGCTCTGCCACCAACACACACACAAGCACGCACACACAGTCATTCTCATATATCCAGGTAAAGACGGCCCTTGAGGCGTAGACTCGGACCTCCTAGAGAGGGAACTCTCATTTTCTTCCTGTCTCAGGGGAAATCTGCCCTCCAATATGAATTCAGAGCTTCCTGGGCGTCGCCCCTGGATATCGTCTGAGAAGATCAAAGGCAGGGAGCCAGGAAGAACAGTGAAGCATTTTTAAAAGCACCATTCAAGACGAATAGAGTTATACATGTGTTGACAAATGCAATTTCTTTAGCTGGATTCAGATCCCCTCTGGTCTAATACACCTCCAGTGGAGCTATAAAAGCACGACGGTGGATCTGACCTGTGTGCTGACCTCAAAAATGTGAAAACGCTCACCTCTTTGTGTAGGTTTGTCTTGCGCATACGTTCGTCTGTCCGGAGTTTAGTTTCTCTCGGAGTTGAAATATACTATTGACCCTTAGGTGTGTTGTTGCTTCATGTGCAACCTCCTGTGTCCTCCCATCTGACTCACAGCCTTCAGCCGGCGCTGGACGGGTGGAGTCAGAGAAGCATGTAGAAAGACGGCGAGGGATGGATGTCATCTGTCTCTCATGTTAAACACAGCCACGGGGCCACATTATTGACTGAGAGGGAGAGAAGTGCAAAGAAAGAAACATACTGACAGAATTAAAAAGAGAGAATGTAAGGAGAAGCTGACAGACAGATACTATATTTGAACTATATACCAAATATCCGTTTCATCTTATTCATATTCCTATTCGTATATTATTGGATCCTAAAAAATAAAGGTTTATAATGCCTTTGTTAAAGTAAATCTCACTTCTTACTTATTGAGCGCTTTATAATAGCCATCATTGATGATTAATAGATTGTTAATTCAATGTAACTTAATAGTTATTTACTCTTCTTAATTGGTTTGTAAACCATCTATAAAATTGTCTGGATGGTTATTCTCAAGCTGGATCTGATGCTTATAATACCATAGTTAATACCTAATGCTCAAAGTATTTATTAAACACAAGATATTATAATCATCAGTTGCAATTTTATAATAGCCATTGAAATATTATGTATAGTTGGTTTACCATTCATATTAACTACAGTGTCTGAACCACTTATAGATGATGGTTCTTATAAAGAGTTACTGATTTATTTACTGTACCTACAAAAAAATTGCCATTTCTGCATCTATTTATATTTTGTTTTATTCTACTTTTATTGATTTTATTGAATTGTGAGACAACAGGCTTTACTTCAGGCTTCTTTCATTATGCAGAAACGCTCACCCCATTGGCAGTTCCGTGCCCTTGTTTTTAAGTAAAAATCCGTCTTCAAGGCTGAATATGAGACTAAATGACTTGTCAAGATGGATGTGTTTCTGCCGTGTGAGGGCAAGCGGACGAGCTGTAAGGAGGGCGTAGTCTGGTGTCCAGCGACGCTGTCAGTCTGCTGTCTGGCCCCACTTTAATAGCCTGTCCTCTGAGGGCCCTTCAGAGACCACGATCTTACCAGCAGTCTGTGACCTCACACCCTCCACTGCACAAGCAGAATAACACTCGACATATCGCAATCGCAGCCTAACCTGGGGCAGTCACTGTTGTCGGTGAATTCCAGGAGAATATTTTCTCTTTGTTATGGAAAACACACACACACACACAGGATGCACAGAGAAAATAAAAAAAAAAAAATAAATAAAAAACACAATGAGTCATACCTGTTTGTTGGCTCTGATGTCTTTGCCTTTTGATTGTCTTTCTTTGTTTCTCCACCCCATGCGGTTTTCTTCTCCTTTTTTTTCTGGATGTAGCCAGAACAAAACCCTGCTGGAACTTAGTATAATTGCCTGCCCAAATCCACTTTTCCAAATTGCACGATTTCCTATTCCCCCGTATTTCAGCTTCGTCGTCTGACACCCTCCAACCCTCGCCCTCCATTATCCAAACACGATACAGATGAAATGCTACCTAGATTAATTGCCCTTCAGCTTAGTTTCCTATCATCATCTGCCATCTAATGTTTCTTTTTCATAATGAAAATGAACCTCATCCCCCCTTTAACTAATACAGCTGTATAACTTAAGTAGTCACTTTGATGAGTCAAAAAAAAGGAATAGGTAAGTCATTGATCCTTAGCTGCCAGGGCTTTTCATTCTCTTTCATATCAGTACAGCTCAGCAGTACAGTAGCTGCTCTTAATGTTGCTCCAGAGAGGCACTTTGTCAAATTTAGGCTTCTTCTCTGATTAAGGACCTGAATTGGATAAGAGCTCAGTAACATATTATTCTGTGGCCCATACAGTGTTGTGTAGTGTGCTGCGGGCATCACATGCAGTTTGTGGGTAAAACAGATTATATTGTTTAACTGGTTATTAGTGCACTAAGTGTGAATAAAGTCTGTGGTTTAGGTTTGTCACATGCATATTGCTTGCCTGGCAGAATTTATTAAGGGACATAATATAAAATGCAAGTGGAATCCTAATGCTTAGGGAGTTTCTCAGACTATTTTTCTCTGCCTTGATTTTAGCGTTCTGAATTAATCTTTGATGATGCATTACTTGCTAATTTAGGAGG
Source organism: Lepturacanthus savala (assembly GCA_030544235.1). Taxonomy (NCBI): domain Eukaryota; kingdom Metazoa; phylum Chordata; class Actinopteri; order Scombriformes; family Trichiuridae; genus Lepturacanthus; species Lepturacanthus savala. The sequence continues at coordinate 17,296,159 of CM060464.1, forward strand.
CCACTTAGATTCATCGCACACGAATGCAGCCAATATTAGGGATATTAGGGGTTTAACCGAATTACACACAGCACTTCTAAACACTTCTAAGAGCTCTTCTGACAGGTGAGGTTTAGGGGGACCGGATTTTGACAGTGGCAAAGAAGAGCAGTCTCTCCTGTGTGTGTGTGATATCGTAGAATCCTGAGCCAGCCCAGACGCGTCATATAAAAAATAGCAAGAGAGGGGTCTGCTCTTAAATCGCCCACCTTGGGGGCTCTTTAAATGAGTTCCAGTCAGGCGTGCTTCAGAGTGAGAATCAATTCCACTGAGTGTAGATTTGCATAAATAGAATCAGAATAAGATACTCAATACCTGAAAAAAAAGATAATACGTGCTGTGCTAAGCTAATTGTGAAGCACTGAACCATTGTCCTAGATAGGCCTTCACAGTGACAGATTTTTTATTTTTTTTAAATGTCATACTATATTTTAATTTAGGAAGACAGAAACAGTGGTTGCAAAGGTGGCAGAAAGTTTGTGGGACATACAATTCAGAACGCCTCCAGTCAGAACAGCATTTAATTGACTCTTTCTTAAATCCTCCTTCAAACAGTGATCATCTAATCATAGCGTAACATCAAAAACTACTAGACATATCAAACTAAAGATTGCTCCACAGCTTTGCTTCACAGGGCTCTAACAAGAGCGATACTTGACATTTGAAGAATTTGGAGGGTGGGGTCTTTTTCTTATGCCTTTCCAAAATGTCAAATAAAATCACAGGTGAGAAAGTGTAAGGAACTGTTGTTTGTTAACAATCATTAGCATGTTCAGCTAACTGGCTTTTTACTGTAGTAACCAAGCATTACATTAATTCGTGGACACAAGACTGAGGGACAGGGGTGGAAAATGTTAAAAGAGCATCAGCTGTATGTGGTGGGCACCAGCACACAGAAAGTCATGATGCATGGTCAAATGTAGTGGAAAGGCTTCCATTAGTGCACTTTTATTACTTTTTGTTCACAGTAAGGGCACCATTGAGGGCAATTTATCACATTTAGTCACTTAGTCATTGGAAAAGCACCCTAGAGGGTATTTTATCATGTTTTTTCCACTGGCAGGTCACCCCAGGGGGTATTTTATCACATGTTGGCCACTGAAAGGGCAACCTCGGGGGCACTTTTGTCATGTTGTATAGCAGGTCGCACCACCCCAGAGAACACTATCATGCACAACTTCATCATCACATTGCACTTTTTGCATTTTTTTGAACAGCCCTTTCCTGATTAACTTCATAGCCAAGAAGCATATTATCCACCACTGCTAAATACATTAGTAGTCTCAATCTGCCAGCGACAGTTGTCATCGAAGGAGAGGAGGGCTTTCTACCACATCTCTTGATGACTTAACGAAATGTGTCCAGCCTGAAGATTTTATTCCTCTAATTGAAGCCTCTCCTCCTCAATACTCCATTTTTTCACCAACCAAGGAAAGGGGCTCAAAGCACGGCTCTATAATCCTACCCAGATATGACAGGATTTTAATTCTAGGTGATTTTAATATTCATGTCTGTTGCAACTCTTATCCATGATTCTTTAATTTGTCTCTTACAGACTGGGCCCACTCACTGTCAGGGCCATACTCTTGATCTGGCTTTGTCTCATGGGTTTTCATTATCAGATCCTTCTGATCCATCTATCTCTCGCTACTATATATGTCTTAATTTGAGATTTTCCTCTTTGTTTTAGCTGCCCCCATTACGGTCAAGAGTTTTTAATTCTACCTCTGCCAATATTTTTAGTAAAGCTTTTAACACTGTCCCTTGTGAGATAGAGCTCTTATTAGATTTAAAATTAGGAAAACTAAAAACATGTCCTGGATAAATGAAGACATTCATAATTTGTTTACCCAATTGGCAGAATACTTATTTTAATGTCTTCGACCTTGTCTTTCAATTTGCACTGGAAATTGTCAACAAAACAAATCTCTCATGATCCAACTCACTTTTAGGATTCTACAATACATAAATTGCTGATGCTGAACATCTCTCCATATAAGTACTTCTAAATCTCAGTTTTCAGGGCTTTGACACAGTTGATCACACTATCTTCTTGTCCCATTTAGAGCAATAGGTGGGCATCAGTGGCACTGCCCTTGAATGGTTTAAGGCAAACCTTACAGACAGGTCTTTCTGTGTATTGCTGACCTCTGGGATGCATTGTGGCATTCCTCAGAGTTCGGTGCTTGGCCCGGTTCTGTTCACCATTTCCATGCTGCCGTTGGGACATCTCATGAGATCCAGTTTCCATTTTTATGCAGCTGATTCCCAGGTTTACCTCAGCTGTGACCCCAATAACTTCAATGAAATTTATTCACTTATAAACTGTCTCAAGGACATTCATAACTGGATGGTTCAAAATTGCCAACAACTCAACTCAAAAAAGACACTTATGAGATATTTGTAGTTGGCACTGACTCCTCAAACACTCAAATTACTTGGTTCATACTCTCACCGCATTACTCACATTCTAGAAACCTTGGATGTGTTATTTGACAGCAACCTCGCTTTGAACAGCCACATCAAATCCGTCATGCTTTTTTCAACACAGGAAAATTTCTAAAATTAAGCCATTTCTGTCTACCTAAACCTTGAAACTGTCATCTATGCTTTTATTTCATTACAGATAGATTATCACACCCTTTTCTCTGTCTACAGCAAAAAAAAAAAAAACAACCCTCTCTCCTCTACGATTAATCGTAAATGCAGGTGCCAGGATTTTAATAGGTACCAGAAAACAAGAGCATATTACACCTACGCAGCCTTTCATCTTTGCCCTGGCTGCTTGATAGTTTTAAAGATGATTTTAAAATCTTACATATCAGAGTGGTTTCGCCCCAAGCTATATTTCTAACTTTTTTAACTCTCCATATGTCATCACACGCACTGAGGTCTTCAAATGCTGTTCAGATGACAGGACATTTGCCATCATTGTCCCAAGACTTTGAAACAACCTTCATGAAGATTAGGGGGGCAAAGCCTCTAATTGTGTTTACCTCTCTTCTTAAAACTTCTTCTGATCCGTCTATTGGACCTTTCCCACACCATTTATTTTATCGTTTATTTTTTTTTGTTTAATTTAATTAGTTTTATTGATGATGCTATTATTCTTATTGTTTTACGACAACATTTTGATGATTCCTGATGATTTTTGATTTTCCCCTCTAAACCCAAAAAGTGTATTATTATTATTATTACTTCTAAGGTTCTTTAAAAAGTCTAGATCTGCTGACTTCTAGGTCCTGCTATTTTCGAATCAAGGAGCAACTGTTTAGGAAATTTCTAATCTGCCACAGTTAATATATCACAGTATATATGCTGTGCATTGCTCAACCAATGTCTAGAACCTTACATATATTATGTATCCCATCCTTTCTGGTCTTCTGTTTTATCAGTATAATTAAGGAAAACTCAGAACTCCATTCACAGTTCAAATGTTTTAAAAAATGTTACATCAAATGTGTTAACAGAACTAGTTTCTGTTTAGTTGTAATAAACAAAATCACATATAGTTTGATGGTCAGCAGCTGACGTGGTCCACTGTCAGTCTCGATCTACTTGGAGGAGACAACGGGTTGATTTCTGGGAATATACAGTATCATAATTTATGCTAGATAGAAATTGCCCAGATGGTACAGAAAGTAGCCCAAATGATCACAACCCACCCAAAAGTAAGTTTACCTTCCCAATTAAATAATAAGTAGCACAATTGTGCAGAACACCGTCCAACTAGGCCTTACTGTGTGCAATTTCTAGTGATTGCCAGTTAGAATGAAATATGTTTCTTTGTGTCTCTCCCACAGACACTTCCTCTTCAAGCAGGGCTCTGGTTCATCGGCTCTACTGTCAGGGGCGGGGCAGGGCTACCCCTTGACCTCTGGGAACGTGTACTCCCCTCCACCCAGGCCCCTGCCTCGCAGCAGCGTGACCAGACCACTGTTTACCTTCAACAAGCCGCACCGCTGCTGCAACTGGAAGTGCACAGCCCTGTCCGCATCGCTCCTCACGCTCACCCTGGCTCTGCTGCTCACATACGTCATCGGTGAGTTACACTGCGACCAGAGAGCTGTGTAGTTTGTGCTGTGGAGCTGCACAAGAAGATCACTTTTTTTGCTTTCATTTTATTTCATGTTTTTTTTTTTTTTTTTTTTTTTCGAAAACGGACAGCTAGAGTCAGGAAATTGGGAGGCTTGTCAAGGCACTGCCTAATTAATTAAAAAAAAAAGAATCAATAAAAAAATTCTGAAACAAACTCTAACAGGGAATTTAACACATACAGAATGTTGCAGGCATCAAAGAGCAAAAATACAATATAGGGGTAAGAAAAAAATATAGGAGGGGATCAATAGGTATCAAAACTGGACCAGTGGGAATTCCTCTCTTATTCTTGGCTTTTAAAACAGAAGATTGTATTCCAAATGTGACCCTCTGTAGTATATGCAAAAATGTAAATTAGCTGTGCACAATCTTAATTAAAATACATAAACACACAGTAATTGCTATCTCCTTTGTTGATTGTTTTTCTTTCTTGCGCACACAGTCGCTCAAACATAATTTATTACTTTTCAACCTTTTTTAAAGTCTTTATGATATCAATCAATTAAGGTTTGATTTTATTTGTATAGGTTCATTCCATTTAATTAAATTGTTGTCAATCTGTTTTAAGAGAGGTGAGACCTTTTAAGTCTATTTGTAAGTATTTCTTTTATTTGCACCTGCATAAGTTGCAAATTATTAACAGTATAATATTAATATAATGATAGCTATAACTGTAGTCTGTAATGACTACAAAGCATATTTGCTTTTATGAGTGTTTTTAACTCTCTGGAAATAATTTGGATCATTAAAATTAAAAAAAAGAAAGTTTCTGGAGTCACTCTCTTGTCGGGGAGATAATCAGTGGATTTGGTCAAAGTCAAACGGATTCATCGATTCCCATCCAATTGCACCGATTCCAGGTTCCTCCTCAACCTTGGCCTGGCCTTCCACCTCCGCATATCCTCTCCCCTCCGCCGCTCCAAGTGCAGATAACCCCACCCTCCGCCCAGCCAGTTCATTTCCCTCCTGTGGTGGTGCTCAAGGTCACACTGGAGCAGGCGGGGGGTTCGCATTAATCACACATCCACACACACACATATCAGAGACAAGACATCACACACACATACACACACACAAGCGAATACATGCAGATTAATCCCCAGGCTGAACCATGCTATTCCATTAATGTCCCGGCCCCGGTAATTAGTGCATTAGTGAGGAGTGTGAGTGATGACTTGGAGACGACATCACCTTTTAATTGGTGTCATGCTCCACTCCTGCTTGGCAATGATTGATCTTGATGTTGACATCACCATGGCAATGGCACCAAGATATATGCGACGTACGCATAGATAATATGTTAGACTGTAAATCAAAGATATTCAAATGCAAGATGAAAGTGGTCATGGGCTTAATGTCTTTGTCTAATGGGAGAGGTTGAAACACAGGCCACCAGATGATGAGGTTCTCTCATTATATAATGATTCAGTCATTTTAATTAATTAATTAACAGCCACTGACGGGAAAAGGAGAAACAAATCTCCCCTGGTAGTAGTGCAATTTCTCAAATTCATCAAACAATAGCCATGGTGACTTTTGCTGTATTTATTGATTTTGACTCTCATTAAATCACGCTGATTAATTATTATTACCATAAATACCCTGATAAGAAACAGAGGAAATGATATTCATTATTTAAAACATAATAATGAATGATCCCTCTTTCCAAATAAAATCAGCTCCCAACAGCTTTTCCAACTGTGCCTTTTGTTATGTTGTAAATATTCATTATTATTTTCAAACTGAATATGTAACTCACTATTAAAGATGACTCACCCTGCACTATGGATATTTTTTGTTTTCACATCAGGGATTTTGCTTTTCTTTGTTTTGCATGTATAAACACAGACCCAACACAGGCATGTAGAGCTGAAACTATTATGACTATTATGATGATTGAATAATCATCTAAGTCAATTTTCCAGTAAGAAAGAAGGGAAAACTCCCCCATTCTAGCTTTTCAAGGATTTGTAGATTGTCCTTAGTAAGCTATTAGTAAGTCTATCTTTAGATACTGAAGTGTTAACTCAGACAACAAAGGAATATGATTGGGATCCTCTTGGAATATCATTTTATGACAATTTATAGACCAAGTGATTAATCAAGGAGATAATCAGCAGATTAATAGAGAGTTATTAGCTGGAGGCCTTTCTGTTCACATTAATAGCCACAACCTTCTCTTTTCTTCCTTTATCTAGCAGTGTAAGCGAATGTAGTGTGCATTGTCAGTCAGTGTGATACCACAGATACTACACAGATACTATATATATATATACATACAAAATTTGGTTGAATCGTCATCTTTTCTCATGACAGTCAGCCAAACTATGCTGTGTGTGCCACAGTTGTCCGTGGTACGCTATGTAACCCTGCTAATTAATTATATCACATGTTAATGCTATGTGGATGCGCAGAGTGACCGGTGGCGAGGTCCCTGCATCAGGTTGAAAAATTGAACGTCATAATTCAGTAAACATATCTGACACTGATCATTTTTAACACGTTCTTGATAGTTTTTAACGCCAGTGTCATATTGCTTACAGTCTTGAAAAGGCCCCATGAAAGGAAATATAGATTTTCATAGTTTTAATCTCGTGTCCCTGTAATAATTGTTCATTCGTTATTGTGACTAAATCTTAAAATCTGCAAAGTTTCTGATCATGTTTTCCATGGTTAACTTTTGCAAAAATAAGGCAAGAGTAAAGTACAAAATAAGCACATTTATTTTAACAACCTTTTAAAGTACAAACAAAACATCTCCACATGGAGTCTTATACTTTTAAGAAGACTAAATCTTGAATAAATCTAACAAAATCAATGAAAAATGACTGAGCCTGGTTACAGTCAGAGCACTATTGCTCTTTCTCACCTAGCGCCCCCGCTCAAACATGTGCTTAATTACCCAGAATCACACAAGCTCAGGGAGGACTAATGAAGCACAGATGTAGCTTACACAAAACTCAATGCCTGATAACATGAACATGACTTCAGATGACCTTATTTAAAAGTAAATGAAATTGTTACAATTGCCAATACAAGATACTTGCAAGTACAAAATATTCATATAACATGTGGTTAATATTAACGTACAGTATATTATGGCCTTAACTCATGAATTTCTTAATGTATGCCAACTAAGTCTAGAGAATTCAATTTTTGAGTATTTTTTACATCAAAATTGATCAAAATCCATTTGTTCTTCTCTTCCTGTACCAGGTTCAAACATTTGATGACCCATCCTGCACTCGGGGGCTTTTACAAAAGCTCATCCAATGAACTTTGCTTTTATTTTTTACAAATACCACCTTAGCCCAACGCTTAAATCCGCCCACTTTCTTGATTAAAATCCATATTGTAACTGTTAAAACCTCAAACAAAAGGTTTTGCCGGGAAAACATCACAGAGCATGCATTAAATTATGTCTTACGACTCTACGCACGTGATGTGACCTGTTTATTAAATTCGTGAAAAGTAACCCAGCAAATAATGAGGCACCTATATTATGTCTCAAATTAACGTTTTCCAATTAGCAGAACAACGCGACGATGCATGATTGCAGAGATAACGCTGTGCCTAAGCGATCGCAGCGTATGCCCCCTGTTGTGATTAGCTAAGGCAGCTCTGCTCTCTTTCTTTGCTGCCCTCTCCCCTTTCCTTCCATACCCCCTGGTGTTGCAGGGGCCGTGAATAGCTTTGTTAATTTGTTTATCTCCCAACGTACCCCTCCCTCCTGCAGTCGTAGCTTGTTATTAGGCACCACACGGCCATCAGATATGAGGAGCAGGCATTATGATAGTGAGCGGGGCATTTAAGGAGAGATAGAGGACAGATTAAGATTGCATCTGTAATCTTGAAGAATATTGCTGCTGACAACACTACCAGTAGCCCAACTCATTTTCTATTTTAAGCCTCATTTAAGTTCCATAAAAAAAAAGGAAAAAAAGAAAGTACTATTGCTCTGTGATGCTGTCAAGAAAAGGCTAATTGGAGTGTTTTCTGCATTAATGAATGTTTTGCTGTTTTAAACAGTTACAATCCTCAGTTTTTGAATCAAATAAGAGGAAAGGGCGGGATGTGTCAGTAATGAAAGATTATCATCGCTATGGCAACAGGGAAGAAGCTTCTGACGCAAGTGAAATGAACAAGTCAGCAGCTCCCTGCAATCAAATAATCACTTCCAAATAGCATTTCAGACACACAAACACACACACACACACACACACACACACACACACACCTTTACTCTTTAAGACAAGATCTTTATGGCTCTATTGTGCAACACATGGTGCTTCAGGGGACCTGGTGGCTCCATAAAGAGCCAAATGACTCGTTAGCAGCTTTAAGTTCATTACTTCCACGCTTTTTCTTTCAGTAAATCTACTTTCAGAGTGTGTTGGCAATTCAAAGCCTTAAAAGGTATCCATTATTCACAGGGGTCAAACTCAGTGTGTTTGTGTTTATTAAAGCTACAGCTAATGATTATTGTCAATAAATCTGCTGATTATCTTTTAGATTTGATTAAGAATGTTTTTGTTATATTGCAGATAATGCCCACCGCAGTTTTCCAGAGCCCAAGGTGACACATACAAATGTCCCTTGTTTTTTTTTTCAACACAACAGCCCAAAAGCTGAATAAATTCAATTTTTAGAACCATCACATTGGCCATTTTCTTGACTCAAACGGTTCTACATGAAACAGCATTTTGAGAGAATCTAATATCCATATTGTGACATCTGAAAAGACAGTATGTACAGGTGGGAGAAAATGTTGGAAGGATGATACTATTGGAACATCTGAGCAGGATGATCAAATTCAGAGAAAGAAAATGTGACTGAATTATTAAATAACAAATACAATGGAACATATATGGCCAGGTTGCATACTAGAGATAAAGGTATTTTTCATTTCAGGTGGACTTTTAACAGGTTATCAATAAAAGTGTATTGTCCTATTTTCTGACAAAATATAGACATTTATGGATATATTTTTTTTGATTAGCTATGTGAGCAAATTTATGTTATGTTAAATAAAATGTCAAATATGTTCTGCCTTAAAATGTTTAAATGTGATTTTGATGATTTTGATTATCATTTCATTACATTTATCTGATTTAGGTCAAATAGACCGGAACATTAATAAGCATTTCAGCAGTGAGCGAGACAGTGTGTGGGAGTTACTCTCATTGTTTTCAAAATGATTATCTTCATATAAATTGGAAATGTTTTGAGGCATTTTTCACAATAAACTAATTAAAAAATTACACATTAACAGAATATGGAAAACGGATAATTATTTGCAGCCCTACTTACCAAATATCAAACCATGTCCTTGGTGGCCTGTTTTAAATAAGAGTGATTTGAATAAGTTGCTCCCTCATGATCTTTGTGTGTTGCAAAGTGCCAAGCTAAATAGAGCTTAACATGAATTAGGTGCCCTATGTTGACCACCCTGACTACAGGTGCACATTATGCTGACCATATATTAAAACTGGAAGCCATTTACTTTAAGACACACTCACAAACAGGAGTGTTGTATGTGAATAAATGTCTGGATTATAATGATCTGTGGAGACCTGAGCATCATAATTAGACAGGGTTCCTTTGCTCTTTTTTTTTTCTTTTTGTCATTTTAGTCAGACCACAGAGAGCAAAGTAACAACTGTAATAAAGCTAACGGTTGCTACAAATCTACCATTAGCAAGTAATTGGAAGTACCTGCTGGTGTTGTATCTAATTTTGCAGGAGTCAGAATGCGTGATTGCAGATGGCACAGATGTACCATAATGGAAAACGTAACCGTTTTTCACTCTTTTCAGCTGCTGCATCTGCTATCACATTCTGACAGCCACAGAATGAGGTGGTAAACACAGGCATTGCCATGTTTCCTCCAGCCTGCTGTCACTATTGCTGTGCTGATTTGAGCCAAATACATCATGTACAAAGTGCACCTACTGGCTACTGACAGCGATGCATGATATATCTTGTCACAGATCATCACCCACGTTATGTCTCAAGGTTTAGATTAGTATTCAACGTTTTTTTTTTTCATTTTGACAAACATTTCAAGAAGAGAAAGGGGCTAAAAAAGACAAAAAGACAGATGTGAGTTTATCTCTCATTCCCTATCTTTAAAATGCTGGCACAACAAAAATACTATGATTTTAAATTGAATTCCCCCCACTTAATTAGAAAAAACGATAAAACACCTTCTATTTTTCCTCTTTCAGTATTTTTTTTTTAATCTAATGCAGAATAATGGAGCACCATAATACTCACAATCACAATAGTCTGAGCTATATCATCCACATGTCACTGAGAATAATCCGGTTACCTGGGGGTTTGCAGAGATGTCAATACAGTACTGTTTGATTAGTGAGTTTACCACAACAACTTGTCACATCTTTTTTTCCTGTGCAGTTGATTAAACACCTGTAGAGAGCAGCTGGAATGATGTGAGTTTTTCCATCTACATTCTCCGATTTAAGGGCTTTGTGTAATTTTACGCATGGATGGCACATCAGCGGCAACTTCATTCATTATTTAAATCTCCTTCCACGGCAACAACATCGGTCAGGACCTAACAGTAATTAATGTTCTGTTTGGGAACTGCCGAGCTAGTACAGTACTCGTAGATCCCGTGTTTGACAGGGGAAATCCATCGGAGGAATGTGGGGGATACTCAGGATGAGTCCAGAGCTCCGTCAAATGTGTCGGAACATTTTTGTTTTTGCGGGATTTAGTCGATTAGCGAGAGCAAAACAAGAAGCGAAGAATCGGGGGTGGGGAGAGGCATAAACAGAATGATAAACTGTCTTTGACTTACTTGTTTATAGAGCCAGGAAAGCTCTACAAGTTTGTGTGTGGGAGGGAGGGAGGATGGAAACAAAGGTGATCAATACTTGGTGGTTCATCACACCGGTTCACACATTCAGTACACAGCTCATTTATGTGTCAGACATACCGCTGGTCGGTTGACTCTCTACTTGCCAGCAGCTGTTGTGTGCAGCCGTAGCTGATCAAAGCACCTGAGGAAAGTAGCTGATGTCTGCTCAAATGTGGCTAGATTTGTTGTGAAGGTTTCTTTTTGCAATAAAAGTGCTAAGGTGTCTGAACAGTTGCCAAATCTGGTGATAAAGTTGTAAACACTGGAAAAGAGGAGTGTAGAGCTGAAGGTGAATTTATGGCAGTATAAACAGTGGTTTGCAAAAAGTGATAATGTTTTTTAAATGATATGTCCACAGTGTCCAAGTGTATAATGTGAAAAAAAACACAGCAGGTTTCCCCAAAATCTGATGAAATCCGGTGAAGATGGAACAGGGTGAAAGACATAAGCTAGTGGCTAAAGATGTGACTGTTTGCACAACGTCCTGTCTCTCTCTGTCTCTGAGTTATTTTCAAATGACTTTTACAACATTGGCTCATTAGAGAATGAAAACCACTGAACAGAATCATTCAACTGTTGTACTGGAATTGTCTCGGTTTACGTGGGACTGACTGAAACATATACAAAGGCTATGCATCACTTACCAGATTTACCAGATATAGTTCTTTTCTTCCTGACGACAGCGCTGTAAACAAAGGGACCAGGGATTCAGAGACACTGTCAAAAGCAGCCAATTTGTTGTGGTCGTGTAGCACAACACAGGTAGAGAGTGTGTGTGTGTGTGTGTGTGTGTGTGTGTGTGTGTGTGTGTGTGTGTGTGTGTGTGTGTGTGTGTGTGTGTGTGTGTGTGTGTGTGTGTGTGTGTGTGTGTGTGTGTGTGTGTGTGTGTGTGTGTGTGTGTGTGTGTGTGTGTGTGTGTGTGTCTCAGGCAGAAGGGACCCAGGTTCTCTGGTTGGTCGTGATCCAGCACTGCTCCTCACTAGGATTATATATTGCAATGTGGAGCCCAAATCCCATGACATAGCTATATAGATACAAATTCATTTATTTTTTTCAATTAAAAAGACCATAAATTGCCAGTTCCAAATAAATGCTAAGTCTAATTTATTAAAAAAAAGAAGAAGAAAAAGATGTGACCACTGATGCTGCACCTTTTTTTTCGCAAGCGCTTCACATCACTATCACGCTCAAATCACGTTAAAGAACACTCTCTCAGGTAATATTGCTTAATTGCTTATCTCCACGGCTCTGGTGCAGTGAAAAAAATAAAACATACGACATGAAAATTAAACTTTTGTAACATATGCAGAAGAAATGTCGGGAGATGCAGCCGTGAGATGTTTAACTACAGTAGTGTAATCTTACGTTTGAAAAGTGTAAGTTATGCACTGGTTTAATGAAAGAATTTGACTAAATTAACATATTTTTTCCAGTTTTGCTGAGCGAGACTTTTGTCAGGAAGGAATTAATGGTCAAATAAACCCCTCATCTGTTAAGTGATTGAAACAAATAAATGGCTATTATTTGGAAATTTGGTAAACAAATTTAAATCCAAACAACATAACAGCAACATAATTGTATTGTTGTAGTTTATGTTTCCATTATTATTTCTCTGCAGCATTGATTTAAAGGTACAGTGTGTCGTTTCTCATGGCATCTATTGCTGAGGTTGCAGATTGCAACCAAGTGATCAAAGAATCACTACGCTCCCCATGTAGATAAAACTGGTTCAAGCTAAGGTAATAGAAAAAAAAACACAATTCTTATTTGATTGAATCACATACTTATTATACATTATATACTTATTTCTGCAGTCTGCCACTAAATCTTATACACCGTTCCTTTAAACAAACTGACTGTTGCAAAAAGCAATTAAGTAATAAAAAACAATGATATTTCAATATTGTTAAAAAGAATAGCATTGAATAGAAATTTACCAACGATTAATTTCATTATTTCAATATCAAAAATCGGTCACAGCCCTGTCCTTCTTCAGCACCTGGTTCATCTGGCTTTCATAGCAGTTTATCAGCAAACAGAACAAACCAAGAAATGTTTAAAAGACAAAAATTAAAAACGTTCCTTGGAATGTTGCATTTGTCAGTTCTACCTAAGTTCATCAGAGGTAAGACGACCTCTCCCTAACAGCCAACCAGAGCAGAGAGAGTTACTTTGAAAGCAACATTACTCCTGTATGATTTCATACCGTCATTTATACAGGCAAAGTAACACATTTCCCATAATCTGATTCAGTCTCTGAGTGCAAAGTAATTAAACAAATGTCTCCATAGAAAGAGAGAGTGGAAAACTTCACGGCCTGATTATTCAACATGCCGACCGAAAGGATAAAGAAGGGAGGACAAACCATGTGGAAGCAGAGACAGGCGCAAAAAAAAAGAAAAAAAAGATAGTCCAAGTCCACAGTAAATTGGAATTGCTCAAAAGTGCTGATTCACTCAGTTGAAGATCTGCTGCTTTTATTCAGTTTGAACTGTGCCCAATATGCAATCACACAGCACGATCTGCAGGCTACCGCACAGCATACTGTACCTTACAAACGGCTGCACTGAGCAGGATGAAAAAAAAAAAAAACGCTGTAAGAAGTTGAGTTCCTGAAGCGAGATGGTGCAGAGAACAAGTGCAAATGCAAACAGCAGAAGTTAATAATGAAGAGGATGTCTGTAATGATACCGGGTGGATGCAGGACATTCATTAGAATGTGCCAACATGGTACAGTAGCCTCAGTGGAGCGAGCACTCGTAGCGGGGATTGCAGTCTGTTCTGATAGCGGGCTGCGGGCGGAAGGCCAGAGATTGTGTATGGTAGTGGAGGCAGAGGGTCAGCCGAGTCCGGTGACGGCTGTCAGGATGAAGCCGTCGAGGTGCTGAGTCGGCCTGGTCCTAATGAAATGTTACTTTCTCCCAAAGGGAAGTTTTTGAACAGGTGGTTGCCAGTTTGTCTTGGATCAGCGGCGATCCCTTTCATCGTGCAGCTCTGTCAAGGAGGGCAACTGGCAACCAATTATCTAATGCTGAATGTGTACGATTGGCTGCTACAACTTCTTTCCAGCAGGGCCTGGAAACTAGAACACTTTTTATTAGGAGTCTTCTGGCTCAGCACAGTTCAGTTGGACACAAAATAACAGTCACACACACAACAGTTCGCAATGAGGCGGTGCTGTGTTCTGCTCTGTGTATCGCACTTTATTCCCTTTGTCTCGACAGATGTTTTTAATCTGTTGCCTAATTACTGCATAGCTCACTCTGAGAGGGCGTTCACCTTTCATTTAAATGTGCCGGCATGCGTGAATATGTGCCTGTAATCTGCTAATGTGTGTGTGCACATGTGTGATTTTCAATTTCATCAGCTTTTACTGTTTTTTCAAAAACTGTGAACGATAATCTGTGAATTTATTGGCATTTATTTTGATTGTGACACCAGATGTTAAAAATAAAAAATAAATAATTAAATAAAATCACACAATCTTTTTTTTTTTTTTTTTTTATAAATCCAGCCATTTGCAGAGCATGATAATGAGCAGCTTGTGTGTGTTTTTGTTTCCCTCGCCATTTTTGAGCTTATTTGATGATTTTTGGTGTAAACTGGTGATTAGTGCTCTTAAAGCAAAAAAAAAAAGAAGAAAAAAAAGCAGCACACTTTGGTTGTGGTGGGAAACAAAATTTAAGGCGTAAATTGGATTCAGCTGAATCTCCTTTTTGAAAATGGGGATGGTTCTTTGGGAAAGGAGTATAAGTCTGTATGTGTAACCTACGCGTGTGTGCATGCTTTGTGCTTGTTTGTACATGGGTGTGTGTGTGCTTCTCACCCCCAGCTTCGTCATGCCTCATTGGGGTCCATATTGATTGGTCCAGTTTCTCTTTGTTTCCAGTCGTCTATTTTGGTCGTCTGATGCAGCTTTAAGAAACCTGCTGGCCTTTGCTAAAACTGCTCTAACAGCTAGAGGAGCCTTTGGTAAAATTGCTTTAAATGGCTAGACGGACTCCGGTTCGATAGCGCTGAATGGTGAGACAGCCCTTTGGTAAAAATGTCTCCAGAAGGTCAGACAGACTGCAGTAAAATACCCTCAATAGCTCCAGTAGCTCACCAGGCGAATAAATGCTTGCATGCGGGCACGCGGGCGTGCGCGGCAACTCGCTTCCACCGGCCTTCTTTTCTTTTGCATCTTCAAATGACGTCGCCCACGCACCGAATACAAGCAAACACGGAGATTGAGCCATGTGTGACTGCGAGCCGCTGCTTGTCCTGCAGGTGTTTTTTTTGCTCTCAGTGGTGGTAGATGGTGGCTGCCAAAGGCAACTGTAACATGGCTCCGGCCCCCCGTGCTTATTTAACACAATTCTGTGTAACACGACTCCGCTTTCAGAAAAGGGGTCAGAACAGTAAAGACGGTAAGTGGGAGACGTAGAGGTGGAGATTGGGGAGGGGGGGATCGTGATTAGAAATGAAAGAGATGAAACAGAGAAACGTGTAAAGCAGAGAGCCGTGATCCGTCGGACTCTGTGACTGGATGACACTGACGGTGTGTTTACTGGCAAATAAACACCGGGATATACCGAAAGTGTACATGTCATACCCTGAACTCTCCGCTTATCCCCTTTTCTGTCATTTTATCCCTTTCATCCAAACAGGACGTCTCATTCCAGATTAGCAAGGTCAGACCGTCGATGACGAGTCCCGAGGTTTATACTAATCGAGAGATTGCCGCATGCGGCTCTGCCGCTGCGCGCACACACACACACATACATGCATGTATTCACACAAGCAAATGTTATGACAGTGATATTAGCAGCTTTCAAGGGGTTGGAGGAGGCGGATGAAGGGGGACTAAGGAAAGGACTTGGGCATATCTTGTCTGTCATAATGGCACGAGGGCTGACAAGTGAAATCGCAGGTCAGGCGGACCCCCGGGGCTTCCATTCTGTACTCTAATGTTGATTTAGACACATTTGTTTTATTAGCTCTGAAGTCCCTCTCCTTCACTCTCCTTCACACTCGTTTCACCCATTTGTCTCTCTTGTTCTTTTCTGACTCCCCTCTCTCTCTTTTTCTTTTTTTTTTTTTTTATCTCCCTCTGCCTTTCTTTCTCCCATCCCTCAGAAGTTGTGGCTTAGCTGGAGGCTGACACAGCCATGCAGAACTTGGATGAGCAATTGCTTTTACTGTACATGCTAAACTACACACTAAATGGAATGACTGATGCTCTCGCAAGTGTTTTGCTGCGAGGAAAAAGCCGGAGCCGGTAGTCTGGTTGTCAGAATATAGTTGGTGGTTAGCTTATGTGTATGAGCAAGAAGAACTTGGCAATCAGGGCCTGGGTGTGTTTCTGCTTGTGTGAAAGTATTGATAAATCATTTTTAACTGACTGCAGCACTACCTTGGCTGTAATGGTTATCGATAAGACAGTATATTAACAGTCAATCGCACCCATTGTGTCCTGCAGCTGAGCCCAGGACTGTTACAAAGAGCAGATAACCGCATGTACTGTAACACAGGCATTAAATAGAAATGCATGCACACACATACACGTCCATGCGCACAATTGTCTTTCTCCATCTCCTACTCTTTCTCCCACCTCAAGTGTGAAATCTAATCATCACTGGAGCCCAGAATCATCTAATCTGTAGATACACACACGCGCGCCTGACAACAACAAGAGCAGCGGTAACTGCAACCGAGCATTATCTCCGCGTCTCCCGCCTCAAATAGTCTGCTTTTAAAACTATCTGGAATGAACGTCAGAGGGAATTTAGCGGTTCGGGGGATGCCATTCATTGCGGCCACAATATAGACATGCCGCCTATATGTCTCTGCATTCCGGGTGTTAACGTACACACAGCGGTAATAGAGTGGTTGTTATCTCAGCAGCCTTGCTGACATTGATCCACAAATTTCCCGTAGCTTGAATTTTTCTCTTTTTTACTTGACTGCACGGACGCTTAAGTAAACCTGGAAAAAGTTAAAAAAAAAAAAAAAAAAAAGGTTAGAAAGTGCCTCTTTCTGTTTCCAACTGAACTGTTTCAGTCACTTGGTACACCCTGCGCCGTTGTCATCAGTCTGCCACGTCCTCCACACACATCTCGGCGGGGTAGCCGACAGCGAGGGTACAGTCGCGAACCCCCTCACAGCAATGCCATCCTATTACCTCTGGCAGTCATCTCTCTGTCACACTGATCCATGATTCATGTGCGTGAGGGCCTCGGCCTGTTAGCTCGCCTCACTGCTGCTCCCCGCTCGCTGTCGCCACTGCGCCACTGCTCCCATTATAATGACTGGACTCAGACCCGGAGTGTGTGTCTCTCTCTCTCTCTCCAGTATGTGACGGTTATGCTTTTTTTTTCGGCGGAACTATAAAGAGGGAGATGGACGCTGAGAGCGAGATGGATGGACAGACGGGGGAAAAGTGAGCGAGAGTGATGGTTCATGCCGAGCGCCATGCTGCTTCTATAACTGACTCCATGCTGTGTTTGAGAGTGTGTCTGTGTGGGTGGGTGCGTGTTCATGTGTCCACACATGCAGTTACAAAAAAAAAAAAAAAAAAAAAACTGTCATATAATCAAGAAGTGGAAGGAGCTGCTCATCACTGAGGGATTTTCTGCCACTCCAAATTCCCAGGTTTAAATGATGTGTCCCTGGACATATTGGAAACCCACAGGGTGGCCTGAATTAAATTATTTTTTTCCCCAACACATTTAAACAAAATTATAGAAACACAAAACTAGCAAGCGTTTGAACCACTTTGTCAAAATATGTCTCTTGCAAAATGAAACGCTCAACTCACAGAACTTCTCTTCAGTTAATCACTGAAAAGACATCCATATTTTCTTTTTTGGCAGAATTGCACTGCATTGGTGGAATCAATGCACAAATACAAAAAGGTAGCAAAGTAAATATGTATTTGTTATGATAATACAGGGGTGGAACAGTGGGTAGCGTTGTTAGCTCACAGCAAGAAGTTCGCAAGTTCAAGACCTTGAGCTGATACCTTTCTGAGTAGAGTTTGCATGTTACCCCCCGTGTCTGTGAGGGTTTTCTCTGGCTTCCTCCCACAGTCCAAAAATATGTTAAATTGTGATTGGAGACTCTAAATTGCCCTTAAGTGTGAGTGTGTGAGTGAACGGAGTGTGTACCCCACGATAGGCTGACGACCTGTCTGGGGTGAGTCCTTGCCTCTTGCCTGTAATGCGCTGGGATTGGCTCCAACAGACAGGAAATGACTGACTATAATACAGTAAACTATTGAGCTAAAAAAAAATCCTCTGCTTACTCTCTTTTGTTCTGCTCCATTTTTGTCCCCAGCACAGTAAAGGACACCTGGGGCCTCTTTCAAACTCTGATATGTCATTGAAGTGTTTTGCCAATTACGTTTGAACAGATGAGAAATTGGAAATGTGGTTGTTGCATTTCAAAACCGGCATTTACAATGATATTAGAATGAGAACATGTGAATTGTGCTGAGAGCTTAGCAGTTTGAAATCTGTTGTTGATAGATATTTTTTTTTTTATTTGTGTGTATACAATGTATAAAAATTGTAAGACATATAATATATAATTGCAAATGTCCCCAATTAACCCAATTCCATTTCCTTTCTATACTATTATACTATTTCCATTAAAGAAAAACAGCACTGATAGAAAATAAATAGGCTTTCATCAATAACAGGAGTGTAATACTCTTTGTTTATGTTGTGGACATCACTTTTGATTATTTCAACATCACTTCTAGAAAGTTGTGCGTGTCAGTTTGGCATATGGCTCTTAGAGCTACAATTGACCTTTTTCACGGCAGCCATATTGACATGACATAAGTTTCTGTTTCATTCGGGTCAAACAGAGTCAGAGTGCTGCTGTTATGCGTGTTGGCTCAGCAGAAAGGCTCTGCTACACTAAATGGATCATAAATTAGAATCATTGGCAACATCTGTGTTTACCTACTATTTCATGTTAATATTAGCCTGGTCTGGCGGGGGAAAAAACAAAACAAAACAGAAGCTGAAGGGTTTTCTTTCAGGCTGTGTGTGCTTCACAGAATGGGACTGATTCTGAGGATCTAAAATAACTTTCACTTTAAGTGCATCACAAATTTAAGCCAGAGTAGTCTTGTCCTTGCTCGGGGCTTCATAAGTTTTTAAATACCCAGAATTAACTTGGGTCAATTGAAGAACAACAAAATTGATCTCAGTAGTCTTAATATCAGTATGAGGTCTTCAATTAGACTGAGTACAAGAGCACGCCACAAACTCACACACTCCAACATCTCCTCTCCTCATCACGTCTCCCCGGTCTCCTCCTCACTTTGGTGTGTTTTTTTTGTATGTATGTGTGTGTGTGTGTGTGTGTGTGTGTGCGCGTGCACTAGACGCTAAGTGTTCTAGCTAAAGGTCAACAGCCATAAAACAAGAGGGTGAGAGAGACGGAGAAAGAGAGGCTGATGAGCAGGAGCATGGGGAAGTAGGGTCTGAGGAGCTTTCGAGGAGCGATGGAGTGGTGAAGAGGAGAAGATACGAGAGCTGGATGAGGACTGTCGCCGCAGAGTCATTACTGGAGTGGGTAACACTCCGGTAATGGGGGGTGGGGGGGGTGTAGGTTGGGGTTGTGGGGGGAAGCACAGGAGAACAAGGCGAGAAAGAAAAGCAATTCAGATGAGAGGAAGCGGGGAGAGAATGGCGCATGATAGACTGAATGGTGGGAACGTTAAAATGTATCAGTTTGAGATGCCTCACTGAACACTCTCACAGACTAATTTATGAAACCATGATAGGTTGTTCCACTCCACCGCGTTATATAATGCAGTACAAACAGTGATGATGCATACAAACCTACATTTGTAGGCGCAACACTATTTTTCATGTTTAATCCTAATAGAAGAGAGTTGATAATAGGGACATAGTTTAAAGGACTTCTCTGCGGGATTGTCTCCGAATCTATCATTGTTAAATAAAAATGTGATTCTGAAGGAATGTGTTGTTTCTCTGTGTTTCTCGACCTGTCTAAAGATGCAGTGCTTACAATACCAGGCGAAAGGAGGGATTTATTTTGTTGGGTTAGTGCATAGTGTGTGGTGTGTGTGTCTGTGTGTGTGAAATTGAATGTACAACCCATAATCATTTGGGTTTCTGTTTGTCATACTTTGTCGTACATCAGAATGAGTCATCACAACTAATTTCACAGCCACGTGTTAATGAGAAAATACCCCACGCTGCATCTTTTGAAACATAATGAAAACTAGAGTGAGAGGAAGGGGGAAAAAAAACTGGAATGAGTGACCCACATTGATTTGAAGAAATCTGTGTATGTCCATGTCTGGTCTCGTCACAGGCTGACAGTTCAATTAGCTCGAGCTAAATGATGCATGACGTCTTCCCTCGTGGCCCTAGTAATCGCCAGTGTTCTGCTTTGAAGAACTCATATTGTGCATGAGTAGATACTAGCTAAACCAACAGCGGCTGGGGCCAGTCAGAAGTTGAAATGTATGATTTGCTGATCCCCCGCAGACGCCGGCGTAGAGAACTTGGGACCGAATTGACTTCAACTCTCAGAGCTCATCACAGATTTGCTGCATGTTCAAAGAAATCGTCTTTTTCCAGCGCTTCTGCAACAGAAAGTGACTGCAAACGGCTTTGAACTATTCAGAGTTTTAATTAGGTATTCCTCATCAGCTGGGGATCGAGTGTGGGTGAGCGGGTAGGTGTGTCCGCGTGTGTGTGCCACACACGCATGAAAGTAGCAAGCACGTTTTTTGTTGGGTTTTTTTCCTGCACACGGCCGAGCCATGTGAGATCGTGTTGGTCATGGCGCATAATTGTACATTTGTTTTCCTAAGCAGCCATTTTGTGCAAGCGTTTTTCGAACGCGTGTCGAGCGCTTTTTCCTGGGCGTCAGCAATCAGCCGACAGAAGACAGACAGTGGAGATGTTTGAAGTCGTTAGAAGTTCCATACCTTGATCTGCATGCGGCAGCCGTCCTCTGACTACCGCCACCGCGCAGTAACTTTGTGGTTGGAGTCTTTGCTTTTGTTTGATGTTCCAAACGTGTCAGAAGAAGGGGGAAATAAAAAAAAAAAAAAAAAAACTGCAATGATTTCATTTGCTTTAGTTCTTTCGCATCAGCGAAAGGGACATTATCTTTTTCAGATTCTTAAAAAAAAAAAACGACTCAAGCGAGTACAATCTCACATGAATGGAAACAAATGACTCCTCAGAGGGAGGTGAACGTTTTCTTACTGAACATTTTATTGACAGCCTTGCAAGATGCTAATTAATTTTTCTTAACGGGCAGGTGTTCGTTGTTTGTTTTAATTTAACAGCGCGTCGGATTGTTGTCCTAGTAAAACAGTTTTATGAGTGGGAGGGAGAATCCAGTATTACCTTTTGTTGTTTAAAAGGCCCATATGGATTTTGAATCGGCAGCAGCTTTCAAAGCATCATTAGTCATGCATAAAATACTGTGTTAGTGCTTTAATGCCAGCCCTGGGCTCAGGCTCTGAAGATCTGCCTTAATTGCCCACCTCTGCCATGTTGTGTGTTCATGTGGACATGTGCATGCCCACACATGCTTGATGTGTGTGTGTTTAGGTGTGTGTGTGTGTTTTTTTTTTTTTTTCGTGTATGTATTTGCTAATTTTCAACCACCCGGGCACAAAGATGGGCATTAAAAAAAGAGTCAGGGACACCTCCCTGTATACCTTGGATAATGAGCTTTCTATCTGCTTTTCCTCTCCATTTCTGCTGTGTGTGTGCGTGTGTGTGTAGCGGTCCACCTGTTAGGTCTGACCTGGCATCTGCGGCACGGCGAGAGCCAGCTGTATGAGAATGGCCTGAGCTCCGCAGACCATCAACAGGAGGACCGCAGCAAAACTAGACCCACCAGCTCCATCCACCTGCTGGACACGCTCAACCCCGAAAACACACACGCCGGGGACAGAGGTGAGCCGACATGCACACACCACTGTATACACCATAATAACAGATGTTCTGCACTCAAGCTATTGACAGGATTTGCCTGTCAGCAAAGCAACAAAGCAAATGTAATACAGCAATTTGTAATTTTGAAAATATTCCATGTATTGAATGAACACAAGCTTAAAGTGTTTCGCTTGGGCTTGCTGTTATTTTCTGTGACATCTTAACTCTTTCACTGCCAGAGTCATTTTTAATAAAAAAAAAAAAAAAAAAAAAGATTGCCAGCCAATGCAGGCATTTTTTGACCAGCTCGGAATATAGAATGTACAGTTCATACAGAGTATGTATACGGTATATCAGAAAAACAGTTTACTTTTAGAAAAACAAAATTGTACTCCTCATTGTACTCCTCAACAGCCGTTCTTTTCTCATTCTTTTCTCAACAAACACTTGAAACATTGGTCGTTTTCATGAAAAAAAAAAAAAAAAAACACTCAGGCTAAAAGAAAAGCTGAGACAACTGGATTTTTTTTCCCCAAAGACAGACATTTTCAAGCAGAACTTACTTCACGTTTTCATTTGTGTTGTTCTCACTTCCAAATAATACCTTCCATTTTTTTGTAAAAACAAACAAAATATAATAGGTATAACAATCGGTTTTTCAGTGGTGAAACAGCGAAATGTCTCCCTACGACGTTTCCTGCATAAACGCTACATGTTCTAGGTATATGCTTTTTTTAAGTTTGCAGAATTCATAATATTTTACATTTCATTCCATCTTAGCATCTATCTACTTCAAATCTAAATAACATAGTCTCAAACTAAATAACATACTACATACAAAATTATCTTTTCTTACCTCTATCATTTCTGGCAAATCGGAATGGGGAACGCGACCTGGATCTTGAATCACTTGACCGTGTGTCTGAAATCACAATCAGAGTCACTGTCTGTGGTATCTCCAGCCACAGGTTGACAATTGCGTGCCCTTTCGTCTTTTCCCTCCACAGCGGCCTGTGTCATGGCTGCAGCAGTTATCTGTGTCCCGGCTCTTGATTAAAAAATGAATGATCGGAGTAGTAATAGTTCCAAGCCTTGTTCGGTCACATATCTTTTTTTTTTTTTTCGGGCATTTTTCTGGGCATGGCTTGTGTATCATAGCATTGTGTAGTGTAGCATTAGCCTCTTCCTTGGGTGACCTATTTTTATCAGATGATCCGTTACAGCGCCCCCTACAGTATAACAGTCAAAACATGGATTCGTGGAAAAATCTTGGTGGGTAAAGCCCGAGCCGAGTCTCCATACACACACTTACTTTTTCTATACTGGGGGTTAGATTGACAGCAGCAAATCCTCAGCATCTACATACGTCTGAAAATAGATCATCCTAACATAAGCATATAAATGTCATACTCTTGTCATCAACTCTCTGACAGTCCTCTCTCCACCACTATATATATATATATATATATATATATATATATAGAGAGAGAGAGAGAGAGAGAGAGAGAGAGAGAGAGAGAGAGAGAGAGAGAGAGAAGAGAGAGAGAGAGAGAGAGAGAGAGAGAGAGAGAGAGAGAGAGAGAGAGAGAGAGAGAGAGAGAGAGAGAGGAGAGAGAGAGAGAGATATGATAATGGTATGAACATTGTATGCAGTCATTTCCCCACCTGAGTTAGATCAATTTAACTTTCTCTAGTGCGTTAGACAGTGTGTCGATTATATTTCCCTTTGCACCGCTGGCTCCAGATATTGAGTTCCAGAAATGAAAGGATTGAACCATAATTATTATTATAATGGCAAACCCATAAAAAAATCCTCTTGAAATGTAAATATGAACATTTAAACATTATGATTAGAGTATGTTGAGACTGCCTCTATGTCCATTGGCATGATTCCACTCACTTACTATTGAATTAGGAACTTGGCCTGCATACATAACACACTCTGCACAATGAATGCTCCATTGCGATAGAGAGACATCAGTCCAGAGATCAGCCGCAAACTGATTACTCATTTATTAGAAAGGCAAGGTAATTGGTTAATCATGTTCCCTCTTAGCCGCTACGTGACTGGAATAGGCTCTCTCTACTCGGCCATCTCTCAACTAGCCAGAGGAATTACTAACACCAATTTAACCCCATGATATGGGACATTAATTGTGAGTGTTCCAGGTCATGAAAATCAGGCAGGACACAGCAACCTTCATGCTTGGACTGACTCTGATGGATATTACATTGGATGCTGTTGGAACTCATGTTCAGCACTTAAACAGGGAGCGCGTGAGCCAAACTGCAACCCGCTGCAATTTAGGCAACCTGGACATCCCTAAAGCAACTATTCTTGATGAATCCTCACATTCTGAGGATTAACACTCTCATCAGTAGCTAAATCCTCCGATAGAGCACACAGGGGTCGTGGAATTCACTTCCGAGTGTTGCGTCACAACAATCCATTGTTTTAACTTTCTATTGCTTTATATGCTTGATGAAAGCTGGGAAATCAAAATGGGCAAAGATAAGCCGGTGATGCAGGGGGCTCAGATTAATAAAATTGGCACGGTGGAGGTGGTCCCCTGGCAGAGGAGGGCCAGAGAGATTAGAGATTAGGCTGTAATCCAGTGTGGCAGATTATCACGCTCATCCTGCTGTACCCATCACCTCTCACACCAAGAGACCACACAATCCTCTAGATTACACAGCGAAAGATGGCGAGGGGAGGCTGCGGGGAAACGGGAAGGATACAAACACGACGGGGAGAGGGGGAAGAGCCGGAGTGATGGGTGGAGTTAGGAAGATTGATGGATAGCAATCTACTTGAAGACGTGTGAAATATCCACCGGTGGCATAAAAGTGACATGAGCTTAAAAAATTGCTGACATTAAAATAAAAAATTCATGAATCACGATATTAGCCACTTTCATGACTTTTGTCCACAAAGCAAACAAAGCAAAGTTTTATTTTTTTCGAATATATTATTCTTGATGTGCTGCTCTGAACACGAGTAAAAAACATAACAGTGGGAGCATAAAGATAGCTGAGGGGACTGATTGCAGATATCAGTTTCAGCTTGTTTTGATATAAACTGATGACACAGTAGGGAGAGATGAAATGAGCTTGGCGGAATGATTTGGAATGTAGTAATCTTGTATTCTTCTTCATGTATTTTTAGTGCTGTTGTTTTTATGTCAACTCCAGTGCCATAAAGATAGGGCTCCCCGTTTGATTTGTTGGCTCCGTGCCGGGACCGGGATCCGGAGTTGGAAAATTGTAATCTAACTCAGGAGGCAGCTTTTGCGGCACATCCTGGATGCTAATTGATATTTTTGTGTCATCCACGTATGGCTAGTGTCTCGTCAAGCCACGCATGCTGTGTTTTATGCTCTCTGTGCTATCTCTCCCGCAGTTTTCCAGAGATCACCAGGAGCCCTTCAAAGTCCTCCACACATAAAAGCCTTTCTAATTAGCGCTACTTTAATTGCCACTCACCCCATGATAATCAACCTCAGGCTGGGCGTGCATGCGTGACTGTGCACCAATCAACACTCGGCCTATCTCTTCTTGTTTCCCTATTTCTATATCTGACCCCCCACCCACATACCCACACATACCCACCCACCCACACACACACACACACACACACATACATAGAAATTCATCCAGCGCAGATGAAAGAGCCCAGAGAAGATATTGTCTCTCAATGAATTCCCTGCCTTAATGAAGTACGTTGGAGTTTGGGAATAATATTTCATTCAACATGGAACGCCAGATATATTAATGATAGGAAATGATACAAACTGACATACAGCAGAGCGGCATATTGCCTCATTATAATGTGAAGATGATGAAATGTGGAGCTTGTGTAATGCCATCTGAGCCTATGCGATGATTGTATAAACCACTGTATGAAAAGGAGAGTTAGTGCTGAATTGTTTTCACTCCATCTGATGGTGTGGTGGGAAATGGTGTGTACGGATGGAATGTGACACAGACAGAGAGGAGGGCTCTTAAAGAGCACATCAATATTCCAGACTGCGTGCGGAGAGAGTGGAGGGGAGTGAGAGCGAGTAGTGTGTATGTGCGCTGAAGAGTAGGAAGTGTACGCATATTGTATGTATGTATGTGGGAAAAGGAACTGTGTGTGTGTGTGTGTGTGTGTGTGTGTGTGTGTGTGTGTGTGTGTGTGTGTGTGTGTGTGTGTGTGTGTGTGTGTGTGACAGAGAAAGAGAGGGAGAGAGCAGAGTGTGTGCTTGTGCATGTGTGCAAATGCTGATGGACTGGTCTGTATTACACTGGTCTCATTGATTTTTCTCACGCTGGGATACAGTCTCAGGATATAACACATGTGCGCACACACACACGCACACAGACGCAGAGAGAGTATAGATCATTTAGTGAGCCCCCCTGTGTGAGCGCCTCAATTTGAGAAATCCTAACAGCAACAACATGCCTGTCTATTACTCAGCCTGCATTCAGAGCATCTCATCCGAATATAGGAGATATATGGAGAAATTACACATAATTTCTTATCACAGCCGGCATTTATACACATTTGATCAGGAGGCTGTGGACTACACACTCCAGACAGCTGAGGGTAATAGATTGATGTTTCAGATTCTGACACTGAAGATGGAAAAAAAAAGTCAACATCAATTTTTTGTAAACAGATTAGAATTATCTTTTTCATTGAATGAATTGAATGGATTGATTGATTGATTGATTGATTGATTGATTGATTGATTGATTGACAGGACTTTGGGGTAACTGCACAACAATAAATGCAGAGTAAATGCAGTGATGGAAACTAATTGAGCTCAAGTACTGTACTTCAGCATTTTTTGTTAAAAACGGACTGGGGGTAGGACTCAGCAGCAGGACTCAACACTGGAGATCTGCAGTCAATGTCCTTTAATCAAACAATGGTTCGGTACACAGGATGTCAGAACAGGCAGAGATATCCAAAGGGGCATACATACCAGTGCAGGTATTTTTGAAACCATGTATTTTCTCTGCACGGTTCAGCCTTTTGTCCACAAGTAACTGCAGTTGTGGCCTCCTGAAACCAGAGTAATTTGTAACAGAGTGTCCAGAGTGAACTTGTTTGGAAAGTCTGGTTTCAGCAGTCATGTGCAGATGGGAAATAAGGCTGGCTGACACGGGGGGGGGGAAGGCTGAACCGCTCACAGAAACTAACAAGACGAACTGGTGAAGATGAAAAGGAACACTGGGACTAAATTGGGGAGGTAATTAGACACAGGTGTGACACATTAGGGCAGGCACAGGTATTCAAACAGGTAGGAAACACCGGGAAGCAGGAAGTGAAGGGACCTGAAATGGGATGTGTGGCAGCCAATAATGTAATAACCGACGATAAGGTAATAATGGCTGTTGACGTAGTAAATTTGCCCTCTTTAAAATGTAATAGGCCAATATGTAATAACTATCCAATAATATACTGAAACCAGAGTGTAATAACTTTTGGTCTGCGAGATTAGAGCTGGGTTTCAAAATAAAACAGGAAATAGCCAAAATGTCCGAAAACAGAAAACAGGTAAGATGAGACTTCAGGGACTAAAAATGTTATATTTTTGAGGTGCTTTTACTGAAGAACTGTCATTTGATACAACTTACAGTATACTACTACTACTACTCAACAATTCAACATAGATTTTTATCAATTACTACTAGTTACATGTTTACAGATTAAAATATATGAGTTTACAATGCATTGTCACATAATATCTACAGAATGCTACACACTCCATTAGTTTTAAAAAATAATGTAATAATAATTAGTTTGATACTTTAGACTTTCTGATGATATCAATACAAGACTTTAACACTCATAAACTCATCTAATCAGCTTCATTAGAAATGTTGGGTTTGATCAGTTTTAATTGACAGTGGCCAAACAAGCTAGGACTGTGATCAGATTTTTTAATATCGCTAAATTCTGATTGAATCTAAATTTGGAAGTGAGCCCTGTCCACTCCAAACTAATGAGAAGAGCACAGAGAAATAACCAGAACAGTTTCAAATTGGCAGAAAGTAGTGTGCATGGATCACTTCAGTCATAATCAGATGCATTCTCACCGCCTTTAAGTAAAGAATCTAGACCTTTTTTCCCCACTGATTGAAGTATCAGTTGTTAAGAGGCTAAAATGTTCTGGACTTACTTAGTAGTATTACAAGAAAATCAGGCTGTTACTGTTTGAAACACATTTAATAAATGACATTATTGATAATGACAAATCAGTGCATGAGCAGGAATTATTATTAGGAGTTTATGAGAGTGAAAATAAATCTGAGTGACTGTGAAATTCTAATTTATATAGGAAGGAAAGAAATTAAATTTGAGCTACATGAATTTAATAGTTTTCAAGAACCTTTCTCTCACCGTTAAGAGAGTGGAAACATGACACGACTGCACACTGATTTCATGTGAAGTTTAAGAACTGCTGCTTTAATGTTAAATAATGCAGTGCAATTTACATTCATATTTTACATGAAATAAGATGCGACATCTTATTTCATGTAAAATATTTATGTGAAAATTTACGAAAGCTGTCAGATAAACGTAGTGGAGTATAACGTGCACCGAATTGTAGTGAGAACTACAGAGCAGCAAGTCTAAATACAAAAGTAAAGTACAAATACTTTATAACTGTAGCTATAATGTACTTAATTTCCACCGCTGCCGGCCGCAGCATCACACAACAGCTGAGTATGTGTCCAAACTCTTAACAGAGATTGTGTGCATTTACACATGCGGCACAGCAGCGGTGACTTCATTAACACCACATCGGTCAGGATCTGACGGTAATTAATGATCTGTGTTCTGCTACACGTCTACACAGGTCAGCTGCTACACACAGATTCCAGGTTTTTACGGCGGAATTGTTTTTAATAAAGCAGCCCTTATGGATTAATCCTGAGCTCCATCAGTGCTGTCAGTACATTTTTTATTTTTAAGTAGCTGAAAGTCCAAGATAAGCCTACCACCCCATACCCACTTGATCCCCAATTCAATATCATTCAATGCCTCATGAGCTTCGATCGAGAGAGAGAGAGAGAGAGAGAAAAAGGTTCGGTTACCACCAGCTCTCTGAAGAAGCTAATAATTTCACTCTAACTGCGTGTGGCTATTAGCGTTGGTCCTTGTGAATTAGACTGTTTTTGCAACGAGGCTGATTTGCATAGAAAGGGGCCAATTTTGCACAAATGTATGCATATTATCTAATTTGCATATGTGCAAAATAGCATATGTGCAAACCCACAGAGACTCTGTTTGCTTGGTAGCGCAGTTTGCGTTGCAGTTCACCCTTTGCGGGCGCGTCGTGTACTGCAGTTTCTGTTTTGTCTCTCGCTCGCGCAGGTTTAAACAGCCACAAAAGCTGCGCAACCCTTCTGTGAAAATCGCCACAGAGCAAACGACTTTGTAAAGAAGGCGGCTCTGTCTGTCACAGACATAGCCCAAGGCCGTATGGTGGAAGGTGAGGACAGGAGAGTAATGGAGGGCCCTAAGGCCAAGAGCATTATCTTCTCCTGACTCTGACTGACTCTGACTGACACTCATTAGGCTGCACAGTGGAGAGAAGAGGCGGAAAGCTTATTAAGCCACCTGCTCAAAAGGCCCTTAATTGAATTCAAGTAATTATAAAGACCTTGCCCATTGTGATATTTTTATTCATCCTGCGGCAAACTCAATCTCTCTTGCATTTGGAACGCTATTAATGTTGTCTGCACCAATGTGCGTGAGATTCAGGCCTCCGCTCCAATATCGACTAACGCTCGCACGCGCACACATACACACGCGCACACACGCACATTTCCGGTCCCTCCAGACATGTCCCGTCACCAAGACCCCGGCTGCACTTTTAGTCTGCTCTCTGCTTCATTAGAATCTGAGGGATAATAACATTAATTGCAAAGACAGTTTAGTTCCTTTGAAAATAGATTACAGGTGTAATTGTTTTACCTGAATAACCCGTAGGCAGGAGAAATTAATTAGACCTTGTGTCCCAAGTCCTAATGTAGCTCATCTCCTTCATTGGCCTGCTCCATACACACACACATATACACACACGAGGCACGCAAGAGACACAACAGACAGCACAGACAGATGGGCAATTAGTTTCACACATTACAAGAAGGGATGAAGGATAACAATGTGGAGATGTTAGCTCATCATTAGAAATGTGAGAAGAAGGAGTTCAAATGTAAAAATGAACTATTCAAGGGTTAGGTTGGGAAACTATAGCATGTTCTCGCATGTCGGGTCATTGGCTGTGTTACGCATACACACTGTGCCGCACTAACGGTATAATAGGCTAAGGCAGCATCATTATTATGCTGTATGTTGATTATTGCAAACAGACCTGCCCACTAACCATTTACCATTTCCATCTGCAGCGCGTTGTGCTTGATGGCAGACATGAAATAAGCTATGCGACACTTTCATTGCCCCTTTAAACAAACCCAACATTTCGAAATAAACCTTTATACCATTTTTTTCCCCTCTCTTCTGCTTTTATTTCGTTGCCAACTATTGATGAAAAGCACACGAGGAGATTTATGCAATGCCATTTATTTTTATTTTTTACCCTAAGTAACCGGTAGCGAGTGTGAAATCTGAGCATCTTTTCCCTTATTAAAGCCACCAGATAGCGAGGCGTGAAGGAATTTTACCTCCCCGCTCGCGCTTTGGCTTGTGTGAGCTTGTATGCCTTTTGCCTGCCAAGTAGGAATAAACAGATTGTGTCGTTTGAAAGAGACTTTCAAAGGAGGGTCCACGGGTTTTTGTGCTGAGACGCGCAGGGCCACGGTGCTACTGGAATGCATTGATTGACAGAGGTAATCCGAGCAGCTGGGGAGGCCCCGGGGGAGCTCGGGTCACCATGCGATCCATCTGCTATCGTGCTATCGGCGGGTCTCCCAAAATGCCTCCATCTCTCTCTTTTTTTTTTTTTAACTGTAGCTGCAGTATTATTCTCCACTGCTGAGACAGAAGGAGAGAAGGGGAGAGAGAGAAAGATGCGGGGGGGGGTTCCTTCCTTTTTGGATCAGCAATTGTAACTTGACACCGACACCTCTGTGGACACGCTGCTTTCTTGGTGTCTCTTCTTTCCCTCCCCTCTTTTCTTCCTCCCTTCTACAGCTCCCCCGCCCCTTATCTTCCTCACCCTACCACGCATCCTCGTGGCTGACCTGAGCTCTGCTTTCTGTCCCCGTGTTGCATCAGACTCGGAGAGGCACTATACCGTAATTAGCATCAGAAGGACCTGTCTACTCATGTGCCCGCCAGCCTACCAGTCAGCCCGCGCAGCGGCCCGCCTGTGCACCTGTCTGCCCGCCGGTGTTCTGCCAACTGCCATGCCCTATTCATGTCCTATTCATCTAGTGTTGAATAAAAGGCTGCTCTCCCCGGGACATCCTTCCCTCTACTGGCCTTTATCTTTTTTTTTTTTTTTTGTGGCGAGGCAGCACAGGAGTGAGGATTAGCATTAAAAGGAATAGACTGCTGAGGTATACTCGGCAGGAATGCATACCTTAGTGCTGCCGAGCTGCTTTTATTCTGTTTGGTAGCGATTTTAGTACAGAGATAATTTATGCTTCAGAGAGGACACCTGTCTCCTTTCTCTTTCATTACAGGCCTTTTTGAACTCTCTTTTTGTTCTCATCCTGCTCTCATCTTCCCATCCCTTTATCTTTACTCTATCCCACTCTCTTCGTCACCGTTGTGTCAATTAACCAATTAATCCAATCAACCAATATGCTTGATATTTTTGACATTTCAATGTATCGAAATATTATATGTTGATATATCAAAATATCACATTTATTTTGATTCATTTTATAAAATGTCAGAATAGCTTTTTTTTTTTTTTTTGCTTGTTTGTTAGATTTGCAGTTTTGCAGACTGCCTCAGTCTGCTTTGCTTCCTCTACTCCTGCTGTGTGGTTATATAAAACTTTGGAAGCAGGTTGAACAAACTCTCAGAGAACGGGTCGGCTGCCACTTTCAGTTCTTTTAAATAAAGGCTGCAGAGGAATTAACCGTAACACAAACAATTAAATTGGCGTTGTTGTAATTTAAGGCTAAATGGGTTTTATAGACTGTTATGTGTCCACACTGCACACAAAACACCACAGACGGCTATATGTGTGGCGCACGGGACCGCACAACAATTAAAACTGTTCTGGCGGGACAACAGTGACGACCTTTCTCTATTTTGAGGGCAGCCGCGTCCCGGTATCACCTCCATTCTGCATACTAGGAGACAAGTCCAACATCAACCTAATTTACACATCCAGTAGATTATTCTCCATAGATCCATACAATATTTGAATCTGACCGACGCTTGCACACAGAACGACATCACACACATACACTGAGAAACCTACACACACTTCAGACCCCCCTCCAGCTCCCTCTAATCGATCCCACCATCATGTTTTTTCTCCCTTCTTACTCTCTTTCCCTCTAAATTGCTCCCCCAAACCATCATTATTATTATCATTATGTCTACTTTATGTCCAATTGTCTATCACACATACATTTCCACTCAATACTCTTTTCTTTTTTGCTCCTCTTTCCATTCTTCCGGTAATCATCTGTCTTCCTGCAGAGCCATAGAATAAAATGAAACCACACATACCGGCCATGTACCTTTTATTTTTTATTTGGCAAATAGTCATAATCATGTTCAGTTTTACTCCTTTACTATTGTTGTTTATGCAGTGACTAAGTGGGTGATGGTAATTAATATAATGTATGTTATTATTACACTTATTATGGTCATTAATTAATCAATATTTAATCTTGTTTTCTGAATTCTTAAAACACTGTTCAGTAACTCATTGTTATAATGAGTGTCGATATGACGATGGTGTTAACGGCAGAGAGTTTGATTATGATAATCATTTTGATAGTGATGTCATTATTATTATAGTATTGCATATGTTGCCTATTATTATGTATGAGGATGAAAATGAGGAGGATGGATTATTGTTGCTTTTGTTGTAGGGATATCACTATGATCATTGTTACTATTCCTATGAATTCTTATTGAATGCTATTACATCTGGTAGGATGAGGATTAGATTGGAATTATTATTATGAAACAGAATACTATTAAAAAAATACTGCGCAATTCATAAGACAATGCTTATGATACTGATTAGTATTATATAGATTATTATCGGTAGGTTGAGATTCAGGATGATTATGGTGAGAACTATATTATGCTTAAAAATTTGACTATTTCTTATATTTTTTTTTGCTGTTACATATTATTACAATCATTAGGATGATGCAGGTGATGACAGTATTTTTGGTTCCCTTTTCTGTGTTGTTTTTTTGTTAAAATATTGCTGTTATTATAATAATTTTCAGATTATTATTATTATTAGTAGTATTACTTCAAAATGGGTCTGAGGAAAATCTAGACAACGTCAGAGCTACAACAGGCCAGCAACTTCTTCAGTCCTGCGAGAGACCGAACGCAGGAGAGAGTTGCGGCAACAAAAAAGGAGGAGAGAAAAGAGGGGCGGACAGTACAAGAATAGAATAGATTTTATTATCATTGCACAAGAAATACACTGAAATTCAATGTGCTCACATACTGGGCTCAGTAAAAAAAATACAATAATTCAAAATAAATATACATATTACAATCACATCCATCCCATCACATTTATGGAGTCATTCACAATGTCATTTGCACAATGCCTTTAAAACTGAATAAAAAAATTACAATGTACCTGCATGAGGTAAGGTGTATAAGTGTATTGCATCAACCAGTAAAGTAAGTATAAAATGAAATGGTGTTATGCCACATTTTATATATTTATTTTAATATGTATTAGTTTGTTCATGATGTTGTTTTGCTTGGGTTACTGTCCAGTTATTTTCCTTTTCCTGTTTGTGCTGTTCTGTGTCATATGTTTACTCATTTATCTTGTACTCAATTCTGTTAATCACTTATTCTGCACCAAATAGAAAAATCAAAAAATAAAAATGATGAATAATAATTAATACATTTAATTTTAATCCCAAGGTCTCTAAAAGAGAGGGATAAAGGAGATATATAATAAGAAATATCCATAGCTTTGGCATTTATTAGCATGCTATTTAACATCTTGTGAGAGAAGATCTTCAAAGTAAGAGTCTTGGTAAAAAGGAAGCCAGACTGAGAGCTGTTAATGCCTACATCAGCATGCTAACATGCTCACAGTGGCAATGTTTGCTTTTGTTTAGCGGTTATATTTAACATGGTTACCCTCTTGCCATGCCAGCAACTTGCTAATGAGCACTAAACATAAAGAAATACAGTTGGAATGACTCATAAACTGAAGTGTTGGGCGAATTAAAACTGATGATGGCGGTAGATGACAAGTTAAGGTAGTTACTGTAGTAGTAGAGTTTTCATTCAGAGGGTAATATGAACCTGTCCCAAATTTCATGGCACTCCACCCAATGGTGGTCACGACAATTCACTCAAACTGCGAATGTCATCCTCATGGTGGTTCTATGAATGCCAAGGCTATCCATCAAATAGTAGCTGAGATATTTCAGTGTGGACAGACAGGCCAACATCACCAGCTAAAGTTAGAAGCAGGAACTACTCCCAGACCTGCTCTCTCTACCTCTCTATCTGCCGAAGAGCCTGTGGGTGTGCATGGTGTCGCCATAATGGAGTGGTAAAGCTGCCGGCATTATAGATTGAGAGCTAGCAGCCTCATCCATGAATCTGCCCCTAACTGTTCTTCTGCCTTTGTGGCCGTAACGATCGGCTGGCTCGCCTCTGTCACCGTATTTCCTCCATCTTAGTTTAGAAGCAGAGATATATCTCTCCATAAAGGCCGACACAAAGAGGGCTGGAGAGCTTCGCCTGCTCCTCTACACAAAAGACACTGGCCTGTGGTTGATAAAGGCTTATGGAGAAGAGAGGAGCTAATGGCCAAGGGACTGTTGGAAAGACCTATTCTCTTCAAGCACAAAGACATGCTCTCACTCAAGACACTATCTGTGTGCCGAGACGCTATTTGTGAATGCATGTGTGTGTGTGTGTGTGTGTGGGGGGGGGGTACACTACACAAGGGTATACTAACACATACACACGCTCTTCCTTTCTTGTTAAAAGATGCTAATATAGCACATGACAAAGCCATAGTAGACAGCTCTCAAACAAAACATTTCCTTTCAAAAGCAATTCGTCTTTATGCACAGCCTATCCAAAGCAGTGTCTCTTGAAAAGCACGATTTTCACCAGTGCTCGGTCATTCCTGATGTCTATTCAGCCTCACTTCATTAGCACGGCCACTGATCACGCTGATTTTAAGGACATTAGGTTGATTATTAATCGCCCCTCCTGATACTGAATAGGACTCCATGTCCACCTTGATAAACCTACAGTGCGTGATTCAACAATATGACCTGTCTATGGTTTTTACCTGCAGAGAAGTGGGTGCGAGGTCGAGCCATCGATCGTGGCGAGGTTGATGTTGGAACCCAGCAGAGCCAGGCCATCCCCCCTGGACTTTTTTGGAGGTTTCATATGACTGTCCACCATCCAACCTACATCAAGTTTAACCTGTCTCTCTCACACAACGCGCTGCTTGGGGTCTATGGACGCAGGAACATACCGCCTACACACACTCAGGTAAAAGAGACTTCTGTTGAACAGTAGCATGCTGTTCCCCCAGATTGGCTCACTATGCTGGTTGACCACAGGCCACATCCAGTCTTAAACCAGATATACCCTGTTTTGCGCTTCCACACATTCCAGAGTAAGCTGACCTTGTGAAAATGCTCTATTTAGTGTGTAATTCTGAAAATGCACATCTCTATCACAATTTTTGCCATACAGTACTTATCAGCACACCTATGAGCACACTTTCTCATTCAAGGGAATGGGAACTTTAGAATGTGTTCTGAGTCTTGAGCTTGGGCACAGGAAATGATTTTGGAGAAAAGATATGATTACAGGCAGGATTTAAATGTGCACTGTCTAGTTTCTGGCAGCATTTAGTGAAAATGTTATAGATTTAAGTCTGTACTGTTGCTACATCTTACACACTGTACCTTTAATTTGAGCAAACAAAAATACATTCTGTGCTTAGTAAATGTAAATGATTGCTATTCATTCAGAGTAGTCATGTGCAAATCAGCAATACCTCAGTGGGATGGGTGATGAATAGAAAATCAATTAAATTACATTCCAAGCGTTACCCGCACACTACATCAAAGCTTCCTTTAATTTGATTATGCGACATTTCAACCAACTATAGGTCTTCCTCAGACAAATACCCCACAGGGAGAAACTGTTTATTGTGTGTCAAGATTATAAATATTCAGCAGTGGAAGATGTACTCAGATCCTTTACTTAAGTAAAAGTAGAAATACTGTCATCTAAAAAGACTCAAACACAAGTGAAATTCAAAATGTTACCACAGTAAAAGTGTGAAAGTATTATCATTAAAAATGTGCTTAGAGTATCAAAAGTATTAATTATGCAGATGTTATGCTATTATAGTATATTGTATTGTATATTTTTTTATCACAAACAAATTCTTTTTCGTTTCTTCTGGATTTCTTCTGAATCATTACCAAAATTTAATCCCCTGTTCATGGTACCATTCCTGACATTCACTAAAAAATTGATGAAAATCTGTCCTGACCTTTTTGAGTTTTAAATTCTTGCTCAACATAACGTCCGCAGAGGTAATTAAAGCTGCAAGCAGTGATGGACAGGCCCTCACACCGCACATCAAGGTGCAACATGGCCATGGCCCAGTTGTTAGACACTGACCCGCTGATGTGGCTCTGAATTTTCATGCCTTTGCATGGCAGACCTAGAATTGTAGGTCACTTGCTGTGTCCACTAGGTGGCAGTAGAGAACACCCACTTATTACATGTCGGATGTTCACCACAAAACGGTTACTCTCTATTGTCAACAGGGGTCACTATGACTCTGACTCAATATAGTTGTGCAGGTGTACTCAGGGTGTGTCACTTATGAAGAATGAAATAAAACATTATATTGTAATGTTTGCTATTAGTCACATATATGCACAGCAGTAACCTCTTTCACCCAGATTTACTCATTGTCCTTCTCTCCACATCCCTGCTCTGTACATTAACTTAGTCTGGCAGTATTACAGTTTCCCACGATTTCAACCAATCTCAAAATTGGAGTAATTTCTGATCAAATGTCTCAAATGTGATTGCTAGTAGCCTTATTGGGTTACTGGGGAAGTAATATCAGCACTAGCAGTCTCACATATGTAGTTTATATAGTTTGCTCACATCCCTAGGTATTAGCCTCTACCTCTCTATCGTCTAGTTTACTTCTCCTAGAATTGAGGCAGCAATATAATTTCAGAGATATATGCCTGATCAGATCCAGGGTTGGGGGCTGTGCAGCAGCAAGGATCATTTTCAGACACCTCTAACCTTGTCTGTGATCACTCATTTTAAATGTCAGTTAAGCCAATACAAGTGTCAATAAACATTTGCAAGTAAGCACAAACATATGCATTTGTACTTGCTTTGTCAGACAAATGTGTGAGCATGAACAGGTCCCAGTGCATCAGAGGAGGACTTACTATCTGCCTGGTTAACAGGATAACTTTCACGAGCCAGGAGCAAATACCTAGTTTGTACTTCCTGAATTAAATTGTGAGTTTGGTTGTAATAAAACACAGTATAGGAGGTAGATAGGAGACAGGCATTTTCCTCACCAGGTGCAACATTTTATTTTGTTTGCCAACTAAAACCTCCCCAAAAAACTGTCCCAAAATTGAAAAAATCCTCGAAAAAAAGTGTGGATACACATTGTTTTACAAGGGATGTATGCTTTTTCTGATGTAGTATGTCTATACTGAGAGTTATCGGCTTTTTAACACCAGTGCGTTGTTGCTCTCACCGACATGAAGGGGACTAATTAGCTGTTTTTGACACTAGTGTGACACATAGCCCTCAGGGGGAATAAGATTCAGCGAGTGCTAGTTCAAGGAGGTTTGAAGAAGGAGAAGGATGGGAGCCAGAGACAAGGCTGTTGGGGGAAGGTTAAAGAGGGTGAGAAAGAAGCATAGAAAGGTTTAGACTGATAAAATAATTCTATTTCCATGTTCCTTAAAAAAATACCTGAGTGACCTGAGCTGTCATAGTTGACAATTTCTCTTCATTTTTTTGTATTTCGTTATTCACATCTGATATTCACATTTGTGTCAATACTATCTACCAACTTGTTGTATATTCATGCATGCTGTACTGACCAAGGTTTGGCTTCCAAAGTTTAATTTATGCAGATTTTGTGAAATTCCCACCTCTCTCATTTCAACTGGATGGTATGCTGCTGTCTGACTGTGTTGCACCATTATTGTGTTCAGTTCGACTTTGTGAAACTGTTGGATGGCAAGGCGTTGCCCAGATCCTTGACTGAACCCGTCTCAGCTGCCAAAGCCCCCAAAGGCCTGTTGCTGAGCGGCCTCCAAGAAACAGGCTTCATTGAGTACATGGACCCCGGCACCTGGCACCTGGCGCTCTACAACGATGGACGCAACCTGGAGCAAGTGTTGCTCCACAGCATTCCCATAGGTGAGGAAAATTATTACAGCTGCACTGGAACTGATTGTGAAGACATATAGACATGTTAGCATAGATAGTTTTCCTTTTTTAACAATTGGCACCTTCCTAAGTCCCGCCCTTTTTGGGTTGTTGCTAGGCAGGTCAAGCTTGACAAAAAAGAAATCCTGCCAATACATGTTTCTTTGTTTGAGAAGGATTTCCAGAGATAATTTAAACAGAGATGATAGCAAACTTGTTAGCAAGCATGTTGCATACATTAGCTAATTTAACATGTGATAATCTATATGTGGCCATCAAGATTGTGGCACCAACATTCACATGACATAGTAATGTCAATTTTTCAAAAACTGGATTTCTGTTAAACATAGACGATCAGCATAGAAAAGGAGAGAGTTTGAATGAGGTTGCTGAACTGTCACTGGAGCACAGAGTGAAAAGGGGACAGGACATAAGGAAGGTCAATTGCTTATTTGTGCTCAGTGCATTTGTATAGCACATTTTCTAGTTTTGTTGACCACACAAAGCACATTCATCCATTCATTCACCTTCATACACTGATAGAGGTGCCTGCCATACAAGATGGCAACCACTCATCAGGAGGAGATAATCATTCACACACATCCACGCACACTGCTGGATGAGCCTTTGGGAGCAATTTAGGGTTAAGTATCTTGCCCAAGGATACATCAACATGCAGCCTGAAATTAAACTACTGATCCTCCGACCAGTGGACGATCGCTCTACCTCTGAGCTATAGCTTTTCCACCCCTCAACCCCCCCACCACACACACATACACACACACACTGTATGTCAGACTTCCTCCCTTTCCATTTGTTGATTTGCAAAAGACATGAAGACATTGTCAAAGGAGGTTTGGAAGTCATTGAAATTTGAAGCAAACTTTTTCTATTATCTGAGGTGTGGCATGTCAGGAGATAGTTAGAAAGGGGAGGACTGCTGCTCTAGTAATGACAAGGCTTGATAGCTGCAACTCTTTGGCACACACGGATGATAGTGTAAATTGAAGGATGAGAATAATGCAAAAGTACAAGTGGATAATTACGAGGGCAGCTTCTTCACTCCCACTTTTCTAGGACGTAAGAGAATACAGTGCTGAAATACCAAAAAAGAAGAACATTTCAAAATAGCACAGTAACATCATGTGGTTTCTTGGTAATTTATGGATAAGAGAGGTAATATGCCAATTACCTAGCATGAAATATGTGATGACCAGATATTAAGAATCACTCCCACTCCCTTCCTCCCTTTCCTGCTGATCTTTAGCCAGCTATATATTACTGTATGTAGTTTTTATATCATCCACTAAATAATCAGGAACATTGCATTTAGCTTTATTAATGCTTATAAGTGAAATATGTATATTACCAACCTTGTGAAAGACAAAGTATTAAACAAATCTGTAAAAGCTCCATAGTGCTAAACATTGTATTAGAGACATTTTTATTGTCATATTAACAATATGTCTTGATAAGACTGATTTTAGTTCAGAGCTGTCAAACATCAGTTGACATGTGCTCCTGTGTGTAACGACGGGAATATACAGCAGCTTTTATGAGTTGCAAATTTTGAGCTAAACTGGAAACAACAGTGTTTACAAAGTGTTTCCTATTTGTCACCCATTTCCTCTCTTCAATGATCAAAACCTAATTAGACACAACAGATGGGCTCAGAATAGCAGCCTTTACTCTCCTTAGGTTTTGCAAATAATTAATCATGTGATTTGGCTTGAAAGAGGAAAATAATATTAATGGATTGATGTCAAAGTTCATTCCGCTGCCCATTTACACGTCTAATGAGGGTTGCGAGCAGACAACAGGCAATGTTTTGGAGGCAGAAAATCAAAACCATTGAACTACAGTACAATAGATTCTAATAAGAGACATGGTGTTGCAGAGCCGGGAGAGAAGCTTTATGGGGAGATGACGGAGAAATGAGATAGTCTCTTTCGGGAAATTGAGATTTTCCGCAGCGAATAGTAACTGGATACAACAGAGAAGCAGCGAGTTTAAATAAGAGAATAGAACAAAAGGCCGCCGTAATGAAAATAAAAAATGAAGAATAAAATGAATAAGTGTATGCCAGCAGGGAAAATATGAGAACATAACGCTTATAAAACAGTACGCTATATGCTTGCTTTTACAAAGCAGAGGCACATACTGCGTGTGTACTAAAACAAGCCTTCAAGAGTAATGAGGTTTGTGATTACATATACACAAAACCTGTCATGGGTAATCATAATAATCATCAACTATATACTCCCTTAGATGGTAAAAAAAATAGAGAGATGAAAGAAGTGTGTGTTTGGTCAGCCGATAACTAACCTGTATCAGTCAGAAGACATTATGTTGTTCTGTCATCCATTCACAGACCATCTCTCTCTCTCACACACGCACACAAACACACAGAGCATTCAGTTGCATATCACTCAGTGCTGCTGCTGAGAGTCGGCCAGAAAATAAAGATAAATGTTGGTACATACCGTATGATATATTTGTTGA
Source organism: Lepturacanthus savala (assembly GCA_030544235.1). Taxonomy (NCBI): domain Eukaryota; kingdom Metazoa; phylum Chordata; class Actinopteri; order Scombriformes; family Trichiuridae; genus Lepturacanthus; species Lepturacanthus savala. Next base: position 17,337,209 of record CM060464.1, read on the forward strand.
TACATACTGCATATATACTGATAGATGCATACAGAATACTCTTCATATATTAATGTCAATTAAAGAAAAAACTGCAGCAGATGCAGAGAAAACTTTTTTTTTCCTCCCCAGCGAAAGCTTCTTTTTAATGATTTATACCATTCTGCCACCTCCACTATTATACCAGTTTTTACAGTAATTATACACAGCTGTACCCAGTAATTATGGTACTTCGCCTGTTCTCACACATCCTCTTGCATATTATATCTTTTACACGATGACCTGCGATGTGGCAGAAACACGTTTCCTCTTGTTCATGTACGCACCTTGAACTTTTACAAAAACGGATGATAAATAAACAAGGAAAAGTGATTATCTTGCACCTGGATACTTCTAGTTAGCTGAGCAGCAATTTCATTTTTTTTTTCATAAATTCATAAAGCCCAAGGGTCATAAAGCAGGGCTGAAACTTTACAGGGTCATAAAATACAATTGAAATGCTTATTTGACCAATCAGATCACTTGGCTGGAAGCACCCATTTTATAAGAGTATTTAACTGCAATAACTTATGGCATGACTGATTTCTAACTGGAAAGGGTTTAGTCAGTGGAAAGAAGCGAGTGGATGTCACATGGATGCCCACACACACACACACACTCCGTATAATATAACAAATAAAGAGACGGCACTTCATACATTACCTGTTAATTGCCTGAAGATTTTTATAGTTGAGACTTTGACCTGAAAGATACGGCGCTTATATCGCCATTACAACCTTGCCACATTACAGCCTCTTTAGAATCCTGACACATCACATGTCTCTGGATTAACAGGAACTCTCTGACCTTGCAGATGAGTTTTTGTTCATTGCATGTGTCAGGTGCCAGATGCAATATTGGAATTTGTGTATGTGAGGGTTTTTTTCTTTTCCCTCTCTCTCAAGCCTGAGAAAGAGACACATATGGAGAAAGGTTTGTGAGTCCTCCTGACTGTGTGGGAGAAAAGATGATTGCCACTCCTTTCCTCCATCAGTGTGCGGATGACAGGTGATGGAGGTGAAAATGACTTTGGTTTCTGTAGTGATGCGCCGCCGCGGAGGATAACGCTGTGCTGCCGGCTACTGGCAAGGGCCTGTCTCATTAGCATGTGTCACACGCGCCTCAAGGCGGGTGTCACATAATAACTTTGTGCGCGCATGTTTTTCGGTTTGTGCGCGTGTGCGCGTGGGCGTCGGCACCAAAGGATTTGTCATCCATGCTCCCTGAGCAGAGCGAGCCAGGGGACCGCAGTGGGTCGGCTCCGGGGTCGATCCCCCGCTCAGAGGAGCCGAGCAGGATGGCGCAGGGTCAAATAAAGGATGACATCCTTGACACACATTTTAATTACTCTATCTATAGCTGACATCGGGCTCGTCTGGCGCGAGTAAACCAGCAGGACAGTTGAAAATCCCCAACTCCGCCAGCCTCTGGGTACTTCTCCACCAGAAATCTTCCATCTCGGGTGGAGCTGACAGAGATTAGCAGGCTTATATAATGCTCTAAAAGCAGTAAAGTGCTCTCCCTCTTTATCTATCTTTGCCATGCTGTCTGTACCCGAAGAATGAAATCTAAAATGATGGGCATATCAATGGGAGAAAAGGAGAACGGTAAAAGGGAGGCAGCTATTGAAGTCCAGTAGAGTAATGCAGTGAAAAAGCAAATAGCCTACAGAAAGATATGATGAAACACACATATCCAGATGAGACAAACCCGCGAGTAGGAACAAGCATCACATTGATCTCCGCCATGTCGAGTGTGTAGCGACGCCGTATTCTCCGTTCTCCACTAACTTGTGCACAATGTCATATTTTATGTCGTTCGAGCCCGTTCCAAACTGCGCCCTTGTAAACAGTTTGTTGATTAAGCTTTGATGTTTGTAAATTTGCACGCAGTGTGTTTCCAACCTGTAATGCAGTATAATGTGCTTAGCGCTACTGAGTGTAAGTGAATGCTTGGCCATTCCCCAGAGAGTGATAGCAGCTGGATCAGACTAATCTAATATAGCCCTGTGTCTGGGGAGCCATCCATTGCTTATCAGATCTCTCATTCAATAACAGAAAGCTATGCCAGCTTATGGGGTTTCATGTGGAATATTTTCAAGTTGTTTTTTTTCCTCTCTTCCTTTTTTATAACTTGTATTTGTGTACTGTGTGTGTGTGTGTGTGTGTGTGTGTGTGTGTGCGTGTGCGTGCGTGTGCATGCGTGCCTGCCTGCGTGTGTGTGTGTGCTGTTGTGTAGACACAATGGATGGCTGCTCCACAGACTGTAATGGGAATGGAGAGTGTGTGGCTGGACACTGCCACTGCTTCGCCGGATTCTTGGGTCCTGACTGTGCCAAAGGTAAGAAATGTGCATTCTGTTCATAGATAAGGCTGGCATTATATTATATATTTTTTTGCCTCAATATATCCCACAAAATAACACAAACCAACAATGCGTTAATCTGTCACTTATTACTTTCCCTTCCGTAGCCCTTCTGTAAAAAAAAAAAAAAAAACATCACAAATGTCAGTTTAATATTTACATAGAGGCTTGTTGTTTCTTGAAAGAACTGGATACTAACAAATGCTAACAGTGGAGAAAGTGAATTTAAAAAGGACTATTTTCAGTCGTGGATTAATACAACTTCATTGCGCTAGTGGGTATTTAGACCTACAAATGGTCAAATTCAGTCCTTATTTAGCTCAACTGGAGACACCTTTGTTTTAAACAGGCTTTCATAAATGACATAATGTTCATTATCTTTCACTATGCTGTTATTTGAGCACTAAGAAGCCGCTATCAATCAGACGTTTCACAATTAAAAGCAATCTAGCAACTCAAAGGGCAGCAGCCGTTTCTAGTGCACTTTTAATTTGAAAGTGTCGTAAAAGAGTTTTATTGGCGGCAAATTAATGAGCGCCGGAAAATTGGAAGAAGAGAGGAAGCAACTCAATTAGAAATAATAATGTTTTTTAAGCCAGGACAACAGATTAATGAGTATGACATGACACTTTTTGGACAGATGGCGTTAGTGATATTATAGTGAATTTATCATGTGGTCTAATAGAGCACAATTAATTCCTCCCTTCTTATACTGTGTATTTTAACCCGGACTTTATTAGCCATCAGCCATATTTGTTCATGCCGAGTAGCAGCTTTTTATTAGGGGATTTACTGAATCTGGGTTCACATGTGGCTCACTGATGTGTCCGGGCTTTGGCCACATTAGTAGAATCAATCCATTGTTGGTTTTGATCTTTTCATGTCACATTTTCATTTCATACTGATTCACTGATTTCATCCCCTCTGTTTCTCTTCCTCCCTCGCTGCCTCTGTATCACCCTCCCTCCCTCTCGCTCTCTCCGTCGCTTTCCCCTCCGTCCTTCTTTGTGAAAATTATTGTAGTTGTCGCATTGTGTTGAAACAGGTGGCGTGATATCGCATCGTATGATTTATTTACCCTCATCATTTATTCATACGTTCCTCTCATCTTTGCTCAATTGCTCGCGTTGTAATATCCGCCGTTTGAAAAGTTAGGCAGCAAGTTTTTGGCAAGAGTTGTAAAAAAAAAAAAAAAAAAAGCAAAGTGCGAATTTATTACTGTGGGGTACAGAGTGTTCAATTTTAACAAAAGGATCAAACAAACACACAACATGTGAAGGCGCGGGGCCGTCGCTGCAAATTACGGCAGAAAGGAGGCGTCGGCTTTACATCGTCTCCCTAATCCATTTGATGTCTCGAACTGCCGTACTGTACCTCCTCCAGCTGCAGTGAGGAGCAACTGTCAGTGCGGCATCAGGCTTTATTCTACCTTGGCTGTCATTACATTAGCCACACAGCTCTCCATCTCTGCATGGAGATAGCTCTGCTTTCCACCCTCATTCTATAAACCCCTAATGCTCTCTTTCCTAATCTCTCGTTTTCACGATTGTTTTCACGGCCTGTTCAGAGCGAGTGAGGTGACGTCGGGGGGATTTTCTACAATTTCTGGGTTGCCGTGGTAGCCAGGCTCAGGTGGTGCTTGAGTAAATTGAAACAGCGCGAGGGATAAGCTGGAGTGTGTATGCGTATGTGCGCGTACGAGCACGTGTGCACATGTGTGTGTGTGTGTGAGAGAGAAGGAGAAAGAGAAGGAGACAGAGGCTGCTTGAGGATTTGCTGAATCTGTGCACAAGCTGAGATAAGAGAGCGTAGCCCCACTCACCGTAGGTTACTGCGGTCTCCCAGCTAATATACTGCAGCACTGTGCGAGTGTGTGTGCGTTTTGCATGTGCGTTATAACTGAGCACATGGGCGTAATCTGTGTTTGTCCTGTTGCAGATTCATGCCCCGTGTTGTGCAGCGGCAACGGCGTGTACGAGAAGGGAAGGTGCGTGTGCCTGGCAGGGTGGAAGGGGGCAGAGTGTAATGTGGAGGAAGGTCAGTGTATCGACCCCACCTGCTCCAACCATGGCTCCTGCATCCAGGGGATCTGCATATGCAGTCCGGCCTACAAGGGTGTCAACTGTGAACAAGGTAAGACGCTACACGCACTCTCAAAAGCAGAAGAGATACACGCATCATAACATCACGAGTGTGTGCCAAAAATAGCCCCACTCATACGCATTAAAATGGATGACATTGCTATTTGTTGATGAAGGTAAGCTAATCAATAGTTTTGTATTAACAAGGGATCAAATGACTATGTGTCAGCCAGCTCTACTTAACCTGTCAGCTCACATACATTTTACACTTACTGTTAAACTTTTTTTTCCCTCAGTAATAGCAGTACAAAAATGATGTTTGTTCTCTTAAGTGATCATTTTTTCACCTTTTCTTCAGTATCAGAACAAATGCTGTTGATTATTACACATCCATGATTTCAAACAGAAGTCCTAGCTAATGGAGAGTAAGGTTTCTTGGTGGAGATATGACTAAATGCAGTGGTGGAAAGTAATTTAAGTACAGTAAGTACTGCATGTAAATATTGTACATAAAATGTCCTATTATCAATATTCTATTAAATTGTAGCTCTTTTCTTATTAATATTTGCTCACTCAAAATGGCTCCACATTTATAGAGTAAAACTTTGAAATTCTCTCACATGTATTATTGATTAAACAAGTAGTATACTATACTATAATAATATAAGTTTGCATAATGAATATTTTTACTTTTGATACTTCAATTACATTTGCAATTTCATACATTGCTGATAATATAATAAACACCTCTACTTGAGTAACATTTTTTATCCAGGCCTATTACTTGTTGTTGAGTATTTTTTGATTACAGTTTTTCAAAACAACAAAGCATGTAGTGCATGAAAATTCTGCAGAAGATTCAGATTTCGGTACATGACATGTCCATCTGTAAATAAAAGGAGTGAAACTGGCTGAGGGTCCATGGGACCACTTCTCAAGTAGCTCGGGCCTTGTAATTGTACAGGAAACCTTGCAGCTCTCTGCCGTAAAACCACCCAATAAATTAACAAAAGCAAACAAAGCCGTGATGTTTAAAACAATTATGACATTACACTCGATCATAACCTGGCGGCACAGCTGTCCTAAAGAGTAGCATGCTGTTGCCTACAGTATCCAGGCCTGCAGAGACTGAATCAGGTGTTTGACCTTGAGCGGTGGAGCTGATCTGTGCTGAGCTGAGCCGAACTATGCTGAGCTCTGGCTCGGCACTCAGAGCTGTAATTACACACACTAACAGTTACTACACAGCGTAGCACAGACCACCATGATACACACACACACACACACACACAAACCAATCCATTTCACCCTTTATCAAAGCCCGAGTTCTAAGTGTCCTATGAAGTGTAATGTTGTGGAACAGATACAGGGATTGTAGCTGGGGTGGTTAACTCCTGGATGGGATGCAAAGAACACTGCTTTCATACTCGATGATTATAATGAGACAGGCGCCCCCTGTCCCTCTTCCAACCACCCCCCCACCCCCCCACCCCCTCTCCCGTCACCTCTGACTCATTCTTGCTCTTTTGGTTTGTCCTCTCTCTCTCTTTCACTCTCTCTCATCCCCCCTTCTCTGCAGTGGACTGCACAGACCCTCAGTGCGGCGGGCACGGCGTGTGCGTGCGAGGGGAGTGTGTGTGCTCGGCAGGCTGGGCAGGAGTGAGCTGTGATGACCCGCTGCCAGCCTGTCAGGAGCAGTGCTCGGGACACGGCACCTATCTGCCCGAGTCAGACACCTGCGCCTGCCAGCCCAACTGGACGGGACCAGACTGCTACACCGGTAAGACCTGAGGATTATTGTTCATACACAAAACAAAAAAAAAAACACAGAAAACTGCAACTGCACAACACTAAGTTTGCCAGTCTTCTTGTAGCGCAGGGTCTTGCCAGATACTATTTTCTGGGGATTTGATAGACATGAGAGAGAAGCATGGATTAGAGCCACTGAGTGAAATTCGTCTGTGGGTTTGTGTATGTGTGCGTGTGTGTGTGTGAGCGAGAGTGTGTGTTTTTGCACTCTCTTCATGCTGGCCCTAAATGAGATTTCCCCTCATGACTCTGACTGCAGCAATCTCCAGCTCCCCCGCCCCACCACCAGTACTTACTTTACCATGCACTTATACTGTAACACACACACACACACAGATGCACACATACTCCCTTCAGCCAAATGAGGAGAAAAAATGGAGGTGAGAAAAAAAAATTTAAAAAAAAGACCTCTATTCTCACTTTGCTGCGAGGCCTTTCAGAGATTGCTGCTCTGAGGAACATTCAGCTTGGCATTTAAAAGCTTGGTGCTGTTTAGCGCGCACACCCCACGTTTGCAACTTATTAGTTAATATGTGGGGTTTTTAAATATAGCTGTGAAATATTTCTCACGTCTTCACCTACCTCCGCTTTTCTTTCTGCAACAACATTAAACGGATGCTTAAGTGGACGACGCCTCAAGCGCCAATCGTGAAGGAAAGGCGGCAACGTAGCAAGACAAGAAGTGAAGAATCTGTACCGCAGTAGCGAAAATATAGAATGCAGTACTCTGCAGTATACACAGTGTGAAAAGTGTCCTTGTCCTTGCGGTGTAAGCTGACAGCGAGGAAAATAGCCATAATACAGTAGGACTGACTTTCCGCTGTTTCCACTACACTAACTTAATGCTGGTGTTGGGAAAGCTGCTCCGCTTTGCCATGCACACCAGTGATTTGCAGGCATTGGCATTAGCAGCCGCTCTCAGGTGTATGCATGCCTTATTACAGTGATATAGCCCATGATAATGATCTACCGTGGCTGAATATGTGAGATATGAGCAGCCACTCTCTACTGTACCTGCTGGGCTTTTCATCAGAAGGACCCAGCAATTCTATGTCCTGGTCTTGTTGAAGCATAGCTAAGCTAATGTAATTCTAATAAAGAGCTAAAAAACTCTCCAACTTTAATCCACTTTTTCCTCCCTCTCCATGGTATGTATATTTAAATTGAAATAACTTTTTTACTGCAGCTGGATAAGTAGTCTTTGTGTGCCTCCAGCACTTTGCTCTCTTTACTGATGATGAGGCTTTGCATCCGCAGAGAGAGAGAGAGAGAGAGAGAGAGAGAGAGAGAGAGACCCACAGAAAAGGAAATACATACAAAAAAGGGGGGAGGCAAGAATTTTGAAGGGATGTTGCAAAAAATAGGGGGGGGGGGAGCAAGAAAGCGAAAGTTGACAGATACAGATGGACAGACAGACAGAAAGAAAGAGAGGGAGTGAGGGGGTATTAACACACCCACCAAATCTGATCAAAATGTCAGAAAAGAATAATAGGGCTGAATTGGAATCCCTATAGTTTATATATGCGGCGCAAATACGAATCATTTGGCTGTTATTATGAGTCTATTCACTCTTCTCCTCCTCCAGGGAGCTCAGCTATTAGAGGTGAGAAGATTGTGTATTGTGAGAAAGTAGACTTTTTAGTCTCTGAGGTTATCCTCTCCTATCGCTTGTTTTTTTCCCCATCTTCTCTCTCTCACCAATATCCAAAATGGCTCACCTTCAATTCTGAATTCTTTTTTTTCCCTCATTCCCATGTCCCCTGTGCCTCTTTTACCTTTTTTTTTCTATTCCTCCAATGCTCAATTCCTCCATCTGTTCCCCTCCCTCTCATTCTCTCCTCCTCTCACACTTACATGTTTTTTTTTTCTTTCTCATGCAAATCCCCCACCCACCTGTTCGACAGAGCTGTGCCCGGTGCCATGTGGCAGCCATGGAGTTTGCTCGGAGGGCCAGTGCCAGTGCGAGGAGGGTTGGATCGGCGCTGCGTGTGACCAGAGAGCGTGCCATCCTCGCTGCGAAGAACACGGCCAGTGCCATGGCGGGACTTGCATCTGCCATCCTGGCTGGGAGGGAGAGCACTGTAACATTGGTGAGCTTAATTATTCCTTGTGATATTTTGATTAGGATGATTAATGATTTTTTTTTCTTTTTTTGGAAAGTGTCCCTGCCGCTGTGATAATTTACATTCACGTTTTGATTACCCTCACTTTTTCCTTCACAGTTACTCATGATTTGGACATCGTAGTGAAAGGTAATTTGTCTTTATTCAGTATCTAAATTTGTATTGTTTGCCTCCAACATGGTAACAAATGCCAAAAATATATGCCCCTTTGTGTGTGTGTGTGCCACACCTTTTCAGACGGCTGCCCAGGCTTGTGCAGCGGGCATGGGCGCTGTACCCTAGAGCAGAGCGGCTGGCGCTGTGTCTGCCAGGCCGGATGGAGTGGGCCTGGATGCAGCGTTGTCATGGAAACTGACTGCAGTGATGGAACAGACAATGACGGAGGTGACATTCTAACATCATCTATCATTTTTCTTTTTCTCTTTTCTTACCTCTTTTCATTTTCCATCTTTTCTGGCATTCCGGTTCCATTACTTTTTTACATTCCTGTTTCCCCTGCCAAACAAAATCAAGCCTCATTGTTCCTTTCCTTCATCCCTCTGTGCTGTCCCAGTCCTGCTGAGACTCCCGTAGAGTCCTGCTGGTCATTATTATATTGAATGTATATCTGTGTGTGTGTGTACGCGTGTATGCATGGTGTGTATGTCTGTGTTTCTTGTTATCACAGCTAAATGTCTAATATGCATACAACCTGCCAGGATAAAAGGTACTCAGAGACATTTCCATAAGTCTAAATACAGCAAACCATGCAGAGCAGCTTTCTGCTTCTTTGGTTATGAGGTGTTGGTGACAGGTGTCGCTCAGCCTTGTAGCTATGTTTATTTAACCTCAAGTAAATAGGCAAGAAAGGAACATTTGAGCAAAAGCGGAAGCTCTGCTCGCTACTTCCTCACCATTTCTGTCCCAATTTAGGGCTTTTTTTCCCCAATTATAGCAACAAGTTTTAACAATATAATCCACAACTGTGTTGTTATCGATCGTGCCCGTTCATTTTGAAACTCCATCACATACCCATTATGGACATGCCCATTAAGACGGCGCTGTAATCCATCATTTCGAACAAGACAATGTCACTTTTGTTTGGAGGAAAAGCTACCTTGATTTTTTTATTTTTTTTTTTATGATTCCAGGTTTTGCGACGATGGTGTTTGAACAAGCACAGGCAGCTGCAAGAAACAGGCACATACACGCACATACTGTTGTTTTTGTAGTGCTTTGCAAGGCGCTGATAGCGGGCAATGTCATTTTTCGTTCCTCCTTCACACGTTTACCAAATCGGCATTACTGACTGAGCGAACACTTCAGAAAGTCAGCCAAGATGGCCTCTTATATATAACATGAATTATAGGCCTTCACTTGCTGGATTATAACCTAAGAGCCTTCCAATAAAATGAAAAAAAAGTCTTGTGGATGTCTGATGAATAGAGTACAATAAAGTGCTGTGGCCATGTGTGCCAACAGAAGAGGCACACGTTACTGTACTATAATGGACTATGTTCTGTTTTTTCTGATTATTTTTATATTACATTTGTAGAGTTTAAGAAACAAAGAAATGCCACACTCTGCACTTTATGCACATTTATACAGCAAAACTTAACTTTTTTTCATTTTATTTTTCAAATCTGACTCTTATGAGTCCCCTAGCAATATGTAAATGCAATACTAATATTTGTTGTCCTACCCCTTTAATACATTAATTTCATTTATGAGGTGTTATAAGATGGTGAGTGGGTAAGGGGCAGGTTCAGCCAAACAGGAAAAAGGAAAGAACCAAATTACAGTATATACACTACTACTAATACTGTAGTATTTGACGTTATAGATGAATAATAAATAATGAATATTGATAAAGTAAAATAAGCCAACACTGTAGGTGTCAAATCCTTCAGCTTGTATGATAAAGAAAGACTCACCAACAAAGCCTTACAGAGCCCACTTACATTCCTCTTATCTTTCTATCCTGCCACCTCGCTCCACAGCTTTTCAAATACCATAATTTCCTACCATACAATTCAGCCTTCTCCCCTTAATTGGCAGATACACTGCAGGCTCTCATAGCCCCCTCTCACGGCAATCCTTTGTCTTTGAAGATAGACAGAGATGGAAAGATGCTATCACAAGTAATCAGAGAATAAAAATGAACTTTGAAGAGAGTTTCAATTATTCTGCTTGGAAAGGAGAAGGGATGTATTGTTTTTTTCCATAATAAATAAATAAAACAGCATTTATTCCACATATTAATCAGTGAAATCACATGCGGTGTATATGACACATGTCCAAAACCAACATTTTGAATGTGCTTCATTGCGTGTTATTTCAGCAACCACTAATGCACGGTGAGCTACAAACCTGAGACATGTTCAGTGTTCCTTTAACGACAACAAAACAATGAAATTCCATTACTGGTGTGCTTTCAAGTTTTAAGTAGTGAATCTTATGGAAATCAACCATTGTGCCATTCTATCTCTGTAGGAGGAGGTTACAATAGAATATTGTTGGCCTTTCACTCTCTGCTCTGTGGTTAGATGTGTTTAAATGTCAGCACTGTTTTCTGCCTTTTCAGAAACAGGCTTGAAATAGGAAACACAAATGCCAGCCCGGCTCCTATTACCCGCCTCAGCCTGTATCTGCGGCTCCATTGTTTACACTGGAATTTTACGGATCACATTTTAATATCGTTGTCAATCAAGATCTGATATACAACAAATAGATAGTATAATCATTCACTGATAGCCATTACTGAAGCTCCTTTGATTGATACTTGCGAGAGTGACAATACACACGTGGCTCATTATTATAGATTACATCACTTTTTTTTTTGAGTTTTCTCACTGGCAGCGGTGCAGAATTGGCAGTTCTGAGATTTTATGGTATCTTCTCCCTGTCTTGCACACTGCAGATATATGCAGCACCTTGGCCTTTACAATAGAAATGTGTTCTCAGCACCTTAGTCACTTTAAATCTCTTAAAGCCTTTATTAACTATGCATAATAAAGATGTTAATGTCTCACTTAAAGTGACTGTGTAAATTCAAGTACCCCCTAAACAACCTCACCTCACATAACACATATTATATCTGTGCCTTTTTATGTTGTTTTAAACAGTTTATGTCATTCCAATGTAACAATTTTTCTCCTTCTTCTTCTTCTCCTTGCGCCTCCGTCACGTGTCAGACGGCCTGACAGACTGCGTGGATCCGGACTGCTGTGAGCAGCTAAGCTGCGGCTCAGACCCGCTGTGCCACGGCTCGGCCGATCCCTTGGCCCTGCTGCAGCAGAGCCCGCTGCCCCCCACCGCGCCCCCCTCGCCCGCCAGCGCGCACACGCACAGCTTCTACCGCCGCATAAGCTTCCTCCTCGGCAAGGCGGCCACACACACGCTCCCCGGAGACGTGCCCTTTGATACCAGGTGTGTGCTTGTTTACTCTTCGGGCGAGGCGGCGCGCGCATACACAACAGTCTTTCATGTGTTTGTTCTGCGTGCCTTTGTCCTTGAGTGGTGCAAAGACAGTGGATAACGAAGTAAATACATGTGTATAAATGCATTAAAATTGTCCATTGCTCTTTAATGAGAGCGCGTGCGCTCGCATACGAATGAGGCTTTCCACGCGTCCGTGCCTGTCTGCGCGCGCATCCGAGCGATCTGTGTTGTTCCTCCGGAGATTATCAGTCACAAGGCAGAACGTTGTCCTCCGGTATCAAATGCAGAGTGTTTGTTCGTTACATATCAATGCTTAATGTGTCATTCAGTTGCACCAGTCGTAAAGGTGTCACAATAAATATTTCAGTGGCCTCTCACTGCCATGTAGGAGAGGAAATACATCTTACCGGTGTTATGATGACCTAGAAAGTTCTCCGCCACCCCCCACTCCCCCTTCCCCGGTTCACTTGTAGAATAAACAAATAAATTAATTATGTGGCAGGATATTTTTTTTTTCCGAGGGGAAATCAATGGCAGGTTTGAGGACAGGAGTAACAAACGGGCCAAACCAGCCAGCCGGAGAAACCTCACCACCCTTCATTTGTGCCTCTTCTGGTGTAACAGATAGGCTCATTCAGTGGACTTGTGTGCGGCTCGCGTGTGTGTGTGCATGCACGCGTTCTTTTTCTCAATCAGTCTTCATCTGACCAGTTCAAGTGATTATTCCACATTTAAGCAGCGTATTTCACACTTTACCTGCAAAAATCAAGATGGATACTTCAAAATAGTTGTGCCGGTGATTGATAGCGTAAGGGCTATTTAAAGAACAACACAGCCTTAGGCGCCACTGTCATCGTAATATAAAACACAATGTAGAAGTTTTGTGTTTGCTGTGCGACAGGGTGTTGATAGGCTTTACTTTCGGTGAAGCTATATTTATGGTCCCTTGTATGCTGACAGTCTTTGGCAGATCTCTCTGCGCTATAGAAGGCAATTGTACTGAGAATACATGCGGTTGCTTTTTCTTCGCACACAAGGTCGTTTGGCGAGCGCTTCACAATACGCCTCTTTCTTCAAACATATTATGTTGTCCATCATTGTAAACCTGTCATCTCACCCTCTCTTTGTGTTTCTTTTTTTTTTTCCTCCTCTCTCGGCTTCCCGCCTTTGTTTCACTAGCCGGGCAGCAGTGATTCGAGGCAGTGTCATGCTGCAGGATGGCTCGCCTCTGGTCGGAGTCAACATCACCTTCCCGCAACATCCTGAGTATGGTTACACGATCAGCAGGCAGGATGGCAGGTACAGAAACGCTCGCAGGAAAACACACACGTGCACAAATCTCTACCCCCTCTTTCTACAATTTCACTTCAACATTATTCACTTTTACTTCTGTTTGATTCTAGCTTTGATCTGGTGACGTTGGGCGCGATGTCTGTGACCCTGATGTTCCAGCGTCCACCCTTCCTGCCACAAACACGCACCATCTGGACGCCAAACAACAACTTCCTGGTTTTGGATCAGGTGACCATGTCCAGGGAGGAAACACAGCCTCCTAAATGTGACATCAGGAGCGTTTTGAGTCCTTACCCTCTGGTCCTGCCATACCCACTTCCCAGATTCATGGGAGCCTGTGCAGAGAAGGGTCCGGCTGTACCTGAGCTACAGGTAGAAATCCATAAAAAAATAATGGAAATGTAACACTAATACTAGTCCGTGTGCACAGATCTGTAAGAACAAAGCAATTTGCCATAGCTCAGCAACAAACCAAACCTGCTCCCGCAGGATTTCACAGCTCAATACGTATTTGTGTCATGCAAATAAGAAATGAGCAAAATGCAAATTCCCGCTCCGTCCATATACTTCTCCTCCACAAGAACAAATTAGGTGGCTGAAAGTCAGAAATGGAGGTCAGGCCGGTGATTATATATTTACCCTCCAGTGTCATCGCAGTGAGTTGTTTTGACAATGACCAAAACCTTACCCTGACCTTACTCTGGTTTCAACTCCACATCTTGTTGCAAAGACCGAAAGGTTATTTTCTTGTTACTCAGAAGAAAAAAAAAAGAAAAAGTCATATCCAATATCCTCTGTGGTCACGCGATCCTTTTTTGTAGCATATCCATATACAGAATGTATCATCCGCACTTCAAAGTTCAAGCTCATTTGAAAAAAATCTTTAAAAGTGATGGAACATTTTGTCCTCCCCACAAATAACAGGCAGCAATCATAAAAAATAGATGGAACAGTTCACAGTGTTCACCGTGAGCTTAGCGAGACCCACTGTGTTCGCCTGTGGTAATAAATGGAATCAAAGCCTTAGGACTTTTGATGAAAATGTCTCTGAGATAGGCGTCTTACAGATCATTTGATTTAAGGTAATCACTAACTGAAATGGCATCTGATTATAGCCACAGGAAATATTAGAATTGATGAATAAACGCTTTCTGCAGCAGCTTGTTAAATGTTTAGCAGATCGATGAGTAGGACTTTATTTTTAAGATACGGTATATCTTCCTCTACATTTTAATATGAAAGCGATGGCACAGATATCAAAGTACAGACTTCATATCATTAATTCAGAGCTATTCTATAAAAAAAGAAAAGTTTCTTTTCCTTTTGATGATAATTACTGTAAAGTGGCTAACACACCTGAGCATGTGAGCTGTTTCTCCCTGTACCTGCCAAGAGCACTCGTTAGGCTAGCTCATTGTGGAGTTAGAAACTAATGATAAATATAAAAGGAAAAAAAAAACACTGTGCATTTATTTAGAGGTACATGTTGGCTTAATTATTTGAGTATGATTTCCTATTTAAGACTTTCTGTGCTTAAGAGGAGGTGTGTAGCTCTAAATAAATGAGATCCTAAAAGTCTCAGGAAAGTGGTATGTAGCTAGATATTATGTGGTATTTATGTCTGATTGACATGTTTTTTTCTAATGTAATCATTTTTGTCTCATTTCTCAATTTAAATACCCTCATCACCTGTATTTCTCACTCTATGCTCCATACTGCTCCCTAGGCGGTGCTGGAAGAAATTTCTATCCCAGGAGCCTTTGCGAAGCTGAACTATCTGAGCACCCGTGCGGCAGGATACCTCTCACTGCTGCGGATCCTCCTCACGCCTCCCTCCCCGTCCTCCCCCGTCTCCCCACTGGGTGGTCTGGCCAAGGTCCACGTCCGCACGTCGGTCCAGGGAAGGTTGTATCAGCGCTGGTACCCTGCTGGGCCTGGCCTGGTACACAGGCTGGTCTGGAACAAGACTGATATTTATGGACAGGAGGTCTGGGGCCTCACTCATGCAACTGGTAGGTAGAAAGCAAAATACAGTTGGGCTCATTCACAAATAATGTCCTTTGTATTGTCTTGTCTTAAATGAGGAATGTTGAATCAGAATAGAATAAATAAAAGCATCAGTCATTAGCATCGGTAAACAATCCAAAATGTTCAGTGTCTTGCGAAACAGAAGAACAAATAAGATAAATAATGATGATAGTAAAAAAAAAAATTAAGAGTTTTGTAATCTTGCGAGTTGTTTTTTGTAATGCTGTCATTTAACACTTTTCATTATAATTTCCACAAGAAACTTTCTGTGTATTTTTCTACATCTGATTGTGACAAAAGAGCCTCTAAGTGTATTTTAACTGATTAAAGGTGGGTTAGGTTATGCTGCTAATGTGAAATTGCAAGAAATTAAAAATCTGAAAATGTGAACCAGTGACTTAAATTAATAGTTTGACATTTTGAAAAGTATACTTATTCACTTTCTTGCTTAAAGTTTAATGAGGATATCTATACCGCTGCCATTTCCGTAGGTTAAGTATGGAGCCTGAGTCAGGAAGTTATGAGCTTAGTTTAGAAAAAAAGCCTGGAAACACTGGGGGGAAACTCTAAAAAACACTGTTCTTCACTAATTAACAAAAACACAAACATAAATGTAGAAATGACAATTTGCAGTTTTGTGCATATTATGTGCTGTAACACTGCAAGGTTGCCAAGCAACCAGCAGAGACTCACAGAATGCGCTGCGGGCCGATGCTTGTGAAAGATTCAGGATGTTAACAAATGAGAACTCGAGGTGATCCTAAATAAATTTGAGCTCTTCGGACAGGGTCAGCTCCAGTCTTTAGGTTAAGATAACGTAATCCCTGTCTGGCTCCGTAGTTCATATGCAGATATAAGAGTCTTCTAAAATCCGACTCCCTGCAAGAAAACGTGTGTGTATGTGTATATGTGTGTGTGTGCTTCCTAAAATATCTCAGTTCCTTTAAACAGGGCCCATGTGTCCAGTGGACATTTATGTAGCCATCTTAAACTCATTAGCATAGCATTTCCTGAGAGATACAGTGGAATGTCTTCACTTCAGGCAGTATAAAAACTAACTAAAATAGAGCACTTCTCAAGCCTTTTGATCAACTGTGTCGAACTTTGTGCTCAAATCCAACAATACGTCGTCACTAGATTGTCATTATGATTTCCTGAAAATGAATAATAGAGGTTTATCCAGGTTTAGTTTCCTTCAAGGGCAACATAGCAACATGAACTCAGGACCCTGCAGTGGACAGTGACGAATTTAAAAAAAATGCCATTTTAGTCTTAGTGGACTACTTTTAACAAAAGAACATTTAGAGAAAGATCACTCTCTAATGTGTTGACTGTAATGCTGAGGTAAAAGCGTAACACTGTTCATATTAGTTCTTGTTAACCAATGTGTTCACCTCGTTGCACACTATCTTGAGCAAACAGGCAGTTTAAACTTCCCAACACTTTCAGCATTGATATTTGACGGAAGACGTCAAGACCTACACATATGCTGTAGAGTAACAGGCAATAAATATATCACGTGTATTAGTACAGAGGAAACACTCTGACTGATTTGACAGAACTGGCTCCTTAGAGAATATGTGTGCATACACTCAAGTTAACAGACAAAATGTGCATGAGACATTTCCATGACCATAGCTCATTATTTTTCTTTCACCCTTATGTTTTCTCTCACCTCTACGAGTAGGACACACTGGATGCATAGCTGCCACTATGCGATGTGAACTGCAGTGTTGTACAATTTGTCGTTCCACGTGTGGTTCATTATCGCAAGAACAGCCATTTCAAAAATGTCAGCAAGGCTTAAGCCTTTGAACCTCCTATTGGTATTTTTGTGTGTGTGTGTGTGTGTGTGTGTGTGTGTAAGTGAGATTGTTTTTCCACTATCCGTTTTCTGCGTGGAGGGTTGTAGACAAACTGGAGGCTCAGGTCTTTCCATAAGCGCTGAGATATCTCAGAGCAGAAGCTCGTCCTGCACTTGAGTGTTCAGTCTTGTACAAAGATTGCATCTCTCCAGCCCAAGGCCTCTTCCTCTTGATCCATCTCCTCCTCTCCTTATCTGTCAGAGCTGTATTTCATCTGACTCAATTGTCCTGATCCTGACCCTTCCTCAACTAAAATGTTTTTGTCTTTAAATTTATTTACCCCACTTTATTATTTACCTCCCTCCCTGCCCTTCTTAGACCATTACGTACTACATTCACGGCATTTCCTGTGTTCTCTCCTAAAGTCCCTTTTCTTCTCGTCCCCGCTTGTTATTTCCTTCATCCTCTCTGATCTCCCCTGTTACCTCTCTGCTGTCTTCCTTTGCCCTCCCTTGTTCTTTCTTCTCTACCCATGTTTTCCCCTGATCCCTTCCCTCTCTATAGTTCCTGTTGTTGGCACAACGACACAGGCGTGCACATGCGCCCACGCACATACAAAGACACACACACACACACTCCGTGTGCACATAGCAATAGAGGTGGAGAAAAAGGGAGATCATGCTCTGTTTGCTGGGGTGAACACGTTGCCTGAGGCTTCAGCAGAGGGGAATGAAAGCTTTCACCTGTGAGATATTAAGTGTGCATTCACGTGGCACAGTGTGCACGGGTATTGTTTGTGAGACAGTGTACGCAGTTGTGTGTATGTGCCATTGTTTGTAATATAGCTGCAGTAATATTCAGGTTTTCGAAGCCGTTCTCAAAACATTGACACCTTTCCTTTTGAGATTTCTTTGCCCCTTTTTTCCTTGAAAAGTCTTTTTTTTTCCTCAAACGAAGTCAGTTTTAATGTAGATTCCTTTAAAAAATGGGACAATGTCCCTATTGAAGACGGTGTATTTATGGCAACTTTTGATGAATTTCATAAGCATGCATTAGTTTCCAGGTCATGGAACAGGTTTCTCAAGGGGGCTGCAATGTGACTTGAAGGGTCAGAAATGACACAGAAATATTATTATTTTAGATTTTTTTTTTCTGAGCTCTGTCTAGCCAAGCATTACTTCTATATAAATTTAGTCCAAATTATTTCTGTCCTATCAGAACTTTAGACATCAAAAAATGAAACACATTAACCTTTTGAATGAACTTAAGAGATAGTTCCCAGACTAAGAACTTATTTTTTTCAGAATCCCCAGTATCCCAAATTACCCATTATTTGCACTCTCTAATCACTTTATTGATTGTACCCATTGAGTTGGATTTAAGTTGGCCCTGTGTGCCTGCTAAAAGTTTCTTTCTGTGTTAAAAGGGAATATAATTGGGCATAATGTGAATGCCTCTACTTATGTATTCCTCTAACTCTACTAGTCTTTATGCTGACTCTGCTCTGCAGCTCCCTGTGAGTGCCCATCAATTCCCAGGCATGTTGGTTTGCAATGAAGCAAGTTAGAGAGATCAGTGCCACCGGTGATCGACAGGGACAGCACCCCTCTACCACATTTATCAATCTGCCGTTACTGTACAGTATATAATTATCTTCATAAGCAATAATATATCATTTAAAATGTGACTGTGGTAACTTGAGTCATCTCCTGCTGCTTTAAATATACTTAATAATTATAATGAAGAGTTTTTTTTTTATTATTATTTCATACAAATACTTACTCTGTAATCTAAAACTGTGTTGTTGTTATTATTATTATAAAAATAATAATAATATACAGTGACACGGTGGTGCAGGTTTTTTTTTTATAAATTGCCCGTAGGTGTGAGTGTGTGAGTGAATGGTGTGTGTGCCCCACGATTGGCTGGCGACCATCTGGGGTGTATCCCTGCCTCTCGCCGTAATGCGCTGGGATAGGCTCCAGCAGACCCCTGCGACCCTAATGAGGAATAAGCAGGTATAGAAGATGAGATGAGATAATAATATAATCTTTCCGAATGTTAAAACCTGTAAAATACTGCAAAAAAACGTATATATCCTCTAAAATGAAACACTGCAACCAAAATGTCGGGGATAGTGAAAAGTCTTTACTATGCTTTGCCTTAATACTGAAATAGGTGAAAGTGAAAATTGTAGAACATTCTTCAGATTGTTCACATGCACAGAAATATTTGGAGATACACACACATGCTGTTGAAACATTTATTTATTTTACACACGTCAATGCAACACATGCACAGCAGATATATTTACACTGGAATGAACACAAATATGTTCAGGAAAAAACAGTAAACTGAAAAAGAAAATTGCAGAAAAAATATATATTTAAAAAAAGATTTTTCTTTTTTTTTTAAGAAAAACAATTCATCTTGCCATGCAGATGGATCTGGCCACATCATTGAAGTGGTAACAATTAATTGGACTAGGTGGCTCATATATTGGCCAATTGGCACATGTAGTGTCATTTTGACTGTTAGTGTTTTGAAAGGACAAACATGTGACTTTATGTCAGATTGTTGTATCTTATGCAGAGAACCGCGTCCAGGGCATTTAAAACATTTAAGAAGAGGTGTGGCGCTCTGTCTGTTTTAAATAATGTCACTTTAGTGTGTTAGCAATTGGAAAAAACTGTAATAACAAACAAGGTTTACAATGTGCTTTAGGGTAAAAACAACAAGAAACCACAATCATAATAACAATAGTGCCATAAATAATACAGTGATTATAAAAAGCAAGTGAAATATAGACACAGTAAAAATACATAAAAAAACAACAACAAAGCAAATAGGTGGGAAAGGTAAGACCAAAGGATCTCAGAAAGGCTAGACTATAACATCATGTTTTTGGAAGAGACTTAGATGAAGAGAAAGCCTTTGCCCTCCTAATCGCCTTTGAAGGTTGTTCCAAAGTCAGGAGGCCCTTATGGCCAACGCTCCGTCACCTTTGTTTTTTAGTCTGGATTTAGGAATCACCAGGAGAGCAACATTTTTGAGAACCTCTTGGCCCTGGGACGACATATGGGGAGTTAAAAGGTCAGCTTGTGGCCAAGCCCTTCAGGGCTTTCAATGTGATACATGAGATTTTTATAATCAACTCTGAACTAAGAGGCAGCCAGTGCATAGATGAAAGGATACATAGATGTAATGTGCTCTTGTTTTCTGGTGCCTGCATTTTGCTGCATTTTGCTGCAGATGGAGGAAATGGAGTTGGAATAATCTACCCATGAGAAAATATAAGCGTTAATGTCTCCTTTCAAGGTTTTAACAGAAATGGCTTTATTTTGGAATTTGTTCTTTGTTGAAGTCAGAGCCAAGTAGAAGACTCTCATAAGTATCTTTTTTGAGTTGAGGTGTAGGACATTTTTCGAAATGTCATTGAAGTTATTGGGGTCACAGCTAAGGTAAAGCTGGGTATCGGCCACGTAAAAATGGAAACTGATTTGCGATCTCATGAGATGTCCCAACAGCAGCATGTAATAGGGGAACAGATTCGGGCCAATCACCAAACCCTGAGGAACCCTACATTCAATATTTGGACTTTTTGCCATCCTATATGATGGAATTTACAACCTGATTTTACATACAGTAGCTCCCTCGCCAAGACGAAAAGAAATTAGTGAAATAAATAAGTGACTTATATTTTTTTAAATAGTAGACACTAAACAATTTGATATATTTGATTCCATTCTTTCTAATCAATACAACATCACCATAGCAACAAATCTTCATTTGAGATAGAGCCTAAATGGTTGAAATCATTAGCATGTCTGGAAGGGTTTATTATGTTGACAATTTCCAACAGTGGAGGTTGAGCATCTAAGAGTCAGGGATTTATTTGCAACTAACATGCTAACGTGTCTGCAACATTAACATCATGTGATCTAAATATCCGCCAATACTACTTTAATTAAAGCATTTTCACATTGAAACAAAATGATAAAAATATTAAACATGTAAACTGCTTTCATTTTTTTGTTTACTAGAATAAAAGTAAAGAAAAAATAATACTGCATCATACAGTACGGTGGCTTCAGTTAATCATTTGTTTTGAGTGTAAAATAACCATTAACTATATCTCAAACCTGTGCTTACTGTAATAATTAAGCTGTAAATACAAGATTATTATTTTCAAAAAAGGCAGATGACTTGATGTCAGTATTTTTGTGTATGAGAGAATGTGTGTTCCTGAATGTCATGTGCATGTCTGCACATCTGTGTGTTTCCCCCGCAGCTCCTACGGCTTTGTCACCTGCTGCCTATAAATGTATTCTGAGTGGTAAATTACTAATGCAACATATTCAATCCTGCCAAGCCAAAAAGAAAAAAAAGGAGCTGTTGATAGTTGTTAGTTGTAGTGGGGAGCTTCACAGTGTATCATTACAACTAAGAGGCCAAGCAGCTAATTCTAGGGCTCCTTCATAAAGACGGGCTCCTCCTGATTACGCCTCCACTTCTTACTGATCTCCCTCAAACACACACGCTGATGAGGTCTCGCTACAGGCTTTTCATCTGTTTCACCACTTGATACAATATAGTTTTACGAGAGATGGGGGAATGTTTGTTTGTGTGTTAATGTGTGTGTGTGTGTGTGTGTGTGTGTGTGTGTGTGTGTGTGTGTGTGTGTGTGTGTGTTTGCATGTAAAACCTTGCTGTCAAATTCTGCACAAATGCCAACATCCAGGGTACAATTATGTTGCTGCACATAGGACACTGCAGGTCCACGGCACATTTTACTGTACAAAAGATCAAAGCCCTCATATATGTGTATATGTCTGCATTTCAGTATCAGTTGGCTACGAGTATGAGTCATGTCCTGGCGTCATCCAGTGGGAGAAGAGGACGGCTCTGATGCAGGGTTTTGAACTGGTTCCCTCTAACTTGGGCGGTTGGTCTCTGGACAAACACCATGCCCTCAACATACGCAGTGGTGAGTACAAGCACATCAGCTCATTTATTAAAGAGACACACACACACAAGGGCACTTTTATTTTTTTTTTGTTTTTGGCACATGTAGGACAGCTTATTTTGTCCCACATCATGTTTCCTGTCACTCATTTGCTGTAATACCGTATAATTAGATAGTAAGAGTGAATGCGTTCAGACCGTGAGTCATACGATTAAGCAGATTTAATTGCATGGGTGAATTATTCAAAAGAGTACGAGAATTTTATTTAGGTAATTTAACTTCTAAACATATTTATATTCAAAATGCATTGATTACTTCAATCCACATACTAGAAATACAGGCTGTAGGCTCCCTATAGTATGATGCAAGTACAGTTAATATATTTTCCTGTTGAGAAACATACAACAAGGTCATAAGTGTTAGTTCATATGTAATGAGGCCCCTTATATGCCTTTCTAACATTAGTAAGCATTAATAAAATCATATAAGTGTCAATAATTGTTTTAATTGTGTCAACAATTAAAACAATTGTTACATTATGAGACATAATATTTAAAAGAAATGCAGCTACTGTATCTAAAGTGAGAATAACACATGAACATGGATTTTTTTTTTACCTTTTTTTTTTTACCTTATTAAGACATTGACTCTCAACTATGTTTATAATGTTATTAACACTTAATGACATATAGTCATATTAAAGTATAATACTGTCATTAAGCATCTATGTAAGCATCTTACATATTCCCTATCGCTTAACACTGTTTCCCACTGCCCCACAAATTGCTTATCATTATATAAATGCTTAATGTGTTAATTGAGTTCATGTCTTCCTCTTTCAGAGATGTAGATAACAGTTTTTTTTCTTTTTTTTAGCATTCCCAATTCTATTTTATTTTATTGTGTACTATATCATATACTGTAAAAATAAATGGTTCTAATTTCAACAGCAGCTCCTAAGGGATTCTCAATTATCTTTGTGTTCTTATCTAAAATCATCATATCTCTAGACAGCAAATGAATATTTGTTGTTGTTTTCAGGAAACGATTATACCGAAATGTTGCCTCCTGGTCTATCGAACAGAAAGAAATGAGAGTTTGAAAGCTACAACGTTAATCCCATGTGCGTTCCTCTATCCTCCAGGAATCCTTCACAAGGGAAATGGGGAAAACGTCTTCCTCTCCCAGCAGCCCCCTGTCATCACCACTGTAATGGGCAATGGTTTCTACCGGAGTGTCCCCTGTGCTCCGAGCTGCAGTGGTCCAGCCCAGGATATGATGCTGTTTGCCCCGGTGGCGCTGACCAGCGGCCCTGATGGCTCTCTTTATGTCGGGGACTTCAACTTCATCCGCAGGGTTCACCCTGACGGATACACCAGAACAATACTGGAGCTCAAGTGCGTGTTATGGTCTGGTTGGGTACTGTACTGTAAGCATGTGATTATACGAGTATCTCGGTAGGAATCTCCCACAGCACAAAGCACTGGGAGTTGGAGCAATGGACTGACTTGAGCACAATTAGAATAAAATTAGGTTGGCTGATTTTGAGTTAGTATGGCATTAGTTCTGGTTGGCATATGTGCTTGTGATCAGTTTGATCTCAACAGAGTACATTCTGAAGTTTATGCGTGAGGTTCAGACATAACAGACTCTAATCTACCTCTTTGGATTATGACGACTATATCTCCTACTGCGCTGCAGGCATTACATTTTTTATTTCAGCATTTTCTCAAGCGTAGAATCTCCATGGGATTGCACAGCCATTTGTCCTGTAAAGTGTTCTCCTTACGTAACTTTACTCTCTCATTCTCTGGTATTATTGTATCTTTGACTAATATTTCTGGTTCAGACGGAGGTTTCATAGTGTCTGTATTTGATACTTCCCTGTCCTCTGGGAGGAAATGCCAAAAAGCTTCCTGTTTATGTTAATATTTAATGTGAAACAATACAGCCGTCTAAATCAGCCCTAATCTCACTTTATGAGGTGAAAATTGACTCATTGTATCCTATGAAATTCAGAATGTCTCTCGTTAGCATCATAAATGATTGTTTTAACCTTCTCTTTTCTCCTTTTTAAATGCTCCTTTATGGCTTATTATCAGGAACCGGGACACCAGGCACAGGTGAGAGCTGGTGATTAACACCACCTTTATATACCTCCATAAAACGCATACACACAAAGAACGCGTCAAGAGAAAAAGCCAGGACTTGATGCACATTGCCTCACAGCATTTAACATTGGTTTCTTTGCTGCAAATTGCATTGACCTCCCCTCCACCCTCACACACACAAACACACACACATACACACACACACACTACAGTCTTATACTCAGGTTGCTTTAAGAATTATCAAACCCTTTTTACATTTTAAATTTCACCAAGCAATTTTAAATTTGTAAATGGGAAACTGGCTAAAATTTCAAGCATTTCATGTTTTAGAGGATTACTGGGAGTCTGTTTGGAGGATGCAGTGGTTCGTTTCTTCCTGAGCTGGACTAAAAGCCCGGGGCCTGGTATGGCCTCGACATCATCTCTGGCCCTGAGCCTTGATGGTGTGAGCCCTATACACCATGTTCGACAGAAGATTAGACAGAATCGTTTGTGTGTTTGTGTGTGTGCGTGGATGCCTGTGTGTCTGCATGGGGATATATTGAGCTGATTGTGTGTGCGTGTGTGTGTGTGTGTGTGTGTGTGTGTGTGTGTGTGTGTGTGTGTGTGCGCGTTTGATAGAGATGGAGCAGGTTTATCCGATTTGAAAGAAGAAAAGGATTTTTGAAGATGCCTAATCTCCAGCATGCCAAAGTTTCAAACCGTGCAAAAAGGATAACCTGGCTGGGTGTTTATGGTTGTACTGTGGGTGGCGGTGTACATACGTAATGTCTGCAAGTGTGAAAATGTAAATGTTCACACTTGCACACGTAAATGTGCCTTCATGCGATGCATAAACCGTGATACATTCATATTGTGTAGCCTAAGATTGCGGAGTTGTGATAAATTATTGGTCTAAGCCTATGAATTTGGATTCTTCTGGAGGCACTTTAGATACCCCATCCTCACCCTGGAGGTTTCCCCCTCAGTTCCTGCTTCCTCTTTCTTTTGCTCCACGGCAGGCTTTTACTGTTAGCAGCATGTTAGCGTTTCTCTTTTATTCCAAACTATTGTTCTCCCAAGTCAAATACATTAATTATTCATCCATATTCAGCTTTCAAAGCTTTTCGCTCCACATTCTTCCAAGCAAAGTGCCTATCAACCGACGTGCCTTTGAAAAAAGGTGCTCTCCGTCAGGAGACAATATGGGACGTACTCACTGTAAGCTATTGTCTATTCTTTGCCTTCAAGAGTCTCAATAAAGCAATAAAGCCAATCGGGCAGGGAGTCCCCCACAATAATATTTTAGAGCCTAGACGGTCGATTCAGAATCAGCCGTCAGGAACGATTTCCTCTGTCCATCAACTCTCTGAACAGTGTTTTGTTGTGGAGGGAACATATATATATATATATATATATATATATATATATATATATATATATATACACTATTTACATTGTAGGTTCTCACTGAAGGCATAAAAACTATGAATGAACACATGTGGAGTTATGTACTTAACAAAAAAAGGTGAAATAACCGAAGAATGCCAAGAGTGTGCAAAGCAGTAATCAGAGCAAAGGGTAGCTATTTTGAAGAAACTAGAATACAAAATGCAAAAATTATGTTATGTATTCTAGTTGTTCCATGTTTATGGTGAACATGTTATATATAACACCATAAACATGTGTTCATTCATAGTTTTGATGCCTTCAGTGAGAATCTACAATGTAAATAGTCATGAAAATAAAGAAAACACATTGAATAAGAAGGTCTGCCCAAACCTTTGACCTGTACTGTATATATATACTTCACCTGAACTGCGTCACTTCTCCAGGTCAGAATTACTATGGCTGCTAGATGGCATATCTATAAGTCCTTTTTGGCATCTGTATTTTTCAACCTATACTGTTATTTTTCTTTGGAGAAGTCGGGGACAAGCTGCGACTATGATATGCTGCATGGAGCAGTGGCGCACTTTGAAAGTCAGTGAATACCTCTCTTAGGATCAACTCTAAATTATGTATGTACAGTTCAGTGCAGATCTCTGTAAACAGTTATGCACTTAATGGACAAGATGACTGACAGCCCTGCTGCCAACATCGCAGTGTTTCTTATTCAGAGTTATGAGAAGGTTCAAGCTAACAGCAGAATTAACTTTTCTCTCTCTCTCTCTCTCTCTCTCTCTCTCTCTCTCTCTCTCTCTTTTTCTCTCTCTCTCTATGTAGTGTTAGGGTTCATGTGGGCAGAATAGTCTCAGAGTGTAACATAACTGTCCAGAGCAAACTGGAAAATAAAATAAAATTGTAGTGTGAAGCACAGAAATGGTATGTATTGAGGTAGTAAAAACTATACATGTACTTTAATTGAGACAGAATATGCAACAGCATGACATAGGAATTAGATAGTGATTAAAAAAAAAGAAAAGAAAAAGAAGCGGAAAGCATTCTCACAGGGTGCCCCAGAGTTTAATCGGCAGCAAGCCTTTGACCAAACCCAGATGACATTGGATTTCACGCTACAAAATAATTGCTTGGATCTCAATTAGTAACAATGTTAAGAGTGCACATTTGAAATTCCTTTCGTGTTCACCAAGAACTACTGTTCCAAAAATACAATACAATAACCTGAACAGATCAAAAGATTTCAGTAATTTATGAACTACAAACTAGGTAAGTAAGCAAGATTTCTCCCTATAGCTACATGCCAATAGTAATATCAGTCAGGACTCTTCCCACACAAAGTACAGTATAGAGCTCACAGTCAATATAGGGCAAATGAAGTCAATGTTCATGTTGTGCCAACTCAAGCCTGAGGGTTACACTGAGGATACTGTCCTTTAAAAGAGAACACAAGGAATCCATACTCTGTTTGTAAGCCTGAATAAATACTTAATAAAATTTCCATCTTTTCTCCGCACTATCATTTCATAAACTAAAAATATAAAAGAACAATAGACAATTATGTATCCTTGTGGCTCACTTGGCTCAGGACAAATTTAGCTATTATAGAACTCATCTGGTCCTTTGTTTCAAGTCTTCTCCACTCCCCATTATTGTCCCTCTTGATTTCCTGTTGCTCTCAGCTCTCAGCTCAGTTTAGCTTCATTTTGGACCATGTTATACAGAGGTGAATGGAAAAAAAAAAAACGAGGAAGCCATTTTATAGCTGTCATATGAAATACATATAACAAAAAAAGGGGGAACACATACATGCATAAAATACAACTCATGTACAAAACACATTATCAAAATGTACCAATAAACAGCTGCATTACATCAACCCTTTAGAAATACTGTATTTCTACATACTGTATACTGCATCCATTATGCTGTTGCCTAATATTACTGCTGAACATGTGAGTATATTTATGCTGACAGACATAGTGTAGGACTAGTGTAGCTGTAAAATCTTAGCAAAGACAAAAACATCCTTATAGCAATATTGTAAGCAATTGCAATTGTTTCTGCTGTGTATGCTAAAGCTGAGCCTGAGAAGGTAATACCTGAACACAGACATTGGCAGTAACACTCTTTTCTTCTCCTTAACATCACAGCAAAAATGCACGGGCATGACATTGGCACTATTTATGTTCAAAGAGTATTGCAAACAATTTAAAATACTAAAGTGTCCCCAAAAGAATGAATTGCTTTGTGTTACCTCTTTTGAACACTTTGTCAATACATCAGCCACACGAAACATATGGTATGTTGTATATTTGTATTATTCTCTCTCAGATGTGCAAAGCGTAACACAGAAAAGGTCAAGTATATTAATTTAAGGTGGAAGTAAAGGGTTTTGGATGTTAAACCATATTTGAGGGATTTTCTCAAATAAGCCCATAGCATAAGCCCAAAACCTCAGACATCAGCCCAGTGTTCGTCTGCCTATTATCTTTACATTGACATTGTGATTCCCACCCTTCCCTTAGAGTTTAGGCCATCCGGCCTCTGGATCATAGACATATTATTATAACTAGGTACCAGATCTAAAATGGTACCTGTTGTTTTTATAGGAACTGGTGCATACACCAGCAAGGTACTTCCCGGGTATGGAAGATCCACTGCAGCACGTCAAATTTCCATACATCCATGGGTCAAAAGTATATAATAGAAAGCGTCATAGTAATTGACCTTGTTTGCAGTTTGAGGTTTCCTGCACCAGTTCAATGCTTTTCCTTTTCCCATGATTGTGTTTGAGAACAATGCTTTCTGGGCCACAAGGGGTCGGATTTTCTGCCGTTTTGGATGCAGTACCATATATGGACACCGAACACAGTCTGGCTATATTGCTGAGGAGTGGCACCATTTCCAGATATTATTATAGATCCATGCTCTGGATTTTGAAGGCACCATCTTTTACTACATGTCCTATGTGTAAAGGATACTTTAGTCTTTTTTTTTCAAGATTGTATTATTTTTCTAATGTACAATGAAAATTAGCGGGCAACACGGTGGCACAGGGGTTAGCGCTGTTGCCTCACAGCAAGAAGGTCGCAGGTTCAAGACCTCCTTGGTCTGGGGTCTGGGACCTTTCTGTGTGGAGTTTGCATGTTCTCCCCGTGCCTGCGTGGGTTTTCACCGGGTACTCCGGCTTCCTCCCACAGTCCAAAAACATGCTGAGGTTAATTGGAGACTCTAAATTGGTGTGAGTGTGTGAGTGAATGGTGTGTGTGCCCCACGATTGGCTGGCGACCGTCTGGGGTGTATCCCTGCCTCTCGCCGTAACGCGCTGGGATAGGCTCCAGCAGACCCTAAGCAGGTATAGAAAATGACTGACTGACAATGAAAATTACAAACATATTTTTTTGGTTTTGTCTTCCTTTTTTTCATAAGAAATGTTGTTCTTAACAAATATATAATTCTTATTCCTAAAATATTAATACAAATTCTTTAAAAAAAAATAAGTTGGAACACCTCAGAAGACAACTAGCATTGTGTTTTTGTTCCAGTCCGGGCACAAGTTTATCTCCTAGTCGCTAATGGCATTGATTTCGATTGATGATGTAGTTTATTCATGAGTACAACTCACTGAACAAGGATAGTCTCATTGATCAGTATAACTTTAAACTGCCTGCAGTCACATAAAAAATCTGTCCGTGTCACTCAGATGTAAGAAGGGAACGCAGCTGAACGCTGCCCTGAAAGCTCACTCGTCGCACAGTGTGATGGAGAAACATCTCATACCGTCGAACCTTTGCTCTCCATTAACCTTGTACACCTTCTCTCACTAGCACCAGCCCGGCACATAAATACTACCAGGCCATGGATCCGATGGGGGAAGTTCTTTATGTGTCTGACACCAGCAGCCGCAGAGTCTACAGAGTGAAGAACCTCGGACAGCCGAAAGACCCGTCCCGCAACCTGGAGGTAGTGGCTGGGACGGGGGAGCAGTGCTTACCTTTCGACCAGAGCCACTGCGGAGAGGGCAGGAAGGCCACCGAAGCCGCACTCAACAACCCTCGAGGTAGGAGAATGCAAAGTCACTACACCCGAAGAAGTCCCTTTACAACTGTTGCTGCACAATGTCCCCATGATTATGAATTGACATTAATAATACATACAGAGATGTGTATCTATCTTGCACTGGAGAGGACTAGAGTTCGACTAGTTGTCTGAAGGTCACTCCTGTTGTACTAAAGCGTCTCATTACACAGGCATTATTAATCCATTGTATTTTCCTAATAGCATTAGTATATGTATTATATTCATTTCACACATTCCACTTGGATTTTATTTGCAGTTTTGATATTTCTAACAAAATATATTTGTGGTTTTAATTACCAAAAATCATGTAATTTTAGTTTTACATCTCTTCTCTCAAGCTTCTCTCTGGAGCTCTAGAAAGAACAGGTTGTTCTGGGTTACTATATGTACAATTATAGATAAAATACCCAAATGTATAAACTCCTCCACATTCTGTGGTTGCTGTTTTTATAACATGTAAAACCTACTCAGCTCTTGCCCTCTTTTCATTCCAGGCAGACTCCACATTTTGAATGATGCGTAAATTATTAATTATTGGATAACAGACATGGGGAACTAATGTTCTGTTTTGCCAAACTAAAGTCACAACATTCCATTGTGACCTAATTTATTCTCTAAATTAATAGTGCAGGTTTTGTTATTGTTCAAATTGCATGCATATTGCAATATGTTTAGAGCATATAAATTTTCTGTGCTGTAAATCCTGCACGAGCATTAAAGTAATGATTGATTCCTGCATTATGTTTTGACTACAAGATAATAATCATTTAAAGTGTTGTTTCTCATGTCATTTGTAAAAATGGCACTTTTACTGGAAGCTCTCTGGTATTTGGATACAATATTCTGTAGCATTAAACTCACTCAACTCATAAACACACTCAACTGCTTGAATGAACCTCCTGTGCACTGCCACAAAAAACACCACAACACATCTTCGCCAGCAGCACTTTCTGTTGACACCAGCTCGGACGGATTGATGGATTCATGCTGGTTCTGCCTATTTTTTAACTCTGCCATGAGCATATTGAAATACAAATTGATATATCCAGGAAAACACACACTTTTCTACTCCTCAGTAAACCGGTTTTAGTGATAATATATGTCATTTAAGATTATGTTTTTAACACTTATTACTGAATGGAATTTTACAAACCTTTAAAAAGTAACATTGCTGTTATTATAGGAAAACTGCCCACTTTGTATGCCAAAATACTGTTATGGACCTTTCGCACAGCAGACTGACGTGTCACAACAAATAAAGCACAGGTGGGACTAATAAATGTAATGATAATGACTGCAGTCCATTCAGGTGTGCCAGTTCCAGGACCGTGGTATTGTGCATGCTGGCTTATAACTGAACATTTCAGTGGAATTAGGCCATCTTTGCTGATTAGTTGCACCTGTGCTTTTCTTACTATAACAGCTTAAAATGCTGAAAAAAGATCTATTGTGTTAGCTTTGTGGGCCATAGCTTCTCATAAAGGCGTGCAAATGGAACAACCTAATCTTCTTGCACTGATGTGTCCACCTTGATTGCTGGTATTATAAGAAAAAAATGGCAAAACTAAATTACACAGTGTTTTCTTTGTTGTTGCAAAGTGTCAAAAACTTAAAGGATGTCAAAATGCACACACAGTTATTTTTGACTGATTGGACCTCTGCTCCCGCCATGTTCATGTCATGTCGGCGCTACTGTAATTACCAGTTTCTGGCCTGTAAATAGCATTCACATCACATCCAATACACAGCCTCGCTTCTACCCCTGCAGTCTGTCATTTGAACATAATTAAAGCCCACATTTAATGAAAATGGTGCTTTATTGTTTATTCACCTTTGCACAGCTCTGCAGTGATTGAAAAGTCTTCAGCGGTCCAGTGGCATTTATACTTGCATTCCAATGTCCCATAATCTCTACAGTCCACCCCATTTAATGTGAATGTTGCATGAGGTGGAGGGTGGTTGGAAAAAATTGTGGAATTTCATGTGGGGACGAACTCCATATATTTATAGTATATGAATGAAATGAGTGTAGTTTTGCTCCATCTGAGCAGGTGCCACAAAGCCAGCAGGAGCTTCACAAAGATCAAATCAAATACATCTGTTCACACTCACACAGTACTTCCAATTTAACCAGGTTCCACTTTAATAAGCTTAAGTGCCTTTACCACAGCAGCTCAGTTCTTTCTTTCACCCTGAAAATTGGCCTGAAATTTACCACATATTGTGATGCAGAGGGATGCTTTTTAAAAGTAATTTGAAAAGAAAATGTTTAGTAAAAAATGGGCAACAGCTGGTCAGGAGAAAAGGATCAAATACAGCCATTATTATACAACTATATGTTCTTGTTAAAAAAAACAATTATAACTGATTGTAAGAAGCTTCCTCTGGCATACAGGAGAGAGCCTAAACCACATTATGCCGTATTAAGATTTTCTAATACAGAAAAGCTGTAGGTGATATGAGGAGGGTTGAGAGGGAATTCTATCCCCCTTGTTAGCAAAATGATCAAAATGGGACATATCTGGTTAACAAGGGGGATCCCTTGTTAACCAGATATGTTATGTTGAAGTTGCAGCAAATGTCTTTCAGGAGTTGTACATAGTGTTGTGCGGGCATAGATTACAGGATCTTGTGTAAGTAAGTTGTGAGCCATTAGAGAACCTTTTTAACATTTAGTAGTGCTGTTTGCTGGTTTGCTAAACGATCTTGTTTTCGGTCAGCTTTAATAACAGAGTGGAGATGTATATCCAAAACATAGATAGTTTTGAACATGAGCAGCAATCATGCTAAAACACATATGAGCTATT
Organism: Lepturacanthus savala; assembly: GCA_030544235.1. NCBI lineage: Eukaryota > Metazoa > Chordata > Actinopteri > Scombriformes > Trichiuridae > Lepturacanthus > Lepturacanthus savala. Next base: position 17,369,497 of record CM060464.1, read on the forward strand.
AAATTCCAAGGGTTTATAAATGAATTAAAATTGTCATGATCGGATGTCACATGCACATTTAAAGTGGTAACTTCCTCAAACAAAAGACACAAATGAAGTGTACATAATAATTGCATATTTGTATTATATTTTACTCTGGCCACAATATGTGTGTCAACTCAGCAAGTATAATATTAAAAAATGAGGAAAAAGCTGATTTACAGGAGAATAAATATGTACGGGTGTTAGTCAGTGGTGCTGAGGCCGGGAGTGCTGCTCGCATTGTACCACGCCGCCCCTGTTCAAAATGAACAACTGCTGCAGAGAAGCCTTCAGATGCAGCCCTGATTCCCTCCTAGCTTAAGTTTAGTACGAGGGATTTGAATAAATGCACATATATTTCAGATATTAAGCCCAGAGTGTCAATTGGAGCTGGTTAATCGTTCTACTCTTAGTTATTAACTGAGAGGAGTGGATCTCAGCAAGCGGGTATATTGGCAGGGGCGGCTCGTGGCATAGGCGACATAGGTGATTGCCTAGGGCACAAAATGTCATCGGGGGAAGGTGCAAGATAAAGTTTTTTTTTTTTTTTCAAGTAAATAATTATAAGTTTAGCAGCTTTGCCAGGGGCCTCCAGGTACGGCAGGCTTTCACTGCTGAACTACCAATCAAAAGTTTGCCTAGGGCTCCAACACTATAAGGGATGGGCCTTTCTGCTGCTTTCGATGGCCAGCTGTAAAATATGATATGCATACCGCTGTTGCACTATGTTGTAATTTCCTTTCTTTTGCTCCTCCTGTACATTGGAATAAGTCTCATTGTTTTCCTCCAACTTTATTGCATCATTGCCGCCCCACTGACAGATTCATACTTTATTGTCCCCAGTGAAAAATGCGTTTTCATAGTCAATTCCTCACAATAACAATTAGCAAACACGTAATATACAACTTGAAATAGAAAACTAGTTAGAACAAAAAAACACACACCAAATCAAGCTAAACACCACCACCATCAAGATAGAAAGCAAAACACCAAATTACTACTTTCTTTTTCTCAGGTTATTTAATGCTTTGGCTGATAGCAGATAGAATAAAACTTCACTAAAATTGTGTTCTTAAGGTTATCTGTCTGTATCTGATACCCTGACACGTCCACTGTGCTGCGGGCCATTGATAATGTTAAGATTTAAACCTGTGCTTTGTCATATTTCTTCACACTCATTCCTCTAAAATAAAGTCCTCTAAGTGCACCATTTCATTTGACTATATCTATATTTATTTCTTTATTTATTTATATTAAAAATGTGCCATTATTATATTGTTTTAATTATATTTTCAGCTTTTTTATCAGTAGTATTATTGCCCTGTATGCCACAAGCACGTTTTTTTCGATGAGGATAATCCTATATTCATATTTTTTTATGATATACTTTTATTATTTGTGGGCTTTCTTTTTTATGTTTCCATCTACATGTAATACACATATTTGTATTCTAATAACATAAATAGCATAAACATGACTGGCAATCATGACCATGAATATGAATGAGGGAGAAGGACGAGGGGACAAACTGAGAGAAATGTTGAGCGGTAGGAAAAAACATTATCCATCATTCATTAATGTCACTGTGGTGTCCATACCTGTAAATCAGCGGATGAACTCAGGAGCCTGGATTTGTTTATGGGGAGGTTTGCTAGTATTTCCTCTCATGATTTATCTACCTTGCCAACATTTAGAAGCTGTATTTACTCTGTTCTGATCACAATGGATGCAATCAAATTTGTGCCCACATTCTGAAATGCTGGTTTATATTGGTTTTCTTCCAGCGTGTCACACTACAGATGTTAAAATGACAGATTGTTATGCTTATATTTTATCTCCGCCGACCTGCTTCTGTGGAATCAGGCCATTATATACTGTATGTGAGATCGTTCTTTAGCCCGGGAAGGCCATAATAGGACCACATTGGGCTTGTGGGGGCCGCATTTGCACAAGAAGCATGTGGTGCCAGAAAGAAGAAATAATCTGTTTACTGCTCTCACCAATCACACCCACACACCGGCCACCCCTTAGTCCCCAGGTCGCACAGGAGATCGAGCCACCGGCCTGTCACTCAGACGACACCCACAGTCCCAGACAGCCCCTTCTGTCACTCACACTTAGCCTGTGCATGCTGGCATTGGAGGCAGACAGCCAGTCGATGGAGAGCACAATAACGAAATGTAGTATAGAAGTGTCTCCATTTTTCAGTGGGACTGGTTCTTACTCCAAACTAGCTCCAAGCCTCCTCGATTCATACAGATGCAAGAGAGAAAATGATGATTAAAAAAGAAAAGGAAGTTCAGAAAAATACAAGATTGGAGCTGATTCCTGTTTGGTATATGTGCCCCTTGTGCAGCAGAACAGAATGTTCTTTCTTTAAATACACAGTTCTGTCCCAAGGCTTCTCATGTTCACCCAGTCAGGTACTGTGCTGTATAGTCTTTGTCTCCCTGCACTTCACAGACTCTTCTTATGACCATTGTCCTCTGACTAACTAGCTCTTATGAAACACCTAGAAAGGCTGTTTAAGACGTTGTTAGAAGTAAGGGTTCTGAAAGGCCATTAGCCCCTCCACTGTACCCTCCTCCCACTTTACTCTAAAGTCGGAAATCACTTTATTGCTACAAATATCACCCTGTATTGCAACGTGTACTGTAAAAAAAGCATTTCAATCATTTCCGATATGAAATTAATATTTCTTAACACGTTTTGAAGGATCAGGTGAATTGGTTAGTTCATGAAATGATTAGCTAGAAATATATATTTGAGTAAAAACAGATTGAGTGGCTCCCATAATTAATTTTAATCAATCAGAGTGAAATATCATTCAGTAAGTTTCTTGAGTTCCCTATGTGTGCAATAAAAGTAAGTAAAAAAAATGATGCATGAGGTGCAGTATCACTTTAGCCTCTCAGTACTGGCCTGGGGTATCCAGTACCTTCTTCCTGGCCGCAGCAGGGAAAACGGATCTGTTATCCAGGTGGTTGATAACCCTAGTTTTGCCTTTATCTCCCTGCAGTGCCTGGCATAAATGAATTTATGGCACTCAGGGTGTAAGGTTTATTTAGGCTATATAGTAGACTCTGAATGACATTTTCACAACAGCAGTAGGAAAATAATGTTTTTTTAATGGTTTAAATATGGATTTGGGGCTGGCTGCTTACAACACAGGGACAATAACATTCCTATTGCCTGCTTGCTGTTACTCAGTAGCAGAAGTGTTACTGTCCTGTAAACTCCTAGTTCTGGGTAATTGAACAAAAAGGCTTGTATCTAATCCCACGAGCACTAGTTAGATGCTTTGTGTTTGGAATTATACAGCCACCCTGTTGTGCAAGCAAGCTATAGTTAGTCCTCAAAAAGTTTTGTGAGTCTCCAGCCTTTACACACACATACACACACACAATATTAACATGCACACACTTTTTGGCCACCACACTTCTGAAATGAATCCGGCGCCCCTGCCTGGAGCCCCCTGGTTCCTTGTCATCCATCTGCCACAGCCCACACACCTCCTCCCCCCGCACCCTCTTACCCATGGTAATGAGTGGTAGACTTCACAGAGAAATATCTGTCCATCCCTTTTTTTTGAAGCTGTGACTCTGTGATTCTCTGCCATTGATCTTGTCTTGTGTCCTCTGGTGAGCTCTTCGCTTCAAATTAGAGCCTTCCTTCTTTTTCTCCGCTCCCCCAATCTCTTCTCCTATCCCTCCCCCTGCCTCACCGATGAATCATCCTTGTGCCCTGGTGTTGACATAGCTGCAGCAGGCCTGCTGTGACACATAATATTGTTACAACATGGCAAACAGTTGTTAAATAGTAATCCATAATTTTAATTTATAGCCAACAATGTTGCAGCACTATTGAGCGCGCTGCTGTTGCCCAAGTTTATAGCGTAAGCTGCGGGGATTATCTTGTGTCCTTCAAACACTCACTTATGAATACAAGATCTGGGGCATTGTTTAGAGTTGGCTCCACATGTGCTTTTGCAGTCAATTAGCTCTGTAAATAAAAGGCCTTGCTCCATTTAGGATGGATCCCATGTCTGACATGAAAGAGGCGTCAGTCCCCCGGGACCAAACAGCCTTGGCTGGCATCTCTGGACTCCTTCTGTTCACAACATGAAGGGATTTTTTTTTTGGTACACACATTTGGCGAATAGCATAATTTCTGGACTATGAGCCACTATTTTTTTACATGCTTTGAACCCCTGTGGCCTATACTGTAACAATGCAGCTAATCTATAGATTTTTACAGCTAACGGACACCAGGGGCGCTATAGCAGGAAGCACAAGAGCGACACAGGCAGTTCTCTCCAAGGAACTCGGCTGGTTATTTTTTTAAAGCAGCCTGCACACATTACTGCACATTTACTGCAGTGTTACAGGCACTTTTCGGAAAAATGCATTTACCATATTTACGATATGGGAGAGAGGGGTGCTGTTTGGTCACAAGAGGGGAGTAGAGACCTTAGCATGGGATTGTTTGGGGATTTGATTCATTTTATGGTAATGTCCCTGTTCTCTCTCCCCTTGGCAGTGAGAGCCAGCAGCAGGACTCCGAGAGGCCACACGAAAAAGTTATATTGCCTTGCCGTAACCTTTGTTTTTTGTTAGATCACTGCAGGGACTTGGCACTGGGAGTGCACCTTTTATTGTTATTTGTGCTTGTGGTTGGCCAGTGGGTTTGTCAATAAAAGGGAAGTTTCCCCAAACAGTCATCTCTGTCCCGACAATCCCCAATGTGGTAGCACGAACCCTTACATATTAAAAATTTAAAAAACCTTTCTGTGCGTCGTAAATATCTCGTTGCAATGTCGGCACCTGCAGGTTATGGTCAAGTGCAGCCTTTATGTCTTTGTTTTTCTTGGTAAATTTAGTTGGTGCAGCTTAAATAGTCCGGAAATTACTGTAATGATTTTATGTTTGTAAAAATAACCGTGTCCATGTTTCATGTGCAGGTTTGGACAGGAATCCTGATAATGACTCCAGAGAATTGGACTTTAGCTGTTTGTGTCTGCTTTGCACAGGTCTATTATTTGTTGCATAGTCCCAGACAGAAAAGCTGAGATCCACAGAGAGCTCCTTGCATGTGCATGTACGTGGCAATGTGAGCACTTGCAGTGTCACTCTCTCACTTTGACCCACAGGGGGCAGACTAATGCCCTTATCTGAAGCTGACACGCTGTCACCACATTTCTCCCTGTTGCCCCATCAGCCTCTGTCTCCCCTCTTCTTTTCTCTCTTCCTCTGCTTTCTTTGCATCTCTTTTACTCTGCGTCTCTCCCTTCCTCACACACTCACACACACGTTTTTTCTCCCCATCTCAGCCTAAAAGCTGCGAGGCATGCCATTGGAGTCGAGATAGCATAGCACCAAATGAAGCGGTGGGGGTTTAAAACCGGTCACGGTTATTAGCATGCCGAAAAGCCACAGCCAGGGGTAAATATGCTTCACATGACACATCGCTGGTCAGCCACCAGCCTCAGGTCAGGGCAGCCAGGCTTCATGCTGTACAGTATCTGTCTTGGCTGGTGGTTGGCACATAAGCAGCTTATGCGAATTAATATCTTCACACATTGGGCACCGGTTTCATTTACAGGAAGGGCTGAATACATAGCAAAGTGGCGAGGAGTGTTTCCCAGTTTGTTTCATCAGTGTGAATCAAGCATTCAGTCCTGTCAGCAAGCCCATGCACAAACCATTAACTCAGCAAACACCGGTCCCCTGCTTCTACTACGGCACTGGAGTCATATGAGTGGTGGTGGTATCCTCAAAGAGTCCTTTAACAGCTCTAATCATGGCTGCCTGGGTTTCACTTTCCCAGAATCTGCCACTTCCCAAACTGTATTCGCTGGCTGCAGCAGTGAAGTTATAAGATCTCCTAAGGCTGCGTAGCCTCTGTGCCAGCTGCTCCGCGTTATAACTTTGGAATGAATAAGCCATTGTTATTCTACCTCTGGCTCCCATAGCATTTAGTGCAGACTGATTGTTGCGTCTCATAAAATAGAGAGAGAGTGAATTAAGAGAAAAAGAGAGAGCTCAGAAACGGGAGAGGGGAGAGAGAGAGAGAGAGAGAGAGAGAGAGCAAGAGAATGTAAGCGTAAAAAGGGAATGAAAGTAATAGAGAAAAATAGAGAATGGACTGAAAGATAGAAATGGAATGCAATGGATAGAGAGAGAGATAGATAGAGCTCTGGGTTTTGCATCTAAATCCTGCAGTGTGCAGCGGTCCCACACCTCATCTCCATATTAAACTGGCCCTGTGGCAGCCTTCCATCTCAGTGGGTCAACTATCATTGTTGCTGTTGGCTTAAACAGAGCACTACTTTGCAAAACAAGGGCGTCAGTCGCACTGTGTTTCGCTGGTTCCAGGATTCAGGAGGTTTCTGTGTGTTTGTGTGTGCGAGCGCAGTTTTTAACAGCCCAATTCTGTGTTTCTTTTCACATTGACCGAGCTTTTGTCTTTGCCCCTGGACATCCCTGCATTAATGATACACACATGAATTAATCACACAGTGCAGGAAAAAAAAAACAGCAGCATACTCTATGATAATGCAAAACAGAGACGCCATCAGGTCATGCTATTTCTACCACAGCTTGTTTTCCCCGGCGTAGCAGCATCCACGATAAAACAATGGTTTGCGCAGCAGACATGCATCACTGAGCAGCCACAATAAGGAGTTTCCCCCTAAAACTAATGCCAAGAATACACTGTGGCTGCCAGTGGCAAATCCGCTGGGCTAAGCAAAGTAGCATCAATGAAAGCACACTCCACATATAGGTACATTGAGGACTTGTCAAGTCAGTGAGCAATTTTAACATGAATGGAGAAAGAACCGCAGGGATATCGCCCACGTCCTCTTTGTATACTTTTACTGCTGACTTTGTCACAGCCAAACAGTCTGCTGTATATGATGTGAGCTTTGCTGACAGGGCTGCAGGAATCTAAAAACCATTCATGCACTGCTGTGAAACACTGATGAGCCTTTTTCAAATGAATTGCGGTGTGATGTGCGACCACATGAGTTACTTTAAATAATGCATGCACTCTCACTTTAGAGTACATGTTTTCATTGAGAATTCCCAAATCACCTTCAGCCCATAACATGTGATTATCTAGTAAGCGGTAAAATCATCGGTTTATCTGACTATACTACATAATGCACAAGTCATGGAGAGCAGCACGTAGTTCTACAAAAGCAGCTAAACTCAGACACCGCATGCTGCAGATATCGGAACGTGAGCAATGAAGTTTTTGTCTGACATTTTCTGCCGTGCTTGAGATTGTTTTACTCAAGTGTCTATATTGTTGGATAGCAGAGAACTGTGAATGCAGTGATACATTGGTATGGGCTGAAAGTTCAGTCTAGCTGAAAGCTGTGGCTCACAGCTGCCACATCTTCATCTGAAATATTGCTGCTGCTCTGTTCAATGAACTTGGTTTTGTTATGTAAACCAAGGTTATGATAGTTTGGGCTTTTTTAATAATTTTTATTTGTATTTCATTATGGCTTTTTTCAATTTCAGTTTAATTGGATGCATTTTTAGAGTGGGATTAATGGTTTTAGTTTAGATTTTTACTTTTAAGTGTTTTTGTAATATGGGCTATTTGTTAGTATTGAGATCTAAAAAGGTCCATAAAAGTATTAGGCTTATGTATAAAGTAAGTAAGAAAGGAAATTGAAAGTTGACAAAGACGAAATACTAAATACATTTTCTCTATGACTTTGGTTATAATTGGCTACTTATGTAATCAGATAATGGCATTCAAGTTAGTTATCTATTTTTCTGAGGTTTAGTTGTTGTTATTTTTTTTATCTTGGTTAAAGAAAATGCTTTTTCAATAGTTTTCAGTTTTTCATTATTTCTCTGTGTAAACACTGTAAGAGGTTTTGCAGCGCGATAAGAAGGTCACAATAGTTAAGGATTTCCACTGTCAAACATCAAACTGTTTTCAACAATATTCAAAATTGTTATGAGACAAGATTTATTAAGCCCTTCTTGACCTACAGCATGGGGACATTTAGGTCAAAATAGGATTTGATGGTGGCACTCAGAAGATTGGTTGTAATTTACCACCAGTAGCAGGTTCTTTGAAGCAATACTGGGAAATGTGTGTCATAATCTGGAGACACTTCCTTTTTCTGCTTCTTTGCTTGTAATTATTCCTTTGTGCATCCAAATGGTTTTAGACTTTAATGTCATGCAATGTCATGTTGCTTGAACCATATTGTTTACTGGATAAACGGATGAGAAGTCATTTGAAAAAGACAGACGCAATCTCAGAAAGTAACAAGTCTGCATACCAATCACCAAAGGTCAGAGAAGCACTCGTAGATATCCCGAGAGGAAATAGTCAGCCCGCTGCCAAAATTAAGGAGTCAGAAATTATTGTAAATAGGCTTAGTAAAGACAAAATGTATGCTGAAACAAGGCTCTACCTTTAAAACACCTGCTATTCAAGTAATGTATTAGGAAGAACACCATACAGACTGACAGCTACCTTGTTTGTAGTCGGAGTGTGTAGGGTAGCTTCAGAGAGATTACTGAACCTTGCTGTGTGTGTATTGAAGCCCTGGGTCAATAAGAGATGCAGGCTCAAGGCCAAAGGCTGAGTCTGTGCATCAAAGGTGCTGGGTTTGTGCGAGTCAGTGTGCTTATGCATGTGCCTGCGTTTGATTGACAGCCTCCAGGTCCCTGGGCCTGCTCTGCTCCTCCTTCTGACTTTTTTTTTTTTTTTTGCCCCAGTGAAGGGACAGAGAGTTAGTTATGGGTGCCTTGTTAAAAGTATGTCAGGTTGACAACATCAGCGTGATCATGGGAAATGTGACACGTGTGTCCCTTTAACTGGTGGAGATGGCCGCTCCTGGCAGCTGGCCTGTCAACCTCCGCTGGGAGCCTGGCAAGCTGACAGGAGGAGTGGAGCTGTGCCACTGTGGGGGACAAAATTACATTTACTCGAGGTGAATGCTCCGACACGCGCACATGCGCGCACACACTCGCATGCACACACACACACACACAGATGATAGCATTTGTCTCGGTCATGGAGGTGGAGGAAGTTCTGATGAGGGGAGAGATAGTGAACTCATGCAGGTTTTATACCTTGATTCTTTAAACACTGACAGGAAGATGAATAAGTGGAGCGATGGTGGCAGGCACAGTTTTGCCTGGCAGTGCAATTGAACCTGCCGATGTGAGGGGTCAGCTGCTATTATAGAGATGGGAAAACACAGACAGTAAATGTTTACACCTGGGTACCATTGTCACCTGCAGCTCTTGGAGTGACCAGTGGCCAGACCTACATCCGATGAAGCACTCGCACACTACTTTTTGAAAAAGGCACACTGTGTAATGGCGGCAAAGATGGCTATCTGTGATACAGACTGATACAGTAATTTAAGATGAAGTATCACTTCAACAATTGGGCATTTTGTGGGAGAAATGCTAAAATTGACAAACACTCTATTTTCTACATATCTTGTTTTCCACAATCCACTGGATTTACCTCCGTCTCATAGAGTAAGTCTTTGTATGTGGAAACGTGTAAAACCATTGCAATATAATGTAAAACTAATAAAGATATCATGAATAAGAACTCATTGTATAAACTGTGGTTCTCTCATAGTTCTATATATTACCTCATGTGTGGAAACATGGGAAGAATAAAACCAACACCAAGCCAATATTCATACTACAGAAGAGAGTCATAAGAATTATAAATCTCATGAACCAACGAACGCACTGTTTGTCATCTTATCTGCCAATGCATTAAAACATAGTGATGTAATTGATCCTAAAAACTGCAACACAAAATAATTTACTTCCTAACTGTATTCGAATGTTGTTTGAAATCAGAGAGAGACGCTATAATCTTAGAACAACAGGCATGTTAGAAAAAAAATATTAAAAATACAAATGAGGAATAGTTGTGACAAGGATTTCATTTAATTTTTAATTTTGCAAATTAAAAAAAAATCTATACAGGTATAATAATATAAAGCTTCAGTCAGTTTTCAGTTATTTTAGTTTAATTTAAATGAATGCTAAGGTTGTTATTTATTTATTACGTAAAATTGTTAACAAGGTCTGGCCTGTTGTTGTGATCGTGTGTTGGGTGAAGGAGCCTCTATTGATAGACCTCCTTGTGTTCGTTTGATGTTTTAAACAGTGCAACATAATCTGCAGACACTCTGCACTGATCCAAACCCCTCAGCCTTTCATTGCGCTTTCTAGTCCAAAGCATTTCAATTTCTTTTATAATTGAGTTTGCCTGCTGCCTCTGTGATTGCTTTGGATCTCTCCTTTGCTATCAAACAAGGCAATTACAGCCAAGTCACATATTTTCTCCCAAAAAAATGTTTATTTGCACAAAAATTTGCATGCAACTATTGCAAAAACTCCTTCCCCTTCCCGCCTCGCCAGACACATGTAGTCTGGAACTACCAACTCATAAAAAAGGCAGCTATCAATAATTAATTAGTGCGGGTTAATATGTTAACAAACTTATAGTCGTTGATAATTAGATGAGCTACAGTGTCTGATCCAGACTTAATTACTAAGCCAGTGTCTGTTCTGTGGGGCTTTAATGAATAATTAATTACAAGAAACATGAATTATTTCTGCGTACCAAAGAACTACTCAACGTACCCGCATGTTCTTGTTTATGCTGCTATCTTGTATTGATCGGTGATAAGTGTTTGATTGGGAAATTAAAAGCCATTGCTGCAGTTCATATATGCATGTCATGCAATATGTGCCTGTGATTTACTGAACAATTTGGAGTGGTTTGGAATCATACACACACTTGCGTATATGGACAAACTCTGCACTCATGCACATGCACACACAACATCGGTATGGTGCATAGCAGCATTTCATAGTGCTGAGATTGAGCAAGGAGGTTCATTTCTCCCCTTTTAGTGCACATGGGTGACCCCCATCAGTGTCTGCACAAAAGTTGTCTGCGGTGTGAATTTCTCATCTGCAGACACTGATTTATCCGTTCTATATTTGCATATGCACACAATGCGATTATCTGCCGTGCCTTGTCTTAGCGCCTTGCTACTTCACCGCAAGCATGCACGCACATCCACCCACACACACACACACACACACACACATACACACACACACTGCAACGCAAGCCTGCACGTCTTCTCACGTTCACACATTCACACACATACGAACAGCATTGTTGGAAAAATGATGAAAGGGAACAGTAAACCACACAGCCAGCTAAAGACTCTTTGAAACTGTGTGTTCTTCAGTTTCACTTACAGTCAGGCTGTAGCAGTGAGTGAACCCTTCAGGCTTTCCCAAACTAATATGGCTGACATTATTTATGGCCAGAGCCCCTCACTGGGGCCAGTTGCGCAGGTGAAACTGTCCATCTGTCTACATTTGCCTGTCAGTCACACACAGTTACTTTGTACAGAAGCACCATGGGCCGTAATCAACTACAGCTAGCATCATTTAGATGCTGTAATAATATGTCACTCTATATCATTAACATCCACTGAGCCTGGGGAAATGGGAGGGCAGATCAGATTGAATGATTTACTCCTCGGGTCTCTGGCAGTCTGTATGTGTCCGTGTATGTGTGTGTGTGAGCATGCACGACTCACCCGTGCACACGGGCTGAGGTTGTGTGGGTGGATGAAAGTTTTCAGGTATTAATGGAACACAGGTTTTGCTTTTTCCTCCGTGAACAGACCCTTTAAGTCTCTTCCCTTTGAACAATATGTGCTTCTTTTGCACTGAGTTGGTTGTTTCACCGGGTCACAGAGAGAAAAATATGTTTGGTTTCTGTACTTTTTTTTTTTTAACAATCCCTCTCACTTTCATCCGTGGAGACAGCTTTCTTTTGGCAGCTTTGCTGTCAACATTTGAAGGGTGAAAGTAGAAGCCAAACAACACCAGCAGACTGACTTCCTGCACTTTTGAGGGCTCAGGTGTTCACAGCATGACCACACACACTCACACACACACACACACGTACACCCCATCCTGATGTTACTATATGCTGAATGGTCTGGCTACTATTACTGCTAAATAAGACATATAATCGACAGCTGACGTTATAATTAGTCTTCTCACTTCTCACTTTATCTCATTTCTCCCCTTACATGTTTCCTCACCTATCTCACTCTCTTGCTTGGAAACTCCCTGGTGGCTCCTTCTCTTCAAATAGCTGTAATCAACACTGATGCTCTCGAAGACCCCTCTCCAAGGCATTAATCAGATTGGATTGGATTGCATTGCGATGCCACAGGGGGCCTTTATAACTGATATTCTTTTGACAAGGACAGAGAACAAAGAGATTCTTTGATTGAGAGTGATTGGCCTGTAATGGTTCATTGAAGCTATTGCTCATCATGTCCCTTTGTCTCATCACTACCTCTCGCCTCCTTCCCACCTCTTTTGGCGCCGTCTTGTCTTTTGCTCTTTGGCTGCATTTTCTCTCTAAATCTGAGCGGAATGTGAATAGTGTCACTGTCCTCTCCTTCACTCCTCTCTTCTCCCCTCCCTCTGTTCTCCCAAGGTCAATGCAACTTAGTCTAATTCACTTTTCTTTGATGATAAAAATCCGATCCCAACTTTAGCCAAATGTCCATCTCCCCCTGGAGTTGAGATTTATCTCAATTATTCCTCCATTGGTCTGTCTGCCAGCTTCTAAACATGAGTATCAGAGTCACAGGTCTACCCGGGGAGAAACGGTAAATCGTTTGATGTCTTGTGAGTATCCATCGGCTACGGCGGGGCTGTAAATTCCCTTAACGCCGCATACATCTTTACCCAATACAGCAGGGAATCCAGCCCATGACAAGGAGAATGTGGACTAATCTGCCGCCTTTTCAATAAGCATGGCTCTTAAATAACACACAAACTGGCTTAAATCCTTCCACCACTGCTGAGGAATAATAGCAATCATTCTTCATTGTTGCGCTTATGCGAGATTGAATAAGTCAGCCTGGTCCTGTAGGTATTGTTGATGATAGATTGGCAGCTATTTAAAGCTACTTGTTTGGACACAAGAAATGCAGATCCTGAGTGTGCATGCTGAGGGTGTCATAAACAAAGACAAGAAAGAATAGGGAAAAATTACAATGGATGTCAATGGAACCAAAGCAGGCAAGAAGAATAACTATATATATATAGTATAGGCCAAAGGTTTGGACACACCTTCTCATTCATGTGTTTTCTTTATTTTCATGACTATTTACATTGTATAAACACATGTGGAGTTATATACATAACAAAAAAAAGTGAAATAACTGAAAACATCTTTTATATTCTTGTTTCTTCAATATAGCCACCCTTTGCTCTGATTGACAAAGCAAGAAATTCCACTAATTAACCCTGATAAGGCACACCTATGAAGTGAAAACCATTTCAGGTGACTAACCTGAAATGGTAGTTCATCATAGTTCATCAAGAGAATGCCAAGAGTGTGCAAAGCAGTAATCAGAGCAAAGGGTGGCTATTTTTGAAGAAACTAGAATATAAAACATGTTTTCAGTTATTTGACCTTTTTTGTTAAGTACAAAACACCATAAACATGTGTTCATTCATAGTTTTGATGCATTCAGTGAGAATCTACAATGAAAATGAAGAAAACACATTGAATGAGAAGGTGTGTCCAAACTTTTGGCCTGCACTATATATATATATATATATATATATATATATATATATATATATATATATATATATATATATATATGTATATGGCACAATGGTGTGCATCCCTTTTTGTAGCGTTTTGTAGATGGATATTAAAAACATCATTATTATCATTATGAAAGCTGCCATTTCGAACTTTTTTTCTTGAGCAACCGACGCCGGTTCGAGTCCCAGTCAGAGTGGTCCTTTGTTGCATGTCTCCCCCCTCTCTCTCTCCCACATTACTTCCTGTCTAGCTACTGTATAATAAAGGCATTTTTGCCACAAAACTTTAAAAATTAAAATCCCATAGACTTATGTATTACAGCTCTATCCTGCAGCACCACTTTACAGTGTAAAGCTCTGTATCACAACTCCTCCTCATGTTGCTTCCCAGCAATTTAAGTACAATTCAAAGCTCCATTGTCCCGTTTCTCCCTGCACCGATCGTGCAACCGACTTAACAAAAGTGTTGTAACATCTATCAAAACCACACGCAAAGATGCTAGCCGGTTTAGCTGCTACTTTATTCATCACACTAACACAGGTCTTACTCCAAGATGTGTTCATGCCCAAGTTGGTACACTATACAGGAAAAAGTATGAAGTAAGACATTTATCAAAAGTCCAGTTTTAAATACTAGACTAACATCAGAAGTTTCAATATAAATTGTAGGCTTTTTCTTACAATAACTATATTTGCATGTCTCTCAATGTATGTCCATGTCTTATCCAATGTACAATTTGTCTATTAAGACCATGTAACAGTCCAACACACAATCCAACACACACACAATCTACATAAGCGTCCACTTTTCTATAGGAATACATACTTCCTATGGGCACTGCACTAGTATGTATATATATATATATATATATATATATATATATATATATATATATATATATATATATATTTATATATATATATATATCCAGGGATGGGAGGAGAGAGCAGGAATCAGTATTGAGAGAGAGTCCTGGCTGCCTCGTCATGTCCTTGTGTAGGATTTATGAGCTCTAAGATCAGGGACAGGTTTAGGGCAGAAGTGCTGGGAGAAGGAATGGATGGGAAAGTGAAAGGAAAGTGTATGTAAGAGTGGGGAGAATGTGCTGAATTTCAGACCGAAGCGGGATCAGACCGTGCTGTGGGTTGAGACGTCCCTCCTGCATAATGCCAGGTGACAGGAGGAGAAATGGCAAGGCCGAGAGGAGGGAAAGAAAGAAGTGGGAAAAAAAATCGGCTGAATAGAGGAAAGCAGAGGCAAGACATTATTAAAGGGTCAAAGACTGGTGATTTGATTAGCGCTTGTATGCAGGGGCAAGATAGAGGTATTACAACAATACAGAAAACAAGGAATGAGCAAAAAAGAAGTGGTGGAAGACCAAGTTAGGTAGGATGGAGAGAGGGAAAGCTGGATGGTTGGGGGAGGGGAGCGGGGGTGGGGTGTAATCTGTCTGTGTCAGAGGGATGATGAAGGGGCCAGGAGGGAGAGTTCTGCAGTTCACCTTCTGGCCTCTGGTGGAAACACACTGACCCTGGCCCTCCCCCTGTACGCCCCCCATCTCCACCTCCACTCCACCTGCACGATTTATGACTCGCAGGGTCGGTCCAGGGTTGCTCCGTTTGAGGACATTTGTGAATCAAGTTGTGGTAGGGATGTGCTGTGTTTGCATCCGTGCATGTGCGTTTGCACGTGCACGTTGAACAAAATAGCGTGTAAAGAACACTATGTCAAGGAGGATGAGACCTTAGCGCCGCCTGGGGAAAAGGGCAGAGGTAATTTCTATCCGAGGCTCAAAAAGGGAGGGCGGCCACATCCCCATATAATCTGGTGTGACAGGGTTTGAAAGGAGCAAGGCTGACAGGAACAGGAAGCGAAATCAAGGGAAAATGGGACAAAATTAGTCAATGGGGGAGGAGTAGTTGGATATGTACGGCATACTGATGGTGTCGCTCCATTGTGCATTTTTTATTATGATCTGCTGGCAGTTCTTTGAATCTTTTTGAGAAGCTTCCTTCCTTCTGTAAAGTGGGTGGGTGGTGCTGGGAAAACAGTCAAACGAGTAGATTCGTTATGCCCAAACATTTACTGGTTCCAGCCTCTCCTCTACTTTTCTCTGATTCATGTCACTAAAATCTTTGGAGCGAATTCTGGACTGTGGGTTGCACAAAAACAACTCGAAGAAGTGACCTTGTTTTCTTGGAAATTGGAGTGAGGAGCAATTAAAAAACATTTGAAATTAAACATTTCAAAGCTGCACTAATCAATATTTGTTTATATATATATATATATATATATATATATATATATATATATATATATATATATATATATATATATATATATATATATATATATATATATATATATATATATATATATATATATATATATATATATTAAACAAACGCTCCCCATAGATCTCCCATGTAAAATGCAATTTTTACTGCAGAAATAAACATTTTTACATAGATAATTATACCATTCATTACATCTGTTTACGTGGGGGGGGTTGATTTTTTTTTCTACATTACCAAATATGGTCCCAGAGACACACTTTTTCCAAAACATCTGATATCATGGAGGCTATATCCATAATTTATACGTTGTCTAGTCTATTGTTAGCATGCAACACTATACCTGCTTAATATCATTGTGTAATCTTGTTAAAATTTAGCTCAAAAGCATCAGCCTGACTACAGCCGTCAGCATGACTGAAGACTCTTTGCTTTGTTTTATGGTTTCTTTTGTTACATATTGTATTCCACTGTTAAGTGTTGTGATTGATTGTGGCTTAGCTAGACTTAAGTAGGCTTTGTCTCCATGAAGTCCTATGTGCCGTGTGTGTGATAAACGGATACATCAGCTTGACATGATTTAATGATAAACCATAAACTAAATGTATTTTTAAATGGCACAACAGTAAGCCACATGCATCGGAGATGGCAGGTGTGAATGCCGGAATATATGGCTTATCGCTACAGATGCTAAGTGAAAGCAATCAAGGAGAATTGGCGGTAGGCAGATATGAGAGGTGAGGGTTGAGTCATGGAATATTGCTGAGGAGTTGAGTCAAAGGGCTACTCTCTGTATGGAGATGAGACAGGGATGAAGGTCGCTCCTCATCCATAACAGATGATTCATATTCCTGACCTTTAGTACCTGGACTTACCTCTGGCTTTCTCGCTGCTGGCTGTCTACTGCAGAGCTCCGCTGCAAGGAGGGTTCAAGTGTTTTTTGCGCCGAGCATATGTTGTACAAATACAGGTAATCCTATGCATACATGCAAGCATTCGTATTTGTGTGGGGATTTGTGGGTGCACATTTATAATGCACATTTGCCAGCGTCGAATGTCAAAAGTTCACTGCGGCACCCTGCTCACATCTAATGTGACAAATAACTTCTTCCTCCAGTTGTATTGTTCTAATCCCTTTAGTGGGCTCTGGAATGGAAATATAATTACATTTCTGTGGTGCAGGGCCTTTGATAAGACAGCCGCTTGCTGAGCTGAATGTCTAACTGAGTTGGATGCCTCTCTGAAGCCCTCTCCTCTACTCTCTTCACTTTACTTCTCTCTCCTTACTCACTCCTATCCATCTTTACTCTTCTTGCGCTCATACTGTCTTTCCTTTTTGTTTTTTTTGTCCTTCTTCACACACACACACATGCTCTCCGTCATCTGCTCATTCTGCCTTTCTCTCTCTCTCACCCACCCAGGTATTGCGGTGGATAAAAGAGGCATTGTCTACTTCGTTGATGGCACCACCATTCAGAAGATTAATGAGAGGGGATTGCTCTCCACTGTGATTGGTTCAAACGGTCTGATGTCGACGCAGCCGCTGAGCTGTGATGCACGCATGGACATCAGCCAGGTAAGCTAATAATACAGCAGGGTATAAGCGAGCGGTGGAAAGTGAGGGCCAGATTCGTCCTTGCCATTTATGCAAATAATCTGCAAAAAAATGTAAGGCTTCTGAATGTGTTTTGTGTCGACTAATTGAAGTATTTGATCCACAAAAGGTGACTGATGACGAATAATAGCTGTTTGCTTCTTCTTCTCTTAGACAGAGATTGTTTTGTCAATCTAAATTATGCAGCCTTCTCCATAGAAAATCTGTGTGCCTTCTTAAAGGTGCATGAATGTGTGGGGGAGAGAGAGAGAGAGAGAGAGAGAGAGAGAGAGAGAGAGAGAGAGAGAGAGAGCGTCTGTGAAGACCAAAGAGACAGCTACTGCACAGATTTGATCAGCCAGCCTTCAGATCACCCTGCTGACTTACTGATATATCAGGCCTATTAGAGCAGAGGATGAATTATAGATGAACTGCTGGCTCTATAGAGGGATCTCTGCCCACACATAGGGATCCAAGTGCCTGTCTATGTGCATGTCTGTGCGTGTGAATATGCGTGTTTGGGCCAGGTGATATCCCGGAGGTACTGTTACATGTCTTTAAAGGGGGCCCATGTTACCTTGCAATCATTCTATTTGTTCGCCATCATCCTCTGAACCATATCCAGTCATATTCATCCTGCGTCTTTGTTTGTTCTTGTAAGCTGCTCTGACCTCAAAGTGCTGTCAATATTGATGAAAACTTATGTAGCTATGGCTGGACAAATATTGCTGCAGTAATTTATGGTAAATGAACAACAGAGTGTTGTTCTCTGAAAAAATTGTTAAATTTGTGGTGTTTCGGGTCAAAACCTACCCAGCAGAGAATATTAAAGAGTCTGCTGCCTGCATGGCACGTTATTAAAAAAAATGTTTTCTGTGGGTCAGAATTTACCCTGTTTTGGATGATTTGATTATTTGGTTTGATGAGATTTTCAACACCCCTATAACCTTAACTCTTAACCCTAAACTGGATTAAATCAGATACATAAATCATAATATGTTTTTATATCACTTAGGAGACAAATATGAAGTGTGAGTTAGATTCAAAAACTAGGTTGGTATACTAGGTTGGTTTTCATCTTAGGAGGCGTTACACTCTGATCTTTAGGGATTCCATGGCTCCAGCTATTTGATAAGTTCCCCAAAGTATAGATTTATTATATTAGGAGCAATATCACAGCGCTAATGAACTGAAAACCACTTTTAAGAGTTCCAACAATAGCCCTTTTTATATACAGAGCCGGAAATATAGGACCATGGAAACATACTGTAGCACCCTGGAAACATAATTACCATTACCAGGATTGTAGCCTGGTCATATTAAACCATGAGAACATACTGTAGGTCCCTGGTAACATAGGATCAAATGAAGCAAAGTTTGACTTTTAATTTTAGTTTGACTTTAACTCATCTGTTCCAACTCCGTATACAGCTCAACATAACTTCTAGAAGTAATCACTTGCCAACACTGCAGAGTTCAATATCGTGAGCAGGAGAGATTTGATGCATGTGCTCTTTGGCTGAGGACAGGGCGAATCCTGCTTGATGAATCTCTCTACCTCTTAAAATGGGATTTCAGACTGAACCTCTCTTCTCTCTCATTTGACAGAGCCTATAATTGGACATGTCAGTGGCAATTTAACATGATCCATTTATTTACCAATCCGTCCCTCATAGTCATCAATCACCTCCCTGATCCCTCAGACGCATCGCCTTGTCTCCGTAGAACACGTAGCCTGTAGTTTGAGTGCCTGTGTGTGGGTGAGATAGACAGCGATGTGGGCGGGTGTGCGCTCGCGTAGGTTTGTCTGTCTTTGACCCCCGCGGTGTTAGCGGGCAGGGTGTGCTATTTGAGCAGGCGGCGATCATGGTTATTGGTTGACATTTGGAACGGTGTCGAGGTGAGCCGCTGCGAGTCTTGAATAAGCACGGGGAACGGCTCCCTGCCCGCCGCTGACCTTTGTACGAGCAGGGAGGGTCAGGAGGCCTAATGCTATGTTATTAAGGGGATGTTATTTGTATCACCTGTAACTGACTCCATCCCAAGGCGTTCTTATTATTTTCTCCTTATTTTTGATGGAAATACAGTCAGCGGTATGTACAGTTTGTTTACGTGCGTGTGTTTTTTCCACAGGTGCGTCTGGAATGGCCGACAGACCTGGCCATCAACCCTCTGGACAACTCCCTCTTCATCCTGGACAATAACATTGTCTTACAGGTAGAGATTCGGTTCCAAACAGTACGCATGTTTGCCAGGGAAGGTATTCTAAACCCGTTTCCTATTCAGGCAGAAACACCGGCAGTATATGTAGCGGAGGCAGGCAGATGAAATATTTCATGCAAATTGCTGTGCTGTCACTTTAGATGCATTTGGAGCAAGTGAGGCTGGTTACATAAAAACATAAACGAAGGGAAAAAAGTATCTTGTCAAAAAAAAAAAAAAATGCTCTCAACAGTCTCTGCCAAATTTGTTTTTAAAAAGTCATTCAGTTTTACTTATGATCCCAAACCTTTCCAAGATGAATGGATTGCCGGTTAAGAGTTTCTGTCTTAGTGAGTCATCAGATAAGACAGATCAGATCTTCGAGTTTCTGACATTGTTATTTCTGAGCTATTCTCTGCCTCTTTCATACATAGCTGATACATGAAGATGGGTTTTTCTTCCCAGGTATCGGAAGATCTTCAGGTGCGCATTATAGCGGGCCGCCCCATCCACTGCCAGGTTCCAGGTATCGACCACCACCTGGTGAGCCGAGCAGCTGTCCGCGCCACCCTGGAAGCCGCCAAGGCCATCGCCGTGTCTCACCTGGGCACGCTGTTCATCGCCGAGACTGATGAGAGGCGCATCAACCGCATTCAACAGGTCACCCCTTTCATCCCCTCCGGGAGATCACAGCTACTCCCAGCTTAGCCTGTTCTCATCACTGTTCGTATATATTCATATGAAAAGTAATGCATTCTAATGTATTCTCTATGGTGTCAACTGCCACATTTGGAGGTGGCAGGTTTGGTGGATGGTTAGATAATTAGGTAGGAAATTGCATGATAACAGGAGAGCACTCTTGAGACAACTATGAAATTTTTACTATCACGTAGGAACATTTTAACTGAAAAGTTTTACTGTTAAACCGGACACTTTTTACTCTCACCTTTCCACATTTTTATTGTATTTTAACCCAAACCTGTTATCTTTACCTAATCACCCCCCATATAGCTATTTTTTTGTGCTTATACCCGATCACACCTTTACCACAGCGTTTTGTCACACCCCATTGTGTAGCAGATTCCATAGCAACCACCTTAGCAACGATGCACAGTCACACTTAATTGCCTGTGCATCAGCTAATCCTCATGGTCAATGTCAAAAAATGTTGTATACTGTTGTACTATTGGTGAGTATATTAAAATGTAAAGGGCTGTTATACTATGACAGGTGACTACAGCTGTGACTATTTAAATACAGGATAGATTTCCAATCCTGCAACCCCAGAGATAACATCTGATAACACTGGAAAACAAGAAAAGAAGAGACTGAAGTAAAATCTCACACATGTTACATCATGAGTTTCATTACAGTCAGGTTCTCAGTAGCATTTGGAGCAAGCAACATGCAAAAGACTTCATTCATTTTATTCATTTTTTTTATCTTATAGCTCTATTAGCTTGCAGCATGCTATCACAGGACTGCAGCATTTGGGCACTAGTACCAAATACACACTGACTGCCAGACTCAATCAATAGTCCCTTTGTGGGCAGCAGCAGCACGCTGAGTCCATACAGGCAAAAACAGAAATATAAAAGTCTTCAAATATCTTTGTGGAGGAGGACAGACAGCCATGTTAGATGGGGCAAATGAAATATTGTCTTTATTGTTTTACAGTATTTGTCAGACAGATTTTAGTTTTCGTCAATTTTCCAAGTCCATGTTTATCAAGCATCTCAGAATCACTCGCAGAGAAAATGAAACTCACAGAGAAAAGGCTTCATAGCAGGACTTAAGAATAATTTATATGAAGCATCCTACAGTATGCACACTCTCAGCAACAAGTCGAAGATCTTTTTTGAGAGTGAATGAAACCGTTTTATGACACTGAACCGTAAAATTAAATTGATGATGATGTGAAGCAGTTTTTTTTCCCCCAGCAGTTCTGATGTGCAATCAACACTGACAGTGATGGCTGAAGTGAGATAGGATCAATTTAATGCAAGAAAACTAAATTAAATGGAAGAAAAACTGTGTCACAGGTGAGGACTGACAACATATTTTAAATTGATAAAAAAATAAATAAATTAAAAAAAGACATACAAATTATCTGGTACATTTCATCTTAAATGGCTGACACCAGCTGCAACTTGTACTGTTTTAGCTTTTTTTTCCACAGTATAATTAAATGTGGACATGCCTAATTAAGCAATACTTTGGCATCCCTGTTGGACTGCTGTCATGATCCAGACAAGCCTGAATTTTGCCACAACATCAAGAACCTCACATGCATTACTAATCTGTGTTCAATTCCAGGCATGCTACTGGAGATTTGAGGTGCAGTAAAATCATAATCTTTACATCCCAAATTAGCTCTATTGTGGCCGTGTTTGTTTGTTTTCAATGAAGCATCGTTTGCAAAAGCTTGAGGCAGGAGCACGGTTTGTGGTAGGGAATATTAATCGCAGCCAAGTCCAGTCCAAGTCATTATTTTAAATCAAAAGCTCAGAGCCTCCTAGAATGTGAGTTCATGTTTGTTTAATCACCTCCCTCCTGTGTAGACTCAAAACCGGTTAGGTCAACTCTGTGGCTCTCCTAAATCCTGGAGAACATAGCAGAATAAAATTGTTAAAATGCTTTTACTAAGTAGTAAAGTAGAAGCAAATATATTTAGTCTGGATTGATTTCTTACTCTGAGATGCTTGGGGATATATATGTGTATATACAGCCTCTACAAAGCAGGCACCATTTGGACCAGTTCATCACAATCAACTTTATTTAACACACATTTTAAGTCGGCTTTACGTTTTTCTCACACAAAAAAATGCTGAGCAAGCCATTTGTTTGTCTTATAATTTAAAAAATGCATCAGAGATATCATCTACGATTTCTTCAGTGGAACAAAAGGTGGAAGAAGTCACTTCTCTTCGAATCTTCTCTTCTCTTACTTCATAGTCATGTCATGATCTAAATCCAGCTTTTTTATATATATAAAAATGCCTTTATTATCTTGTTTTCCAGAGAGCCTGGACTCAACAAAGACTGTTCCTGAACATTATGTTCTTCTCAATAATGAGTGTTTTGTAGCTGTATGTGAAGTGTATTTCTTAACACTCCACAGGTGTCGACCAACGGGGAGATATCTGTTATCTCTGGGGCCCCCACAGACTGTGACTGTAAGATAGACCCCAACTGTGATTGCTTCTCTGGTGGGTCATCTGGCAGCACACACACACACAAACACACACACTTGTTATGCGAGTGCAGGATTAAGCAGTATGAGAGTATTAGATTATGTCTAATAGGATTAAAGTACTAAAAACAACATATAACTGCACTTAAAAACCATACCAGATTGTATCTTTAGAAGCACATAAGAATCTACCAAAAACAAAGAAAGATTTAAAAGCTTTAATTTAAATTACATGAACTGAAACAGTCAGTGTGTTGATGTGGAATGATTAAATCTTTACTGCCTGTGTGTCTCTGGTGGCCAATGATTTTATTAGCAGAACTTGAGAAGAACTTTCTCTCCCTAGTCTGCCTCACAAACTGTTTCTTTCTCTAATTTGAATCCGTATAAATTATTTAATTATTTTTTTGCTATGAATATTAATTCCCCAGCAAAGACCAGACCATGAATTTTCTCACACACCGAAGACACATGAGCCATTTGTTTTTCTTGTGATTAAAAAAATTCATCAGCGATATCATCTGAAATATCTGCGGTTGAGATTCTTCTTATTTTAAAGAACTCCTTAAAAACTAATATATTTTCTTAAGAATGATAATGACTTTTGTGTAAATGATGAGAATATTCAGAAAAGACCATTATGTGTTTTGAGGAAAGAAAATATGTATGTGTATGTGTATGCACGTGTGTGTGTCTGAGGGGTTAAGTGTATTTGTATTCATAGGGAAGGTTTTTTCTTCTCAAAAACCTCCAACCAACTCGAGATAAACCTTCCAAATCCATTCAAATTACAGCTGGTGAAAGAAAAGGCTCTTTTCTAGCCAGTGAAGGTTTTAACTGCTTGGTGTATCATGGGAGGGCACCTGAAATGTGACAAAGGAACGAGGGAAAAGGCCAAACAAATAAGCAGATGTTCCTTTGACAGTTAGGTCATGATTTCATTGTAAGTGTCAAAGGGTGTGATTTTATCATTTAATTCTGCACATAAAAGTCTGTCTCTTTTCTATTCAAAATGGAGGGAAGTGTCTCTCCCGTGCCACAAGCCAATGGGCTGTAACCATCCCTATTTCTTAGGTTGTGCTTTGCATATTTTCAATCATGTCTTGCTGTTAACAGATGATTACTCTCTTCAGAGGCTTTCCGTTTCCATCCCTCCGCCATAAACACTCACACAGTGTCTTTGAACATGCGCACACGTGCGAGCGCACACCCGCGGAACACAAACAGACATGACCACACTCACGCACAGACACAATGTGCATGCTGTCAAAAGATAAACTGACACCCTGCTGTCGGCACAGAGTCATCAGAGTCCCGGGCCTACTGCTGACAGCATCTAAAGGGCTTCACCCAGCTATTATCCAGCTGTGCTACCAAAGACATCTGAATGCCTTCAGTCACCCACTACTACCGTCTGATAAGACTGAGGTCACTATCAAGGTGGTCATATCCACTCCATTGGGAAGCTACGGCATCCCAACAAGTCCAATTCCTGAGCCAAACTGATAAACGCTTAAGCCACACCATGGGACTTTCATGTTTTGCAAAGCTTGTGTGAAACGGGTTGTGACTGATTTAATGTACTGAAGGATAATTTGTATTTCTCAGTGTGTTTTTTTTTTGTTTTTTTTTTACTCAGGGTGACTTCACTTGTGCTATTTTGTTGATAAAGTGAGTTTCTACTCTCCACTGGAATGATATCTTTTTGTTTCTCTTATCAGGGGATGGAGGCTATGCCCGTGACGCTCGTCTCAAAGCCCCCTCCTCTCTGGCCGTGGCCCCCAATGGCACTCTGTATATTGCCGATCTGGGTAACATCCGGATCAGAGCGGTCAGCCCCAACCAGCCTCAGCCAAGCCCGGCCGGACTGGTGGAGATCAGCTCCCCACTGGACCAAGAGCTCTATCTCTTCAGCCAGGTAGACTAAGCCCTCATGTCAATATCTTGATACTAGAACACTACCACTATGTCTCAGTGAAGGTCATAAAGAGAGTATATCTTCCTATGAATAGCAGTACTGTCCCAATATGCATGAATTTAGTGTCATTTGTCAGTTCAAATTTAGTCCAGTTAAATAAGTTAAATAAGCATATCCGTTACTTAAGTGAAAGTAGCAGTACAGCAAAATAAAAAAAAAATTCTAAAAGTAAAAGTCCTGCATGAACAATTCCATTTAAGTAAAAGTGCATGAATATTAGCAGCACAATGTACCTAATATTAACATAAAATTACTTGTTTCATCCCTCTGGTATATATTATCATTAGATTATTAATACTAAGCTATCAGTGCGCAGCAATTTACTGTTTGTATTTTGAATTATTTCATGTGTATTTAGAGACTTAAATGCTGTGGCTCCCAACGTAGGTGTTAGGCCCGTCCAATGGGTCACCTGTTAAATCTGAGGGGAATACTAGACTACTAACTCTGAAACATACAACTATTGCTTCATGCATTTATAAATCAAATTGGCACTTAATACTATTTGTTTAAACTTATTAAATTGTTTGCTTCATATGTCTTTACTAGGTAAGATTTTCCTTAAATCACAGCTTTGAACTAGCTAGTAGTTTACACATGCGTGTATTAATCGATGCACAAATAGCTGGTGCAACCTAATCCTGACATCCGCCTCTCTTCTTTTCCATGACAGAACGGCTCTCACTTATACACTAAACACCTGATCACTGGCCACTACCTGTACAACTTTTCGTACGGCACAGACGGACAGCTGTCTGGTCTCACCAGCCGGGACGGTCGGGGGCTCCAGGTGAGGAGGGACGCTCATGGAGTGCCTCTCTGGCTGGCCCTACCTGGTGGACAGGTGTATTGGCTGTCTCTTAGCAACAGCGGAACACTGAGGAAAGTGTCAGCCCAAGGCCATGACATCGCCCACATCACTTACCATGGCAACACAGGTCTCCTAGCAACCAAGAGTGATGAGAACAGTTGGACTACTGTTTATGAGTAAGGTCACAGGTTTTGTTTCTCTTTACTTATTGTTCCTTCACTTTTTCTTCATTGCTTTCCCTTTTCTCTCTTTCACTCCACCTTTTATTCATGGTCGGTTGCTTGACTCTGAATGTATGTGTGGACATAGGGTTGCATGAGTGTTAATGTGGGAAAGAGCTTATGTATTGCGATGTGAAATGTGAGTGCCATCTGCTGGTGACTGCTGTATCAACATCACAAGAAAAGTGGACAAACCTTTTTATTTTCTTCCCTCTTTCTTTTAAGCCTTGTCACTAAGTGACAGAAGACAACGCAAGTCTAAGTGACTGATTAGCTGAAGAATGTCCCTGTGACACTTTGATCACACATGTTTAGTATTACACATAGAGTACACACACAAAAACACATCAGTCTGAATTATTCACCACTGCCAGCCCAGTGTCTGTCTTAAATTCCACAGCTGGATAATTACACATATAAATCATAGTTGACACTTACTCTGTACCGACGTTTGTGCATGAGAGTGATAGTGTGTTTGTTTTGCGTGCCTGTGTGCCTCTGTGTTCATTTGCCCAAGAGAAACAGTTGTCTGTGTGTGTGTGTGTGTGTGTGTGCGCGCGTGTGCGTGTGTGTGTGTTCGTGTGTATTTAGGCTTGTACATCATCGCCTTTGTGTTTATTCTCTAAGGTACAACAGCGAGGGCCGCGTGACCAACATCACCCTCCCCACCGGCGATGTGAGCGGTTTCCACGGCAACCTGGAGCGCTGGTCTCGGGTGGAGGTTGAGGCGTCCAACCGTGAAAACTTCGTCACCAGCACCAACCTGTCCGCCAGTGACACCATCTATACATTCAAACAAGGTAAAGTATTATGACATCTTGTGCACTGGGTGGGTCAGAATTTTTTTATTTTTTATTTTTTTTACCCCGCATACATCAGTGAAAAGATGGCAGTGTCATGCATCTACTTTACCACAAACGTGCCACAATGCCGTTTATGACTCATCTGGGTGGGTGTAAACTGTGCACACACAAATGTATAAGGAGGGAAGAAGGTTATAGCGATATTTAAACATTTATGACCGGCAAACAGCAAAAACGTGGCTATTATTCTGGTCAGGTCAGACGTACTGACCCGTTTTTTTTTTTTTTCCTTCATTGCCTGTACTGAATCAGTAGGAGAATCACAAAAATGGATTCATCTTTCTATAAATAATTTACATATAGATCTGTTGTGACCTTGTTACATAACCAGAATATAGGCGGTAAAACATAAAAGAGTTATTTACTTGTTTTATTCACAAAAAAAGAGAGAGAGGGAGAACGAGAGAGACAAATCCGAAATGTGCGATGTCTTAACAGCCGCGGTAAAACATGGGAAAAGAGGGCAGAGATGAGAAGAGGAGAAAATGGGAGTGGAGTGGAGGAGCCGCTCAAGGGAGCAGTTTCTTCTCATGTCATCCCTTTAATTGCTTTCTAGCAGTTGTCACAATGACAGGACTGCAGGGAGAGGGACGCTGCCCCAACACACACAAATACATCTCGCACATGTGCACGACGCTACAGTATGACAGAGCTGCCAGGATGAGTCGCAATGACCCTGTATTTTAAAGTGCTCCGTTTTACTTCCACTACCCACAAATTCATGTCTTTTTTTTTTTTTTTTTTTTTTTTTTTTTGCCTCTGAGGCAACAATAACCGTACATACAGGGATAGGTTTTATGGTGAAGGAGGGAATAGAATTTACTATCCAGTTTATTAGCTGCTTTAAAGTTTGATGATTAAAATATAGTTTTATAATTATTTTGTCATTTTATTATTAATTTTGTTTTAGAAATGGAAAAGGCATGAGACAAAGTGATATTGACACATACTTTCTCTTTGACATCTTTACTCAGAGCAACAAAGAAATGAAAGAGCAGCTTGTGAGAACCATTTGCAAATGTGTGAAAAACTGTCATGAATAGCAACCAACCTTTCTTCCTTTTTCTCTTTTTTTTTCTGTCTCTCTCACCGTCTGTCCATCTGCTTCTCTCTTTCTACGTCTCTCTCTTACTTTCATGAGGATTTTTTTTTTAAAAAGCACCGAAAGATCTAAACAACTAATTCAAAAGAAATACACAGAAACAGCCATACTTGTATCCACAGCATTTATTCAGTCTGCTGCTGTATCATGTTGATGTTCTCTCAAGGTTGCTTTTTGAAAAGAGCAGACTGATGTTATCTTCACACTTTTTTTTCTCATTTGCTACTGTTGATCTGCATCATTACATGCTATGTGGTTTGGTGTATCCGTTTGTATCTTTCCATGTGTGATTGCCCCACCAATGACTGACCCCAACCCCCCCAGACCATGCACAGAGTTCATACCGAGTCAGCGCTGATGGCTCATTCCTTGTGTCGCTTGCGAGCGGGATGGAGCTGTCACTGACCACAGAGCCCCTCCTCCCTGGAGGCGTCGGTGGAGTCAGTCCAACAGCCAGCCGCTGTAACATCAGCCTGCCTGGAGACCACGCCCCCAGCCTGATAGAGTGGAGGCAGAGGAAGGAGCAGAGCAAGACTAACTACAGCACTTATGAACGCAGGCTCAGGGTAAAATACTCTATAATCAACATTTTCTTTATCTAACGTAGATATTGCACAAATCAGGTCTGCACTTTATAGTAGGTAGGGACTGCACACACCACCTGTCAACACCTGCACATACGACAGAAAGCTGTGTGTGTAAATCACACCCCAACCACAACGTCAAACTGTCTACAAAAGAAGGTGTTCTGACATTTGTCATCTTCAACAAAAACGAAAAGATGTGGTGCAATCTGTTCCATGCATCATACGTTTGTTTTGAGCCAACAAATGAAGCAATCCGAGAACTGCTACAGTTTGGTATTGCGCAACATGCAACATGTTTTTGAGTGATTAATCATATTACTCTGAGAGAGCTGATAGGTCAAATGACTCGGAACCCGTTAGCTGTACTTTCCACTAATCATACTGCACCACCTCTTCTCTTTTTCCTTGGCACAGAAAAGTACACCGACGCAAACAGAATATTTCACGTGAAAGGACATTTTATCTGATGTGTACTAATTAATTAGCAATCCCCGGGACTCAGCTCTTCAGTTGTTCACAAGGCAATTCATTGTTGTTATGCAGGCCTGGTTCGCTCTAAATGTCACAATTATCCAAACGAATGAATTCTCTGCTTGTCTGAGACATGTCATTTTATTTATATTTGCATTTGTGGCCTTATTTTTTTTGTCTAATTTATCCCTCTAACTGATATTCTGTCACTGGCTTTATTTCCAGGCACATAATAGGAACCTGCTGTCAATAGATTTTGATCAGAACACCAGAGTAGGCAAGATCTATGATGACCACAGGAAGTTCACCCTCCATATCCAGTATGACCCACTGGGCCGGCCTGTGGTCTGGTCCCCCAGTAGCAAATACACTGAAGTGAACATCAGCTATTCTGGTGGAGGACTGCTGTCATCTATCCACCGTGGGGAATGGTCTGAGCGGCTGGAGTATGAGAACGACAGGGTGGTGTCTAGAGCCTGGGTCAACGGGAAGATCTGGACCTACACATACGCAGACAGAGTAAGACCTGACCTGTGCTTTGTGTGTTTTTGACACATACAATGTAACCCTTCCGTTGATTGTCTCAAGTTATTTGTCTTGGTTAAAACCAAAACTAACACTAAAAATATGTATAGAATTTATAGCACCACACTCCTAACCATCTCTTTAATATATTTTATGTTTCTTTTTTCTCCCTGCAAGGCCGCTACTTTTTTCCATTTAATTTACTAAACAATGAAATCAATTTGCAAAGTGAAGACTATGCCTGCCATAAGTTTTTTTTTTCCTTTTCGAAGTTCATTTATCGTACAGACTTTTTAAATCAACCTGAACTTATCATTGCTTTCACAGTTATAAAACAGGGAAGATGTTCATTGTGATGGATTATGTAACTCAAGAAAGTTTCAAGTTCTATATAATGCGATTTTCATAGAGGGGTGAAAAGGAAACAAAATCAACACAAATAGATCTATGCTTTGAAAAATGGTTAGAAGTACTTGTAACTTGTCATTGGACTAAAGCAGTCAGAGAGCACCGTTATGTTCCTTTAATTGTGTGACAAATCTGAATGTTACCAGAAGGTATAATATCCGTCCTTGAAATTAATTAAAATATTTAATGAAATAATATTCAACCTGAAATATAGTTAGTGTCAGATTTTGGTCTTAGACAAAATTAGAGTGTAAATGAGTCTATATTACAGAACCGTCTTGAAATTAATAATACCTGCAAGCAATATTAATATGTTAATATTATACTTCACAGTTAAATGAAAAAGTATTTTTTCACAACAGTGCTTTACTTGTTGAATGTCTGCCAGTAGCTGGGGACACATTTTAGCAAAGCGTGCCTACAAGTAAAACTAAATCAAATTTTGCTGTCATCTGAAAAGCACAAAACACCAATTATGGTGATTCTTTTCATTTTGTTTTTACTGACATTTCAGAACTTTGGTTACAAAATATTCAGCAAATTGGAAAAAAAAAAAGCAAAATCAGACATGAAGAGAAAAAGCTCATCAAAATAGAAAGTAAACATAACTGCTGTGCGTCTGTCCTCCTGTGTTCTTGCAGTCCATTATGCTACTCCTGCATAGCCAGCGGCGCTATGTATTTAAATATGAACAGACTGACCGCCTGGTTGCCGTGACAATGCCCAGCATGGTGAAGCATACCCTGCAATCGCTCCTGTCCATTGGCTACTACAGGAACATATACACGCCTCCTGACAGCCAGGCCTCCTTCCTGCAGGACTACACCCTTGACGGGCGGCTGCTGCGGAGTCAGTATTTGGGAACGGGACGTAATGTCATCTACAGGTAGATCGCAGAAATATTACTCTGATCGGTTCATTTTTGGAGGAAGTGCAGAAGGTAAGGCACGACACCAGCGACGTCACCAATGAGTTTAACGAGATCTGGAGGCATTATGCATCTTGGCACTATAGTCTGGCATATAAAACATAATACTGATTGGCTTGATAAAGGTGCATTAATTAAAGGCTAATCTCAGGAATTTAAAAGCCCCATTACATCAGTCTAGCTAACTCGAAACGGGCTGCACACACCAAGCTGTCCTTACATATTGCACTGATTGTACTAATAGGGAAACTGATTAAAGGTCACATTTTTTATCATCATTCTGTGTCAGACAGCACTGATCTGATTCTGATGAAAGTTGGAGGACTGATTCGGGCAGCGTTCTGGCATTTAACATTTTTAATACTCATTGGCTTGATGGGGACACTATAATTAACGGTCCCATTTTGGAGATACGAAAGGCCATAACTTCCACAGCAGCCAGTCGGATTTTGATAAAATATTGAATGATGGTGCAACTCGTTCCTCAATGGCCTGAAGGATTCTTGAAATATTCATGAGGGATAGCATGTTCACTATTGAAGTTCAAAACTATATTCAACTGTTGTTTTTTTGTTGTTGTTTTTTATTTTGTTTATAATTGCTGTGCATTAAAACTAAATATAGTATATTATATTTTGTTATTGTACTCTTTTTTTTTTCAAGGTATACACCAGCAGCGAGGCTCTCTGAGGTGGTTTACGATTCCACCCTGGTGACCTTCACTTACGACGAGGCCTCTGGCACTGTCAAGACCATTCATCTCACCCATAACGGCTTCATAAGCTCCATACGATACAGACAGACAGGTGCATATACACATGCATTTAAAGCGCACAGACGCGCACTAAAGGGACAGACAGCGACAATTTAAAATATTTACAATGCACAATGAGTCATCTTTAAATGGATAATTTAAAAGGAGCATAAAACTGAGTGTGACTCACAACAGCTGCACTGTGACGAGACTGCACGATCATGCAGCCATATTTCTTGAGGAAAATCAAACTCAATAGTGTGGCTTTGAGTTAGCGGTGGTGCTATTTCATTTTGAGACTGTGAATGTGAACTCTGGACTGAGCATTAAGTGGAAGAGAATGTGGTCTACCACAGCACAGAACACAAGCCCACCCCCTGGGCTCTGAGCTCTCGCACTTCTTCACACGTTCACAAGCAGGCAACCTAATCAAAGTAAACAAGTGAATGCATAAATATATGTAGTCGGCAAGGTACAGACCTGCTATATTTATGTTGCATGCATGCGTGTGAACATTGGAGAATAATGACAATACTCCTGGGGCCATCAATTATAACCCTTCATGATTGTTTTACATCTGATATGGGAAATTTGTTAGAAAGATATTGCATTTCATAAATGGCAGCATTACCCCGTAATGAATGAAATCAAGAGGTCTCTTTAGCTGCTGCAGCAGATGCTGGGATTCATATAGTTCACCAATTACCTCAAGTTAGCAAGTCTTCCAAGGGTCGTTGGCTCACTGTGATCAGGTGTTACTAATCTGTGAGGCACAGCTGTGTATGTGTGTGCACGCGTGCATGCGTGCACACGTGCGTGTGTGTGTGTTTATCACTTTGCCCTCGCTGTGAATAGACTCTCACCTTCCTTTAACTGATCTCATTTCAGCAGAACAAACGGAGCCTCTGAGAGAGGAGAGATAGTGGTAATTGTCCCTTGAGAGGAGACCAGGAAGAGAAGGGACCCAAAAGAGACAGGGATATAGAGAAATAGGTGAGGGAGAAAAAGGAAAGTGAAAAGGAGAGGAAAGATGACAGCGTGGAGAAGTGACAGCTATAGAAATGGGACAACCAGACTGCAAGGTTTCCCAGGGCAGTGGTTCTAGTGGCAGTGGTTTTAGCTTGTTACCGTTTAAAATAAAGCAAAGACCCTCACAGTCTAACTTAGAGTCTTGAGGAAAAAAATACAGAAGTTCACAATAAATAATGTAGTGGAAAGCATATATTTATATGTTTGTTTCTGTTGTCCTATCCTCAGTACATTTGCTGAAGTATTGTACTTTACAATTTTGATGTGCTTGTATTTTACTTTCCATTTGACATTAATGCTATACTTCCGGTCCTCTAAAGCTACATAATATATTATATTTCAGTACTATAACTGTTGTTTGAATTGTCTGCATTTAAAAAGAAGAAGAAGAATGAAAATCATCCAAAGATCTGTTTGAATACAAGTGATCAAAATGGTGAGTTTTCACTAGACAGAAAGGCCCGTGGCAAAGAATCCTGCTCTGAATACATCTCCATGTCAATATTGAGCGACACTAATAGCTTCCCCTACTGACACGGAAAGCAACATGCAAGAGTCCTTTAACACTCCCTGCAGCTTTAATAATTATCTTTAACGTAAAAAGAAAATTATACAATCAGATATTATGATGCAGTACTGCAGAATTACTAGTAACCTACAATAAGTATATAAAACTGATCATACTGACAAACTCCAACAACAATAATAATAATTTTATAATAATAAAATACTCTTTTTTCTATTTATTTGAGATAAAAAAAATATAATAATAATAATAACATGCTAAAATAATTTAAAGAGAGCTCCATAATGAGTACTTTTATTTTTTTAGTTTACTGTGTACATTTACTTAAGGAACTTTTCGAAAATTTGCCACTAAACAGATTCAGAGTATTTTTTAAACTACAATATGTCTTCTTTTACTTAAGCAAAGCATCTGAATACTTCCTCCACTACTGCCTATCTAGCCCAATCATCTTGTGACCTCCTAGATTAATCCAGCAATCCCTTGTTGGGGGTCCTGAACCCCCTGTTGGGAACCACTGCCCTATAAGGGCTGTAGGAAAGCCTGCACCTCACTCCTAGTGAGTCTACCAGTTTCCCATTATCGCATACTTAGAATAAACATCCACAGAAAATAAAAAGATGTAATGCTGATCAAGCTCTCTACAGTCTCCAAAGCCAGACAAGACACTTAGTCATTTTAACTGCAATCAGAGTCATCTCAAATAGCACCATAATGGTGTTTCATTAGCAGGCTTTTTTCCAAATGGAGGATGAGCGGTAGTAGATAGCAGCAGAGGTGATGAATGGTGTTGTTAAAGTTGATGTTCTGACATTAAGCAGCACATTGGCCTATCATGGGTATTGTCTTTAGATTTCATTATCTCTCCATATTAAAGGTCACCACTAGAAATGCCATAGAGGTGTGGGGATAGTTAAGATTGAATGGATTGCGCTGCGTGTGTCTGTGTTAATGATGTTGAATTAGGCCTAGATTTGAAGTAATTAGGCAGGCATGTATGGGTAGTGTGATGGCCAACTGTGAGGGCTGTGTGTATGTGCAGTGTGTCTCTCACTCATGCATATGCTAATTGCAAACTTCAATATCTGTGAATTTCTCACATAAATCTGCTCTGTTTCCTGGCCTTACCTTAGGTCCCCTAACTAGTCGGCAGATCTTCCGCTTCAGCGAGGAGGGCTTGGTCAACGCCAGGTTTGACTACAGCTACAACAACTTCAGAGTGACTAGCATGCAGGCCGTCATCAATGAGACGCCTCTGCCCATTGATTTATACCGCTATGTCGACGTAGTGGGACGGGTGGAGCAGTTTGGCAAGTTCAGCGTCATCTTCTATGACCTCAACCAGGTAATACTCATGAATAAAATATGAAACTCCATGAATTGTGATGTATCTTGTGGTCTAGTCTTCCAGCATATCTTTTTTTTCTCCATTCTCACCAATCTCATCAACCTTATCAGCCAGCAGGTAGCCAAATTAATTTGTTAGTTAATTAATCTTAGGCCACCACCACTGTTTAGAGAAGGTTTTTGTAAGTAGACATAGATGGCTTCTTTTACGCCTCTCTCAAACCATCTGTCTTCCCTGTCCAAGGACATTGGAGTCCTCAAAAGAGTGTCATTTTCCTAATGAGGTTGTTCTTCTGTCTTGAGCCATGCGTCGGTGTAGAGGTCTATGTAGAGGTCTGCTGGATGTGATATTAGGGTTCACTAACACGTTCACCATGCTACCAACCTTCTTCCTGAAGAGCATCAGTCTCATTTTAGGTGTATATGTTTGGGTATAACATTCACGCTTAACCCATATCGTCTACGGTTGTCTAGGTGATCACCACCCATCTGATGAAGCACACCAAGGTATTTAACTCCTACGGCCAGGTGGTGGAGGTCCAGTATGAGATCCTTAAATCCATCGCCTACTGGATGACCATCCAGTATGACTCTGCAGGACGTACGACCACCTGTGACATCAGAGTGGGCGTAGACAGCAACGTGACCCGCTACACATATGAGTATGACGCAGACAGCCAATTACAAAGTGCTGCAGTCAATGAGCGGCCTCAATGGCGGTACAGCTACGATCTCAATGGGAACATCAACCTGCTCAGCCATGGTACTAGTGCTAGGTAAGCCAGTACCATTTATACATTTAAGACAAGATATACATTATTGTCCTCTTAGTATAGATGTTCAACATTATCAAAGAATTTATCACCAGACATAGGCTACTTAGTTATTCTTTGCAACATCCAAAAGGTCATCCATACAAGAAAATACATTTAATTAAAAAACAAAAATCTTAATACATTCCACAAAATGCAACTGCTGCAGAACATATTTTACTGTGCAATTAATATCTTCTGGTTCCATCCTCAAAAAAGTCAATGGGAATTTTCCCATTTTGGATTTTGTATTATTTCAGAAAATAAGCTCCATGGCAAGCGTTTATGATATTTACATGTTTAGTTCAGCAAGATAATCTTCATAAGGGAACACCACTATGTGATTTTTGAAGCATAAATGCAATCGGCAGATGTAAAAAGCTAATGTTAGGCTATAAACTATTTACATCGGGGTCATATGACTTCAATGTTGCCACAACTAAGCTTTCAACTTGTAATTTGATTTTGGTGATTGTGACGACGTTTAATACCTCTGTAGTCTCATCTATCCACTTGTTAGAAATCGCCACTTGTTACCACCCGCTTTCAAAATTCTTTTCCTCCTTTAAGCCTTTTTTTAACCAAAGACTGCATTGTAGATATTTAATCAACAAGCCATTGACTTCAAGATGAGGGAACAAGAAGCGCTAAAATGCTAACTCATATCTGAGTTTTAGGACTCATTCCTGTCTCTGTAACAAACATATATAACAATTTATCAAATGTTAGCATAGTAACTCGCTAACGTTAGCTGGTGAATATGGTAAACTTTGTACCCCTTAAATGTGGGCATGTACGCATGCTGGCATTAGCATTTAGCTTATTTAAGCCTCACATAGCCATGATCTGGCATTTTGATATATTTATGTTTTATAAGTTCACAGCAGCATTACGTGCTTGTTCGGTTTTAACCACAGGCTAACTCCGCTGCGTTACGACCAGAGAGACCGCATCACACACCTCGGAGAGTTACAGTACAGCGTGGATGATGACGGCTTCCTGCGCCAGCGAGCGAACGACTTGTTCGACTACAACTCCAACGGCCTGCTGACCCGCGTCTTCAACCGGGTGACTGAGCGCACCGTGTGGTACCGCTACGACGGGCTGGGTCGGCGCGTGGCCACCAAGACCAGCCAGGGCGAGCAGCTGCAGTTCTTTTATGCTGATCTGTCCCACCCCACCAGGGTCAGCCACTTGTACAACCACAGCAGCAATCTGATCACGTCGCTGTACTACGACCTGCAGGGCCATCTCATCGCCATGGAGCTGAGCAGCGGGGAGGAGTACTACGTCGCCTGTGACAGCACGGGGACTCCTAGGGCAGTTTTTTCAAGCAAGGGCCGGCTGGTTAAAGAGATCCTCTACACCCCCTATGGAGAGGTCTACCAAGACACCAACCCCGACTTCCAGCTTGTCATCGGCTTCCACGGAGGCTTGTACGATCCCCTCACGCGGCTGGTTCACCTGGGCAGGCGGGATTACGACACGTTGGCCGGCCGATGGACTTCACCCAACCACGAGCTGTGGAGGGAGCTGAGCAAAGAGCCGAAGCCGTTCAACCTGTACGCCTTCAAAAATAACTGCCCTGTCGGCAGAGTGGAGGAGGTGACGCAGTTTACTACAGGTGAGCTTCACGCATAAAAACACACACCTCCATTCACTCTCTAGCACAACACTGAATCACTCAGTGAATGACTGAGCCGACTCCCGCTGACACGTTAGAGCTTCCACAAACACGCTGGCAGATATTTCACTCGAGCGGCACACAGCTACACGGGAAACATCTGCTGCAAAGAATGAGTGAATGGGAGCCGATAGCTAACCACAGGTGTGCCGCGTGGCTGACAAAGAACATGTGACAGACAAGAAGGGTGTATTGGCAACAGAAAGGACAGCCGTGGCTCTCATCATCTTGTTTTTTTGTTTTTTTTTCTGTAACACAGGCTGTTATGTTTTGTTCTTTCTGTTTGTCAAGAACACACTCTTTCCCCAGAGAGACAAATGGAAAGTCAGGGAGGGAAAGAGATGGAATAGGAAAGTGGAAGGATGAATATAGGATGTCAATGTGGGCGTATGTCCTTCTGGTTAATGAAACATTCATTTGGCCTGTCACGTTTCCCTGCAGCAGGATTATTTATTACAGAAGGAATATGTTTCTCAAGGAAACAGCAGCCGACCCATCTCTGCCACATATTATGCTCATATATCGAATGATTTCTTTTGCAGGATGTTGCCCTCGCCTTATGACTTTTTGTTTGTTTCACAGTCTACACATTATATTCTAACATTCTCCCTCTGTGCAATTGTCTCCCTTCCTGTATTTGTGTGTGTGTGTGTGTGTGTGTGTGTGTGTGTGTGTGTGTGTGCGTGCGTGCGTGCGTGTGCGTGCTGTGTCCAGACATTGGTAGCTGGCTGCAGCTATTTGGCTTCCAGCTTCATAATGTTGTCCCAGGCTTCCCAAAGCCTGAAGTGGGCATCACAGAGCAAACATATGAACTGATGAAGACTCAAACCAAGACACAGGACTGGGACTCCAGCAAGGTGAGCTGTTCATCTCTACAGACCCCAAGTCAACAATTGATTAATATCAGCCAGTAGAAGGTGTTTTTGGATGTCACTTGGCAGAAACTTACTGCTTTCAAGTACAAATAATGTTGTACTTGAAGGCAGTACATCTGCAGCCACAACATCTGTGACATAATACAGCTCATTTATGAAACATTCAATCAAATTAGTTTGATCATTGTATATAAGTGAATGTTTTTCTTAAACAGAATTATCTCTATAAAAAGGGGTTAATTAAGGGTTACCAGAACATGGTAAAAGTATATGTGAACTCATAGGGTAATATTATACATCAATGTTAATCAAGTACATTGCATGAGACAAAACTCTTTTTTCATGTAAAACAAAGAAATGTGTTAGGTTTTATCTGCACAGAGTAAAAATGGCTACAATTAATGGGCCTCATTCACCATTATCCTCCTGGCAGTTGAGGTAGGCAGATATAAAGTTATTCCTGCAGAGCAACGTTTATGTGTTTTGTGTGATCACTGTCCTTTGCACGATGACTTGAGGAATTTTTTTGTTTGATTCAGTTGAAAAATCCTCATTTGTTTTGGCTGTGAAGTCAATATGTTGAGTTGGCTTTTTAATGTGGATAGTTTTGTTTTGGCAAAATTTATAGGAGCTGCTTGGCAGCTAAGACAGGGAACACTCCAGCCATCATAACAGGACATTTCTGCTTCACGAACTAAATGGGTTGAACATTTCTCTTTTGAAGTTGTGGGATGGTACATCATGATTTGTCATGTGGCCATCTTGGTTATTATTGTGTAGACTACCAGAAAGGTCCACAGCACGTAAACCAATCAAACAAAAATTAATTTATCAATCTAAGTCACATTCATGAAAAGTTTGAACTTTTTCGCACTTGTGGTCTTATCTCAATATCTGTGTAAACCTGCACCCAACTGCAGACACGGTTAGCAACTAGCTGGAGAACAGATTGGAGCATTTAAAGGCATTGGTAGAAACTAAAGCAAAACCGAACCCAGAAACTTGATTCAATACAAATAAGTGATGTGTGTTTGCAGTCAGTCACCAACAAATTATCATCTTACTCAACAGCTTCAACTCTACCTGAATAGAAATGTCACTTTCATTTAAATAGGACTC
This sequence comes from Lepturacanthus savala, assembly GCA_030544235.1. Lineage (NCBI taxonomy): Eukaryota > Metazoa > Chordata > Actinopteri > Scombriformes > Trichiuridae > Lepturacanthus > Lepturacanthus savala. The sequence goes on from CM060464.1 coordinate 17,408,515, forward strand.
ACACATTGTTCATAAATCACCAAACAGTGCAGAAATTGCTGACTTATTGTCCCATTGACTGCCATGTTAACTCAACTCTGAAGCTGCTTGTCATAAACAGAGATTTGGGTAATTAGGGTTGTAAATAATCACAACTCCTTTATTGTAAATACACAGCCAAGTGTAATATGGTACATCATTCTCGCCAGTGAAGACTTAACATTCGCTCATTATTCATTCAACTACCAGGGAAACACTCAGTTTAAAATTCCCACCTGTGAAAAAATTCTCTCATAGATGAGCCTCTGACTACGTTCTCTAACCTCCTTATGACCAGAGCATTCAAATTCCTAAATGATCAAAATCATTTTGGTAATTTTTGTTTTTTATATTTATGATTTTTTTTTCTTAAGGTGGTCTTGGGGATCCAGTGTGAACTGCGGAGACAGCTGAGGAGTTTCATCTCTCTGGAGCGGCTACCTCTGGTGTCGGAGCCGGTCGGCTCAGCTTGCCACCGGCCGACGCGTCCTCCTCCCTTCGGCTCCTGGCCCTCTATTCTCGGCCCAAGCATCCGCTTCGCCATCTCCCACGGCCGAGTCAGCGCCGAGGTTATCGGCGTGGCCAGCGAGGACAGCCGCCGCGTGGCGGCCATCTTGAACGGCGCCGTCCACCTGAGCGGGCTGAGCTTCACCGTGCACGGCTGCGACACCCACCACTTTCTCCAGTCCCGGCCTATCGAAGAAGACCTCGCCCTGGGGTTGGGAGTCGGCGGCCGCGTCCTAGAGAACGGGGTGAACGTCAGCGTGTCTCAGATGAGCGCCAACGTGAACGGCAGGACTCGACGCTTCGCCGATATCACTCTGCAGCAGGGGGCCCTGTGCCTGTGCGTACGTTACGGCGGGAACGAGGAGGAGGAGAGAGCCAGGGTGAGGGAGGAGGCGAGAAAGAGAGCGGTGGAGGGGGCGTGGGAGAAGGAGCGGAAGAAAGTGGATTTAGGGGACGCGGGGAGCAGAGTGTGGAGCGAGGCGGAGAAGCAGCAGCTGCTGTCCGGCGGACGCATTCAGGGTTACGACGGCTACTACTCCCTGCCTATAGAGCAGCAGCCGGAGCTGTCCGACTGCCCCTCCAACATCCACTTTATGACACTGAGCGAGGTGGGGGGCAGGTAACAGAGACACATGAGCAGCCCCCCACCCCACCAAAGACTGCCTGTTTCTACTCTACTCTGATTTGTTCTACTGTTTCTATACTGTATCAAAAACAACAAAAAAAAAGAAGACGACGACAAAGAAGAAGAAGAGAGATTTTGGGGAAAAAATGATTTCCAAATGCCTTTAATTGTGACAAAATGATGGTATTTTATTATTATCGTCCAGTTTCTCCAATTTCTAACAGTGGCACAAGCAGTGTGGTTTGGCTGTGGCTTTGCTTTTTGTATCCCGACTAGCCTGGGACTCACTGACCGACCCGACCAACTGACCGACTGATGGACTCACTGTCTGTGATTAGCTGTTCCAAGACTGTTCATCATTTTCGGACTCTCTGTTGAAACTCACTGAACTGTAGAGATGGAGACCTCTAGGATCGCCAGTGAATAATCCTCTTCATGGCTCACATCAAGAGCTCTCTGGTTGCCATTTGAGTTACTACATGGTTTACCTCGGATATACTATCGTTTACATATTGTGTGAGAGAGGCCTTGTCGACTCTGACACCCCCCCCTTTAGAAAAAGGGAAACCTCCCCTGGGTTTTCCGCCTCTGGTGTGCTCCAACAGTAGTTTGTATGAGTGTGTATACTAAAATCAAGAATGTACATAGGCAGTGCTTTCACACTGAAAAAAAGTGCTCAACTGGAAATTCTGTTGTTCATAAGTGTCAGTATTGTTAATCAATAGAAAAACAGTTACATTTTTGCAAAGAATTATACATGGCTATAGTAAATATTCTCGCTGAAAAATCTGACTTTATTGGATTACAATGCTGATTAAAGTTATTATGTGTGAATTACCAGATTGCGCCCTGAGATTTCATAGGCATGGTTGCTTATTATTTCTCCCTGTGTCTCCCCTCTAACTCTGGGTTCCTCGCGTCTGCCGTGTCTTCCATGTGCACGTTTGTTTCTGTGCTCTTTGTTCTTGTTTGTAACTTTCAAATCAGTGCTGTCGTTATCACCCGTCATTATTATCGCTCAAACTAAGATATGCCTGAGAAACCTACGTCTGTCAGAAAAGAGGAAGAAGAAAGAGGAGGAGGAGGGGGAGAAAAAAAAAAAGAAGCACAGAGGAAGGGAAAAAGAAATGTGACAGCTGAGGCTCAGCGAGTGGGTGGTGAGTGCAGAAGGGGCAGGACCTGGAGTTGGCTGTGCCGTTCTCTACAGCTTGTCTCCTCTCATTAGGAAATGCCAATCAGACGACATGTGAACCACTTCCAAGCTTAAAAAAAGTTTTTTTAAAAAAAAGTTTTTTTTTCCCCTTTTTAAAATCTTGCTACCACTAATCCACCTCCCCGTCCGTCTGCCTGTCTCTCCCCCCCGCCCCCTCCCCCACTCGCCTTCCCACCATCTGCCCGCCATTAATTGTTTGTGCTTCTCTCCCAGGCTGCAGATGACAGAGCCGCACAATGCATATGTTCTGACTGCGAGCAGGTGATATACGTTTCCTCCTCACTAGTGCTTAGCTGATCGGCTGCGATGTACCTTCCCTCCTGAACCATATGCTCTGTTAGATACTGTCCAACCTCATCTCTGCGGTGAAAAGATGGAGGGTCCGGTTGCTAGGAGACCGCTGCACTGAAGAATTGTCTGGGCTGCATGGATGCTCTCGCTCTCGCTCTCTCTCTCTCTTTCGTTCTCATTCTTACTCTCTCACATCATTTTTTTTTTTCATGAGGAGTCAGTAATGTCAATCAGATGAATGACAGACCCCCTCCACCACCACCACCACCACCCACCATCCTCTAGCAGTCAGCACCCTCTCCATGGAAATCAGTACTTCAATATGTCAAATTGAATTTTTGTCCCATATTATATGTTCAGATGGAGATGTGTGTGTGTGTGTGTGTGTGTGTGTGTGTGTGTGTGTGTGTGTGTGTGTGTGTGTGTGTGTGTGACCTCATTTAAAGAGTCTACTTCAGCCAATATCATTTATTTCCTTTTGCCATTCACAGAACAGAATTGCATTAAGAAAACAGCACAATATCTGTTGTCAACTTGCATATGCAGTAATGGATATTAATGTTTAAGCAGTTGAATATTTTACATCACATCCCTGAAAGTTATGATGCAGTTTCTGTGCCGCATAGGCACAAAAAGAAAGAAAAAAAAAAGGAAAAAGGTACTGCAAGGGTATGGCGATCTGAGTCACAGTGAGGATCAAAATGACTACAACCGAACAAACAGGAGATGATTAATTGCAACGATTCCGTGCAGAAATATGTTACAATAAGTTTGCACACAGCATGCTAAACATACACAGACACCGCGCAGAGGCTGCCTTTTTGTTTGTAATTAGGTCAAAAGTGCAGCTGAGTGTTTGCCACTAACCCAGAGCTTGCCGCACCTCCTTCTTGTTCCTGTTTTTGTGTCCCTGAGCAGCATGCGGCCTCTGCTGGAAATAAGCGTTTGGGTTGACACTCTGTGTAGGTGACAGGGTATTGTTGGGTGTCTCTGTCTGTGTCTGCGCCCGCCTCTGAGCCGTGACAGGGAAGAGCAGAGGCATGGCGATTCCTTGTCCGGGCTTCTCGAAAGCTGCTATCAAATTCTTGATTTTCCGGAAATAACGTTTCTGCACACCAGGAGTGGTCTGAATAAAAAAAATAAATAAATAAAAAAAATAAATAAAATAAACAGGAATAAAGGAGAGGAGAAATCAGCATTTCCGTCTCCCCACATCAAACCACCACAGGGGGAAACGAAGAGGACAAGACACGACTAGTTTGAGCTCTCATATGGTTTGACCTTGTAAAAGGCATCACACAGAGACAGAAACACAAGATGAGATGGGTTTGTGAATTACATTTTTATATATCTGGTCCGCTCATCCAGGCATAACTTGTGTTTAAGACAGTAAAAGGACACATATTAATAAATAAGCAAAAGAAATCCAATCTAGAATTTCTATAAAGAATCTCTTTTAATAGATGTATATTCACAAGAGGTATAAAAGCTAAATAAGGAAAATTCAGGTTGCAGTTGTTACCTCTGAAAGCATTCAATTCAATCCCCTGGGCTTTAAAAGAGCATTTATTTTAGGGATTCAGTGTGACATCTGAAATGCTTAAAGTGTCCCATAATCTTAACAGCTTCACTTGTGAGTGAATAATAAAAATAAAATATCTTGTTCAGAATTCATCTTCTGTGGCAGCAAAGGGAGTCTATGTGTCTGATCATGGAGCTCTGCATTATTTCTAATTGATAACACATCAATTTTCCACTTTCACCACAGCGTTGAATTCTTCACAACTGTAAAGCAATAAACTGTTGGAAGTATTATAATTTTGTAAAGTAAGGATTTTCTCTTTGAAGGAAGGTGTTATTTGTTTTCTCTTTGTGCTATCCATCACACTGAAAATCTCGTTCTTTGGACGCGTTTTGAGATCATTCAATCTCACCGAAGCAAAGCGCTCTGCATGTTTTCTGTCTCCGGCCACAAGTGTTACCTCTGTTCCCCCGAATATTTCATTAAAGTGATTGATATGGCACATGAATAATGTAAACTGTTATCGAGCTTGTAGTGAAATTCATATAATTCGAGTCCTGCTCCCCTATCTGCTGTGTTGATGCTGTCAGTAAAGATGAGCGGCGGATGAAATGTAGTTACAACAGCATCTAGCTTAGATGTCAGAGAGAGACACATCGCCTTCAGATGTCTCTATACATCCACATCTCATGATGTTTGCCAAGCCGTCAGTGCTCAATTACATATCCCATCAGAAATGCTGTCAAATGCAATTCTCTGTTTCCCCATCTCTGGAGTATGCTGATGCATGCTGATATATATATATATATATATATATATATATATATATATATATATATATATATATATATATATATATATATATATATATATATATATATATATATATATATATATATATATATATATATATATATATATATATATATATATATATATATATATATATTCCTTTTGTGGGGGGGTGAGATTATCTCATGAGGTGTTGCTGCAAAAGATGTAGAAACATACCCATCGCTCAGTCCTGTCACTTTGAAACCACATTTTCTTGAAGTTCACACTTTGCTAAATCGGTTTGGCACCCAAAACAAACTCTACTTCTGCTAAAATACCAACGAAAACAACATGGACGTGCACATGATTCTGCCAGCTTAAACTTTGAGAAAAATAATAGAAAGAATAAAAAGCAAATTCTCACTTCTGCAGCCCATGAGCCTCCGTCATCCTTGTGGAGTCTGTACGTGTAGACGAATCCTTTAGACCTGCACACACACACACACACACACACACACACACACACACACACACACACACACACACAACACCTTTGACCCTGAGTTATTTTTTTCAGTTTAACGAAGCCCCCCATGCCCCTATCACTGACACCTATTTATGTCACACTGAAAAAAAAGACCACAAATGCTTTGGTTTCATTTAACAATCAGTTGGTTTGTTCAAGCCCTGCTGTATAGTATTTCTTCAATGCGAGAAGATCAATAATGTCTACAATAGAAAATAAGATTAAGTGATTACAGAAGTTGCGGTAATGGCCTAAAGACACTGAGCAAAAACAAAAAAAGAGTGAGAGATTGCACGATCTGTGTTTATACTCACAGCACACACAGGCAGAAGACGCCAGGTACAGAGTCGCTGTTGCGGATAAGGTAACAGCCCTCCCGTCCGTCCTGGGCCAGCCGCCTCTCCCCTTCCTCCTTCCCAATGGGTCCATGATAGACAGGCAGGTTTTCCATCACACCTATCCTGCCCGGATCCGCTTTCAGTTCTGCTCCTGATTGTCTACTCTTCCTTCTATCTGTTTCTCAATGTTTTTCTGCAGGCAAGCCTTATAGGTCTTCACTGTATACGCAGACTGGGTACCCAGGTAAGGCAGTCGCCCAGTGTCTCATCTAATATCGTTTCTAGCTATTTCAAATATCTGTTAGGGAGGTTGAAGTCCAGAGAGCAAGCACTGGTTCTAATTCTGCCAATATTCCACCCAGACTCAATGTCAATAACCTCCTTACCCGTACGTCTTGATGCTCATCCTTCCTCTGTTGCTATAGCCTGCACGCACGCACACATATGTGTGGGTTTGTGTATCTTGCAGGAAACGATTGTATTTTTGAACAGGAAATGACTTCAAAGCTTTTAACTGAATATTTTCTCAACAATAGAAAGCATTGTAGTAGAAGGATTTTAAAAAATCATGCAAAAAAAAAAATCACACTTTCCACACAGGAAAATATATATTATGCAGCGACTTATCTTGTTTCCAGCTGAATTACTGAGAGGCCTCACTTTGTTTTCTCATTAGCAGAACTTTGCTTACACTGTCTGTTTCCTCCACATTTTCCATGAATACTGATTTACGGGTAATAGTGAAATTCTGCAATGGAAGAAGTATTCAGCACTCCTAAGTAAAAGTACCAATACATCCAAAAGGTAAAAGTCCAGAATTCAAAATCCTCCTTAAGCAAAAGATTTACAGAAGTAATATCTAATATAATATAAGTCTGTTTGGGGGCCTTGGAGTTCCCTCTGAATATATATATATATATATATATATATATATATATATATATATATATGTTGACCACAAAAACACAGATTTTTCAATTAGGATAACTTTAAACTAACCAGAAATAAACTCTATGCATTGCTAATGTGGTAAATGACGATTGTAGCTGCAAATTCTGGTTTTGGTGCAATATCTACATAGGTGTATAGAGGCCCATTTCACTCCAGTCTTCTAATGGTACAATATACAATATGCATCAGATATGCAATATGCAGCTATATATATATATATATATATATATATATATATATATATATATATATATATATATATATATATATATATATATATATATATATATATATATATATATATATATATATATTCTAACATAAGAGATTCTTCTCTTATGTTAGTTTTGTTACTTCTTTGTTACTTCTCATGCCATCTGAGAGGTTTCAAGATGAAATTATTATTTGGTGGACCTGTGGTAACTTACAGCCATCTAAAATGCTATGTGACAAGTAGACAAATAGTATAGTACAATAATTCTCTCTTAAATTTAATAGCGTATGACAGTAAAAATCTAAATATCAAAATGAAAATATTTAAATATTTTAAAATTGTATGGTTTTTCCCCAAATTTCAAACATGTTTATTATTTATTTATTGTTACTTATAAAATAAGGGGACTAGGCAATTAATTCTCACATTTTAAAAATGAAAAATACATGCCAGAAGAAGACAAGCAAGCAAAAAGTTTGTCAATTGCACTTCTAAAGTGTTGCCTTTACTTCACAGCTTTCATTTTCTCATCACACAACCACAGTGGATAATACATGTTCTCAGTCACATGTCACTGATCTGTCTTATTGATCGGGCGTCAAGGACACCCGCACACATCTGCTCCATAGAACAGTTAGGAATCTGCTAATGAAGCTGCATGCATGAACATACTGTGAAAACTACAACGAACCCATCCTGCAATCTGTCCTGTCAGGTTTAACGTTCTGTTGAGTCAAATTAAGGATCTGGTGATTAAAATGTTGAACGTTTTCTGCAAAGATGTGCGATGTGTGTTCTATCAGGCTCATAGCACAGCTTATGGTATTTCAAGCTCATCTGTCATGTTGCAATGTACCTAGAAGGGTGTCAAATTAAAGTGAAAAAAACAATATAAAGTGTCTTATTGCTGTAAGGTGTTGGACCACCATGTGCGTTTTGATTCTACCCGTCACTGAACTGTACTGGAGGGATAAAAATGGTTGAAAATTTCCCCTACATGTAGGTGATCTGCTGACTGTGAAGGCACTAACATATGATTCATATCATTTTCATGTTCATCAAACCACTCAATGACCCCTTGTGCCCTATAGATGGGAGTGTTAGCAGACAACTCCCATCAGGATAGATATGGTTCATTGTAGGATATATGTGATCACTCAGAGTAACTTTGCATTGATTTGCATTGACCCTTCCCTCTAAGGGGACAACTGGACCCAAACCATGCCGGCAAAATGCCCCCCAGAGCATATTGGAGCCAGCAGATCTCTTCACTATACGCATCAAGAATTCAGGCCTGTACAGTTCTTGGTGTACGACACATGCACTCACCCACTTCATCTCAACATATCATTTTATTTCACATCTCCAGTACCAGTGCCTATGATTTTTGTAACAGGGAACTCTCAAATGTGAATTGAGGGGTTTTGAGGGGTGAATTTATTGCAGCCCTACTATAATATCTCTCTCTATGTTATTGTTGACACAATGTCCTACATTGGCATTCTGTCAACTAAGGAAAAGTTGCTCTACTGTTTGTTCTACTCCTTAAATATCTCTCTAATGCAGGAACATCACGATCATCAGTTGTGAGCTGTTGACTTCAATTCCTGACCCTGTGCTGATGCCTTTGCTATAGATCTAAACACAGACTTCAGTCACTCTTCCTATTGAAATATGTGTTGTTTTTTCAGTTTTGTACTATTTAATACTTTGTGCTAAACTATAAAGCGATTGCTAGAAGATAAGGTTGAAAGAAAGCAGAAGAAATGAGCTTTTCTTCAATTCGCAGAGAGATATACAGTATTTGCACAAAGAAACAGCAAAATCTTGATCTGGAAATTGCTTTAGTTTCTCAAGTCATTGCATGGGCAGGGGGGTTAGCCGGTGTCCCTAAGGTCACTCACCTATTCTTGTAATGAAGACCTGTTCTGCTTACACAGCCCTGTCTGTCTCCACTGCCTTCATACAAGATGAATAATGTGAATCATGCAGTAGCTGTATTTAGTTTACACACACACACACATACACACATTTTGTGGTAAGAACCAACAGTCTTTTCTTTTCCCAGATACACATTTTCTCCCTATGTGTAAAAGCAATCTATAATAATAATAATAATAATAACAACAACATCTGCATTTGTCATATTTCTGTTTTTTTTTTTTTTTACTTTATTTTGTCCCCTCCCAGTATATTGTAGCATTTTACAGGCCTTATTCATGCTGTGGATACATGTTGTCCTTCAAGCAACCGAATGCTCTAACAAAAGACCCTGCGAAGCTGTGACACCATTGCACTTTTTTTCTTTATACTTTAAGCTGGTATGTCTATTTAATGCAGGATTTGTTGAGTGTTTTTTTATATATATTTATATATATTTTATATATAACTGTAGCCTATATGAGTCATCAGTCTGTGTCAGAGCTGTTTTTCCCTTGGCTCAGAAAGATCATGAGCGGTGGGACTTAGGGGCTCTGTCTAAGTAAGCAGCAAGTGGCATCTTACCGAACACATCTACAGCACATCAGCACCATCCAGTGGTCACAGCGTGGAGAATAATGAAGAGCAATTCTGCAAGGAGCATGAAATAAGGTCTGGCAGCCTCTGCAAAGAGTTTTCTTCCCATTTGGGGTGAATAGCGCTGCCATATTAATCTGTAAAAACACCAGGCTGCCAATTGGTTATAAGTGTAATATTGCTATATTTCCTTGTTCTTGTTCCTAATACTCTCATGGCCTTCAGCAGTGCAATTTATATTCTTTCTTTTTCTTTTTTTTTTTACATATTTCATTTTCTCCCAGCTCACAGGCCAGGGTCAATGCAGAATGCAGTGGATCTATACTGGACACAAATAGCAGACAGAGATACATAATTGATTAGCTGGCCTCTTCCTCAACCAAGTGGCTGGACTGGAATGCATCATAAAGACATCAGTAGTTTATAATATCTGGCCTTGATATGTTCGGAATCCATGTGAGGCATTCTGGGGAGAAGAAAACAGGGAAGACTGAAAGTCCATCTGCCAGGCCGACAGTAATCCCAATGCTTTCCTTCCCAGGAGGAGGAAGCTCTAAGCCACAGCTGCTGGAGGGTAAAATTGGGAAAAGGAACCTAAAAATTGTAACTGGAACGGGTTACACAATATCGTTGCATGTGTTAAATTGGACCAAAATTAAACAGCAAATCCCTCGGTTAGTAGAAGCAAAGTAGAAATTAGTTTGGAGAATCATATCAGGCAAAGAAGTGGCATTGTTAGGGAAATATTCTCATCACATTATTTCTTATTTAGTCAAAGAAATGCAGTATTTTGTTTATGTTTTTATTCTTTAAAGAACAGTACAAAAAGGTTTAAAAAATATATTTGTATGACTCATTTTTGTACATCTGTATCTCATTCATTTCTTGGCCTGTCTTGCCCTACAAAGCCAAAATGCAGTAACTACATACAGTATATGGTCAAAATGTATTTTTTACATACATAGTAATATATAATTTTAAAGGGAACAGCATGTACAGTTCGCACAGCCAAAAAGCAGACTAAGTTAAAGCTAGTGGGAGATAGCTGCAGCTAGCCAGCTGCTCTGATCCTACCTGTTTCCTATTATATAAATATATATATTTATATATTTGATATATTAGAAATTCAGTTTACGAAATTCAGAGTTACTAAATCCAATAATGATGGAAAACACACACAAAAGGTATAGATTCTAAACTATTCCTGCTAATATATCGCTAGTGTAGCTTAGTAGAGTACAGCAGCACTAGCGTACAGTAGCAGATTCAAGATTCAAAGATAATTAGTGATATATTCATTCCTTAATTTATGCAGTGAAATGCGTTCTCTAGAGCAGGGGTCTTTTTTCATATGTATATAAGATTGTATTGCGTATTAAACTGGACCTACATGTTCGGAGGCTGATCATTTATCTTTGCAAATGATTAATTTGATTTATGATAATGTGTATTTTCATGTTTAAATATAGGGGGAAAACATTCAAACAACAACATTCAAAATATTATCAAACCATTATTTGTTGCCCCCCCACCTCCCCACCCCCCTCCTTGGAGACTCCTGCTCTAGAGGAAGGTGCTAAAAGGTTAGTTTGCAATAACAGTAACTTTGTTGCATTTTTCATCTTGCAAGGCATCACCTGCCTAAAAATCAGCGTATCTCTGTTACATATGCCTCAATTCTTAAGGCTAAACTTAGTTACTGCTCTCCGTCTTTGTAGGGCAATGTTGTGCTCTGCTGCAATTTGTCTTTTACAGTAAGAGTTTCATTCCACAACTCCACGCTAGGCTGAATTCAGCAGTCACTTGATGATGGCGTCATTCTTTGGGATGCGAGGCCAGTAAGTAGAGGGAAGGCCCCTTGGGGGACTGCTAGGTGGGACCAGAGGGCTCAACAATCACCAGGTCTTTCAGGTCACTGAGTTTTCGGGAGAAGGAGCTCAGCCTGGTGCTGAAGGAGCCCCTCTTCTGGCTGTGGTCTTCTTCCTGCGCCTTCATACACGACACACACAGACCTTTACAGAGGCCCCCGAGGCGACCTCGGAAGTAGTTCCCGATGAAGCAGTAGAGCACGGGGTTGATGGTTGAGTGGGAGAAGCCCAAGCAGAGGGTGAGAGGGGTGAGGTTGGCGATGGTCCAGTTTACCCAGCAGCTGTCCAGCCAGCCTCCTTCTCTCCACAGTATGTCCAAAAATGTCACACAGTGGAAGGGGAACCAGCAAAGGAAGAAGGCCACAACGACCGCAGCCACCGTCCACAACACCCTCTCCAGCCCTCTGCCCTCCAGGGGTCTGCTCCCACTGGAGCTAGGGCTGACACAGGGGGTCGGAGGTCTCTCTGATTTACTGCAGCTCTCCTGGGACTCCGATGATTTGAAAGAGGGCGTGCTGGGGGGGTGTGACGAATTCTGCATTCTTCCCAGACCGGTATCAGCCAACAAATGTCTCCCGATAGCAGAGTAGCAACATGAGATGACAAGCAGCGGCAGAAGAAAAGCCAGAATAAGCTTCATCCAGACCAGGGTTAGATACCAGGTTTGATCAGGGTAGCTAATCGCACAGGCCTCCACATCAAGGTCTCTGAGGTAATGAATTTTCCTCAGAGCCATGGTGGGTGCAGTGCAAGCACATGCCAGAACCCACACCAGGATGCATGTGAGCCTGGCACGTTTGGGGTCTCGTGCAATCTGGGAGCGGAGCGGGTGGACTATGGCCAGGTAGCGGTCCATGCTCATGCACGTGATGAAGAAAATAGATGCATAGAGGTTAAGGTTAAGGAGACCACCGCAGATCATGCAGGCCACCCGGCCAAACGGCCAGCTGTAGCCTCTGGAGTAGTAGACAGCCCACAGGGGGAGAGACAGCAGGAACAGCAGGTCAGACACGCACAGGTTGAGCATGAAAGTGTTTGCTACCGTTCTCCTCGAGGCACTGGCATGAGCCAACACACACACCGCAAGGGTATTGGCTATGGTGCCAACCACACAAATAATGCTGTAGATGGTGGGGATGATGGTGGTGATGGGTAGAGGAGGCCAGTCACTGCAGTTCAGAGAGCCCTCTGTGTTGGTGGTGGTGTTATAGGGGGAAGAGGTGGAGTTGAAAAGAGGCTGGTCATTTGGGATTGCCATTATGGAACTGGATGTACCCTTGCGTCACACAATTCGACTTCCCCCCTTTCAGTTGTCCAAGGTCAGCTGGAAATCAAACAAAACAGGAGGGTATTTAAAATTCAACTGCCTTTTATGGATGACGAACAAATTCTTCCCTACATAGCTCCAGTATTTGGCTCAAGCATTTATTAGCTGTCCAACAAATCTGAGCGAAAACATATTACACCATTCTTAATGTTGGCCCCCAATAAAATACATATGAAGGGGTTGTCAGGATCCAGCTGCTTATTAGATTCCACAGAAACATCTATTTTGTATTAATGCCCAAAACCATGTTTTGAAACATTCATACTTTAGATGAAAAAACTGTCAGCTTCATTTTAGGTTTAATCGTTTTACAGGAATCTTTAAAGTCAGTGAAGCTGATCTGGCGCACCAGAGGAATGCATTATTGATAACAGCAATAATAACAACAAATAGAATTTAAAGTAGGCAATTCGGGGGGGAAAAAAAACAAAAACATGAGAAATAACATCTCGTAATAACATTCTCAGTACTAACGAAAAATGATAATGATCCTAAGATGGAGTAAGATGGAAACAGATTTAACTAAAAGTGATATCTTAATATTAAGGTTAGGTAAAGTCTTAATGTATAATTCATTTTACCTTCAGTGATTGAGTTTCCAGTCCAAGAAGTCAAGCGTTTTTCAATGGTTCTTTTGGCTAAAGTCCATGTCTTGACAGTTGCTCCTCGACCCCTCTAAGAGAAATCTGCAAAGCTGAATCCTCCTGACCATATCATGCCTCTGTTTGTGTGTGTGTGTCTGTGTGTGTGTGGAGAAAACAGACTGAAAGGCTCTGAGAAACCAGATGAGGTTGGGGGGTCTTATAGCCCCCAAGAGTCTCTTGATGATTACACAACAGGGAAGTTGCATACACGTCACAAGCTCATCATTAGTAAGGGGCTGGACTGTACCTGGACACGAGCCAGCCTACATAGAGAGAAAAGAGAGAGAGAAAGAGAGAGAGAAACTGTTTTCCCTGTCCTCCCTTTTCCCCTCCCTCCCAGTTAGAAAAAAGGGCCAAAACTGAAAAAAATGAGTCAAGATGTGTGTTAGAGTAAAAGCAAAGTCGCTAGTGACTGCCAACACACAACCACATGTCATACCTGACCTTAATGAATAGCACACCAGTGTGTTTGAGGTGTCACACTTAAAGCCCTAACTGTCCCCACCGGGGCCTCTGACCCGAGGAACAGAGGCTGTGTGTTAATTAGCGCAGCCTCTCGCTTTCTGTTATATTCGTTCTGCCAGCGGTCAGATAAGCCATGGGAAATATTTACTCTGTCTCAGCGGAAGTCAAGTCAGCCACTGGGGCAGAGGGATAAGGGGGAGGCACAGTGTGGAAGATGAATGAGGAGGAGGATGAGCAGATACTGCGGGGAGTGAATGGGAAGATGAGAAGGAGAAAGAGGAGGGTGAAATAAGAGAGAAAGTGGAGTTTCCCTCCAGTGGTTTTTCATTAAGGCCTCTGGTGAAAGTTAATGAGGGATGCGTGCAAAGCTGGGAGACTGATTACATCACAGCTCCTTTGATCAACAGCGTGAGCGTGCACCTTTCTCTGTGTGGGTGTGCGCACACATGCACGTGCATGCGCATGTGTGCCTCTATGCCTCAATACTTGTGCAACTGGATATACTTAATCTCGGCCTGGCAAGCATGCATCGACGTGGCGTGCTAGGCCTGTTTACACGCGTGCTCAGATGTGTGTGCACTCTGCTCCATTGAGCATCTATCAGGATGTGACATGTTCTAATAGCCGTGGGAACGCCGACAGTGAGGAGGACAGATGAAGGTGAGATAGAAAGCGGCGGATTTCCAAGGCCCTCGAATGAAGAGTGTCGTTGTTGGCTCCGCGCAGGACATGAGAAATCGGGAATGTGACGTATGTTGCGGAACTGTTAAAAATGGGATAGTCACGCTTTCCAAAACGGAAACTTCATAATACTGTGTTCTTCCACTGGCATGCTGGGTATGCACAGTTGTTCTCTCACAAAAACACAAATACACGCGCAAGAACTAAAAACAGAGATTTATGTTGTCATGCCGGCCAACAGAAATAGACACAGAAAAAAAAGAATTTTCTCCCTATCTTCCCCCAATTCCACTGTAATCCACTGGTGAAAATAGCTGAATGCATTTACTCGAGTACTGTAATTACGTCATGTATCTTCATCAGGAAATATTTGACTATTTACTCTACTACAGCAAAATGACTAGCAGACGCAACATAAGATCCATTTATAAAACATGTCACATCCTGATAGATTAATCTACCCAACAGAACATAAAACAGTTAAGCTGCAGCTACGCCAGCTACAACATTAAAATTCAACTTGCCTATATTTGCATCAGGAGTAATCCGATAATTAAATATATCACTATATGCTCTGGAGGAGGATAGTCTGCATAATGAGGGCTTTTATTACTTAATGCTGTAAGTACATTTCACTGATAATATACTGTTACATCATGTGTCAGCCTGTGATCCAGGCTGTGATCCAGGCTGAAATATCCCAACAAGTGTCTGATGAAATGCTACGACACATACACAGACATTCATAGTCCCCAGAGGAAGAATCCTAACTGCTGATCACTTGACTTTTCCTATAGCAGCACGGCAAGGTCAAAAATAGCGTTTTTAAGTGAAATGTCTTGACTACAGTAGATAATAGTAGAAATGACAAAATAAACTCTGTTTATATATTGTAATTCATGCATAAAATGCAGCACAAAGTGCTTAACATGAATGCGTATGGTCATAGAATTAATGATAAAAAAATAAGGAACAAGATATATAAAACAAGAGATTAAATTCAATTGAAATGACAGGATAAGACAAGATCACAATTTAAAAGCACTTTAGGAGAAAGCAATGGTAAAAAGTTGTTTTAAGATTTAATTTGAAAGATAAGGTAATAAGATAGATAAGATGGGGAAAAGACCATTAGTGGTTTAAAAACCAATAGAGGTGAGATAGGTAACAAATGTAAAGACATTGAAATTGGAATGATGTTCGCTCTGTCTGATTTTTAGAACATATGACGCTGTTCTGAACAAGCTGTAACTGACCAGTCGCTTTCTTAGACAAACCAGATAGGAGAGTGTCACATAGTCCAGCCTGCTGGACATAAAAGCATGTATTAACTTTTCTGTGTCTGCCTGGAAGAAAAATGCTCTGACCCTGGCAATACTCCATAAATGATAGGACACTTTCTAATGTGCCTTTCAAAATGTAGGTCAGTCAATGATAACACCCTGAGGTTTTTGACCTGTTCCTTGGTGTTTAGTGTGAATAATTTTAGGTGGTCAGACTTATTTGTGTCTCTATTCAGCTGTAAGAACTTCTGAGTCATCCACAGACCTATGTCAGAGATAATAATAATAATATAATTTGAATTTACATTTATGTAGTGGGGTCTTGTCTACATAATTATGGAAATTGATCTTCCCATTTCTGGCAAAGCGGTGACAATATAATTAAATACTTAGTAGAGAGTTTTTTCCCCCTAAAAAGGTTTTCAATAACTTTGCTGATTATCTGATGCTATTGTTGGGTCATAATTTCAATTAATGTTTTAATTCATGGTCAAATTCTTTGAAGCACCTATCATCTCCATCATCCATCTAGTGTTGACACTTAGCTCAGTGTAGCCTCACAGTAGAGTCAGTATGGCTGTACAGCCATACAGTTTATGGCTGCAAACTCTTAATCTGATTAAAACAGAACATTTAACTAACAGTTCCAGTATTTGCATAGTGTAGTATTACTACTGGTAGTTTTTTGTAAAGCCACTTCATCTTCCACTATTGCTATAATCCTCCTTACAGTTATCTTACACAGTTCATCTTACTTTCACTTGTTTTATCTTAGAATTGCTTGTTTGCCACCCTTTGACCTTCGTCAACATTTTGAGGGGCATTCTCTTACCCGCAGATAATCAATTAAATCGTATTGGAGTTCACATCTAGATCAATTTTCATAGTATTCAGGTTGTGTATAGGACTGTTGTAGTGTTAATTCTAACAAATTAAAAATTGGCCCCAGAGTTGTTTTTCGAGGGTGTTTGTTTTGACCGTTTGTCACATAATTTTACCACCAGAGTATATTTATGTTCATCTGATGTCAAACACAGGGATCCTGTTACAGGCAGTGTCTATACACACAGGAGATAAGGAGAGCAATGAAGCAGAGAGCATCAAACCCTAACTTGCACAACACTTACTGGACATTAACCTTCCAGCAAATTATTTTTTTTCAGTCTTTTTATTTATTTATTTTGTTGCCGTTTGTCAATAGTCTTTCTTTCCACTGCTTTCTCTAAAAATATATAATATTTTTTTTACAACGGTGGATGTTGCCGCAACCTAGAAGTTGTATCGTGGAAAAAAAAGTTAATTTGTTTTTTTTTTAAAGAATGACAGCAGTGACACATTGTCAGTGTACATTATGTGCAGAATGTTTCCGTTGCACAGCATGAACAGCCAACATCTGATTTTATCTCGAGGGGGAAAAAATGCATACACAGGCTCATACAATAGAGGAAGATGCTGAAGTAAACATACACAGTATTCACCATTTAAATTGCCTACATAATGATGTTTATGTGTTTTTTCCTGATAGACCTACTATGTGTTTATTTGACATTGCGGGTCTCCATCGCTGGCCCGACCCTGGGAAAGATAACCGCCCCAAACCATAACCTTCACACAGTTCCCTGTGGAAAATGTGGCTCTTGGGGGGTAAAGTTGAGAGGTCAGGGTTGCGAGCTCCGCTTCCTCTCCGCTGGTTTAGAAGAAAAAATCTGAGAGCGCTCTGGTCAACATGACAAGAGTCCAGTCTTGCATTAGTTCTCAGAATGTGAACAGTTGTTTTTGTGGTGTGCTGTCAGGAAGGGAGGCCCCGTATGTATACAGTACCCTTGACAGAAGTGAGACAGGGCTATACTTGGCATCTTGCCTGGGGGCTCTGGAGCCTCCAGCTCTGGCTCTCAGCGTATACCAACTAGATGTCTGTCTTTCCTGACCAGTTGTGAGAAGACTGCACAACTCCACGGATTCTCAGCATTTTCACTTTCTCAGATCTGTTTTGAATTGAGTCAATATGTTCAGTGTGCTTGTATTGATGCCGGTGGATAACGATTCCAGGATTTTTTCTTTTTTTAACATAAAAAAAAAAATCGGAACATTTGGTAGTGCTTATTGAAAAAAAAACACAATCACAATATCCCCCAAGTCCCTTGACCCCTTGACTGAAAGCACAAATTGTAGCTGCAATGCCACAGGAAGCCTGGTTCCCCTGTGTGTGTTTTTACCCATCTATAACAGGAAGGGAGATGAAGAAATATTGACCTGCGATTGATCTGACATCACTTTTTTTTTTTTCTTTCTCTTAAACACATGTGAACAAACACACACACACACAGTCCCAAGGGTCATGCCTTTGGTCAACCTCATGCAGAGTTTATGAGTTCCAGGGCTCTTTGGTTCCTCCGAGGAGCCGTAAAGAGGCTATAAAGATGTTAGCAGATAGCATGGTCCCCAGATACAAACTGTGTGCTCTCAGAAATAAGCAGAAGCATGTGGTACTTAAACACTGCTTTACAAAGCATACATGACATTCCCAGGCCAGGGTGAATTAATAGACCTTTGTTGTGACGTTAGTTGCTTGAATCATTTTCATGACTCCGTCCTTTTGTATTGTACATATGACACATTTGTTCTTCATTGTTATTAATGTCCGAGATGTTAAACAAACACAATTACTGCAACATTTGACGTCAGTTTTACGAGCATTTTGACAATTCTCACTTCACTAGAAAAGGAAGCTGTTTTCAAATATTTTGCAATATTAGAATTCATTTTCCGACACTATAATGTAAAAATAATGCTTCAGTTGATCTTCAGAAACAACTCTTTGCTTTACAAAACTGTAATCCTCATTCACCTTTTATTCAAAATTATGCATTTATATATTGTTACACCAAATGAGCCCGCACTGACAGTTAAAAACAGACTCATCAATATATATATTTTTAAATGTTGTTTTAAAAGTTATGTTCTTGACATACAAAGTATGTTAGTTATTAGTATTACTTCCAGTATATTAT
The DNA here is from genome assembly GCA_030544235.1 of Lepturacanthus savala. Taxonomy (NCBI): domain Eukaryota; kingdom Metazoa; phylum Chordata; class Actinopteri; order Scombriformes; family Trichiuridae; genus Lepturacanthus; species Lepturacanthus savala. Next base: position 17,427,290 of record CM060464.1, read on the forward strand.
AACTATACTGATATTTCATAGTTGACAAGATTCAACATGAATTCATGAAAAATATAGATTTATTTGGTTTCTTAAATCAACGACTGAAGACAATTTTTCATGTAACAAAATTAAAGAGCACAACAGGTCTTTAGATGATTGTTAGCACATGTGCAATATGTTCCGCTGATCAACGCACTGGGCTGAATTACAATAAATAAAAGCATTCATGACTGTGAAAACTGCAACACAAAAGCCAGTAATTGTTAAACGACACAGATGGGGAGAAAATTACACAATCTGCCATCTGTGGATTTAAAGACTTGTGGGTGTTTTTTTCTTCTTTCTGTCCTATGGAAACTAACTCAGTTCTGTGTACTGGAATTACTGCATTCTCATATCGTACAGTGTAAATGCACTTGGACCTTCTCAGTGGAAATAATTGGTGTGGGCAGGAGAAATGAGAACAGAAAAGTTGAAAAAAGACTTCTTAACCTATGGCTGCTTTCCTGCATGATGACACTTGCAGGATACAGAGAGTGTTTGTCAGTATGGATGAGATATGATGTGATGGCAGTGTGGGAATGAGCTTTTTCCTGAAGCCCGTTGTTGTTTCTCAGCTGCGTGTGCTGTACAAGTCTTCATCCTCAGGGTTGGACTGGCCGAAGTCCATGATAGATGGGTCTGGTTTGAAACCACGAGAGCCCCCTGGAGGACAGAAAGAGAAATGCAACACAAACTCAGTCACATCAGAGAGATATGACATGTTATACTTAAAGGTTTTTTTGCTTCCTCTGTAATTCTGAATAACCTTGCTGTAAAGGCATCAGAATGACACAGTAGACTCTCATTAAGTGAAGTGAAACATGTGCACATAATTTAGGTAAATAAAACAAACATTACTGTGTTTTGATGTCATTTACGGTCACACTACATTTCTCACCCTTTCTCTCTCTGTCCCTGCATGTCAAAGATGCTTGTGATATAACTTGGTAATTGGATATTTTCTAATGTCAGTATCATTAGCAAAACACCTAAACACAAGAAAAACATCCAGTACATCTACTGCATCTATTAAGCAACTTAGGATTGATGCATTGTATTCAGATGTGCTTTTGATTGAATCAAGAATCAATGCCATCATGTATAAAACAGGAACCAGAGCAGTGGTGTATGTGCAGCAGTTGTTCACAGTACCTTTGCTGTTCTCTGCTTCAACCTGTTCAGCAGGTGGTGGTGTGTATATCAGGGTTGGTACCTCCTCTACAGCAGTAACTGATTCAGGTTCAGCAGCAGCACGTTCAGACTCAGCTGATTCAACAACCGCCACTGCCAAAGAGTCAATATACGACACGGAGTCAGCACCAGGAACACTACTGATTGGCTTTCAAAGCTGCTGGTAAAGAAATGGAACTTTAAATATCATTGTGTAACAACTTACTACTATAGAGATGTATCACTATTAAGTATGCACTGAATTTATGATTAATAGTGCTAATTAGTCAGTTGGTTTAAAAGATTTTACTGTACTGTCCTTTTCTTTTTTCAGGTGGTTGGTTGAGGTTATATTTTAGATACAACATATTTTGTTGCAACAAAGCAGATTAGTTTTGGCACTGGGGTCATTAGTGGGAGCGTTAGTTTTTGCTCTTTCTAATGTTATGTTGTATGTAGGGTTGTTAGTAGTACCTGCTGGCACATCTGCAAGCTTTGGAGCAAGGGGTTCCTCAGTGGAAAGAGCTGATTCAACCTGAGCAGATTCGACTGGAGCGGGATCAACCGGAATAGACTCAACCGGAACGGGCTCAATCAGAGCAGACTCGACCGGAATTGACTCGATCGGAGCAGACTCGGACAGAACAGGCTCAACTGGAGCAGGTTTGACCGAAGCAGGTTCGATCGAATCAGGTTCGGCTGGAGCAGGCTCAGCTTGAGCGGGCTCAACCGGAGCAGATTCAATTAGAGCAGGATCAGTAACTATAGCAGACTCAGCTTGAGCAGGCTCAGCTGGAGCAGATTCAACTAGAGCAGGATCAGCAGCTAGAGCAGGCTCAGCAATTAGAGAGGAATCAGCGATTAGAGCAGGATCAGTATTTAGAGCAGGATCAGCTGGAGCAGACTCTACAATCTCTGGTTCTGTGCTTGGTGTGGGCTCAGCTGTGCTAGATTCAGTGGAGATGTCCTCTGATGCTGGTTTTGAGACAGAGGGCTCCTCACTTTCAACAGGGGCAGGTAGTTCTTCAGGGGAAGGAGTGGTCTCTCCTTCCGCTGGCACTGATTTTACCACAAGATCTGGAAAAAAGAAGAAAATGTCATCACCAAATGCTTTTGTGTGATTGATGTATAAAAGAGACAGAAACAGAAAACCCACAAGTCAGAGATCATCTCTGATACCTGTGTTGGTTTCTGTCGGGGCCTGATCGGGGGATATCTCTGTGAGTGTCACTGATGATACTGCCTCTGTTGTGACAGAGACGACGGGCTCATCAAAGACAGAAACAGACTCTGCTGAATCCACCTCAGTCTCGGGGATCGTAGTGCTTTGGGCTGAGCTGGGCTCTGAGGCATGACAAGGGGAAGACTCTTCCTCCACAATTACAGCAGACACTGGATTTGGCAATGTAGCTGCCTAAAAAAAATCAAATATTTAAAATTGAGATTTGTTTAAGCAAGACTTGCATAGATTGTGCCATATAAAATTCTCATTATGAGTTTTATTATTTGATTAATCACAGTGAAAATGTACATATCAAAGAGAGAAATAACTAATCTAAACAAAGAAAGAAGAACTAGATGTCCAAGGTTCTTGAGCATGTTAGCTGTAATATGTTGGGTTTTACAACAATTTGAGGGGGGGATCAATTGCATATTTGCATTTTGCAATTCAAGCATGCAAACAAAACTAAAGAGTGACTGATACAGTTTAACAGCAGCATCATTTCTAGATCAAAATACCTACAAGTAACTATCTCGTGAAGTGATACCACCATAAAAGGGCAACATGGAGAGGAAATGGAATTTAACCTATAGTGACAGACAAGGGTTTTTTGAACGACTAAACAAAGTAGAACCACAGCGTGGGAAAAGAGTTACCATGTTATGCGTTTAGTCGCTGTTTTGGTTTCAGTCATGCACTGTAAAACAGATTTACAGTACTTTCTATTTTAAAAATAGCTGGTTACATCGATGTATAATAGTCACAATAAATCAAACACTAAAATGACTGTTAACCTGTGGTTGTGAAGCAGCAATCTCTTTGGCAGCAGACTCATGGGACTTGGAGGTCAGCAGTGAAGACACTGCAGAGCTGCTCCACTGCCCTGCAGAGTACACCTTCTTTCCTGTCACCTTGAGAGCACAAAAACAAGTGTTTGACTCAAAAATAAAAAAAAAAAGGTTTGTGAATGATATCGATAATGGGATGTCAGCATTTGAAAAAGTAGATACCTTAACCAGGGCCACTGCTTGGGCCGGGTAGCACACTGATGCTCCTACACTCATCATGGCCAGTGGAACTGCTGTCTTCTTGAAACTAGAGCCTAAAATAAAATTGTTAAAAATTATTTGTTTGATATTTTGTTGTTTTATTTCAATGTTGGCAATATTATTGAGGTCCTCGAGTTAGCAGACATCATGCTGACCAGGCCAATCTCAGTGTCATCTCTGATTTTTGCTGAGAAAACTTTCAGCGATTATTAGATTCAAGCTGAAAAAGTTTTGAGTAGAGCTATGGAAAGATCCTATATCTAGAGGTTTACAGGTGCATGTCATGTCTTTGCTGTGAAGCACACATTATTATTAAAAAATGTCTTTTCAAGTAAATCCATGTCATGAAGTGGGCTGGTATGGAATGACCCAGATGACAATGTCCTCACAAAGTCTATTACATTACTTTATTGGACAACGAATGTACGAATTGTCATAAATGTACGACTTCATTGTGCATTCAAGTGCACCACTTAAACTCAGAAATCTCTATTTGATTAGCCATGAAGGTATGCATGGAAGAGTTTATAGTCCCTTTTTATTGTCCTTTGTTGAAATACATATATTTGTTGTTACTTAGAGCATTTTATAATCAAATAGCTAAGTAACAGGATTGATTCCAATTATCAAAAGTCCATAATATAATCGAATCATGCTGTTAGCAGCAGTTGGGTCCCCCTCCTCCATATCTCTCCATATCTCTGGAGTATGTGGCAAGCTGTTATTACTTTCAAATGGAGGCAGAGTCTTTCTTTACCGTTTACTATGAACTCTCCTTTTTTCCATCGGTTGGGAATTCAAATCACTGACTGTTTTTGAATTGCTAACCTCAACCTTGATATAATATTACCCGTGTGTGTATGTCGGTACTTCTACATGTAACATTGTGTGGTGTTGTTATTGACTTGTAAAGTGCACAGAGACTCTCTGGTTGCCTGGTCCAGATCACTGAATACGCCCACTCCAACATGTTGATGAAAATGGAGTGCAACAGGTTCACAATTCTGTCTGACAACAGGCAAAATCTCTGGGTGATGTGCACTTTAAATAAGCTCAAGTTAATGTTAAATACACACAGAATGTGAAGCTGTTGATTGAACAATTGCTATTTTTAAATTGGCTCACACAACCCAGATTCAGAGTGAATAAATGAGAAATAATAAAACAAACATGTTTGGTTCACTATATTGTGCTGATGTTGATGCTCATTACTGCACAGCTATCTGGCAAATGTTATTCAAGATAAAGAGTCTAAAAGGCATGTAGCTTGAAACGTTATTAATGGATGTCTAAATCAATGTTCTGCATAAGCAGCTACAGTGTGTACACCTTCATCTTTTGCTTAATTCAAGATAAAGCAAACATGACACTGCAAGAGATTCATGACGGTTCCTGTTTCACTGAAGCTAAACAACAGCTGTTTCAAATACAGACACGTCTGAATGCTGCATACTGACAAGCTTTCCACTGGAGAAATTTATTATACAACCATCTTATATTTCTCTTAGATGTGTATCATGGTTTAACTTTGTTCTTTGATCTTCACAGATCTGTTACACACAGCTGGACATGTTCCAAACTGATTCTGTTTGGCACCAGATGCTTGGTGAGATGTTTGCTTGTGTTTTCCTTTACGAATTCTTTATTCATTTTGTTTATGGTTGTTTGTGTAAAGGTGACCTTAAAACTGATGCTTTGGATTTTGGGGTTGGATTTTTGATTTTAGGACTATAGTAAAAGATTATCTTCATTCTGATCAATCTCCTGATAAATCTCTATTAAAAAAAGAAAATTGTTATATAATATTAATAACAATTTTCTAAAGGCTGCTCTAACCTGTTACCAATGGCAATGAAATGAAAAGTAACAGCCCATGTGATGTGAAAGGAGGACATGACTATCAAAATAGTTGCAGATTAATTCAGAAGTTTCAGCTCTATTTGGGTTACTTCATTTAAGCCTCAACTACACGAATTTAGATGTTTTTTTTTCTTTTTTATCCACACACTTTTCTATCTTAATTCGGTCTCTGAACCACATCAACACGGCACTTATCCAGAGATTTGTCAAACCAGATAAACAAGTGGAGATGTTACGCCTGTAAAACCTTTGGTATCATTTGCAGCTTTACAGATGAATTTAAGCTTACAGCAACAAAATAACAAATGAATAAATGAATTTGGGTGGTAGATCAGCAGTTTATGCATGATAGATGTAAACAAAAATCATTGATGGGTGGGGCACCATTTTGAAAATTCTTCTTTCATGCAGGTATTTGAAATTTTGCTTATTGGCCACTACTGGCCTGGCATGGTATTGCAGGCTTTTAAGCAGATATTATTCATGTTCAGGTCTCTGTGTAGTCTGGAATATTTGTCCATCAGATCAGTATGTGCAAGGAGATTTTTTTCTAACCTTTTTAAACTTTTGGACGCAAATATCCGGTTAAAAAAATCTACACTAGTATAGCTGAAGCCTTAAAGAATAGGAAATTGTAGTACCAGTCAAAAGTTTGGACACACTTTCTCATATAAGTGAATGGGAAACGAAATCATTTTTCAGACATGTGCAGACCTAGAGTGAGTGATACAGTGAATGGGAATCAGGTTACCTTTCCGTGTCAGGAACATGCCGAGGATACCAGCCATGGTAATGGTGCCAAATCTAGGGAGGAAACTCGGGGGAGGGTCTTTCAAGTAATAATAGACATCTGAGGAACAGGTCACACAGGAGCAAAGTTAATATGCTGACAAATAATTCTTATACTTTCTCAATTTTTAAATGGCACCCAATGTTTTTTGTTCATTTTGGACCTTTGTTTACTACACTCACAGCCATAACACAAATAATAATAATCAAAGTAATATTATGCGTAGCATTATCACTACAAGTAGTATTGATTATCATGTTGGTAGCAGGGATTGGAAGCTACAACTGTGCTTTTCTTACATTTCTTTCGGTTGATTACGGTATAAGTGGTAATGCCAAGAAAAGCAGGCAGTCACATAGTCTCATTTTACTTGTAAAATGGGAACAGCGTGCTACTGCTTACTAGAGGGGTTATCAAATAAAGGCATATTTAGATGATTAAGACAAAAATGTTAAGGCCATGAATAGAAATACTACCATCGTAGTTTCTCCATTATTCAGTTTTACAGCTTTGTCAGCAAGGGAACACGTTTAATTTTAAGATTTAGGGAGGAAGAATATTAGTTTTATAAAGGACACCTTGAGGTACCTACTGTTTACTTACCCTCTCCAGCATGGTATAGATTTACAGTTCTCCTTTTCACAGAGATACAGGCTTCCTGCAGAGAACACAGAAGACCTGAATCCACTATAACAGACCATCAAGAAAGCAACTAGATTATGCTGAAGCGGATGCATCTGAGTTAGTGTCAAGTGTTTTTTTTTCTCCTATTCCCTTTTTCCACTATATCAAACTGTCAAATCTCTTTGCATCACAAACTATAACTGCAGTGTTAACTGTTTGAATGCTACTTCCTGTTTGAGTCCTGAACTTATGCTCTTTGCAAAATCAAACCTACACAAGAGCGCTTGCAGCATGTAGGATTGTGCTCTATAACCACAAACGGGTTGAACAAAAAAAATCTGGGTTGGGAAAATAACACTGCAGGTGTGAGATAAGACCTTTAGAAGGTTTTTTTAGCTGCTGTACACTTGCTCTGCTATTTGTGCTTAAAATGTTACACAGGATGTGAAAGTGTGATGTAATCCTGCAGCAAGTGGTGTTTATGACTCATTTGAAAATACAGACATAGGCAAACCTGACATTTTAAATACCTTTACAGCCCGGACGACTGGTAGTATGCTTGTTCTTGCTGTAGTTAAGCCACTCTCAATAACGCCAGGTGTATCTGGCACAAACTGAACTGGCGTCCTCTGTGGTAGCGGCTTGTAGATGTTCAGCTGGAGACAGACGCAGAGTCACCACGTTATGACTGGCTTTGAGTCAAGTGAATAGCTAGGAGATGTTTCCTGATAGGCTTACCTTTTCTCGAGTAACCAGCCCATCACTGGACACTTCGCTGATGGTGTACACTCGGATGGAAGCTATACCCAGCACCGTCGGGACGGCCACCATCACCACCTAGCACACAGTAAAAGTAACTTCAATATCTGTCAGCCCAAAGCAACAACACTAACCCATCAGACACTGCTCGCAGATTCCTCATTTTGACACATGGAATATATATAAACAGAACCAGAAAAGGGGATGAAAGGTGCAAAAAACCCCTGATCAGGGGCACTCTCCAGTGCATGCTATACTTGATTGAATAAGGAAAACATTAAGAAAGGCAAACAGAGAGAAACGATGCGATTGTGCTCAATAGGACAATTTCCACACATTGGAAAAACTGAAATCCTCTGAAAAATATAGTCCCAGGGTCAAAATTCGACGAAGTGCTATATGGTAAAAAGAATTATGAAAATTAAAAGTTCACATTATGCAGAATTTCTTGTCTTTCCAGGTTAAAGTTTTATAATTGGGTTATTATTTTTAAAACATTGATCTGTATGCATCCTTTTAATCCTGTAAATTTGTTTTAATCCCTTATTTTGTTATGAATCTACAGAAGTGCTTCACAGTTTATCAATCCCTTTGTATGCAAAGACTTTAATCTAAGTTAAGTTATAACTGTCATAAAATTAAGTGTCAAATAATTCAAGAGAGGAAAAGTACTAGTACCTCAAGATGTACTTTCATGCATCGCTCGCATAAACAAGTAATTTTCCGATATTGATATCAGTGGTGGAAAGGAAGTATGCCCATTTACTAAAGTCCTGTGTTTCACTACAGTTTTGAGGTCTGTGTACTTTACCTGAGTATTTCCATTTTGTTACTTTGTGTTTCCACCTCCACTACATTTATTTGCCACTTATATGTACTAGTTATTTTTCAGAATACAATGTTACATAACCTTGACATTTTTAACATTCTAACTTGTTTTTATTGTCTATTGTTTTTATTGTAATGCACTTTGAGTGAAACATATATGAATACAATGTATTCATATAATACATATTATTAAAAAATATGATACACATATATAGTATGATGCACTACTATAGTATTACTATAATCTACACAAAATATTTAAAAGTGGCTCCACATTGATGAAACACTGCATAATAACCTATTACATGTATTTGTAACGTATTAAATTTTGGACTTCTACTCGTAATGAAGAATTTTCATTCAACAGTTCTATATTTCCACTTGTACTTAGGTAAAGAATCTGAATAATTCTTGCAGCACTGGGTGATACTACAGGTAGACATATAGCAGAAGTGGTCAGTAATTAACTCAAAGCCAGCGTAACGTCAGTGACGTAACGTCAGTAACGTAACGTCAGCGTAACGTTACAGCAACACTAGAGACTGTTTGTACAGTATGTCCTAACAGTCTGTAATAACGTTAGCAAACAAAGCCACTGCTGACGACTTTGAAATTTCACAACTATATAATTAAACACCTGAACATGTTAATTGGGTAGTTAAAGCAGGGACCACTGCTCAAACTAAGTTAACACAACACGCTGTGCGGTTAGCAGCGTTAGCATCGACTTATTCACCCAACACATTAACGTTAGCTGACAGCGTTTCATGACGTCACTTCACGCCTGCACTAACGGCACCGGGATAACTGCTGCTGAATCACTACCATCGCATTCCTTTGGAAATACACAACTGTAACACAAACAGTTTGCCGAAGAGAAAATGTCAGGCATTCACCTTGGCCGCCATGACAGCGCTCCTCCTTCTTCTTTCACTCTGGTGGGGAGCGGCTTTCGGCTGATCCAAACAGCGGTGCGCTACTGGCACCCAGTGGACGGACGTGGTACTGCATCGTAGTGGCGCCACACAGCAGGGCATAAATAAGCATTAAGTACAAAGTAACTGAAAGCTATACTTGAGTACAAATACAGACATCTGACCAGAAAAGTTACCTATTAGGATATAACTTGAGTATAACCCTTTATTTTTATTGTACTTAAATGTCAAAAGTAATTTTCTGATATTAAATGTACCTAAGTATTGAGAGTAAAAATTAAAAACTAAATGTTGTTAGTGTAAAAGCAAACAGTCAGAATATTAAGAAAGATGAAGTTTATTCTCAGTGTTTGTGAAACAACTGGAGGCTTCACACTTCCACATCACACTTGTGTAAAACAAAAATGCTCAGTGGAATCGTAGTGAAGTAAAAGCAAAAGTTTGTAGAATTATAAAAACTTAAGTAAAGTACAGATACTCCCACAAAACAGTTTAGTACTGTAATTAAGTATTATAAGTTTGCTACATTACACCACTGGTCATTGATGACAGAGACTGTGTTTCCTACATGTAATTGAAATGGTTGGAAACGTATGTTTGGAATACTGGAAGATAAATGAATCACATTATCTCTCTGTGGAAGAGGAAAGTGAACTGTTTTTATGTCAATAAAGAAGAACAATCCTTTAATTCAAATGGTAAAATGACACTTGTATTTATTAGTATGAGACTATAACTACTTTTGAATGTTATGCATTGAAGCCATAATTCCACATGAACATCAATTGTCTTTTTACCGGAGGTTTATGAACAATAAGCAGTAAAGGGATCTGCTTGCTCAAAGATATTTTTGACAAGCACATTAATTATTGCATGAACAGAATATTGTGTAGGATCTCCTCGCTTTCGGATGACCCCTGACCTCAGTCTGAAATGTTATCTCTGGCCCTGGCAGCGGCAGCACATCATGCATAATACATGTAATTATGAATGCAAATTTAATCCGGGTGACAAGACATTATCCTCAGATAAATGTGAAATGTATTATTATTATAATGGAATATAATAATGGACTTTGGACCAGGAATTACATTCAACAATGTGGAACCTTTTCTTACATAATTACAGTTCTTCTGTGACTGCGAATAAGCTCGACAACTATGAGAATGTCACAGGTAGGTATTGGAATTTATATTAATTGCATTGTTGTCTCAGTGAAATAGATATAGAAGAATCTCATAAAGGACAGCCTTTGCTACGACGACTGCAATTTGTTTGGGAAATAATATCGGTAATTGAAAAAGTTGGTCTTCATTGTTCTCTTTTTTCTGAGTAACCGAGTTATTGTATCCATATCTGGCACTGTTTCAAGAAATCCAAGTACAATATAGGTACAAATGAACAAAACATAGCTCATAGTGCAGAGGATTCAGTTTATTGAAGTCAAAGTTTAACAACTTAAGTTTACAATCTGTATTTTTTGTAATATATATTCATATATATGAAACCAAAAAAGGCTACTTTAGGAAGAATAAATGTCATTTTCTTTCTTTTTTAATATCATCTTTAGTCAGTTTAATGTACAGAATAACAGTAAGCTAATAATATCCTTGAAAAAAGAGCAATATGTTCCTTTTTTAATGTCGCAGTGCAACTTACATCTTACACACCTGTGCAATGTACCATGAGGTGTACACCCCTGAAAGAACACACAGTGGAATCTCCCTTTTCGGCCTGTTTCTGCAGGTCTACACACACACAAAGATCTGGGAGGGATAACACAGTCTGTGCCTACAAATCAGAACTTGTACTCCGTTAATCTACAGTTATGTCACCTGTTTGGAGGAGCAGCGGTTGGAAAAAAAAGAAGACCAACACTACAGATGAGAAACTGAGCAAGGTCCGCAGACTAGAACTGGATTTGTAGCGCAGCTCTACAGCTGTGTGTGTGTAGGAACGCCAGTATGGTCAGTCCATCGTTGCCAAAGAGAGGGTTGAGAGGCACAGGGAAAGTGCTTGCATCATTTAGTTTCTTTGTGGTACGCTCAAACTAACTGTTCGAAAAACATGAACAATATCTCTGGGGTGTGTCTGATATTTCACGACAGTGTGACATGATGAAAAACCTGAACCTACACTCAAAGAACTACAGTAAAATATGAAGAATAAGTACAGATAGTGCCAGATGCAGCAGGTGCTACACATGTCTCTCAGAGTCTACCGACACTGGGGGGCACCATTGAGTCCTTGGCCTGATATTGCAGATGAAATGATTCATCCGAGTTTCACAGACATTACAGACCGTTTAGTGTGGAGGTTTATGACCGCCCCAAAATCAACGTAACTGCTTGAAGGGAATGTCAACATAGCTTTTGTTTTAGAAATAACCCCACATTTGTCTCTAGGGTAGGACTCCTCCTTCCTTTGGACACATGTCAGTCTCTCTATACGAACCAAAACGTCAAATTGAAACCTCCTGACAGGACGGCAAAGGAGGGTCTGCATTAGATTGAAATACCTAGTAGCAAAAAAATACCTTCCTCATACAGTGTGTGTCTTCAAACAGTGTCTAAAGAAAACCAAAGGAGTACTTCATAGCCATGAACCTATGAATAAAAATTCATTCTTCAACAGTGCTTCTGCATGTATCATGCGCTACAAGTCTAATTATCTTGCTATCATGAGAAGAAGATTTAATACAAAAAAAAAAAAAAAAACGGAAAAAAATAAAGAAGAGGAAGAAGGGAAAAAAAGAACAGAAATGATCCACAATATTTTACCCTGTCCTATCAAATCAGTCCCAGGCCTTTTCTCATGCAACACATCACCAGGAGAACGTCTAAGGGTCGGCCATGATGTAAACCAGTAAAAACGGTCGGTCAAGTCGATGGTGGTGGTTGTTTGCCTCCTAGTTGTTCAGCTGCTAAACACCCTGCATCTACAGAGTAAAGAGGGGGACACTGCAAAACCTTGGCATAGAATACATCATACTTTACATTATATCTATGACACAAAACGTAAATAGATTTATATATTCTTCTATGTTTAAATATATTTGTAGACTGTACACAAATCTTTAGAAAATGAGACGGCAAATGCTTTTACCTGATATTTTGAACAGCAATGGTAAAGGGGCCGATGAGACATAGACCCTGTGATGCAGCCAATGAGATATAGAGATATAGAAAGTGCATTCTTTGTAGTGAGTGACTCCTTTGAAAAGAACTCTCGAGTTCTTGCATTCGCTGTTTAATAAAAGGAAAAAGAAAAGGAAAAAAGAAAAAAAAAATTGTTTTGCACCCACGCAAATACATACTCTGTCGTCCCTCCGCTACCTCTAGAAGCATATCACAGTGGTAGTGGAACGCAAACATTTACATCAGTATACACAGCAGTATACACATATACACAAGTCTTTGACGACTAGAAGAAAATTAAGTCAAAGAGAAGGAGGAGATGGAGAGAAACACAGAGAGGGAGAGAGAAAACTAAATGGTAGAATTGCATGAACAGAGGAGCCTCCTTCTGCAGATAAAATTGTTTTTTTTTTGTTTTGTTTTTATTTAACAGTTCACAGTTTGAAATAGTGTGCATCTAGCCAGCACAATCGGTTTCTCAATGCTCGTGAGGGTTGTTTTCTCTGGTTCCCGGTGGAACGGCTAAAACAAATAAACAAGCATCGACGGCTACCTTTCACAGTCCTACATATAAAGTCTTACTTTCCCCACACTGTCCTGTCAGATCAGCCTGGAATAACAGTGAGGTCCCTGTAAATCATTGAGATATGCAGTGAGAGGAAAAAAAGGACGATAGAAAGGGGGAGAACTGGTGGCTCTGGGTGCAAAGTTCATCAGTACAAAAGTACAGTGCTGTGGTGAAAAGGATTCTCCTCTGTATTGCTGCTACATAGCTCCCCCTGCCCGTGAAAATCAACCGGAAAAAAATAACCAAAAACCAAGAGAATACAAAGGAACGTACATGTTAAAAAGTCTCTTTTTTTCCCCCCGTTCTGCTTGACAAGCGTGTGGAGTTTATGCCGAGTTCCATAGACAAAGGAAGATTAATGCTTTCTGTTCAGGCATGCAATAGGCACCCTGTGGGGTCCTCGGGATTATCAAAAGTTCATACACGCAGGTCTCAGACTGTTCCCTCTATGATATTTACACATTGTAAAATGTGTGTTCCTGTGTGTGTTTGTGTGGGGTGTGTGTGTGTGTGTGTTTGTGGGAGTGTGTGCTCAGAGTCGTGATCAGGAGAAAGAATTTCAATGTAAAGCTCGGTGTCTGTGTGTGTGTGTTTGTGTGTAAGTGCACGTTCAGTCTTTGCTTCTTCTCCTCCTCCTCCTCCTCCTCACACGTGTGTCTCAATGAAGGAATGTGTGTGGGTCATAAGCGGCGCAGCCAGCGGGGAGAGGTCGTCCTGGCCGTTGGTGCCGGGGCTGAGCTGGCAGATGTCTGAGTACAGATCGCCATGCCACTGCTTCCACTCTCTGAAGGTCTGGGAGCACAGGCCAGGGTCCTCCAGGAGGGCACAGATTACTGACAGCTCTGACTCTTTGGCCTGGGGATAGCAAAGAGACATCATGGGTTCACCACATTGAATCTTCACAAACACTTTTCTCCTACAAATCCCCAATTCTCTGCCGCGTCAGAGACAGAATCCTCCGTTCGCGCTACCTTCAAGGTGCTGCGGAGGGCTCGGACACGGTGCACCCTGTCGTTGAGCAGGGGGTCCCTGGCTCTGTGAGTGAAACAACGTCGGAGCTCCTGCCTGCTACAGGGTTTCGGGTCTCCAAGGGCCGTCACGTTGGCTTGCTCCAGGGCCCGGTAAAGCTGCTCTAGCCCGTCCAACGTCTCAGACTCGCGGCCCTCCGACACTCTCCGTTCTCTTCCCTCCGAAACCCTCCTCTCTCTGCTTTCGACTCTCAGCTCCCGCAAGTCTAGGACAGCCAGGGGAGAAGCAGCAAGTCAGTCACCGCTAGTATGACACAGTAAGGTTCCTTTGGATGTTCATCCTTGGATTTATTACTGACAGAATAGAAAAAAAACACATACAATATTCATTCTGTTCAAGGGCATCTTGAAAAAGTACATTAAATAGCAGTAAATAGTAAATTTAAAAAACAAAAAGTTCTTTCCTACTGACACATTGGGCCTCATACGCACAGTTAAATTCTTATAAAAGTGCTGGAAGAGACCATTTGGGATTCCAGCTGATTCCAGTGTGGGACTAATTGCACCAATAAGTGCAGTCAAATTCAAAAAGGTCTAGATGAAAAAATTCAAATTCCCCCAAATAAACATACTTTTTAAGGTTTAAAGTTCATTCTTGATCTTGGAAACAGCAGTTGAGTCAAGCAGTTTCACCACAAAGACCATTCAATAGCTGTTTTGGAGTTTTCAATCCTTCATTGGTCTTCATCAGTACAATATAGAGTATATTTGCATGAGCTCTTTAAAGGGGATGTATCATGCACATTTCCAATCTGTTTTCATATTCTGCAACATCTTTGAATGATTTACAGTTCATAAATCTCCTTCTTCTTCTATACTGACCCTTTACAAAGCCCCTCATTTCAACCTCTGCCTGAAACAGGCCATTTAGCTTCCGTCTCTTTAAGTCCCACCTCCCGAAGAACCCACTCTATTCTGATTGGCCAGCTCCCTGAAACTGTCCCTCAGCAGACATTGACAATTGCAGTGGGATTTCACTTATTTTCTATTTTTTTATTGAAATGAAAAGTTAGAAATTAAAACCTATATAATTTCAGCGAAAATTAATTTTTGACATATTTATGCTGTTTGTCTCCTCCATCACAATATCCACCTACTCAGGGGAACTTCTCACTCCAGAGCCCTGTTGATGCAGTAGACACTGCATGCTCTCAGATGATGTCTTTTTGAAAGAAATTGCCCTGGATTGCATAATGTTTTTGACTTATTTGTTACTTAATAGTAAATTCTCTGAAGATGAGAGACTATATTTATATATATGCTTCTTTTCTTGACTGAGCGTAATTTTCTTACCATCGTCACCCTCGAGCATATCTGCAGCCTGCCCCTCCGCCTCCTCGTCTTCGCTCCTCTCTTCCATATGAGCTGAGGTGTGTAAGAGCTTTCCTGGCATCGGGTCCCTGTTCCTGGGCAGACTCTGGCTGCGTTGCTTGTGGGAGCGTCGGTGTGTGTGGCTGTGTGTGTGCGGGCCCCGCTCCAGAGGGAAGGGCCCGTCTCGCTCCCTGTCCCTCTCTGCGGCGTGGTGTCTCCGTACGGGCAGTGTGGCCTGCCTGCGTCTTTCCGGGGACATGCCCTGTCTGCCCAGCCCTCCGTACAGCCCCATCTCTCCGGCCATGCTCCCCATTAGGCCGCCGTAATCACTTTCCCCCGGCGCAGTCTGGAGGAAGTGCAGCCCCGCGCTGGTCAGAGGGGTCTCGATGAGGTCCTGCCAGGAGCGCCGCTCGCGATGGGAAGAGCGGCACCCAGAGGAATGGGTACTGGTGCTGCCTGTGCCTGTGCCCATGCCCATGCTGTCCCCACGCTGGTCCTCGGCCGAGGAGTGGGAGTGTGTCGACTCGCTGGAGAAATGTCGGCCGTGCTTCGGCTCCGGGTAGGGGCTAGAAGAATTGACCTGGGGAGGGAGAGGGGAGGTGGAAGAGACCATCTGTGGAGGGATGGGGGAAGTGGAGGCACTCATTGGTGGGGGGAGCGGGGACGGAGTGGAGCGCATGAGGCTCACGGAGCTGACTGAGCGGGGCAACTGGTCATAACTGTGGAGGAAGTTGGCCTGAAGGGCCACGGGTAAGTGAAGGGTCGACGGGGAGGTGGGAGGGCAGGGATACATACACAAGTTGGCAGAAAGGCGGGTGAGAATGTGAGAATGAATACAAGGTGAGAAACAAGCAAGGTATAAAGAGAGGGGGAGGTGTGCAAGGACGGACAGGAAAGTATGAAAATAAATGGAAAGAGATCAAAAAATGAAAGCAAAAAAGCAATGAGATGGCAGATGCATAAGTCCAGGAATCCAGGAATGACTGGCATGGCCGTTGAATGGCTAAGCTGGGAAACAACAACACTGGACTAAATGTATATGTCCAAACCTTCTCTGAGTAAGATAATACGTTGACGTTACATTACTGGGTCTTCTAGAGGGGATCGGGATTTCTCGCCACCTAGAGGTCATGTTGTGAACCCGCACTGGCGGCAGAACACAGAGAAGTCTTGGCTGCTTACTGAACCAGATTCTGGTCTCACATTCTGATGTTTTATTAATGCTGAGAGCTCCAGTCTATGCAGCTCTGAAAACTGCTTTTCAGAGCTGCATTTTCAGGGCTTTTAGGAATAAAATATTCTATCAGAATGAAACGCTGCAAAATGTTGAGTGCGTGTTGTGTGTACTCACTGATGGTGTGCGGTGGTAAGTGTCACAGAGGGACGAGGGTCCCTCCTGTTTGAGTGTCATCGAGCCGTCAACCTCGTCCTGATCACTCTCACTCCAGTAGTCTGATGTTTATGATAAAAAGACACATACACATACAAATGTTATCAGTTCATTCAAAACAAAAGAAGGGGCATTTTCAGCTGAGCCGATTCATCTCACCTTCATCAGGGCGTGGCACTTTGTCATCAGGTGTGTAGCCAATAGCGGCCAGTCCAAGCCGATTCATCCACCTATAGGATATAAGGAAAGGTGGAGGCAAAGGCGAGGGGTGGGACGTAAAGAAGAGGTAAAACACCAGAGGATAAGATATGAAACAGAGTAGAGAGGTGGTGAGAAAGAAAGATGGGTTTCACTGGGTAAAGAGTAGGTTATGAATGAAAAAAACATTCAGTCTGAATAATTAAAGTGGTGTCTCTTAACAGTTGATATCTGTCTAACTGACGCCGTCCCCCTGATGAGGAGACAAAAGCAACGAGATAATTATAGAGATGGATGCAGAAAGAGAGAAGTGACAATCCTCGGAGTCTGAGATCTTTCTCTACATCCATCCACGCTTCCTGTCCTCCTCCAAGCCCTCTGTCTGTCTCTGCTGCACATTCAGGCGTGTCCCATTTCTCTCAGCAGACACCGAATAATAAGGTCGCTACTAAGAATAGAAGCCCAGTCTGTATACGAGGAACAGGAAACTCATCATACTAGGAATCCTAGAGGAAGAAACTTCCACATGTGGATTACAGCATCTTCTAATGTTCAACTAATCCAGGGACAGATGCGCTGCCTGTGGAGCCAAAGCCTCTCTGCCAGAGAACGCTATAAATGTCCAAAAACTATTAAAGCACATCAACAAATCACGTTTGCACTCCGTGACATGTTCTTTCATTACAACGAACATAGGTAATGTAGTTTGTGTTTAATCCACTGCAGATTCACTGTTTGGATCATAAATATTCACTAGAGCTCTGGTTCGCAATCTGGGGGTCAGAACTCCCACTAAGGGTTGCCAAAGCTTTAAAGTATACCAAAAATACCTTTTATTTTCAAAAGCTAAATCTTATAGATATATTATTATAAAAAATATAAATAGAGATATCAATCAATTAAAACGTATTACAGAGCCTTTACTCTTTATTATGCTAGTGAAATGTCAGAGTACCAAATATGTATTCATCTACAACTGAAAATAGTTCCTAAGAAAAGCAGTGGTTATTCCTGTTTCAGTAAAGTTGTTTTGTTTTAGGGAATGAAGTAGCCCTGAGCTATTTCTTTAGGGTTTTTAGTCTTCCATGAGAACCAATTGGCTTAAGGCTAGCATAGGGATGGCAGAGAGTATGAGTGTAGAGACAGACTAAGCATACATACAGTCCAACTATGTTTCAGGTACAGGTGTGTGAACTAAGATCCACAAAGTCCAGTTTGAGTAACAGATTTGTGAACTGTCAGATTTTCAGACATAAATGTGTTTTTCCTCATGCGGGCCAACATTAGTCTGAATTTAAAAAACAAACAGAAAAAACTAGAGAAAACCTGCAATATTGTTTTTCATCTTCTCATGAGAATAACGTCTTTCTTGTTCTTGAAGAGTGTCAGACCTATCATGCCCTTGACTTCAACCTTCTGTGTGAATTCTGATGATCGGTTTGTCTATAAAGCTGTTCTGTGCTCTAAGTCTAGAGAGAGGCCATGAAAAACCCACATACAATTAGTATTTCGAGGCTTACACAACACCAACCTATTCACACATACACACACAGGCACATGAAAAGATGTGCAACTGCACTTTCACACATGCAGCTCCAAACAGGGTGTGGAAGTCAAATATAGCTGCTTAATTATTCTCTCCCAATTAACTCCGCATGTCATTGATGAGAAGTGTGGATAATTAGCGCTCATCAGATAGCACTCCTGCAAGTATCACTACGGTATCTCTCTCACATGATGTGCACACACACACACACACACATACACACACAGTTCTTCATTTAACAACTGAGGGCCAAGCTCATGCCTTAATCATGAAAGGTGTTGTGCTGGTGGGCTATTGCCTTGTGTAAACTTGGTTTACTTAGTTAAAATATTCACAAAAGAACATGTGACGTCCCCGACATCTGACTATTGTCCACATTAAGACACAAACACACTCAAGAAATTCACACAGACACACACTCACCTATTCATTTCCTCAAGACAATCTGTGGCGAAGAAGAAACTCTTGATTTTGGGATGACAGGCTTTGAAGGCACTGCAGTCAGTCAGAGAGGAGACGAGTGATTAGTCGTGTGTGCGCAGTGGGTTTGTGTGTGTGCATGTTGTGTGGGTTAGAGCAACGTGCTTGATTAATAATTTTGGCGACATGTGAGGGACACTCACAATTTCCGTCGGCACTCTATGGCTCGGTCTATTCTGAACTCAGGGAGGCTGATGAAGCCCTCAGCTTTCTCATCCTGCAGGCAGAGACAGATGGAGAGTGGTGGTGCATCATCAACACAGAGTACAAAATGGCATGCATACTGATATACCAATTTTTACTTGGGATAGTAGTCTTCCAGTCAAGCATATGAAAGCAACATATGTTATTTACATGGGCCAGGATGAACTCTTTCACCACTTAACACAGGAAAGACAGAGGAGATGTGAATATAAGCTGTAAAATTGAGTTACAGGAAAAGAAATGCTAACATTTGGAGTGTGTATCATGTGAATGAATGTTTGAATCATGGTTAATTGTATTTTTTATTATAATTTCACAGATATTATTATAATCCATGTTTCACAATGTGTTCAGTGCCTTGAACACATGTTTCAGATCAAGTAGTAAGAACTCTGTAAGATATTCCCCAACTGTTAGTGTTTTTTTTCTTCCTATAATATTGATTCTCCTTGTGCAAAAAAAGTAATAATAATTAATAGAAATGTTATCTCTATATGATGTGTTAATAACAATATTGTCCCTTGTGTGTTTTGTACAGGTTGTTTTTGATTGTTTGGCTGATTTGATGATTCGTGGTACATCGGTGTAGATCGGATTTTGGGGGACAGTGCAATTTTATGGAAATTTTAATGTAATAATGTTCCATATGATATTTTTAAGAATGAATCTGAACATTATTTAAAAAAAAACAAATGAATGGAGATGCAGGGAGAGAAACATAGTGTCAGGTAGTAACAAAGTAGGATAGCCTACGTTCTGGTTGGTGTACCAGTAGAGGCAAGACTCTTTGAGGATAAACCAGTACTTCCTCCATTTCTGTGTGAAGTAGCCTTTAGCATCCTTCTTCTTCCACAACCAGCCCTCACAGTCACCATGACCCAGGTCCTTACAAGAGATTCTCCTTCGACTGGCACTAGTGAGAGAACCTGCAGTGACAGGAGATAATCAACAGTGAATGTACAATATTTTCAACTGAATTATGCTAAATAAAAATAAGGGTGATGATGTCTCAGATAGTTTGAGTTATGCCCTGTCTCCCTGGTCGATATGAACTTTCCAATCCGTAAAAACTTAAGTATGTTTTTGCACATCTGCAAATCTGATGATTACTTTCAATAGTACATCAGTAAGAATGAAACATTATGAGAATCCAAAACAAGAAAACAATTATTCATGACAAGAAAAATAGGGGGGGTATTTTGGCAAGTAAATCTGTGAATTCAAATTTCCTGTTTTGTGCAACACTATTGTATCTTTGCACTATTTTGTATTGGTACATGGACTTTTCACATACAGTACATGAGCTATGTGCAATGATGATTGCTCTATGCTTCTACATGATGCTTACATGTTGCACTGTTGAGATTACACGTTATTACATGTTATTACATGTTAGAAGATCCAAAGAGAGAAAATGTATTTACCTTTACTTCTCTTTTTGGTTTTCGTTCTTAGAGAGGTGTAATGGAAAGACTGGAGAGGAGCAAGAGGAAAAAAAATGTAAGCTCAGAAAAAGAATTATTTAAAAGATTCAGATTCTGGGTTGACACTAATACATTTTTACAACCACAGAGCAGGGATCACAATATTTAAGCTGCTACAGCCAGGACATGACCTACAGAGAAGAACGGACAGCTCTCTATCTCAGAAACTAAACCACAGTCATACTGTATTAGGACGTTACATAGTTCCCGTTTAAAATCTGATTTTGTGTCTATTCCAGCAGATTAAAATTGCTGTAATTTTAAATGCATTGCATAGTAACTAATGTATCCAGTGGTAGCTAATGTGAATAGGCCTATTTGCTCAATGATATCAACGTTAACACTAACATAGCTGAATAAACCTGCTGTCTTTATTTTATCTAGGTAACAAAGATGAATAAATACCTGTTTATAGTCCACTGAGCTGACTCATTTTGTGCAACAATTCATAGTGCTTTGGAGGAGAGGCCAGGGCTAATGACTAACACAGTTTCCTGTGTCACACTGACCTAAATACAGAAACCAATTTACCTCACCTCACTTTAATGTTTAATTTAATTATTGCAGTACCAATTGATTATGATCTTGGGTATTTCTCTTTGTCTGGCTGTATGTTTATCTGTTATTTGGACACATTGATCTCCATGTAACAGTGGATGTGGTTGCTAGGAGATTTCTGATGTAACTGTGAAGCCTCCGTTGCGTCATTCAAAAGGGTTTTGAGTCACAGAATATTGTATTAAAGGGAAGCATATTAACAGGGAGAGCTAGTGCATACATTCATCTATCATGTACTTTTCTAGGTTTCATTTGAGGTTTTGATGCCCCTAATTTGTTATATTTGCAATTGAGTACAGTAGTACAATTTAGGTACAAAAATTCAACTCAATGTAGTTTCACAGAGTTTTCCACCAAGTGCCTCGGTGGAGCTCCAGAAAGCACAGGTCAGTCTCATAAATATTTATGAGTCTGTCTTTTGATTGGTGGAATTTTGCCTGTAAGGCTGAAAAAAGTGGGCGTGACAGTGGGGGCAGGTGGGCTATACTGGGAACCTCTACAGGTGGAGGAACCTACTGCATTACATCACAAAGTCAAGGAACAAGCTGTGAAACAATAAAGATTCAAAATTCAGGCTCCATTTTTGTGTTTGATACATGGGACAGTTTTTAAATATCCTTTAGACCTCATCTCAAAGAAAAAAATACAAAAGTGTCTATCTTCGTGATTTAAAAAGAGGAAGAACTCAGCTGACTCACTCTCTGCTCTCCTACCTTCCTCATGGAGGCCGCTCCTGAGCTTCCTGAGCCCGAGTACCTACAGGAGGACAGAAGGGATTGAATGTGACCACAAACGACTCGTACAACTTCTTCTATCAATTCCAAGCATGTGGCGAGGCCACAAAAAACCACAAGCACAAACTACCTGTCTGTTGTGTCTGCTCGCAGTGTGTCTGCACCTCGCTGATGGAAAGAGAAGAGAAAGGACTATTATAGAGCTTCTAAAAATGTTCCACACACACACACACACACACACACACACACACACACACAAACTTAAATATAGTAAATTCTTCTCTGTGCCGTTTTGTGCAAACAAAATAAGTACAATTTTAAGTCTCTTTAATTTATCTCCATCTGTCATTCATACTGTATATCTGAACTCACCTGCAACTAAAAATCAGCACAGTAAACAAATTACTAAAAGACAGCATGTACAGCATGAAAGACGACTAAACCTTTACTTTAAAGGAGTAGTGAGCAGTGCTGTCACTTCAGATTGTTTCAGTGTTGAAGAGCTGAAGAGGTTTGTGACTACTGATAGCTATACATGCTTTTAGTGTCATTAATTGTCATAAATCTTTTTAAGCTCCTGATTGCTGTGTGTTATGTCTGTTTTGGTTATTTGTCCTTGTATACTTCATATAAAATCTTGTATTCTTTCATGTAAAATCTTGTATTCTTTCATGTAAAATCTTGTATTCTTTCATGTAGAGCAGGACTCACTGGTAGAAGATATATTCTATATCGATGGGACCTTTCCCCTTTAAATAAACAAATTTTAACACACAACACATTTTTACTAGAGGCTTCCTCCTTCGTTTTATGCTAAGCTAGGCTACATCTAAGCAATGCACAGATATGAGAATCATATCAATCTTTTCATTTAACTCACAGAAAAAAAATTACGGTATTTTCCCGAAAATAAGAAATCAACTCAATCAAGCCTTCTCAAGCATCTACCCTTAGCCCATTAGCTTTATATTATACAGTTCTGCAACACAAGTTGAATATGCCTGTGCGCTATACTGTACTGACACTATACACTGTACTGACATACAGTGCGGTTCACTAAATCTTAATGTCCATAATAATTCATGCATCATGCTATTTGCATGCACATATTTGTTAAAATGTTGGTGTATTGTTATGCTAACTGAAAGTAACATACAGAGAGGATGACCAGGAGGTCATTAAGGTTAGCATTAAGCTTGTTAGTGCAGGATAGTATGTGCCATCGAATAGATATGAGTCACCACCATGAAAAACACACAGCTGAGGGGGTTAGAGAGGGCTGGTGTGAGGCAAGCTGTTAGACCACTGTGTGTGTGTGTGTGTGTGTGTGTGTGTGTGTGTGTGTGTGTGTGTGTGTGTGTGTGTGTGTGTGTGCGTGTGTGTGTGCGTACCTTTATGTGTGTTTGTGTGCATTGTGTTTTAAGCACAGTCTGTCAGTTGCGTTTCTAATTGGTCTGGCTGATGCTGAGTCACACACCTACTCACAGGGATATGTGCTTGTGTGTTTGTGTGTTTGTGTGTGTGTGTGTGTGTCTTTGACCAGAATAAACTCCAATTTAGAATCAGGCGTGTCTGAGGAGATGGGGTGACAAGTTAGGGTGAGTCGTGAGATAGTTACTGTGCATACAAATATACTCCTGTGTGCTAGTGTGCATGAGTGTGTGGGTGTACTTGTGTGTGCGTGGGTGTGTCGGTGTGTATGTGTGTGTTATGTGGAAATCTACTCTTTGATAGGTAAACATCGCTTGAAGCTCCATGTCCCCTCTTGGCAATTTATTAAAAGATAATTAAAAAGCACATTTCCAGTAATTTTTTAAAATACCTTAAAAGTAAATTTTATATGATATTTTATTGTTTTTTTAATTAACCAGAAACAGAAGTCCACTACTGGTTGTTTACCCTTACACTTCCCTGTTGGTAATGTTTGCTTGTATATGTGTGTGTGTGTGTGTGTGTGTGTGTGTGTGTGTGTGTGTGTGTGTGTGTGTGTGTGTGTGTGTGTGTGTGTGTATGAGAAAATGCAACAAGAGAGTTGCAGAGGGTCGTGTTTAAAAGTGTCACTGTCATTCTCCTAATCCGTGATGCCAGCAGGTATATGCAGTAACACTGATCTCTCCGTGGTCTCCTCAAAATGTGTGTGAAGCTGTGGGACACTATGACCTATCATGCAGTCACAAATAGTTCCCCTCCACTGAATAATGACAGACACCTCCGTGAAGTGAAGAAATCCTAATCACAAGCAATAAAAACTACCTGCATCTTCCACCGATAATGGGATTAAGAAAGAATTATTTTCACTTCACTCTTTGATCTTTTCTGGTGTGTGAACATTTAATCTCCATGGTTTTTACTAAAAGAATGTTTAATTTCATTGTCATTTTTTTTCTCATCCTTGCAATTGAAATAGATGCATCTTGTTGACTGATCAGGTCAGTGCTAACTGCAGATCGAGGAACGGTACCTATGTTTTTGGTCATCAAAAATTCCATTAATAAATGGTCCCTCTATACTTTATAACTTACCATTTCTTCCTTATTTGTAAGATACTTGTGTTATGTAGCAGCGAATCAAGAGATTGGATTGGCTGCATAGTATTGACAATTTAATCATCACATCAAAGAAAATACAAAATCAAATTTCAGTAGTTTTAGTAATATTAATTAATATATATTTGCTTCTATTATATTATTTTACATTGTATTTGTACTGTATAGTGTTTATTTTTCTGTAGTTATAAATTCTCTCTTTTGATATTTATATTTTATGTGTATTTGTTGTCTGTGCAATGCCCGAAGAACCTGTAACACCCAATCAATTTTTTCTCTTTAAACAGAATGCTGAGTTTTAATAATTGATTAAGAGACACACAAAACTGCTGATATTTTATCTTTAAGTCAAGCTGACCACTTATGTGATTTAAATAGGTTTAATCAAATTCATTTCATATCAGTCTGTTTTCTTATTCTTGAATTCATAGTCATATAAATTGTATTGAGGTTCAAGATGAATTTTTGAAATACATCTGATAGGTTCACATTTTATTTTTTTATTTGCGAAACATTAGATATGATGCAATTTTCCCACATATATATATAGGGTGACACGGCCTTTCTGTGTGGAGTTTGCATGTTCTCCCCGTGTCTGCGTGGGTTTTCACAGGGTACTCCAGCTTCCTCCCACAGTCCAAAAACATGCTGAGGTTAATTGGCGACTCTAAATTGCCCATAGGTGTGAGTGTGTGAGTGAATGGTGTGTGTGCCCCACGATTGGCTGGCGACCATCTGGGGTGTATCCCTGCCTCTTGCTGTAGGCTCCAGCCGACCCCTGCGACCCTAATGAGGAATTAGCATGTATAGAAAATGACTGACTGACTATATATATATATATATATATATATATATATATATATATATATATATATATATATATATATATATATTATGATTATTTGTTGTTGGTAAGCCTTTCTACATAAACCATCTAGAAACAGATGGAAACCAATATGATTTAAAAATAAGTTTTTTTAGAAAGGATCTGATTTAAAAGTCTGTGTACATACAGGCAAAGCATCGGGTGGCTGGTCTAGTCGCAGTGTGGAGGACAGCATGGAGGGGCTGATGGGAAAGCTAGGGCTGCTGGGATTGCGGCTCTTGCGCCGAGTACGTCTGGTGGAATCCCGTCGGCTCTCCCTTCCCGGACCCTCGGGCTCCTCCTCGATCACCAGGATCTTGTCGTTGCTGAGGTAACGCAGCAGGGAATTGTCTGAATCTACGGTGGAGGAAGGGTGGACGGATGCAGCGGTTAGCGGATGGACAGGCTCAACAGAATGTACGACAGAAGGAAGAAAATCACAGAGGGTAGCGATAGCGTTGTAGAGATGAGGAAGAACCCCAGAGTAGAAACAGATGAGGGCAAGTAGACCCTTATAGATAAAAACCCAACCCGAATGGGATAAAAATGCCTCAAAGCTGAAGTATCTGATATGGATCTACAGCCAGGGACATACAGCTAATCTGTTTGCAATGATTACGCCGATTTGGAGAGAACCACTGCGAAATCCTGTCAGTCACAGAAAGTTTTATTCTGATTTAGCTCCAGACAGAAAGAAACTTCTCACTTAATTTGTTTATTATCCATATACTTAAATGTGAAAAACAAAAAAAGTGACTCAGAGAAAGGAAAGGACAGAGAGAGAAAGGTAGACAGCAACAGAAGTATTGTGCTTTAATGTTATTCATAGACTTTCGTCTTACGTTGAATACAGATCAAGTCTCGCCGCAAAGCGGTTGAGCTGGTTATTTTCACATAGAAATACCCGCATTTCTAGTGCAGCCTTATAAATGCAATTTCTTTGCATTTATGTTTATTTGTCACTCCATCAGATACATACCTGGCAGATATGTATCCCTTACACAACCACACCACCATGGATAACCAGAGGATGAGCTGAAATGTGTTATGCTGAGTATGGAGGAAAGCGCGGCAGCAGTCCGACCCGCTTGTTTTAAGTGTGTGAGGGGCTGCGATTGCACGGGTGTATGTTCGTTTGTGTGTGTGCGTGTACCTCGGCTCCCTCTCTTGCCCATGCTGGGTTCCTTGGCCTCGGCCATCCAGTTATATTCGGGAGGCATGGAAACTGGTCTGAGGTCACCTGGAACGACCAATTAGCAATCAGAGAGTCGGCTAGGGGGAGGTGGGTGGGTTGGGGTGGGTGTTGCGGAGAGACGGTGACCGAGAGACAGCGTGGGTGACAGCTGGAGACGTGGACAAGTGAGAGGGCGAGAAGGGTGTGTGCAGGTGAGGGGGAGGATGCTCTTAAGGCACCGCTGTGACATGGAAGGCAAGGGTCACTCACGCAATTTCAGGTTGTAGCACTAGTTTTCACAAGTGTTTCAACTTGGTGAACTTCTGAAATATTGCAAAAAAGGAACTCGGAAGTCAGGTATGATCCATCAACTGGTTTGGAGCAAATAAATTAGATGTGAAGCGTAGTTTCATCAGAAGATGGTGGTATTGCCTACATTACCCATTTCTGTAATAAATGGAGTAGAAAAAGTAGAGGGTGGAAGTCCGGAAACAGAACCAGACATTCAGGGGTTCCCAAAATGATTAGCCCCCGAACAGTGAATAAAAAATTTCACCAGAGACTTTCAACCCTCGCTGTTTGCAACTCAGGAGAAGCAGCCGTAAGACATTTAACTACAGTCCTGTAATCTTACTTTTGAAAAATATAAGTTATATAGGTATGGTTCTGAGAGTATCCATACTGGTTTAATGAAAGAATTTGAGTAAATTACCATATTTTTCCAGTTTGCTGACCAGGATATTTGTCAGGAAGGAATTAGTTCGTGCCCCAAATAAATGCCTGATCTGATAAGTGACTGAAACAAATAAAGGCCCAGGCTATTATTTGGTTATTCACTTTTTTTAAAGTAGCATTTAGATGCCACGCACACTCATGGGACCTTCGCCTTTCATGTATAGCGACCCCTTCAGAGTCTCCCCTGAAATTACAGGATGTTTTAACTGTCTGGGAAAGTGAGGGGGGGGGTCACAGGTGGTGGGGCAAACAGGAAGTTGGAGAAAGTGTTTTTTGGACAGCACCCTTGCCATGTGATCAGTGTTTTTTAGGACGAGTGTGAACCCAAGGTAAAGACACAAAGAAGCAGAGCCATGAAGCGAGTGATGAACACATTAAGGAGGAGTTCTGAGGATAAGATGAAAACAAAAAGGTGAGAAAACTGGTGGGAGGGAGCGTGCTGTTCTACTACACAAGCAACAAATCCAGAGCCATTCCTGCTCCAATTCACAATATCAAATCGCAGTCTCTGTCTTACCATGGGTGGGGGTCTTGTCCCGCCGGCGAACCCCTGTATTGCGGCCCCTGTCGTATTCGGACCCCGGGGGTCCGTCTCCCTCCAGCAGAGAGAAGTACTGACCGCTGTCTTGGTCCAGGTAGTAGCTGACTGCCTCTGAACCTTTGGAGCCGGACTGGGAGCTGTACCGGCTGATGTCGTCGCACGACATCAAACCCAGCTCCTCCCTGGAGACAGCAGCGGTGATGCCACCAGCAACGTCATCAGTGTCATCACCAGAATCATAATGATCAGCATGGTACTTAACATCAAACATCTGCAGGCATCTGACCTGGTGCTGTAGAGTCCAGAGACAGGAGAGAGGATATAGACGTCCTGCATGCTTGGAGCATCCATTTTGGACATGCCCAAAGTTCCACCAGGTGTAGGGGAGGTGCTGGTGGGGCTGGTGGGGACCGGCTGCAGGAAGAGAGAGAGAGGACAGAATGACTATTTCAGCAGTTTTTCACTGTTATAATTTGAATATCTTAAGTTAACCTGCAAAAATTAAGCATTAGATCTTCCCCTGCTCTTATTTCACAGAGAAAACAAGCAAGCACGCCGGGTTAGGGTTTTACAAGCGAAGAAAACCTTCTATTTATGATGTCTGACCCTATGTTTAACATAGAATCACAAACACACTCTTTCTACTAGTTGTATATGCCTCTTCCACGTTCAATCATTTCACTGTTCTGTCATTTTGTCTCAAGCCTCTTCACTCACACAAGGCTCCCCATGTCTGTTCCCATGACAACCCCTCCTTTCCTCTCTTCACCTCTCTTCTCCTTTCCTCTCTTCCTCCTCTCTCTCTCTCTCTCTCTCTCTCACACACACACACTTTCTTCCCTCTCCGGTGCAACAAGAGACAGAGAGGACAGAGGGAAGCTAGCATGGCCTCCTATGCATTGCTTGAGTCAAGGACATGTAGATTCATTTGTCATCAGGTCCTCCGCGAGGACAGGATGCCGCGCTTCTGATGTCACGGCAACTCAGTCCAAATTCCAAATGAATTATATTTGTTCTCCGCTGGAACAGCTGAGGGTAACAAATAGATTGTGTTTACAGATCGTGAAAAATGGAGTGTTTTAGGAGTACGCTCCATTTTAGAGAGGAGATGCGAGTGTGGATGGAATGGATAAACAGCCACGGAGCCCGAGTGACGGCGAGGCGGGCAGCGTTCTCATTAAGGGAACCCTGTGTTTTATCATTTCATCAGCAGTGCATTAGGCAAATTCATTTCATATTCCACACCCCCCCCCCCCCCCCCCCACTACCTCCATCCCCAGGCCCTGTCTCTATCTTCATCTCTTTCTTTCGCACACTCTTCCTCTTCTGAAGGCAGCTTACAGTAAGACGGCTTCACAATAATAATGAAGAGGGAAGACAGAGAGAGAGAGAGAAAGAGAAAGAGAAAGAGAGGAGAGCAAAGGAAATAGGACAAAGAGAGAGAGACAGTGGAAAAGAGTGCAGGAGAGGGAGAGCGAGGCGGGGGAGCTGCACGGTGTGGTGACTGGAGCTGGAGAGTGAAAACAGTAATTTAGTGATTACAGCCCACTGCTGCCTGCATGAAAAAAGGGGAAGGGGAAGGGGAGGGAGGGGTTGGGGCATGGGGAGGGGCGGAAGTATGAAGAAATGGGACTTCCACAGCAGGCGAAATCCCAGTCTGTTAAAACAGCACTTAAACCATTTGACCCCTGCTGCGTCCACTCCAAACTATCACAAAAAATCGACTGCTCAAACACTTCACAGGACAATTTTACCCTTTGCAAGCACACATGCCAACTCACGCATACACACGTTGTAATGTGCTAAACTGGATATTGTTAAAAGTACACAATTGGTATAAATATAAACTTTACTGGATAAAATGACTGCTCAAGTTAACAACCGTCATTGTTAATCAGCAACTAACTGAGTTAACCACTAACTGACAGACCAATACTGTGGTTTTGAGGCCTACAGCAGTTTTGATCTACAGCTTGGTGAAGCTGTATGATGTTAATGTCAACATTTATATTGATTCAGTTTAGTTTAGCCTGTTAGCATGATTACATCTCCTAAACAAAATGCAATCTACAGACTGATACTGATGGCCTAATATAAGCCAAAATTAGTTAGTAATATTTGCCCTAATGATTTTTTGTTTGGTTGGGCTGTAGTCTGGATTCTATATAATAGCAGAGAATAGTAACAACAACTAATGACATCTAACCAGATGTGCAAACATCTGTCCAGTACAGATTTCCAGAATCTTTTACTAGTTGTGTTGTAATTAATCAAAATAAACATAAAAAAGTAGGCGAGTGAGAAGAAAAGTCATGTGCTTATGTATTAAAGTAATTTTTTTATGGCAGAGCTTCAAAGTTCATTCTTGATTTGGTCCATTTAGTAGCTGACGGAGCTGTCAATGAATCGGAGATGTTTAAAGTGACTTTTTCTCTAAGCACTTAGAAGACTTCTCGACCACCAAACAGTATCTGCTAGTGAAAATCATTTGATATGGCCTGAAACTCCAGAACAGGCAAAACTACTAAATGAACCATGGACCCTTATTGTTATCATAACAAATGACAATTCATCATTTACATTATATCCGCCAATCCTGCTTTAAACAGAGCAGAAACATCCTTTAAATGGTGTCAGGGATTTTAAGTTTCTATGGCGTCATTGTGTTCAAACTCATGTACTGTAACTAAGATGTCAAAGAAGCTAACCTATCAATAATGCATAACCAGCCACATGTAGCCAAAAATAGCAGACCTTTACAACAAGTAATAATTTATGTCTACACATTTACCAGATTTTTGAAAATGAGGTCACGAATAATGTGTGGCACACATGTGACCAATGTGGCCTTCAGTCGAAATTTTGAATCACGTATTGCATGTAGCGTTACAGTAATCCTGGTTATTTATAAAAATCATTGTAATTACTCTGGATCATCAAATTGCTCTTCCTCTGATCTACCATTGACAACACGCACACACACACACACACACACACACACACACACACACACACACACGCACACACAAACACACTGACAAACACGCACTGAAAAAGAGAGAAAGAGATGTGCCATCATTTATTGGAATAAAAGAGGTTGCCTTGGAGGGATTTGGGGTTGGAATCACATGATCATTTACAGAGATAAATTGTTCCCTTTGTGGATCAGTTACAATTAGTGGTTTGTGAAATTTTAACAAAGGGAATAAAGGGGATGTTGGCCTGTGAAAATGATTTGAGACTGTATCAAGAAGTCATAGATAACACCGAGGACACAGCAAACTAGATTTTACTGCACATACAAATCTGGATTTAGTAGTATTATGCTTATTACATATTGTGTGTACATCAGTTCATTAAATGGATTTAATAATGCAGACCACAGCACAGTTTTGACAGTATACTTTTTACCTCGAATTATGTAACTCTAGCAGCTGAGCAGTCAGTGCAGGTCCATTTACTCAGTCACATTTCCTGCTCCACAGCTCCTATTTAGATAGTGATCTTTGTACAGCCCTATAGTCAGAGACCTAGTGTCTTTTTTCTTGTGTTCATTTTTTAAGTTTTCTTGTGATGATTAAAAGACTTTTTTTTTTGGTATTTTCTTATTTTTGTCATTTTTTTCCCCTACAAATTGATTAGCACAATGGACAACTGCACTTTGAATTTGACTGGTGACACCAATAAAATAAAGGTTCCTGTAATGTTACTGAAGGTTCTAAAACTATTGGGAATGTAACATACAGACCAGGAGGAAGAATGTACTGGGAATGTACGAGTATCTATGGACGAAACTGACGGAAGAGGCAGGACTGAGAGCAAAAGACAACATTAGAAATCCGTCTGCTGCTTCAGCACCTCGGACAGCGCCATGGACAGCGCCATGGATTTATCGATAACACAGCACAGTTGCTGTAGTAGGCTGCTGATATTTCAAAGCCATGGTTGGAGCCATAGATTCCAGCTCCCACAAAGCCAGTCAGATAAAGGATCAATGAGTCAAGTAGAAGAACATATTCAACTAAATAATCCCTCTGCCCCTGCACTCTCTCTGCTACTATGGGATGGGGAGGGCGGGGGCAGGATAACAGGATGGATGCATTTTGGTCTTTTTGTTTACAAGGGGGATGGCATCCAACACCATGTTTGAATGTCTGCCAGAATTTGGATAAACTCCAAAATTAGGCTTCAGTTGCATTAGTGTGCATACATTTGTATGTGTTTTACATTATGCAGCCACAGTCTTTCTTACAGAGTTCAGTGACCCAGTTCCTTCACCTCTCAAAGGAGCAACTGGACTGATAACAGAAAACATCGCTATGCCTGCATGCACAGACATGCACAGAAAACACACTCACACAGAGATGGACTAGCATGCCGCTCTTAGAATGCATGCACACCCACAGACACACACAAACGTGCATGTGCATGCGAGCACACACACACAGCCTGTTTAGCAGGATATTTTGGATTCAGTGAATTGAGTAGCCAGTATAGCAGCCCGTAGTTGCTTATGAATAATTAAGAGCTCCAGTCTTTCTGGGAGAGAACAAATCTAAAACACTCCTTTCTTCTCTTCTCCCACAGATACTGTATCTCTGCGCTCTGATCTGGGTGCTCACGGTGCATTTGTGTGTTAGCAGCCCATCAGGGTAGAACACTCAGAGCTCACAAAAGCATTCCCACAATCCTTCGCTGTATGCTCATGGCACCAACTTAGAGTGATGATCTAACAAGGCAGCAACCTGGAGAGATGAGCAGTTCTTTAGACTGTTATAGAAAGAGATGAAGCTGCAGCAGCCTTGAAGTCAAATTGGTCTTTATGGGGTTTTAATAGTTTCTGGGCCATTATAGAAACCATACCCACAAAACACACTGGACTGCTCAGTCTGTAAGTCTCTCATGGATCCATGTTAACGCTTATACTCACGCATACACATACATTACATGCTATTACATAATACTTTATCTGTGCTCACAGACATGTAGAAAAACTGTAGCAAACTAAGAAAATGTGAAAGGAAAACAAAAAAAAGGAAAACGGAAAAGGTGAAAAATGGAAATGGGTGAGACCTATTCAGGAAGGAAGGAAGGAAGGAAGAGGGAAAAAGCTAAAGAGCAGCCGGGTGCTGAGGAGAGATCAAAGCATGCATGTAGCATGTAAATGAATTAGCCTGATGCCAGGTTAAAAATAGCAGCCATGGAACATGGGGGCTTGACAAGACAGTCGCCGCTTCACAGAGCGCTCAGGCAGTATTAGACTAGGCCTCACTTCAGCCCTGCCACCGTCTCAGCACAACTGGTTCTTTTAATGCGCAAAAATTTGCAGTCATTTCCGGTCAGCGCTGCAGCAAGATGGAGATGTAGTGGTGAGCTCCTGCTAGTCGATTTAGAATAAGTACCTCCTATCACTAAAAACTGTATTGAACACATTTTAAATTGAGTATGAGTGACCAAGTGACCAAGTCCACAGAACACAAGGAAGATGGCAACAAAAGAGAAGCAATATCAGGTAATGCTAACAAGTCAGTGAAAATGTACTGCTTGAAGGCTTTGGTATTGCTCTCTAAAAGGGTTTAAAGACTTAAAACACAAAGTGAGACAGCACCTGAGCGAATTTAAAACAACATCAAGGGAGCTCTGAAAGGTGACCTCGCAGAGTTTGAGAGTGAAGTTTTGCTACAGCTACAGAGTTAGAATGCCAACATGGCAGAGGCTCAAACTCAGACGGCTGATCTGGGGTTAGCCTGTCTAGAAATGAAAGAAGGGTTGGCATTGGTGGTGAAAGAGAACATAGACACACTGTACAAAATTGTCGATCTAGAGAGCTGTTCTAGAAGAAACAACATAAGGCTCTATAGCGTGCCAGAAGAAAAAGAGGGACGATCTGTCACCTTACCCTGTCGGAGGGATTGGAGCTTCAAATTTAGCAGGTGCACAGAGCATTGATCCCAAAACAGAAGACTGAGATGATACTGATACACCCTCTACCAAGTTGAAAATAGGAGACACTTGTTCCAAGCCAAGCTCTTGAAACTGTCTGATGAACTTTGATTGACATGATTTGACCTAATTTATGGACAATGTTTGACGTCACACTGTGGGACGTAAACATTAAGTTGTATCCATGGAGACTTATGGAACGCTCTAGCCTTGTGACTGGCTAAAATGCCCTTCCTGTTAGGAGTATCTATCGCCACCTACTGCTTTTGGCATGTGCATGACATTGTGTAAGGTGGATTTTGTGATGCTATCACACTGTTTGTGTGGATGGGAATTTTTTTTAACTGAGTGCCATAAAAGTTTCAAAAATACCCGTTTATGTGGCCTACATTCCATTGTTGCCAGATTTGTTAAAACATGCTATTTACACTATTTACTTGTGTGCTGTGTTAGAACTTGTGAAAAGTTATTTTATTATGGTTTGCTTTATGTATTTGAGTTTTTGTATATCATGTTATCACAATGTGTGTGTGGAAGACAGGCTGAGCTCAGGTTTAGTACCCTGGGAAAGCAGAAGGAAGTAGGAGGAGACTAATGATATATTCATTATTAAACAAGTAGTTTGTTTATATAAAGAGCAATTCATAACTGTAAAAATTCATTGTTTGAGTTTTCTTAAGGGGGTTGTTTATTAAGTAAAAAACTGCGAACATGATTTTGCATTATTTATTGAAATGTGACACAACAGAACTTATATTTTTGTTTATTTTCATTGTTTTTACGGTGACAGAATATGTCAAAACCCAGTGGTGAAAAGAGAGGAGAGAATTAAATGAACACCAGTGGAAGCTCTCCGCATCTTGCATGTTTTTTCCAAGTGGGCCACTACAGTTTGCTAATGGCAATGTACAGCTTGGTGCCAATACTGTGGCAAGGAGAGTCTCTGTGCTGTCTGCAGATGCGGCAAAACAGCTGAAGTCAGACATGAACAGGTGCAAATGGTTTTCAATTCAGTGTGATGAGTCTGTCGACTCCAGTGCTACAGCCCAGCTAGCTGTTTTCATTCGCATGGTGTTTGATGACTTTTCCACCAAGAGAAGAGTTCTTGACCTTATTTCCACTGAAAACTACTACCCCGGGAGTGTCTACAACATAATGACAAAATTTACAACATAGTGAAGGACTACTTTGTAGAAAAATAAGATCCCTGTTGAAAAGCTGGTGTCTGTCACAACTGACGGTGCACCCGCAACGACAGGTTGTCGCTCAGGATTTATTGCACATTGAAAATTGGATCCATAATTTCCAAAGTTTTGGGAACTATCATTGCATCATACACCAACAGGCTGTATGCGCAAAAGTTATGGGATTTGACCATGTCATGGCGCCTGTTATTGAGATAATCAATTCCATTCATGCAAAGGCAAAACAACACCGGAGCTTTAAGCTGTTCCTGGCTGATTGAGTATGGGGATCTTCTCCTCCACACCGACATCAGATGGCTAAGTCAAAGTAGGATATTATAGTGCTTTCTTTCCTTGCTGGATGAAATTAAGGCTTTTGTGGAAACGAGGGATTAGGATGCCATCCTGTTATCTTATCTGAGTGGCTGCTGGATCTTCTACAGTTACAAGGCAAAGATAAAAACATATCTGATATGATAAGTGCTGTCAAGGCATTCAGTGCAAAACTGTCACTGTACATTCAGCAAGTGGAAAAACAAAAAAGTTTCTGCACTTTCCCTCTGTCTTCAAGATGTCAGAAAGTCACACAGGTGCAGCCAGTGTTTTTAATGTTTCCAAGCATTCTGACCTCTTGTCAAGGCTGGGACGGGAGTTTGGAAACAGCTTCAGTGACTTTGTGAGACTTGAGCCCTGTGTGACATATATAGCCAACCCTGTCACTCACTTGTGTCCCTGGATGTGGACACAAGTGAGATTTCAGGACAGATGGCTGGACCTTTCCTTGTTGATCCTGTTGTAATGGAAAATGAGGTTGTAACCCTTCAAAATAATGTGCACATTAAGTCACTGCAGCATTTTCAACATTTTTGGAGCTTAGTAGATCCACACAACTACAAAAGCCTTCACTTTCCCCAAGCAGCTTTAAAAATGTCTGCTTTGTTTAGGTCTACATTCCTCTGTATGTCAACCTTTTCTAATAGGAATGTAATGAAATTAGTTCAGAACAAGACTGACTTTGGCTCCTTGCAGTGCCAATCATCCCGCTAACTGAAATCACTGAGTGCATCACACACACCACTATACATGTGAATACACTTGTGAATTGTGATACAGTGACATCGGCAGATATAACAAAATAATGACTGAATGGTGTGAAATACACACCAAAAATTATACAAAAAGAATGTACATGCATACGATTTATTGTTTGTGATGTTTTGATACAAAATGTGAGCTGTAGACACTGATGTTTTGTAAAAGTTGAAATACAGTATAAAAATAAATGTTACAAAACATAAGAAGCTTGCATCCATTTTGATTTTGCAAAAGTAGTAGAGTGAAAAAGGTTGGAGACCCCTGATCTAGACTGTTACCTTGTTTTTTGGCATTATGTCAAAAGCCTAAATTTTTTGGAAGATGCCCATCTGACTATTGTTAGACTGTTGTAGTATTGTCATGTGTGCTACTTTCTGCAATATGACAGGAAATGTTGAAGAGGACTAATATTTATTGAACAATTCGTTGGCAGCTTGTAAGAAAACAATCACCAAACCCAAAAGAAACAGTGTCAAGAAAAATGGTAGAAATGGACAGCTTTTCAATGATAGGACAAGGACTTTCTATCAGACGGCAACACAAGAACAAACTGTAGACAATGGCGATCCAGCATGTTATTTTTTTAATCTGATGTGTGTGTGTTTTTATCTTCTCTTATTCTCTATTGTGTTTATATTTATGTGCTTTAAAATGAGAAAAAATCTGTAAAACGAAAGTATCAAACAAATTTGCAGTCAGTGGCTCTGAATGAACGGTGGATTTACAAAATATTTACCCTCAAGTGAAACATGTACACCACCCCCATGAGTGTAAACCTTCACATTTCACACAAGCATTCCACCTTTTAGATGTGCTGTACATTTAAAATGTAGTCCCCTTTGATAAGAAAATATCCTTTAGGTTTAAGGTTAAAAGAATCCTAACCATCTCTAAGTAAGACTGGGAGCATGCATAGACCATTTGGTGACCTTGTTTTGCTATGCACTGTATCTCCTGACAAATCCATGATATCAAATTTAGATTATTCCACACACATCTGTGCTGCAAAATAAGTTACAGTATTTTTCTTCTCCACTGTTTCAATTTGTAGTTATCTGTATACAAAACAAAACAGCTTCAGGTGAAAATCTGGTCTAACGCAAATTTGTGAATGGCTTTGAACTGTTCCAGCAGTACGGCAGGCTGTAAAACATTTGTTGAAATGCTCAACAGGAGGTTTGGTACGAGATCAAACAGTGGACAAGTTCCCTTTGAAAATATTTGCTCAAAATGCCAGTAGCAGAAAGCAGAGTGTGGGCAGTAAAACAAGAGCTGAGAGTAAGTCAAATATAAAGCTCAAAGTGCAACAAAGCTTACTGTATATATGCTACCAAAAAATCATAACTTTAGGAGAAGCTATGCTGATTATGTACAAAAGGGTATGTTTTTTTCACACGGATGTTTTTTCACGGTATCTTGAGAGTGAATTTTTTGCACCCATGTTCAGATATCGGCGACAGCGATCCCTATAGTGTGCAGGTGTTGCTGTTATTTACCTGCAGACCCAGCGGTTTCCAGCGGACGTTCCTGAGCAGAGCCGGCGTGGAGCTCAGGGTGTTCTGTGGTCTTTTCTTCAATGTGAGGATGACTCCGCACGGGTCCTCTCTCAGAGCATTAACCAGGTTCTTCAGCTGCCAGCCCACCTGAGGCACACACACACACACATGCCGGGCTACCAAAACAACTGCTGCAAACCACTGCACACACACAATGTATGATGCACACAGTATACTGGGAGCAACCAAATCTGATGAGGAAAACCACCACCCACAAATATAGAGTTTTAAAACTGTTGCTGTATGCCACCACAATCAAACATGTTCTGCCATATGTATAGAGGTTACAGTTAATAATAATATATTAGGTATAGGTATTTTTTTTCTTATGATATCTTTTATTACTGTATACAGTTTCTGGACATAGTTGCCAAATTCTTCTAGACCCTTTAAGCCAGGGGTGTCAAACAGTGGCCCAGGGGCCAGGACGGGCCCACTAAAGGGTCCAATCTGGCTCACTGGATGACTATAAAGTGTGGACCAGTTCTTTCTGAATCTTTCAGGGCTCAAGGGATAAAATATTTACAGTTTGGATTTTTAAATTGTTTGGAAGGCAGGAACTAACTTCACCTACTGCTTAAAAAACAAAATATTGTTCAGTGAACTGCAAAAAAAAGGTAAAAAAAGTAGTGATAGTATGGGAAAATATAATATAAAAATTAGATTAGATTAGATTGTTTCAAAATTTTCCAAAATATGAGATAAAAAAATCTGAATTATGAGATAAAAATCCAAAATATGACCAACATTAGGATAGAAAGTCAAACAACATTAAGATCAAACAATGTCATATTATTTTAAGAAATAAGACTAAATTGAATAAACTCGAGAAAACAAACTTGAAATCAATACAGCTCAATACTATTTGTACCAAACAAGATATTTACACTTGTTAAGGTTCAGTTTATTACAATGATAAAATTTAATTTATTTTATTATGGAATAACTGGGACATCATATAGTAGTTCACTTTTTTATGTCTCTCTCCTGTTAAGTAACTTAATAGGACTAAAGAGTGTAAATATTTAGAATGTGTTTCTTTACATAAAAAGTAGGGGACATTTTTTGCTGTTAATAGATTTACTTTTATTGGTCGAGCCTACTTTAGATTAAATTGCTCTATATGTGGCCCATGAATTAAATTGAGTTTGACACCCCTGCTTAGGCATAACCAAATCTAGATCATAGAAGTGAAAGCAAAATGACAACTAGTTTTCAAGTTACTCACTTTCAATTTTAAAATTTTAAATTAGTCGTTGAAAGTCCTTATTAAGAGGAATATAGTATTTTCCAAAGATCATGGCCACTATGAGCAAATCAGCAAGATCATCCATCACAATGTGTATTTTTGAAGTTAATAAATGTGATGTTTGTGCATCTTTGATAAATGTGCTCTCTGACCGCTTCCTATTTTTTTTTCAACTGCTCATGATATACTAGTCTCTAGTAAAGATGCATCCATCACCCACATAAAAGCTATTCCACCCTGCTTCTGCTACCGAATCAGTCATCACACTTCATACCTATCAATACGGCATGACTATGCACCACGCTGACCCGGTACTGTTCTGCAAACACTGTCATATTAAAGTAAAGAATGGCTTAGTCAGGACGGTTTAGTTGTGAGGAAGAGAGAGATGGTAAAAGAGTAAAAGAAGAGTGCTGACTGCAGCGTTTTCTCCTGGTTCCGTCTCCAGAGCTCACTGCACTCATCAGGCCATTGATTGGCTACACTGGTCTCAGCTACTGGAAGTGTCCGCAGAGGCCGTTGTACACGCATGCACACACACACACACACACACACACACACACACACACACACACACACACACACACACACACACACACACACACACACAAACATATACAGGACTGCTCTGACCTTATTCCTAACATAATGATGGCCGGCCTGTGTCAGCCTTTGGTTTGGTTCCTGTTCGTTTTGGCCCAGTTCGGGACTCAGGGTTCAGCCAGTGTTCACTGACAACAAAAGGCTGGATGAAAGTCTGCTGCATGTCCTGTGCTGTTCTGCCTACTAAAACAAAAACAATGGGACGCAAGGACACAACAAGGACTCATCGGGACTGACATCATTCATTTTTTTTCCTATTGATTTATCAGAACAAAAAAATTAAAAAAATAATTTTTCAACAAGAAAGGCAACGTTCTTGAAGTCCAGACAAACAGTATCTACCATTTAAGAACATTGGCTTCATTTTGTTAAAAAATGGTACATTTTATTTGCTTTCTTGCTGAGACTTACACTATATGATCGATAGCAGACTCATATTGAATTTAACAGCTAAATATGAAGTGACTTAGCTTAGAATAAAGACTGAAAGCAGGGGGAAACTGTTAGCCTGCCTTTGTTCAAAGGTAAAAAGAGCAAAAATCCACCAACACATGTTATATCACATTTATCTATACCTGTTTCATCCTGCTTTCTTCTTTATGCTCGATTAACAAGTGGCTGGCAGTAGCTTCACACTGATTAGATGGAGGGGGAAAGTGAAAGTCCTCAAATCCTTTTCTTTATGAAATACAGATACAGGTATCGACACTTGCATCAATATATTTCAAATGACGCCTTGTCTCACAGTATATGCCAGCAGCAAACACAAAACCCGTCTTAACCAGGCCAGTTTAAAACTGTTCTGTTATGCAAATACAGCAGAGAGCAGAGCAGACAGAGAGAAACTCGGAGAGACCTACCGACAATAATAGAGCATAAACTGCTGCTGGAGAAGTTTTTCTACTCCCAAGGGTCTTCATTATTTTCCCAGAAGCTATTACCTCCACATAATTATGTTGCCTCTTCAAACAATCAGTTTGTTATTCGAGCAAAATTCCACATTTATACCTCAAAAGAGAAGCTGAGCTAAAAAAACGCGAGTCCTGTTTTGAAGTGGGGCAAAAACAGAAGCTCATGCATAGAGATACAGACAGCACTGTTGCTAAATACGATAGGCCTACATAATTATTTTATAATGTAATGGAATTACATGATGTTGACAGAGAGTTTGCTGGTAGAGCGTATCCAGCTTTCTTCCCCAGCAGCTCGATTTTTAGATTGAAAAAAAGAGCTATATTGACTAGAAACTTCCCTCTGCTGTTCCCCCTCTTCTCTCCTCCTTTTCTTATACTTTTCTTCCTCTTCTCTTCCCTCTTTACATTCTCCTCCATTTTTTTTCACCCTACTCTCCCAGCTTTGACACTCCAGCACCCCCTGACTGCTTCACACACACAAACACACACACACACACACACACACACACATCTGTCTCCCTCTGCTTATCGCCCTTGCTGGCCCCCACCCCCCTAGGGTGAGGGATCATAGTGGTGAGGGTCTAGCTGAGGGAGTAATGAGGGGTTGGAACTGAGAGCCTGGCAGGGTGCAAGCTGCACTGTCACCCCGAGGAGAGAGAGGGGGAGACAACGCACGGCTCCCTCCGCGAGTCGGTCGATGCTGCGCGCTTTCAAACGGGCAGCACCTATCAAGACATACAAGGAAATACTCACAGAAAAGCGCAAAAAACATACATCTACACATACAGATGCCAAAACACAAAAAACTCTCCCAAAACATCTCGAATAAACACTGGATCAAATCGTTTGACAGTAGAGGCAATAGGCCTGGCTCAATCATATGCTCTCACAAGGCACCATACTGTTTAAAATGGCTGCGTGTTCCTATGCCTCCCTCTGATGTAACAAGTTGAAGGCGAGCGCTAGAACTTAGCCAAGTCTGAAAGTGGAACACGAGTTCGCGTTTGAAACCAGACGACTCCTTCACGGGTTACTTACAACAATTGGAACAAATTCCAGAAAAGAGTGCGCTGACAATCACACAGGACTGAACAAAGTAATAATTGTCCTATAATCTGCCCTCGCAGCAAGACTAATTAGCCTACATAGCAGCACAAGCACAGGACAGGAAGCACCATGGCGGCAGCGGTGGTTGGTGGCAGTGGTAGTGATGGCGACGGTAGCATCCACGTGTACCATTGTGAAAGCTCCTTAATATGGCAATCTACTGAAAGCACATTTCCTATGATTCTTTGTGTCTACAGCGTGGTGTTTGGAAGCTGACTGTTCTTGTACTTACCACAGTCTGGTGGTTGACTTGAATCACCTCGTCGCCGGCGTGGATCTTCTTACACTGATCGGCTGGAGACTGCAGAGGGAGAGAAATTGGAGGACAGAAAAGGACAATGGGAACACATTCAGGGAGGAACTGAGGCTCTGGATTCATAGTAGAATATGAGATTGTGGATCAGATGCGGATGGTGGAGCGTGTCAAGCTCCAGACTGAGTGAAACAAAACCTCACGTTCTCTGTGGTTCCGGTGATAACGTGGAGTCCATCGTACGTCGATTTGATGTACATCCCCTGAAACACAAGCGCACACAGGAAGTATAATACACAGTGTATGCATCGATTATGTTGCTGTGTTTGTTTCTCTATCTCTGTGTACATCAGCCGTAAATGTGAACTTGTGAACAAGGGTGACATTAAATTAAAAAAATACAAAAAAACATGAAGTGTCTTAGTAAGGAGTTGGTCCACAACAAGCCTCCTGAAAAGCTTCAGTGCTTCTTGTGATGGGACCTTTAAGCCTGTGACTACTGGGAGGATGAACACCATTCTCCAAAAACATATTCCCTCTTTAATTGTTTCAGTGGTGGTGGTAGGGAGTGCTGTCTACCATCTTGGTCCTAAATATCCCACATGTCTTGATTTCTTGAAGTCTATAGTGTACAATTGCCTTAATTTTCATACTCATCAAACATTCCCTGATTCTGTATATCTGCATTTCTTATATTTCCCCACTAACTTTTTTTTTAGTTTGTCACAAATTTATAACTGAGAATTGACACCCCAAAACCTTGTCTTGAGTTAATACTTGACAGTAAAAATATGCAAGTCTCAAGTGATGTTGAGTAAAGTGAAGTCAAGTCAATTTTATTTGTATAGCCCAAAATCACATATTACAGATTCACCTCAATGGGCTTTACAGTTTGTAAAATGCAAAATAATGTCCCTTGTCCTTAGAACCTCAGGAAACCTCCCTAAAAAAACTCTTAAACAGGGAAAAAAAGAGGAAAGCACCTCACAAATAGTGGATGGCAGGCCTAGCATACTCATACACGTTGAATACTTAATTACTAGCCTGAGGCATTGAAAAGACTTGGACTGCATTATGTAAACTTACATTATTGACTGTTTATACATGTTAGTGGTCAGTGATGTCAGCAAACCAGTAAAGGTTGTATTTTTCCCTGGGGACTAGATAAGTGACTTGAAGCTTGACTTGGAGCAGCACTGATTGATTTTCAGGTGTAGTGGAATGTACTGAAAACACATTTCATCACCCTTTATGGGCTACAGTTGTAATGGCGCATTTGTTAGCGAAGAGTTTCTTTTTACACATTCACATTATCATTTTTTTAAATGTTTTTCACCACCTGACAAATATAATACTCACTCTCCTTTTAGACTTTTAAGTCTCAACCAACTCTCATCAACTAAACAATTAGCTAAAAGAAGGTAAACATTGTTTGTAGAACTCAAGTTATACATCTCTGCAGATTCTACAAGTGACCCAATTATACATTCGGTCATTTGATTTATTGTCATTACAAAAGTATCAATTACAGCCACTTTAAGACTTGACTTGAGAGGACTCAAGGTTTAGTCACTGTGTTAGTTTGTGCTAAAATCTGCTGTGTGTACATTTTTTAAGGAGGTACATTACTGTGTGAAGTCACATTACATTGCTGTCATATTCTTCATGGACACATTGCAATTTTGTAGCCAGAAGCTAGCTAACTAGCTTGCTAAGATATAGCTAAATCATGAGGAGTTAGCCTAATGTAAGAAGAAATAGTTTGATGGCTGACATATTTTTAGGATGACATTAATTGTCGTTAGTGTAGAAAAGATCCAGGCTAATGTCTAATTGTTTATTATTATCTCTGTATCATTACCTGCCGCCCTAAAGTAACCTAAGTAATGGTGTCATTTATTTGTACATCTAGCATCACAACGGGAAAAGCTACCTGACCCGTTTCACTGTACAAATTCAAATTTGTTCCATAGTTAATATAAAAATATTGATCACTGCATCTTTAAAAACATATGTAGGCTGTATGTTCATGTACAGGTGTATATCCTTACCAGGCCTTCACTGGGCATGATGCTGGTAAGGTGGACCACCTCCAGATGGGCAGACTGAGAGACCAGAGAGTCTGACGACAGAGAGATGATGTGGTCGCATATCCCTGCTAAGGTCTTACACTGGAGATGCCAGAGAGAGAGAGAGAGAGAGAGAGAGAGAGAGGGAGGGAAGGAAGAAAAAGACAGAAA
Organism: Lepturacanthus savala; assembly: GCA_030544235.1. NCBI lineage: Eukaryota > Metazoa > Chordata > Actinopteri > Scombriformes > Trichiuridae > Lepturacanthus > Lepturacanthus savala. The sequence goes on from CM060464.1 coordinate 17,471,194, forward strand.
GTTATTGAGATTGGTTTTGGCCCGTGAGGGATGCTGTGACCTAGCTGGAGGAGGTGAAACAGAAATCATTTCATCAGATTGTTCCACATCGCCACTTCCATCAGTCCAGCACACAAACTGTTTCCTGTCATAGTCTGTCCACAGGCATGCCCGCAAGATGCCGTCACAGACAGAACACCACATCATCTATACCAGCCAGGCCCCCGAGGTGCCCAGATGACATTTTCTAACATCTAAATTACAGAGCACAGATATCTATTGCTCTTATTTGTTATTTTATTTTGGAAGATAAGGGACATTTTTTACATCGTATTGTAGAGAGGTTGGATTGCGTGTGCTGAAATTTTGTTTTGTTTTTTCCCACCGTTTATATTTCTAATATGCATCATCCCATTTGAGTGTATCAGAGTGAGGAAGCTACGCCAAATGAAAAGCATTGCTTCACCTTGCCTTTGTTCTAAATAAGCCTTGGCTGTTTTTCAGGCTATTTGTCTGCTTGGTCACGCATGCAAGTTCATTTATCATCAGCAACATCTCTGCCTTCTAATCTTGGCTGACTGACTGCAGTGGGTTTACAGAGACCGTTACCCAGGTTATCCTGCCTCATTGCATCTTTGCTCACCCACACACATGTAAACACACACACACATACAGTGGGATGTAACAGATATACAGGTTAGAAAATATGCAAGCCACACTGCACATTGTGACAAACCCTGCATAAAATAATCTTCTGATCTCAATCTTAATGAGCAATTACCGGATTATGAAATGAAGAGAAGAGACCTTTACACACACTAACGTGACATGCAAGCTCTCACACACTTGCAAACCATAGCTCATTCAGTCTGAGATAAAACGGTGGAGAGTCTTCAGTGACCTGGCTATATGATGCTTATGCTCTGTCTCTTACTGTCGCTCTTTCTCATATACACTTCCATCCATTTCTGGGTCAGTTATTTGAACATTACTAATCTTACCTGTTTAGCTTTCTGCTTGTACAATAATATTATTTCTTGTTGAAGTGTAAAAATTGCATAACTATGGCAGTTTCTGCCATGCAAAAGACACAAAATAACACTTTTTACCTTGAATTTGAAAGGTGAAAAAGGAAAAAAGAAAAAGAACTGATAATAAAAAGTCAGGGAAAAGTAGCAGCAGTGTATATCTAATCCTGCCTATAGAGCCACAAATAGTCCCCAGTGAGAGACAATATTGTGGTTCTGCATTAACTCCTCTTTGATCATTGAACTAATAGTCTTGACCTGGGATTAACACTGGCATAGAGACAAGAGGCCAGTCACCAGAGCAGAGTCTCCACTCCTCCATTTCTGACACACCCGGCCTTGATCTGACACGCCTTGGGAGAATCAGAGCGCAGATTATAGGGAAGTTAACAATATGTGGCTGGCTGGCGTGAGATTTAAGAGCAGTCAAACAGAAAGCCAGACATAGTATGCTGCCAAATGGATTAAGCACTGGCTGCGCACTCCCACCCTCATCACCTTCCTCCCTCACTCTCATTCTTTCTTCATCCACTCATACCTTTTCTCTGCCTACCGATGCACATTCAGTTATTAAAAAAATAAAGTAAATACGCAGCCACTGTGGTTAATGCATTATCTCCACAGGCATGGGCATGCACAGTGCACCAACAGTAAACCTGAACGGACACACAGAGAAAGATGGCAAAGGAAAAGCAGTGTCCGGGAGGAAAGGAGGAGAAAACAAGGCAAAGGGAAAACACACAACTAGGACAGTCTTATGTAATTCCCCTCATCCTTATGCATGCATGCATGCACATACAAACACACACACTCATACACACTTCACGCTCCATCAGACACACAGACTCACACATGCTCATATCTTCTCCCTCTCTCTCTCTCTCTCTCTCTCTCTCTCTCTCTCTTTCTCTCTCTCTCACACATCCTTGTCCATCTGATTGCTCCAGGCCATAGTCTAGAGCAGAACAAAGAAGCAGTGAGTTTAGCATTATTGAACAGAAGCTGACAAACGTACAACCACTACAGAAGCTGCAGCAGAGCTGACCAGAGAGCTAAGCTAACAGTCTCTGAGCCACATTCTGGATATAGACTGACACACACTGTGTGGATCAACCTCAATAGAAGCATTTAAAGTCCCCCTCACCTCAAAAATGTATTTTTTATATCAGTTGTTTTTATGAGTTGAAGAATGATGTATGTACAGGGATGGAGACGAGTGTCTCTGCGTTCACTTTAAATTGAGTGTAAGGCATGTGCCTACAAGCAAGATTTGTGACATCACAACTAGTTTGGTGGTCCAGTATTCAACTTTCACAAGTGTGATGTGGAAACCTGAAGCCTGAGAATGCACTTTACAAAGAAATAGGAGACATCTTGTGTCCAACGGTTAAACTTTTGAAATGTAAATTATTTGCATATTGAGACTAGGCTTTTCAACAAAGGAAAAGAAGCTGGAGCCATTTCAAAGATTTTATTTATATAATCGAAGTCTTTTTAGCTTTCTATCCCTCCATATTCACCAATGCCTTTCATGAAAGCACAAATGTAGCAGAGCTACCAGGAGAAGTGACTGGGTAGATCCATGTCTTCTAGAGTCCAGAGAGTGTTACGAGGCTTCAACACAGGTTACATTGCCAGGAGTGTTGCTAACAATGGGAGATAGCAGCTAATAGTGGTTTTGACTTGAAAAATACATTCAAACTTAATATTTACGCTTCTCTTTTTGCTGATCAATCACCTTTTATTTACGGTCCTTCTTGAAGATTATTTGAGATCCAGATCCAAGTCCCCGATGTTGGATGTCAGGATTTCATTCCTGGTGTAGCCACTCCTCAAGTTACCATGGTGACAGTGATAGATAGTAACTTAACAGACATTTATTGCCTATTTCATCTGTAGGCGATGCCACCAGATTCTAACTGAATTTTATATAAGACCCACTCACCCTTGCAAAACTGAGTTTGTTATTGGCAGGCTGGGATTAACGTCCATTAATTACCAGACCCTTTACTTTCGGTGAACCAGACATCAACTGAGAGAGCATGATAAAGAGCAAAACCCTTCATAAGTTTTATTTAACAACAAACACAAGTACGCAAGAAAATCACAAATGGAAATGCCAGAAGTTACAGTTGGTGAAATTCACCCATTCATCAAAGCCTTTTTTGAAGGAATTACAGCAGAACAGTGGAAGCTGTTGACATTGGGTAAACCTGGCGATGTCACTTAAGTCCTACTAGTGGAGCTAATATTGGAAATGATAACATGCATTTCAAACACAGTTGTAGTATGTCAACAGCCCAAAGAACAAATCAGTGAAACATAGATGAAACTGTGCGCAAGAGTTTCGCTCAGTAACTAAATGTGGAGGAGGTTCGTCCCCTTTGCTGAGTTGAGAAAACAACTAGTAACAGAGGTGACTGCAAGTCTAAACCTCTCCATCTGTGATTCTATTAATGGGGAGACATTTTGAATAAGAAAACATGATCAATAAAATTGCAACAAAGGTAAAACGTGTGTGCACCTCAACCACACAAACCAAGGTCAAATCTGTCCAAAGAAGATAAAACCTCCCAAAAGGAAGAGGCCCACAGTCAAACACCAGTCGAGGCCTTTGAGAGCAATAATGAAGACAGTGAATATGAAGAGACCGAGGATCAATTATCATCAGGGGAATCTGAGCAAAAAGAGACTCCTGAGGAGGTCCCATCACCCAACAGTGTTACGATTACAGATAGTAAAGCTGTTGAGAATATTTTCAGAAATGCCATAACTGAACTGACAGAACCATTTAGATAAATTGGATGACGCCAAATAATCACCAGCAAACACAGTCCGTTCAATTATTGAAGACAGTTCACAAGACCAAGGACCAAGCCCAAGTAAAGAAAAGAATAGCAAGCTGAGATCCAAGTTCAGTTCCTATTTTGAAAAGCATTTTTCCAGAACTTGGATTCATCATTCAGCAGAACAGGTGGGGTCCAAATATTAGCATGGTCCCAAAATTGAAAGCAGAAATTCAATGGAGTCCCTGATGGAAGGTGTTGATGATCTGATTCTGAAGGAAGATAAATAAAGGGGTTTGTGTAACAATTTCCGGCAACAACAATCTGGTGTACACACAACTCATTGAGCTCATCTATGCTCACATTATCCCACAGCCAACATGATTTCAAAACCATTTAAAGAGCCACAGCCACAGTGAGAAGGTGGAGAAAGCAATTTTGGACAATGAGCTGTTAACCCAGAGGAGGCTGACAGGGAGCATTGAAGAGGAGGTTGCAAAAAATCTGGAAGCAAAGAAATGAAGAAAACAGAGAAGAAAGAAAAGAACAAGCATAAGTGCAGCCATATTTTTGTAAAAGTCATGTCTTGGATCTTTGATGACATTAGTAGCCATCCAACAAAGGCAGAGGCCTTTATTAAGTGTTTCATCGAAAAACACGAGTGGAGGTGGTAGAGTTTGACACCAACAACATTTCAAAATCTCAACAAGGCCATTGTCAATGATCTGAAGGAAAAAATGGTGGTGTTTTCAAATATATCAGAGAAGCCAGGAATAGAGGAAAATATAGCTGCCATTATCACAGCTCACCTGACCTCACCGCCAAAACAGAAGCTCAGTGGCATCTGCCGTTGCTTTTTTCCGTTGGGCAGATTTTGTAATTTGTTCCTCTGTGGGCCAAGTTATGCTCTTGCTAAAAGGCTAGACGAATGTTGCACTTGCCTTCAAATGATTCATTACCTTAAATAGCTGTAATCAATATGTCAATATGACTGCAGTGAAAAGGGCCTGTCTAGGAAGATGTTTTTCCTCTTATCAAAGTGGCTTCATCAACTTGTATGCAAAGATCTCACGAGTTCACGCCAGTCTGACTAAAAGAGTGGAATGATACCACAGGTTCACCAAAGTACCTGACCCACAGAGGTTGAATACCTGGGCCCAATGTCTTGATCAAACCACATAGTATGGACTAGTGAGACTTAATGTGTGCAAACCGAGGAAGCCATTGCATAAGAGGTAATATGTTTTCCTAGATATATGTTAATGCTGCAGCTAATGATCCTACTCACACACAAAATTTCAATTTCAGGAGCAGAAGAAAGATCAGGGCCGCTGCTGTGAAAGGATCTTCTGGGGTTCTGGTCACGATTCGCCAGCAAAAGTTTATTAGATGGACATGTGGCTCAACCCAGCTTGAGCTAACAGCTTGTAGCCTTCATCTGAACACAAACAATTCAGACACGAGGGAGCCCACAAAGCTTTTTTGGACAGAGCAGCAATAAATGCATTGCCTACAGCCATTTTAGCTTCCCTATGGAACCACAAACAGTTAGTCAACAAAACAAATCTTATGCCCAAAAAGGCTTAACCAGACACAACGAAGTTTCCCAGAAAGTTCCCCCAGAAAAAACATTTGAGATTTGAATCCCATTTCCTGCATTTCTACATACATTAGGGACTATAGTAACCAATAACAACATCTGGGAAACAGTTGATTTGTTTGATATAAACAGGGAAGGAAATGACACACATTTTCTTTCTTCTCCTTTTCTGTTTTTATTTTTTACAGTTTTGTTTGAATCTTTTATTGATTATGTTTGAGACAAATGCAAAAAAATGAAACACATGATTTGGTAATCATATTAATTTGGAATAGTTAAATAGAAAATATAAGAATATGAAAAAGCTGTCTTACTTTCTGTATTGTTTAAAACAAAACATTACTGAACTTCAGATGTTGACTAATTTAATTATTCAATTATTAACCATATTTGCTTCAATTACATATTGACGTATGTCCTGTTCTTCTTCAAAATATATACAAAATAATATGTATAACTATAAAAAATAATAATAAAAAATACAAACAAACAAAACTGTGTGTATAAGGAAAAATCAACAGGGAGGTGGCATTAAATGGTTTTAAGCCCCGACATGAATGAAAGTGAAAGAAACACCTAACAAAAAAACACAATTTAACACCAAGTGATAACTTTATTATTTCACTAGCTCACTTATTTCACTTTCACTTGGTCAACAAATTAAAATAAACACATTCACGAGGTTTTGGTCAAAATCCTGCACTTAAAATCATATTATTATATATTTTGCTGGCAATAAATCTTAAATATAAATTTTAAATTAAAATTTTAAATCTTAAACAAGCAGTATCCCTGGCAAGGCCTGATGGTCTGGCTTATTTTCATTACATAATCATTACAACCTCATAAGGTTCCCTAGAAAACATAGGTCATTACTCCAGTAAATAGGACAGACCATAGATATGACATAGCAATATCAGATAAACTAATGTCAGTAGCAAAAATAATATTTCTGATATTAAAATCATGAGTGAAGTTTAGACCAAATGAAGAAAGAAAACAGTCCTTCCTCCTGACCTCTGACCTCTGCTGCTGTTGGTAGAGAAAGGAGGAGAAGAGGGGGTGCTGTTGTGTCTCAGTTTACATTTTACAGTAATATTTCACATTTTAAGAAACATGCTACATGCAGGCAGCTCCTGTTTTAGCTTGTCTGTAACTATCTGCAGAGCTAGTGCTGGCTACTCATTGTTAAAAGCAATGAGTAGCTAGCAATCTGGTGGATGAGAAACTGCACACAGCAGATTGAAAAATATCACTTTTCTAAATGTTTAACTTGACATGTTTATGCCTGCTTGATCAGATGTATTGATAAATTATTGCCTTTTTACTTGCAAAAGGTTTTATTGCACTTACAGTAACAAGTGTAGTTGGTCATCAACAGTTATTGCCTGCTGTCTCCATCATGTGTATGTTTATGTTATTGTGTGTGTGTGTGCGTGTGTGTGTGTGTGTGTGGGGGGGGGGGGGGGGGGGGGGGGGGGGGGGGGGAGTGCGAAGCTCAGCACCAACAGACTGCTGAGCTGACAGGGCAGATGAGAGGCCGCAGCGACATTCAGCTCGTCAGACATTTCCTTAATGTTAATGCGCCAACAAATAAAACAAAGACTGTCCTCGAGTCAAAGTCAAGTCTCAGGTGTGTGGCCCATATGCTGTGACTCAAATAGAAAAGAACACAACCCACAATTAAACTTAAGTGACTTTCATAGCCAGAACGCAAAACACCTGAACAATAAAGTATGAGGCGTTAGTGAGCAACATCAGTCTTGTGGATGTTTATGGGTCGTTTAGTGAAAGATGTTAAGAAAAGCAAAAAGCTAAAGAAAACAGCAACACAGGTTGGTGCAGCCTGAAATGAAGTCAGCCAGCCACTCTGTCATCACTACAGCAAAACACAGGAACTTGTCACAATCGCCCCACAGGCAGACAGGGGGCCACCACAAAGAGGATAACAAACCGAAAATTAGAGAAATGCAGCGTTGAACATGTGAAGTCAGTTCTGTCTGTGATCCAAATTCATATTCCGCACCCTACAGTTGGCTTCATGACATCATGCGCGCTTCAGGGGCTGTGTCACTTCACCTCCACTTCATTAATTTCTAAAACACATAGTAAACAATGATCAGCGAGGAAGCATAATCGAAATGCAAACACCTCCTCCCCTCTCTCTTTCGCTCTCTTTCTCTCCCCCTTCACACCGTCTCCCTATTTCACACATAAACCTCCCACACATAACAGACTTAGTCATGTGTAGCCTTTAGTCTGGCACCCAGCGTTTAGCACACACACATGTGCAGGTCCATGGAAATTGTATTGAATTTGCCTGATATTACTGTCCTGTGTCACTAATAGTCCTATAACAATGGTTCCACAACCAAACTATAAGGGGCCAACTATTGTTGACTGGGAAGGTGGGGGAGAATCAAACCATGAGGAAACCATCATGTCGTATTCTGTTTTGTGACCAGTATTGTTTTTTAGAAATAAACAATATAATTTTATTTGCCACATATTGACACAACATCTGCTCTGGGTGTAATCCTTGCCAGGAAATGGTCAGGCGTTCTTCTGTGAACTCCCCCTGCCAACATTTCACTTGGTTTCTTCCATCTGACCTTGAATGGTAGCAAGAAGTGTCCCAGTCCAACTGTCAGCCCCAATCAGACACTAGCTGCTCACTCGGTTTCACACGTGGACACGGACAGTTCTCCATCATAAGAACACTCATGCACACACAACACACACACACACACACACACACACACACAGGAGCTAAACTCGTTCTCCCAAAAGGCCTCAGGCTTAATTTTAACGTTCACAAACGCACTCTGACATGCATGCCCACCCACCCCCGCACAAACGCAAATATACATAGACAACCTCACATATATTAATTGTGTTAATAACCTTGTGCAATTATGTTTCACTAGCTGTTTCATTCCAAAGGCTTTTTTCCTTTTTTAATCAAAAAAGAAAAATGTCTCACAGTAGACATAGAATTTAGTTTATGTAACTAGGACTTTGCTTCTTTTAGAAAAGGGGATTCTTAGTGGCTCAGATTGAGAAATCTGCAGATGTTCATATTTTAGAAGCATGCATATGCTATGACCAGAGAAGGAAGGATGCTGAAATTGACAAACAGTTGAGTTTGTTGACCATGATATAAAAGAGTAGTTTGGGGATGATGAGTGACTACAGTATTATTGTGCCAGATATGAAACTGTGCTGGTACAATAATTTTGTTTTTAGTATCTATTCTATCCACTTAACAGCTGTCATTGCTGTCATTGTGCCTTTTTGACAGCGACAGGACGACAACGTCAAATCATCATTGATACTTTAACAATTAGAAACTTACCACGTGGAGAATCTTATTCTCTGTCTCGTACACAGTGCAATCCTGCAAAAGGATGGGACAAACAGAAGAAAGAAGGAGGGAACGTGAGGTGGAGAAAACATCGATGTTGAACATCCGCACTCTTAGCTCAGATATCTCCCTTCTCCAAATATAACAAGCAGGAAAGAAGGAAATTAGAGAAATGAGAACAGGAAGAAAGACGGATGATGTCCTTTTTCACAGGAGAACATCAGCAGTCAGCAGTCTATTTCGTTTAGCCTTCCACATTATGCATATTACTTTATAATCTAGTCAGACTAATACATCGCATTGACCAGTTCTGGATACACTCTGCTGTCTGGAGCTTCATGCGCCTCCTCAGGATTTAGAAACCTATCAACTACATTATTTGAACATGACAGATTGTGTTTTAACGATAGCTGATAGTTAATCTATTTCTGGGAAAGCAGCCCACTGAATCCACCAGATGTGCAGGCTAGCAGCTAATTCATCTGTTTGATGCATTAGTGTGGGCAGTGGTGCCACCTTTGTCTGTCTCTCTGCACCCTGGCAGCCACATGTTCATTTGGACCCATCGTGGACCCACGGCGGACCCCTTTTCTCTTGCCTCTCCTCTGGCCCTTGTAAGAGGGGATGGGTGTTATCTGCTCGGCTCCAGGACTCACTCTGGGCACACGTACAAACACACTCTCACACACTCTAAGCAGGGTCTTACTGGGAGGACATGGATGAGGTCCAAGCGAGCAGCCGTAGTTTCTGTCCAAACAATGAGATTTCGACAGTTTCGGAGTGTGTATGCATGTAAAGCCTTTTTTTTTAAGTAAGTGTAAGTGCGGTGAGGGAGCCAGAGGGGGAGCAAAAGGAGGACAGGAAATTAAGGGAACAGAGACCGCTCGTTCATTCTCCATCAGGGCCCATAAGTTAAGCCGGGGATGAGGAATTGCAGTGAGTCAATGAGCACATTGCCGTAGGTGGCTACAGAGAACTGCTCGTCCCATCAGCCATGCTGCAAACACCCTGTGGCAGTGGGCATATGTTCCACTCATAATCAAATCTATAAAAATGCTGCTACTGTTCTGATGTTCTCCAACCAAATGGACTACTGCACAGTTTGACCCAATCAATCCAAAGCATGGCCTCTAATAATAATTCCAGGGTAAAATTAATATATACATGATGGATTATGTGTGTGTGTGTGTGTGTGTGTGTGTAGGCACCTGTTGTACAATGGTAGTTAATTCTAGGCAGAGCTGCACAATGTTGTTCTTCAGTAATGAATACTCTGTCACACTGGCAAATGGGGACCTGAAACAGAAAAAAGAAAAAAAAAAACAATGTTCTTATTTTAAAGGTTCCATATTGTAGAAAGTGAGGTTTTAATAGTTGTTTTGATAATATGAAGGTCCAGGTGTTATATAAATAATCCACAGAGAAATGCACACAGTCCGTATTCAGAACACAGCCTTAAAACAAGCCGTTAGGGCTTCTGTGAAGTTATGATGTCACCAACTATACAGTTACCGCCCAGCCAAATCACCCAATCGGAGGATCGGCTCATTATTTTTAAAAAGACACAGACAAAATGACCTGTGAACTATATTCAGATTATTTTCATCACTTAAAACCACAAATTCCATTTCATTTCAATCCCTCTTTTAGCATGTATGTGACAGAACAAAGCATATTTGGTCATTCTATATCTAACATGTTTTTTTATTTGCACTGAGTGTGTTTATGTTCTGTTCATTTATTTGCTAACAATGTGATTCTCTAAGTCGCGACAGTGCAGCGAGCTAGAGAAATAATGAAAAAAAAAACATTGTGCATTCCTCTCAGAGCACAGAAGACAAACAACAATATTTGGTTTTGTATCATGGATTTGTGGCCAGGCAGCTGTGCAACCCGGGGATCTACTAAAGCTCAATATTGCTTCATTTCATGTGTCCTAAGCTTCACATGCTTCCATCAGCTGATTTGAATTCACAATGACAAAGAGAAAACATCTTTCTGCTTGGATTCCTTACCCACCTCTAAATGCTGTTACTTTGTTAGAGGTGGACAAAATAACAGACACAGTGGACGATGTAAGGCCTCTGATCATCTTCTCTGATGATCATCTTCATTTGGTTAATAACCCCCCCCCCCCCCCCCCCCCCCCTTTTTTTAGACAGTTTGTCCTGTGTCCTTGTGCCTCATGGCTTGGTCCCTTACAGTTTCTATGAAAAACTAAAGACAAATTCACTTCATGTCCACAGGCGTGTCTAGCCGTACCTGTCGAGCCAGGCCAGCAGGTTTTTGGCTGCACCAATCAAATCCACAACCGAGGTGAGGAAATCATTGGGTAGCCTCCGGGAAGCTCGTCCATCATAGTGTCCGCCCCTCCGCCGGCCCAGGATGAAGTTCTGAAGGTTCTTCGCTGAAGCATTCAGCTTGTGGGACAGAGTCCTCAGGTTCTCTGTCTCGAGGCCGTAGTTCTGGAGGACGAACGGAGAGAGTGAAAATTACAGTTTATTTTCCTGATAGAAATCAATGGTGTGGGGTCACATTGATTTGTTTGAACAAGGGTGAAGGAAATTAGAGATGAAATGATTTTTCAGAGGGCAAACATTCTCTAGTTTCTGCTCCTCTGATGTAAGGATTTTCTGCTTTTCTTTGTCTTATGTGAGAGTAAACCGAAAATCTTTGGGTTTTGATCTGTTGAACAAACAAAACAAAATATGTGATGGCATCAGGACTTTGAGAATTTGTGTATCTTTCTTTTTTTAAAAAAAAATATATATATATATATATATATATATATATATATATATATATTTATATAGAGAGAATAATTTTCAGATTAATTGATGTTAGCTACAGCTGTAAAAGTAATATTTCAAACATGGTTTGGAACATATGTTTTTTACTTGCTTTCTTTCTGAGTCAGATGAGAAAATAGATACAATTTACATGTATATAAAGTCTCTAACAGCATTTGGAGGGTATCTAACATCCACATCGTGAGGTTTTTCGTCATAAACAGTTTACTGTATAGATGATAAAACATATCCTCACATATGCAGGACAAATCAGGCAGCAGATAATGCTCAACTTCACATTCTGTCATGGTGGACCACTCGCCCCGATGGATGGATGGATGGATGGATGGATGGATGGATGGATGGATGGATGGATGGATAATGGATATAATGATAATACTAGTTGAAATTGCTCTCTGCAAGATGATGTTATTTTCTTATTGAACCTTGCTTTAAAAACACAAAGAAACTGTAAAATAAGTAAAATAAGTAAAATAAGTAAATACTACCACAGATGTGATCTAAATAGATGAAAAACATTTCAGGAGGACTTTAATTACAGAGCTGGGGGATATTAAGTGGATTTGTGATATATAGATAAACCTGGCTTGACTTGACTCTGATGTCTGAGGACTCCATAAGTCTTAGAATTAGTCAAACCACATACCGTATCTCCCCTTATATTATACATGTAATATGTATTTTTGTGTTACAGAATTAAACAAATGGCATACAATGTCACTTTGTGAGCTTTAGGCTTGAACCTTGGACAAGGTCGGACTAGCCGCTCATTCTGCTTCCAGTCTCTATGCTGCTAAACAGGGCTAATCTCCTACTGGCTACTCAGCAGTTAACACAGACATGAGAGTAGAAACAATCTTCTCATCTATGTCTCAATAAGAACGTATTCCTTTGAAAATGTTTTATATGTCTCAAAGAACATGAAACAAAAGTATATTTTCTAATGTATGCATTGTATATGTATACTTAATACTTTGTATCAGTGCAAATACTGATTGAATGGTCTTTTTTAACATTTACACACAAACCCAATCACACACACACACAGATCCCACACACAGATCCACTGAGCCACATTGCACACATCGTCCCAAGGCACCTCCAGTCATGTCCTGCCTGACAGAGCCTGATTCCTGCTGACACAAAGACTACACACACACTCACTCACACACACACACACACACACACACACACACACACACACACACACACACACACACACACACACACATCCTTGTATAGTCAGATGCACAGGCTGAGCTAGACATATCTATTCCTCCTCTGCCTCTAGATCTATTCTACACAGTCACGACCACAGTGACTACAAAGGAAGAGAGGGTTTCACAGTGGCAGCAGGGAGATAGAGAGAGAAATGAGGGAATTGAAGAACTAAAGAGACAGAAGACAAGCGGGAGAGAGCATCACCAGCTATGCATCTCGCTGAAAACTGGGTCATGCATACACTGTGTTCCGTATCATCTTCTGTATGTGAATGTAGATGTGTACATGAACTTTGAGCGCATACATGTTTGCACAGCTGTAATTAGGCTGTCCTATGATTTGATCTAGAGCCGTGCTGCTCTCTCTAGGGGACAGAGTGCTGAGATGAAGCAGGAGAATAATGCTGTGTGTGTATGTGACTGTCTGAATGACTGTGTGTGTATTTGTGTGTGTGTGTGAAGAAGGAGAGAGAAATAATTTCAGCAGTGCGTGCATATGTGTGTCTGCGTGTGTCAAATCAATACAGTAAGAGGGCGATGCCATTAGAGCAACCCCCCACCACCAACCCCGCCCCCTTCCACCTTCATGTCGATGTGGTTGCCATAGCAGCCATGTGTGGAGTGGCCTCTTCGCTATGCTGATGTTTCTACCATTATCCTCCGAATCACTCTCCGGCATCGTTTATGAAACGTTTCATGAAAAGGGGGACTTCACCGTTTAATGTGTCTATTCACAAGTGCATTCACCAGCTTACTCAAAAGTAAGCTTTTCCAGGCATAGCTAACCTCCTCTAATCAACATAGTATTGATGCTGCATGCATGTTTTTCATATCATTTGGCTTCCGTGTCAAGATCTTGGTTCAGTGCTCAACTCAGGCCAATTAGGTTGTATAGTGAGTTAATTTTAGATTTTAACTGCAGTTTTTTTTTTTTTTACCTTTTCCATAGTCTAAGCATGTCTTTCCTTAAAGTAACTGGTACCAAACCTTTTTAAAATAAATCAGTTCATGGTTTTAATACAGAAAGTGTTTCCCTTGAGCAATCAACAACTAGAAAATAAGAACATTTAAGAGTCCCTCAACCAAAGTGCTGTAACCAAAAACACACAGAAAAGAGAACAGAGAGATTAAAATCACTTGAACAAAACTGCGGCAGACATTTGTACCCAGTCAAGGAGCAAAATGTGTTTGGATCAGACTAGAGTGGGTGTTGCTATCTCACACACTACAGGGCAAAACCCAAGGGTAACAATAAGCTGTACACATCTCAGGATTTATCTCTAATTACCCAAATTGTTTTTAGTTTGAAAGGGAACCAGCAAAAAAGCATATTCATGAGTAACAGGGGTAGATGAAGACATGAATCCCTTTCTAAGAACAAAAGCAAAATCAAAAGAATAGGAACATCTAATATTTTAAACATATGCTGTTATTATTAGAGATCAGGTCAAGTTATTTTGAGTTTCAGACAAGCTGTTAAGATTTTATTTGAGATTTAAGATGCTTTGGTACATAAGCAGAATAATATACATCCGTTACACATCCTGTCAGTTTGCATTTCCTTCCAGGTGCTCCGATTTCCTCCACAGCCTAAATATATGAAGTTCAGATTGATTAAAAACTTGGTACCTGTACAACGTGTTTCTACGTAGATGAATGAGAAAAATAAGGTGCACAAACTGGATGGAGTTGGATACCATTTTGGTGATGCAGCTAGGTCTTTTATAACAATATTTGATAAAGTGAGGTCACATAGAGAAGAGCAGTGGTACTAAAATAGAACCTTGAGAGACACCACAAGGACAATGAAAATAAAAGCTCATCTCAACCTCATTAGCTGAACCAGAGGGTGCTGAATAAAATTAGAATTTCATCCATCTATTTTCTAGACCCGGTCGCCAGTCTATCGTGGGGCACACATACCATTCACTCACAGGCTCATACCTACGGGCAGTTAGGGTCAAATTAGAATTTGTGTAGCAGATTTAAAAGAGTGAACTACCCAAAAAGAAAAAAAAACACCCAGGAAAAATCTACAAGACACAGATGGATCACTCAATATTTATTAATTTATAATACTTATTTCTATATAGTATTACTACATCTAAAAAATACAAAAGAGTTGATTTTCTGATCCTTTTATAATAATAAAATGCCATCATTGTACAACATTGTATATTAGCCATCAGCTATATAACACCCATGTCTATCATTTATTCAAGTTGTCAGATCTTGGAATGTGCAGCCATTACATTCTTGAATTATGACAATTTCTCAGCATTTGACACTGAAAGCTGCTTAGTATAGATGCTGGGGCAAAAACCTGATTACATAGGGATAAAAAAGGGACTTTTCCACATTAACAGTGAGACCAAAAGCTCAGTCAGCGTTTGAAACTTGCATTGATCCAGGTGTACAGAACCTCCTTCTTTTGCTGCATGAAGTAATAATGGTATAGCGCCAAGGGAACCAGGTTTTGCTTTCCTTATGATGGATGATATTGCTGAGGACAGCGAATCTCCATTTATTATACAAATACGCCTACAGGTACTATAGAGATGTGTACATTTGTTACCTGGGAGCTACAATCAATGTGGAGGATATTTTATATTTGCTTTTCCCAGTTACATTAAAAGGTAGTAATGTTTTATTACATATTGGTTTTATTTTCAGAGCGTTTTGCCTTCATTTCTATTAGGAATGAACTACTTTAACAAAGTGATGAGTATTGAGATTTTAACAATATTACTACAGAGCAAGAAATGGGAGGTCACATAATCAGATAAATTATGGACAAACCAACAGTTTAGACAGATAATTTTGTCCACCCAAAACTGAGGAATAATCCCTATTTCCCCAGGAAAACTACACATCTACACCTACTAAGTTCAGTAGATTAAAGTTAAAATATGAATTCTCTCTTTAATGATTATAACAGAGATGGGTGATCACGTTGCTATTCACCCTCACTTTCTCTTCCAACAAAGTTTCAAAACTTATCTGACTGCTTGTGGTTCTTCCTCAGAGGTTATGTTCCCAGATCTCAGCAATTAACTTGATGAGTACAAAATTGTTATGTTTGACAGCTATACTAGCCTGAACTATAAAAAAATAACACCCATAACTCATAACAAAATGGAATCACCCTTTAAAATATACACTAATTCTAGTGATTAATCTTGTCTACCTGGCATCCCTAAATGTGATGTATGTGTATGTATGCGTGTGTGTGTGTGTGTGTGTGTGTGTGTTTGTGTGTGTGTGTGTGTGTGTGTGTGTGTGTGTGTGTGTGTGTGTGTGTGTGTGTGTGTGTTCAGGACATATGGTGATTGCTGCTCTGGGACACTCATTCCCATGCTGGAACATTTGAATGAGGAGAGATGCTGATTAGTACACACAAGCATGTACGCAAATACACACACTCGCACACTCTTACACACATTCAAACAGTCCCAACTAATCCAGCCATGTGTGCCTAGGAGATAAGGTGCATCCTGCATATTCTTTCTACATCCTCTCTCTCCTTTCGCTGCCCCTCTCTCTCTCTTCCTTGCTCTCTCTGGGAGAGTCGCACCTAATTCCCTAATCCTGAGCAGGGCCACTGCACAGGCAGTCAGCAGTGACCGAGGCAGTACACACAAAGCAGGGCACAAATGATGGAGGATTTTTTTTTGGCATTTCTTAAGCCAATATCAATAACTGGTGAAGAAAAATAAACAACATCCAACTTTTAAAAAATCTTTTTTCCAGGTTCTTTCGCCCAAACAAAAAAAGGTATTAAGTTTTACTTTTATTTGGTAGTCATGGTAATTCTGACAAAGTGAAAAACAGTGCATATAACTTCTTATAACCTGCTTATGCACACAATCCATTCATAAGTACTGATGGTGGATGCATGTTGGATACTAGGGTTGGGTATTTATTAATAGTATCGTTTCTATTTTTTTAATTTTTTTATAAAACCTTTATTTCATTGAAGACAAGAATCCTATGTTCTCAAGTGTTAAATATGGTCTAAACATTAGCAAACTTCAAATTTAAATCATGAAGATCAAAGCAGAATGCAACTGTAACACAAGAAAGTGGCACATTGAAATTCATTCAGCCATCTTTGTGAAATATTTCTGACAGAGGGACAACTTGCAGGGCTATTTGGTGAATGTATTATCATTATCACAATCCTTCATTTAATCCAATAGCCAATATCTCTTTTGCAATAGAGGAATAAGAACAGCACAAGAAATATTGCAGAGATAAGACACACAACAAAACACACTTCACAGTGCTTGTGTGTGGCACCACACAGCCAGTCTCTCTGTCTCTTTCTCTCTCTCTCTCTCTCTCTCTCTCTCTCTCTCTCTCTCTCACACACACACACACACACACACACACACACACACACACACACACACAGTAAAACAGCAAACAACAGGAGTGGTTTAGTTAATACTAACCTTGAAGCTTCCACAGATTGTTCTTGATTTCTGTTTCCATGATTATTATTATCCCTGATTGTTATTCCAGAATGCTTGGACAGGAAGAGGTTTTTTTCAAATTAGGGTGTACTTGTCCATCTTGCAACTAAACCTAACAAAATTTGTGTGGTTTACGCTCCCCTTTGGTCCAAGGATTGTATATGATTTGTATTTAATAAAGAGTTATTAAAGAGGGGATATAAAGTCACTAATTATAATTACTAAGGGTAATAGGTTCACACCTTTTTTTTGCAGTATTTATCTTATTGACTCCTGTCGTGCAACATTCTTGAAGCCATGAATCTTTTGTGCATCTGTTTATACTCTCAAGGAGCTTAAATTAAAGTAGATGGTGCGACACACTTAATAAGCTATAATAATTTTTTTCTTTTTTTTCCATTTTGGACCCTCAGGTTTTTTGAACTCGACCGGCAAATCAACTGATTGCAATGATTCCATTTGTGTGGTATAAACGCTGGTGTGACCAGCAGGCAGTGTGACAGGAGAATTACGGCCTTCAGTTGTTTTGCAGTGATCCAAAATATCTGACCAACGCTATAACACAAATGCATGATAATACACAGCTAAAACACACATCTAGAGCCTACGTTTAAATCGGCTCCCTCCAAAGTATCAGAGACTGAGAGTAATAGTGACAGTGAGTCAGAGAGGCTGACTGACCAGGGCACAGAGGAGGTCGACAGCTTCCAGGATGAGCTCCTGATGTCCTATTCTGGTGACACCCAGCTCTTCAAGTTCCTGATGGGTGATGTGCAGCAGCTGCTCTCCCCCCATCTGCTCCCGCTCGAAACTCTTCACGTACTGCTGGAGACAGTCGTCCAGACCTGAGGAGCGCGTGGACAGAGATTGGCGTTAGCCTGATGCTTTTACCATCATGTCAGCAGATGTTCAAGGCAAAGGCAGGCAAATATATTTACAAAGCACATTGCATATGCAGAAGAAATTCAAAGTTCTTTACATAAAAAAGATAAAGTATAAACCTTTAAAGACTAAAAAACAATAAAATGCATAAACTCTTACAGTGCATTTAAGAGCCAGAGTGCAATAATTGGCAGCAATTAAAAGCAGAGGTAAACATAAAAGTCTCTGACATTTTTTATTAAGGAGTCAGGGTTTATTCCAGCTATGTGTAGCATAATAGGCGAATGCAGCTTAACCCTCCTTTGTTTTAATCCTAGTAGGAACACTTGACTGGTCTCTGATGAGTTAAGAGGTCTAGATGTTTCATGGTGAGGAAGCAAGTCGAAGATGTGCTTAGGCCCCGAGTGATTTATAGACAAGCAGCAATATCTTGAAGTCACTCTTTTGTGACATTGGTAACCAAGGAAGTGTTATTTCTCTGACATTGTCATTACTAGGTTTGTCAGTATGAACAATGAAATCTCTGATATAGACAATCACATAGGAGATTATGGACAGGAGTTAAATGAATTTCCCAGACAGACTACTGTAATACTTTGATTTTGTATAAATAATCAGCACAGCAGAAAGATATTAAAATGATGATCCATCTCCAAATGATACCTGCCTACAGTGAAACTGGAAAAATAACACTCTTTTTATTGGTATTGGTCAGTGAGGAGTTCTGATGGCATGAGCGCAGACACCCACACAGCAAAAGGGGGCCTTTTTCTGCCAAAAGGAACAAAAGCGAGAAATATGAGCCTCATGGCTCAGATTTATTTCATGCTTTATGTAACTGTCATCTAGAAAACACGTCTGTTCATCCAGTTCTCCAATATCGGATGATGATTACACCACGCGGTTCTACAGTTTCCATTGTTGCCTCTGACTTTTACACAAAAGAGAACACGAGCAATGGAGTTGACTGAATTTCATGCGCATTCTGAGTGATTAAGGGTGTATCCAAAATACTCCTAGAAAGATGTGAGTAACATATTGACGTATGACTTTCAGCTGTTAAGCCGTAGCCGCCTGCCATCCGGAGAGCCAATCAGCTGCATATGGACGTGGTGGGTCTGGGATAATATTGATCGGTAAGAGCCTCGGGCTTTGAACCAAACAAAGTCAGCAGAAATCACACCTCCCCACTGGCCTAATGAACGAGCCTGCTTGAAAACAAGCACACGTAGAGCAAAAGACGCATGAGAGGATGCAAATCCACGCATTCATACATACACGCAGAACCACGGAGAAACACAAAGTCTTCCTGCAAACGCACACACACACACACACACACTTTAAACACAATCGCACACATACAAATACAATTACAACTGCTGTTGTTACTCAGGGTCTTGACGCCTCTGTGGAGGCATGTTGTTAAAGCCGAGTGGAGCTGTGAGGAAAACACTGATGCCCAAGGGAAGCGATGCTGACAGAGAGCAGACAGTGTGGTAGCACCTTAACACAGTCACCACACACACAGACACACACATTTACAAAGAAGAATGAGCAAGAGACATCTTGCTCTTGGTATACCATGGGACACAACAGACAAAATATAAGCCTATTGTTGCCCTGAGTGACACAGACAAACAATCTTGTTACATACAGCACAGCAGAGCAATTTTAAATCCAACACATCAGTAGGAGCCTCTGCCCTGTAGCACCATAAGTGGAAATTGTGAATACATTCCCAACGGGAAAAAACAACATATCTTATATGATCTCAAGTATACGTTTTTACATTAAGTATACGAAAGCTACGCACGTGAATTCAAGTAGGTGAGAACGTGTTTTCATATGTGCGTGTATAATAAGGTATGGTAATCAGGTGATTTAACAACACACACCAGAAAGATGACTAATAAATACAGCTGATTCTAAACGTATGAGGTAAAGCCACCCTCATTTCCAAGAGATGTTATTGAAGTCAACATTTCAAGTTAGATTTATGACCACTTATGTGTTGCCAGTCCCGCACAAAAAGTAGCAAATCTTCTTTGGGGAAGTTAGCACGTTGCTTCCAGCTCCTGTACATACTGTTCTTTCTCAATAACGGATTATTAAATAAACTATATATTGCTTCTTCTTGGTCTTTGCTCGTACAAGGTGCAGAGGTTTTATGGAGATTGCATGTGCCGTGCCACGAATACATCGGCTCACGTTGGTCTTGTTTTATATCCTGTGAGAAAGTATATTTGGAAAATGATGAAGGTCCCATGTAAAATATTAAAAGCAAGTCTTTTTTTTCTCTGAAAAGAACTCAGACCCAGCTGTTCAGTCAAATAAAACAAATAAAAAAAAGGCTGTGATAATAATTGTTTACACGAAGCACTGCATTTTTTTTTGCAAGAATGTTCTTGGTGATAAATAGTTGCTTTGTGTGTAGAGTGGGAAAAGCGAGCGTAGTCTACTAAATCATCACTAGTGTTGGCAGAGATATGCACAAGCGGACTACATGTGCATTTTTTTTTTTTTTTTTAGCTAGCCAGCAGTTATAGCAGACCAGAAACAGTGCATGCAGAGAACATGGAGGCAGAGCAGCCCTGCAGCTATACTTTCTATAATATGTTACTCCTGACACACGCATATGAGACACACATTTCCTCTTCCCCATTTACACCCCAGCTTCTCTGTTTGAAGCGCAGAAGCACTTTTTAATAGTAGCTGTACTGTATAATGTGTCAAATTATGGTTTAAGTGATCATAATATGGATGCAATATCTGACTACATTTGCAAGACGATGACAGTATATCCTCATTGCACATTTAAGATTCTCTGCAGGTGAAAAAAAATGGAAATACTTTCTCACACTTATCGTTCTACTCACCACTTCTGTCCTCTTCCTGTCCAGTCATTAATATTTGCTCCTTTCCCCCCTTTCTTTTTGCCTCTCTTTCTGTCTCTCTCCACCCACAGTAGTATGTGAAGTATATAAATTATATAAAGAGGTGATGAATAAAGAATTAAAGAGAAAGTCTCTCATTAAAGCAACCAGAGGGTTGCTGTGGTACTCCACTGATGGAGCGTCGCTGTAATTTTTATTCTCTTCTTGATTCACATCACTATACATATATTTGTTGTCGTTTCCTAGGCTGATCACATCCACTGGTCACGTCTATCCAATAGCACAGCGATACTTCCTTCCTATCAGTGAATCACCTCAGTACTGTCTGTTTAAACATGATTGGGCTGCATCCGAAACCTTAATAGCACTGCCTCCTAATCAGTAATTATTACTCAAACACCACGGTAGTAGCTTCCATGTAGAAAGTTAGCATGTAGGAAATGACCGGATGTAGAAAACCATCCAGGTACCATTATTCTACCTGTTGAACTCCTACTAAGATATTATTGTACTTTCTAGAATAGAGTTGTCAAACATGTGGCCCAGGTGCTGGAACCAGCCCATTAAAAATCCAATCTGGCCCACTGGATGATGACTGTAGAAAGTGTGATAAACATTGGACCGCAGCTTTCAGGCTCAAAATATAAAATATTTATTGTTTTGTTTTTAAATGGTTTGTAAAGCAGCTGATAACTTCACCTGCTGTTTAAAAAACAAAATATTGTTTCGTGGACTGAAAAAAGTGAAATCTTATCGGGGGAAAATATCTTGTATTTAATATAATTTGGAGTAGAATTATCTTCAATTGGCAGATAATTAAATTTTTTTTTCCAAAATATGAGATAAAAAGTCATAATTATGTGATAGACAAATCCAAAATATGATATGAAAATACAAATTAAGATAAAAAAGTCAAACATATTTTTAGAAAAAAAATTAAATTGACCAAACTCAAGACAAATCCCTGAAATAAGTAAAATTATCTGCTAATTAAATATGATATTCCAAGATAATTCTACACAAGTTCTAATTGTACCGAAAAACTAAATATTTCCACTTGCAAAGATTAATTAATTGGAATTTGGAATGACTGGAATATCGTAGGGTTGAAATTACATTTTTTTTTCATGTCTCCTCTTTCCTGTTTTGTAAATTGAAGGTGAATTAAAAGTGTAAATATTTATAATGTATTTTTCTACATAAAAAGAAGGAGAGAAATTCATAGGTGTTGTTATTTATATGTAAATTTTTACTGGTCCGGCCCACTTGAGATCAAATTGCGCTGAATGTGGCCCACGAACTAAATTGAGTTTGACACCACTGTTATAGATAGCGGATCCCATCTTCCTTCAGACTCATCAACCTATCAGTCTCTGTGGTGTCATCAGCCACCACCACCAGTGTCTGGCCTCCACATGGGGGATTTATTATTTTTTAGCCCAAATCTCCACATAGTCTGAGCACAAAAGACTTTATAAAAAACACAATTTTACAATCAGCAATTGTTCAAATAAACATTGTCATTACTCATGCTTTCATGGACTTCCACCCTAAAAATGACAAGATTTGTTGTGGCAACTAAATGTGAATAAATGCTCACATGTGCCCGCAAAAGCACGTGTATAGTTCCCACTCGCGCAGGCACGTACGCATACAAACATACATTGACACATGTACACACTGTGACACACAGCTGCTGGCCAATCAGATGAATCAGAATGCCTCTGGGACAAGCAGCTGATCTCTGTTCATCTGCTGAGTTCATATGCCAGCTGGAAATAGCACATGGTGTTCACAAACACACACAGACACACACAGACGCAAACTAACACACAAGGGTCAGGTTCATCAGTGGCACGTAGCCAGACAGTAAATGATATTAAAATGATGCACATATTATTAGTCAAGATCTGTTGAAGGAATCTGTAGCAAATACTTATTTTTTGCTCCTACACAAATTTCACGATAAAAAAAGTTTTACTGCATTCATAACTGCATGTGAAAACTGACCCCATGCTAAAGTCAGCCTTGCAGTGTAATAAGAGTCAATCAAACTCTAGCCTGCGTGCATCAGAAATAAACAAAAAGTGATTTTGCATGAGTAATGTCCGTCACCTCTACCTGTTTAATCAAGTCATAAGCTTCTGCTAGTTCCCCCCTGGGAGTTAGATGGACTAGGGAATACGATATTTTATCAGCTGAAACTGTGCTTATAGCAGCTTCTCCGGTGTGTGCAGTCACCACAGCTGAGGTCTCAGGTAGCAGGAAAGTGACTTTCCTGTAAATATTGTTTTTCCTACTGGGTTCCAGGAGCTTAATATTACACTATTATTTGCTGAGCCAAAGTATTGTCTGCATATCTCTCATGTTCTCATTCGAATAAGCCTTTTGTTGCACAAAGTGTCAACTGTCAACAGTGAAAGACAATCTTCTGCTTGGAGCATGATGTCAACTGTCTTTTCGATCACTGTATTTCACACCCTAAGTTCTGCTGAGACACTTGGAATCGTGATGTGCTTTGTCACATCTGTGCACAACTCTTTTATGCTGAATGAGAGACATTTTTAGGATCATCATAAGACAAAAGTGTCACGAAGTAGTGCTGGTCCTGAGTCAATCGGTTAAAAAAACAACTCCATCTCTCTTTCTCTCTACCTTTCATTTTTAATTAGCAAAAAGCTATGCACAAATCATTCAGGTAGGCCTAGCTAAATAGAATATATGATTGAAAACGTGTAATCTGTCAGTCACATTTGTGAATGACAGACTGCAGATTAATTAATTTAGTATAAAGTCAGCTCAGTCATATAGCTCAGTCATATATATATATATATATATATATATATATATATATATATATATATATATATATATATATATATATATATATATATATATATATATATATATATATATACTATATCACTATATATTCCAGTTCAATTATATAGAAATACATATATCCATTACATGAATATCAATTATATATACATATACTAAATTAATACCATATAATAATATAATATGCATTTTTTTCTACTTCCTTGGTCAATCCTTAATAAATCAATCAGAGTGATTCAGATTCAATAACTCTCTTTTACGATGGATTTATATTCAATAAAATGCTGTTGAACCACAGGATTATTTCAAATGTACTATTTTTTCATGTTCTTGTTTTTCAAATAACTAAAATAATTATAAATGCATAGTAAAATTGATTTTTCTCTATAAATACCACTGAAGGATCCCATGATCCAGACCATCACTAAATCGCAGTGTGATGAAGCTTGAGCCAACGTCTCGTGTTAACGGCTTCATCCACATTTCATGCAATTCACTCCGATCTTTTCCTCCTTTCTGGGCAAAATAAACCTCCTCCTTTCGGGGAAACACAAGGGTTGCCAGGCAACCACGCAAGAGAAGCCTCCGAGCAGAACTGAGGGATCAGCAGTGGCTGCCCCTCAGGACCCTGCATTGATGCTAGGCTAAGGAGCACACACACACACACACACATTATGAATACACACATACTGTGGCCAATATGTGCTCCACATTGACTAAGAGCTTGAGAGCTTGGTGAAGGCCATAATAAAACAAAAACTGCATTTACTGCTGAATATGGCTCAAAGTAAAAAACAAACAAAAAAAAAACAAATAGAAAGAGTAGTGACTCTCCTTTGAGACCATGCTCGGTCAGAGTGGAGGCTGGGCAGCAGAGACTCCCATCACTTCGCCTTGCCCCCCCCCATCTGTGAGCTTCCAGCTGGAGTAAGTGCTTCAGCGAGTGTGAGGAAAAGGCACAACACTTGCTAAAAATATTCCTACAGTGAAATATTCATCACATCATGACAGATTATTCTTAAGACCGTGGCATTTTAACTCCGTGGTATGTGAGCTTTCAAGTGCACCGTGGCCTCCTCTCTGAAACGCAGCTCACAGGAGGTGTCAGGAGGAAATCTGAAGAAACAGGAAGAAGGAAAACAGGGTCAGTGAGGACGCTGCATGGAGTTCAGAGGCAGAGCTTCACTCTGAAACTCTAAACCGACCTGAAGGCATCTGACGTGACCTCAGTCATGTTACAGTGTGTTAACATGGTCTATAACTTTTGGATCCCTATTGTTCAAGGAAATCCAATTCCACCTGTAATGTGGTAACAAAGGAAAAACATGGGTCAAGGTTTGACCAAAAAAGCCAATGGTTTGCAAATGTGCAGCTCAAACAATATGTGTGGCTGTATTTCCAAAACTATTATCATGCCGAGTTCTGTCAACATTCCATTGACCAGCAGGAGCCACTAATAGATAATAAAACACTAAAACAATCATTGTGCAGATCTACCCCCAAACTGTATGATCTGTGGCCAATTCTACACCCGACCACCAAGCTTCACAAAGAATCTGCGGCCCAGTAGCTTTTTTATGTAATCCCGTTACAGACAGAAAAACAGCACCAAAAACAATACCTCCTCATGGAAGCAAGAATGCCAGTGTATACTCACATTGGACAATAAAGCTGTAATTTTGAGATTGAATTAAATAATAAAAATGTGTTTAATGTAAAAAAAAAATTGTCTAAACCACAGAGAATTATGATGTGGCTGTGTCATCCCGTTCAGCTCTACTGAGCCTTTCAGTGTGTTTGGGCTCTTTGTTTTAGTTACAGAGGCCCGCGGCAACTGCAGCGATTCCCTCTCGACACTCATCGCCGTCATTTGCATTTACGACAGGAAGCTGCATTCAGCACTGACGAATTCACTGCCCAGCACAAGGTAAACAGTCAGCAGCAGAAGATGAAGATTTGTCATATAATGCTAAAATAAAGATATATTGGACCAATATTTGACAGGTGGACAGAAACACGATTTCACAAGAAAGCTAATGTTGCTCCGTTTCCGCTCGATCTGTAAACAGCAGTAAACTGTAGTATGTAGTATGCAACTCAGACAAGTACAATGAAACTATAAAACATGTGAAACCAATTTTAAAAAAAATATTTAAGTAACGTGCTATCTATCTATAGATCCATCTATCTATCTATCTATCTATCGATCGATCGATCGATCGATAGATAGATAGATAGATGGATAGATGGATAGATGGATAGATGGATAGATAGATAGATGGATGATGGACGAATGGATAGATAGATAGATAGATAGATAGATAGATAGATATTAAATATTACACATTTTAACACAGTTTCTATGCCAAACAACGCAGTTTGTCATTGAATCATGCTGTGCTACGACAGTTACACTGACACACAGAGCTGCTACTACAACAATGAAAGTGCTCTGCTGGACTGTAAATTTCTGATCGAAAAACAACCCGGTGGAAATGTTGGCAACGGCGCTGTTTATTGCAAACTGTGCAGAAAAGAGTTTTCATATCACAGAAGCACCAACCCTACGATACCATTTAAATGCAAAGCATGTCACAGTGAGCACAGAAACTCTGGAACTAGTTCTGGTTCTGCTTCTGGTTCAAGTACAAACAAGCAGCCCAAACCCAAACAAATGACTGGCTTCATCAGAAAGAAAATGAATAAGTCAGTAACATTGTAACATTGGAAACACTGACAAATTTCCCAGGATTGCAGACCACTATCAGTGGTTGAAAATAAGAGTTTAGAAAATGTGCGGCTAAAATTCATTTACATAAGATAAGTGTTGCTTTTTGGGCAAATATTTTTATGCAAATAATTGCAATTAATTAATTACAAAATCTTCCATTAATTAGATTACTTTTTCTAATCAAGCCCCACCCCTACATAAAACATTAAAACATGATGAAACTGTGGATGAGATTATCTTAAAATGTTCTATAAGAGGCATCTTAAAATTATTAAAATTGTCAAAGTCTCCCTTTAGTCCCTCTTGAAGTTTCAAACTGCTGAAATAGAGGATGAGAAGTGTCTGACAGCATGCTGGAAGCGTCAACGTTTGACATGAAACACTCGGAAGTGCAGCCACACGATCCTCTAGGAATCTTTTATAGTTGCTTAAATTTATTTCCCTAATTTTTTTGTAGTAGGTGTGCACAGTGTTATAATGTCATCACCCCCTTATAGACAAAAACAAATGACTCAAGAAGCGCGGTGCCATTAATCTGTTCCATAAAAATGAATAACAGACTTATAATGATTCTGAACCTCGGTATTGGTCTGAGCTTTGCAGTAGTGGTAGTACTGGTAGTGGTGGCATGGCAGTGCTGACAGCTACTGTACACTAAAATAAAGACAACGCGAGATAGTCATCCTGTAATAGGATAAGAACTCTTAATGCCAGTTTGTAATCTAGTTTGAGCCTTTAAGACTGTGTTTTTCAATGTTTTCTGGCGCGTAAACCTGGCAACCCACATCCTAAAAAGTATACCATACAGTTTTTCCTCTATCCAGTAATCTCTGTATATCATGAAACCCCCAACATGGAGGTCTCTGCCCTGAACCCCCGGGCTGAGGAACTCTGCCCGGTGTTAATATGTGTGGTACAAAGTGCAGCTCCCGGAACAACAGGTGCAGAACCGACCCAGTAAAACGCATTCGAACGTCCACGCGCACACACAGGCCCCTCTGTCTGAGCGGCCGGATAGAACAGCGTGCTTTGATATGATGCCCACTGCATCGCTCACTCTCCGCACCGCTCCACCGTCCCCTCTTCCTCCAGTCGTGCCCGGCCCCTTGTTCCCCTCGCACACTCCCTTGTTTCCTCCCCCATCTTAGGCTCCTCAGCCTTTCTTTCATTTCACTCGGTGCCTCCCCGTTTCTGAATCTGTATCCCTTCTCCCCCCCCCCCGCGCTCTCTTTCTCTCGCGCTGTCTGCTTGGGGCCATAAAACAGGAGGAAATATGTTTTTAGGTGCATGCACGCATGTGTGTGTATGTGCAAGTGCTGATGCTCCTCACCATGTGTCTAAATGTGTGTTATGTGTGTGTTGCATACGGGATGTGGATCCGGCATGAGTGTGTGTTGCTGCTTCCCCGTCTTATGACATGTGCTGTGACTCCAACATGATCTGATCTGGTTTCCATGACTACCGATGCCCCACTTAAAGCTCCTGCTCCGGAGTTTGTGTGTGTCTCTGCATGTTTGCATTCATACATACATGCATCCCATATATTACAGCGAACATGTGCATTCGTATGCAGCACATGCATTTCTTTTGTGCAGAAGGGTGAAAATGGAGGACCAGTGGACTTTCCCTCTATGTGTGCGGGCATGTGCGTGTGTGCGCGTGTGTGTGTTTTTCTCCATAATAAGGCATGCTCTTTAATCTTTAATACAGCTGAAACTACAACAAGCACACAGCCAGAGCCAGGGGAAGCATGTCTTCCAACACAGAATTTCTTACCATGTCAGCAGGAGACTGAATCAGGGACACAGTATGGAATGGTAGTAAACATGGTCCTGTGCACCCCAGGACACTCAAACCACTGAATAACCTACAGAGGATTCTTTCAACACTAGAATAAAGCATTTTGTGTTCCTGTGTCGTGGCATCGGGCACATAGAAGCAATGCTTTCTTTTTTTTTTTCTCACCACCCATGTCAAACCGCTGCTACACAGTTTAATGCCTTTAACTGAATCTGTACATCTCATGGTCGGATTGATTTACTGTCCTCTGCACGGTCACAGATCACCTTTATATTTAGATTTTTAGCCCCAGCAGCTCGGCATGCAAAGAGGAAAAGAAAGACTACCGCGGGAAAGTGAACTGCCTTGTTCATTTCCCTGTCAATGTATGCATCAGCGGGCTGCCAATACCGCGTGCACAGCACCGAGAGCATAGGAGAAATCCATTTTTTTTTCACATCTGTACACGTCACACTTTACACAACGGTTGCGTCTGCACACACCCAAGCAGATACCCTAACACACACACACACACATACACGTACTTAGAGGAAACTCCTCCGGTGTTGGTGTTTGAATCAAAACACTCTGATGAGTCATCTTTCTGTGAGCCTCAGCAGTGTTCTGCTGCTTGAGCAGTCCTTCTTTCTACAGCACCGAGAGATACCGTATAGTCTGCTCGGGCTGGTAGTGAGCTGTGTCAAGTTTTCTCCACAGGAATGCAGAGTATCCCGTCTTCATGTCCTATATTCTTCCATTCAGCGCCTTTCTCCTCTGTGCTGGTGAAGGAAGGATTGGTAAAAAGTGAGGCCCTAAACGTGTCCCTCTGATGAACGTCACAGGACCCGATTCGATCTCTCTTACAAGCCGATGATGTCACCCAGCTAACATGAAGGCAGGTCGAGTTAATACACCAGGAGAATCTATATATAGAAACCAAAATCACCAGAGGAAAGTAACTAAGTATGTTGAAACTCAAATACTGTACTAAATGACTTGTTCTTATGCTTTATACACCTGTACATTTCAGAGTAAGATATTTCACCATTTACTCTACTCTTACTACATTCAACATTCAACTGACGTCTTTACAGACTAATATTTTACATACAAAACATATGAACATCTGATCAAATATGACACATTCTACCAACTACCCAGCACCACCATAAAGTATGGTTAAGATCAAACCCCTCATATATATCATGTAACATTCCATTATGGATAATGAGAACTTTAGCTTTCTTGTAATAAAAATCTTATGAGAAGCGCTTATACGGTGAACATTTAGCTAATATCGAATGAGGTGCTTGTATTAAATCAAGCAATCAAGTATTTTAAATTATGTCAGTTCAAATTAAATTTGTCATTTGTTTGTGATCAGCATATTTTAAATGAATTTAAAAAATAGGGGACAATTTGATTGAATAAGTTTTGTTTTAGTAAAGCATTTCTTTGCTCTTGTGTTTGTTGGGCAACGACTGGAAAATCTTGCAACGTCTGTGTAATATTGATGATATTTTGAAATATTTCAGACTTCTGTGGTTAGTACACACAATTCCGGGGTGGTCGGGATGCCGGCAATTGGTTGTGTCGACTCAAGTTTGAGTCCAACTAGGGACCTTTATTGCATTTCTCACTCCCTCATAAGATAAAGGTGTTAGCTACGACACAGCATCTCTCACATGAAGGAATGAGACACTACATGGCCACAGAGAAATAATAAGAACAGCCATTTGTCTGAAAGATGTAGGTGAGGACACGTGTTTGCTATCATAACCCATGTGTCTGATATCTGTGCACATTTAAGTACGTTTCTCTCTCACGGTAAGCAAGAAAAATCATTTAAGCACTTCTAAACGGGGACTCGGTGTCACCGCTCTCTAAAAGTGGCACAAGACTACTTGGATCAGCGCGAGCGAGATGAAGCGCTTCCAGATAAAAAAAAGAGGCCAAAGTGAAGCTTGTGTAAGTGTGCAGATTAATGGTAACCTTCCGCCTTTTACTTTATTCCCAAGAAAATAAGACCGGCACGTATGCCTGCCACTGAGGGTCTACGTTTGAAGCCCCGCAGGAAGACTGGGGGGTGGGGGGTGGGGGGGGGGGGGCTTCACAGGAACGAGGACAACAGCGCAAGATTTTGCCGAGTGTCTGTGAAAATTAATCTCTGAGTGCACAAGCTCTACATCTGGAAGAGGCCAACGCTCTTTATGAAACACATGCAATAGTGCTGCTCCTAAGAGAACTGTATGCCTCAGACATTGCACCTTTCATCAACATCTTCACCTTCAAGAGTGATGGTCTTAAACTGTGCATGTTCCTTGTTAGGAGATGAAACAAGCAGGCCCTAAATGACTCATCCTTGTGTTATTGGTCCAAGAAATTGTAAAATCACCTTGCTCTGAATGCACATGCAGGATTGCATTTTAGTACGTTTTTTTGGGCCTGAGAGTGTGGCTAATTTACCCCCACGTTTGGCTGGAAAGTTAGTGTCATGCTCAAGCAAAAGTCTGGCGCTCTGGTCAATAAGTCGATTCCGAAATGAAATAAGAACGAAACAAACTAACCACGTTTGTCTACATACTATAATGAAACCTCTAATCAGATTTCAACTCGGCGTCTCTTAATGAAGGGTGCAGCGGCAGAGCGTTTCCCTACTCCACAGATCAGAGGATGCTGTGGCTCCGGAAAGCAATTATAAAGCCGGGGACGTCACCGTGAGCATCCCGAATGCTTCCCCGCTGTGTCCCCGGAGGGTCTGTCAGCCACCTTGACGTCTAACCACAGAGATTAGCACGTTAACATGAATGTGAATGAATCTAGTGGTCTTGAAACACAGGCGGGAATATGGGAGTTTTAGGAAATCTGTTGATTAAAAATAATACATGCGATCAGTGTAATTAACGCAGACACTCTGAGCATCCCAGAGACATCGAACCGGTAGTTTGGGTCATCGACTCTCCTAAGTACAGGGATTGCGGACACCCCCCCCCTCCTCCTCCTCCTCTCCATTTCCATTGTCTTGTCATTGTAGGCCTACCACAGTTTCTCTCACAGCTCACATAGCTGACCACAGTGTGTGAGAGCAGCTCCCTCCATCACCACCCCACACACACATACACACACACACGATGATTACTCATTCATGCTGTCTGTTTGAAGGGACGCAAAGCGAGCAACCAAAATCAAGTGAGTGTTGCCTTATATGGCAGGCGGCATTGCGCTGTCCACAGTGCTGAATCTGACTGTATGGCTGGCATTGGGGAGGAAGGGGAGGAGAGGGGAGGGGAGGGGAGGGGGGGTGTGCACGCAGCTAACTACATTAATCATACACGCGCATGCACACATGCACATAGACA
The DNA here is from genome assembly GCA_030544235.1 of Lepturacanthus savala. NCBI lineage: Eukaryota > Metazoa > Chordata > Actinopteri > Scombriformes > Trichiuridae > Lepturacanthus > Lepturacanthus savala. The sequence goes on from CM060464.1 coordinate 17,502,942, forward strand.
CACACACACACACGATCGGGGTGAGCAGTGATACAGGGTTACAGCATGTCTCAGTAGTGAGAGTCAGAAGCACATCATTGATCTTCCCCATTCATTGATGAGAGGTGTTTCTGCTGATGCTGATGGAGGCAGCAGCAGCAGCAGCAGCAGCATCCTATAGGCTTGGCTTTGCGAGGGATGCGCTCTCAAGCAAGAGCCTCCACTCCCTGCCTCATTTTCAGGGGGGGGGGACATCCATTTCACAGCACTGGCTCAAACGCATTTACTCCACTCCGTTCACTACTGTGAGACTGATTCAAAAAAAAAAAATCACATGTCAGCCTGCACACATGCACACACTGTGGCCCTCCACTGCTCACCATCACCCCCCCACACCTCCCCACCCCACCCCCCCCAATACCACCACCATCCTCAAGCCAGGAGCAGCAGGAATATAAAACATCTGGCTGATGATGCCAAAATAAAAGAAGGGATCCAACGTTACCTTTCATCCAATCCAGCACTTGCTTTGGTGTCCATTTACTTATAGGTTCCATAACCAAAGCCATGGTGTCACAGTTTCCCCGAGATGAACGGCACAGGACTCAATGCGGGCGACATAAAACGGACTTGTCAGTCACATCTGGAATGACACAGCGGTGGGTAAATCTGGGAGAAAAGAGGAGGCTTGTCAGCTTTATTCTCTCCATCAGAGCATGGCCGCCTGCAGAAACGGTAGACGGGATGCGGTGGTGCAATCCACACGCGCACACGGGGACACGCACACTCTATGCCTGCCTCCTCTCTCTCTCTCTCTCTCTCCCTCTCTCTCTCCGTGCCTTCCCGCGCTGTGAGAAGTGGATTCGGTGGGCGCTTGCTGATGGAGCGACCCCTCCCCTCCCCTCTCCTCTCCTCCTCCCGCCCGCCTCGCTGCAGCATCACAGGGGCCACCACTCATAATACAGACCAGGGAATGGTGCAACGCACACCATATAGGGAGGCTCTCTCTCTCCACCCCTCCCCCTCCCCCCACCGCCTTACTCACGCGCACACATGCATACAGGAGAGAAAGAAAGAGAAGGATTTATGCGAAAAAAAAGAAACAACTTCAATTACAAAAATGCACCGCAATGAATAAAAAAGGATGTATTAAGAAAAAAAAACTCGCTATTGAATGACACACTAAAGACTATTACAACGCGGTGTGTTTTATACAAGTGAATTAAATGTTTATTTCCGTCATTAATCTTTGTCGATTCTCAAAACGAGTCGTTGTCCGCGTGCCATTTTGCTCCTGTATTTCAGTTGCTTTTTTTTTTTTTTTTTTTTTTTGGAAGTTCACCATATGGATGAGAAAAATCAGCATCAGTTGTCAGGCGCTGCTGCTGCTGCGTGGAGCGTGCGCGCGTGTGCGCGCGCGGGCTCAGCTGTGAGGAACAGCGCCCCCTGCTGCGCACCTGGGACATAGGTGACGTCATGGATTAAGGCAGGCAGTAACCTTGGCATTTTTCCTTAAAATTTTCACATCCACATGAAGCAACATTCTAGAAGTCCCTCTCAGCCTTCATTTGTGTTTGGGCTGAAATCAAGAAACAGACACATTCAACACTTGTGAAAAACGTGAAAAGTGAACACACACTGTCATATTATAAAGAACTATTTTGTGTATCCCCTGCTTCAGGTACATTAATTTATTCATGTTATATTTTGATATTTTTATTTTTATATAAAGTTAATTTGTTTATTGCATATTTGTCTGGCCTTTTCACTCTCAGGAGATGGGAATTATACATGAATGTCATTTTCATTGACTAATGAATGAACAATGTCTGAATATTTATAAATGTATGTTCATCATTTTCAATAAAGAATATTGAAGAAAAAAATAATTTCGTCCTTAGAAATGACTCAAAACAATTTAGTCATAAAAACTGCTGACTAATTGATTAATGTTGCATTGTTATGACATCAGTGGTTAAAGGGCAAATACATGATTTTTTTAAAAATGTCTAAACATATGTTTCATCCACTTTCCTTCTTCTCATAATAAAAATAAAAAAGAAAATATAAATAAGAAAAAAGAAAATTGTGATGGAAAAAATGAATGGACAACTATCATCATCATTACTGTGCATCGGGTGCTCTCAGCCAAGAAATGTTCAACTTTATACATAGGGAATGCACATTTTCATCTTAACAACACACACAAACACCCAGCAGGAAGAGATCACGCTACGCACTATGTTTATATAAATCGCCTTTAATGAATAAACAGAAGTGACAAGTATGATACAGTAATTCCTTCAAACAGGCAGAGTTGTTCTACAAAGCAACATTAATGACTTGATAAGTCCTGCAAATGAAAACATATGGCAGTTAGCGCTTGTGTTTATGTTATTGGCACGGCACATGTTGGTTCCGTCCAGGTTCAGAGGAGAAAGCATTTATGGCCTCATTTGCCTAATGGTTTGGATTATTGTTGCCTAATTCTTCATACATGCTCTTAGCCTCTGCCTCTCTCTGTCTCTATTAGCTATACTGCAGCAGAAATGCCAATAAGTTATTCGATTGTAATAAGGCCATGCATATTGTCTTATTTGCTAAAGATGCAGTTTATCCTATTTTAGGATGAAGTTATAAGTAGATAGGTAACACAGCATTACAGATGTACTTCAATTCCAATAGATATAACACAGTTTAAATATACAAGTTATGCCACTTTAAATGAAGAAGAAATATTTAAGATTCTGCACTATTTCTAGGTAGGCAATCAAATTTAAGCAGATTTGTGGCATTAACCAACTTAAATCCTTTTCCTTGAATTGTATCTCTTCTAGTGAAGTGTTCAGATGACTCTCAGGTGGATTTGATCTACTCATCAGAGGCTCGTTCAAGTAACTCAACTTGCAGCCAGCATTAACCTGAGATAAATATGTCTGTGCCTCAAGTTTCAATGCTGACTAAGTGGCATTGTGATAGTGGGAAACATGCATGGCATCAGAAATAATTGAAAATTATCAAAGTCAGAAGTCAAATCGTTATTTTAAGAAAAGACAGGCTACGGTATCAAATCATGGCTAGACTTAAGGTTTCTGAGGGGGGTAGTAGGGGAAATCTGCAGAAACTGGATCAGTTTTATCCACACCATCAGAAGATCAATACATCAAGCTGAGTTCCCTGAAAGATAGAAAAGAAACTTCATCACAGATACAGAATTCACTAAATAAAGAACGCAAGACTCCAATCAGCAGAAGTCCTGTGAAATGAAGGCTGTCCTGTTGTGGCCTCAGAGGACGAGCAGCCGTTTCTTAATCTCCTCTCAAAAGGAGAAACAAGGCCAAACGCTTAGGGCGGGTAAGGAAATACCAGCATTTCACAGTGGATGACTTGGGGAAAAAAATTCTATTTACTGCTGAGTCCAAAAGATGTATGTCACAAACAGAAAGTTTCATGTAAGGAGTTAAACAGGAGATAGAATCATACCACAGTGTTGCGGATGACTACGCTCCAGTCACCTGACTGAAAACGCATTGAACATTTATAGGAGCACTTGAAGATTGAGGAAAAGCATTGTGACATAACAAGAAGCTCTTTGGAACATTGTCAGTTTATGCTGGGATAACGTGGGTTATCAAGTCAAGGTTATCAAGTAATTTAATTGTAATCGCGATTTCGATTTGCGTGTCAAACAATCTCCAAAATCATATAATCTAGTTGAAACGATATTTTTC